>JAQFVV010000001.1:32396028-33137903 GCA_028023455.1 Epiperipatus broadwayi
TTGTACTTCGTTCAATTTACGTATTGCTAAAATTATCATATTTTGAACAATTAATATATCTTTGTAAAACAGAATCAAAAATCCCAGAGTAATTTATTAATAAGTACAAATACTGGGAAATTTATGAACTAGTACATGAAGATAATAACACAATTGCTTTAAAACCAATACTGGAAATTAATAATAAACAACTGGTTAAAAGGTATAAACGATGGGCCTTAAAACCAAAGCTTTTTCAATTTTCTAATAAAACTTAATCTATCTGCATTACCTACCACATATTTTCTTTGCCATAAAAGACTGTATATGTCAATTGATCCCTTTTGTGGGTTATGCCATCGAGCTGAGGAAACCCTATCACATCTGCTATATCACTGTGAGGGACTTAGGCAGATAAGAAATCTCATAACTAGCAATTACAGGAAGTCTAATGTAACAATGCATCAATTAATTTCTGCATTTAGAGAGGGATTAACACCAAGTGTCAGGGCAGCAACCTTTGTGCTATATGCATACTGGTGTACTAGATGCACTTTCCTAATTGGTAACAATTCCAGGAGGCATCCAGCTACTTTTTCAAATAAACTTGAAATGATACAGAAAAGGGATAAGACACTGGCCAGACCTGACATTTATGCAGCAACCTGGTCATTACTTAAGATTAGATCTATGTTATAGTGAATTGAGGAAATTAAACATTATAAAAAAACTTAGAAGGATATGCATGTCAAATTAGCAACAAGGACAATTTAGCAACAATTTTTTTCCCTTCTGTTATAAGTGATTGATTTGCTAATGGCATTCAAATGATAATGGACAATCCAGGATATTATATGTAGACGAACTATGTAAATGCAAAATTTGTAATTCTTTTGAGACAATAAAGGCCTTTTGAATAATAATAATAATAATAATAATAATAATAATAATAATAATAATGATAATAATAATAATAATAATAATAATAATAATAATAATAATAATAATAATAATAATAATAATAATAATAATAATATGTAAAATTAAGAGCATGCTAATAGCTCTAAACAAGCTTTTTTTTATTTATGATAAATGCTACTACAAGAGAAGACATTCAAATCATTTTTATCTTGGATTGTCCCCATCCCCAGACCGGTTTCGACTTATGGGTTTCTTCAGTGAGGAGTTGGGACATTAGATTAAAAAAACCAACTCAAGCAAAGCATTTATCTAAAAGTTAATTGTTAGAAGATCTGAAACTTTTAGACATCTACATGTCTTTAAAGTCAGCTCTCCAACTGAAAAAATCATATGGGCCTGAACTTAATTCAGATACTCCATATATTAGTAGGCTTAGCCATTTAATTTAGCCAAAGCCACAACAGCAAAATAATAATAGTAATAATAACAAGTCAGATGTCACATGACTTATATATAGCTTGCACTTATTATTATTATTATTATTATTATTATTATTATTATTATTATTATTATTATTATTATTATTATTATTATTATTATTATTATTATTATTATTATTATTATTATTATTATTATGTTGTATTATTATTATTATTATTATTATTATTATTATTATTATTATTATTATTATTAATAATAATAATAATAATAATAATAATAATAATTCAATTCTTTATTTATTTAATGTACATATCAACAGCATTTAGCCAATTATAGATTGCACAGTAATGTAATTATTAGATACAAATCTAAATAAGCATTAAAAAAAATAATAATAATAATAAAATAAATAATACCAATAAAATAGAAAAACAATAAAATGCACAAATAAATAAAAAGGCAATATATCAAATGAAATCAAGGATAATATTTTTTTATGAGGACTTTAGTGAATTGTTTAAAATCCAAATTAAAAACATCATCATTACCAAAATCTTTGTTATAAGTTCTAGGTAAACGAAATAAAGGGGAAAATCTTAATACATCAGATTTACAAATTTTCAGTTCAAAAACATTGTGAGTACGAGTGTTATAATTCTGTTTCTTAATACCTAAGTTAGAAAGCAAATTAGATACAGAAATATTCTGGGAGATGAATTTATGAAGAAGTTTGAGATCTCTTGTTTTTCGTCTCAGCAGTAAATCAACATAGTGTTCACTACCTAAACTATTTAATTTTGCAAATTTGTCAAAAACAGACTGAATTCTTATGATATCTGTCCTGTTATGAGGATTCCATATAATTGAACCATACTCCAATATGGGAAGAACTAAAGATATAAAAAGTTTAATCTTTGTAAATTTATTAAATGCTTTTCCATATCTGTAAATAGCTCCTACAATTTTAAGAGATTTATTCACCATAAAATTAATGTGATTATGAAAAGATCCATTATTGGAAAATATTATTCCTAGATCTCTTTGATGATCATTTGTTATAATTTTAGAGTCCCCAATATAGTAGGAAAACCTTAAGACTTCAGATTTTCTAGAGTAAGAGACAATGGAGCACTTATCCATATTTATATCTATATAATTATATTCACACCAATTCAAGAAATTATCTATATCACTTTGAAGTAAAAAACAGTCATTAATAGAATAAATATGCCTAAAAATTTTGCAATCATCTGCATAACATAGAAGATGTGAAAATTTAATGCATGTTTTTAGGTCATCAATGTATACATTAAATAATAAAGGTGCAAGAACACTGCCTTGAGGCACCCCAGTGAAGCAATAATATGGTAATGACAATTTACTATTAAACCTCACACAAGACATTCTATCCCTAAGAAAAGAGTCAAACCAATTAATTAATAATTTAGAAAAACCTAACCTACAAAGCTTCTGAAGAAGAATTTTATGATTAACTCTATCAAAAGCCTTGGACATATCAAAATAAACAACATCTAGCCTAGATTGATTCTCAATTGAATTTGAAATGTGATCAAAAATAGTTAGCAAATTTGTTTCAATGGACCTATTAGGCAAAAATCCATGCTGCTCTGGTGCCAAAACCTTAGAGACCTCCAAGATAATTTTATTATATAAACATCTTTCAAAAATTCGAGCAACAGTGTGTAGAATTGAAATAGGCCTATAGTCACTTACCAAATTTCTAGATCCTTTCTTAAAAATAGGAACAACTTTAGCAATTTTAAGTGATGTAGGAAAAGTACCATTTGCCAAAGAGCAATTAAAAATATGCAAAAGAGGAGAAGCAATGTATTCAGCACATCCTTTATAAATGAAAGCTGGAATATTGTCAAGGCCCACACTAGAATGTAATTTAAGCTGCCCAATAGCAAAAATAACATCAGATTCAATAAATGAATCAAATGTTATCCTTTCTTCAACTAGATCATTATTTTCAGTTAAATCAGTAAAAGAATTAGATTGTTTAAAAAGCTCTGAGAAATAATGACAAAAATCATCAGCAACTAGATTAGAATTATTACCCTGTAATTTTTTTTTGTAATACCTAAATCCTTAACTAGAGACCAAAATTGCAAAGGATTGTCAGAAATATGACTTTCAGTATTTTGTATAAATTTTTGAAAATCTCTATGATATATAACCTTTGACAATCTTCTGTAATTAATAAAATTGTTATAATAATTTAAGTTCTTAGTTTTCCAATATTTATGATGGTGAAATGATTTTCTTTTAATAATTTCTTTAAGAGAAACTGAAAACCAGAGAGGAAAATGGTTAGTTAAAAAATTTTTCTTAGGAATGTATTTGTCAATTAGTTCACTAAATGATTGTTCAAAAAACTTCATACAGAAATCTACATTAGATGAAGAATACAAATTTTCCCAGTTAAAATTAGATAATTGCAAACAAAGATCCAAATAATTTCGTTTTCTGTAGTTTCTTTTCATAGTTTTAAAGGGACAGAGTCTATTAAATTTAATATTAATATAAAATATAATAATAATAATAATAATAATAATAATAAGAAGAAGAAGAAGAAGAAGAAGAAGAAAGAAGAAGAAGAAGAAGAAGAAGAAGAAGAAGAAGAAGAAGAAGAAGAAGAAGAAGAAGAAGAAGAAGAAGAAGAAGAAGAAGAAGAAGAAGAAGAAGAAGAAGAAGAAGAAGAAGAAGAAGAAGAAGAAGAAGAAGAAGAAGAAGAAGAAGAAGAAGAAGAAGAAGAAGAAGAAGAAGAAGAAGAAGAAGAAGAAGAAGAAGAAGAAGAAGAAGAAGAAGAAGAAGAAGAAGAAGAAGAAGAAGAAGAAGAAGAAGAAGAAGAAGAAGAAGAAGAAGAAGAAGAAGAAGAAGAAGAAGAAGAAGAAGAAGAAGAAGAAGAAGAAGAAGAAGAAGAAGCAGAAGAAGAAGAAGAAGAAGAAGAAGACAACAAGATTTAGGAAGGTAAATCAAGCCAACATAAATAATTTAAATCTCATAGAAAACAATAATGAAGAGCCCTCCCCAATGATATGGAATCAAGCTGAACTGCAAGAAATAAATGTTAATTTCAACAGCACCATCCCAAAAAAATTATTCGCAACTTTCCAAAAAATGTTTTCACCAAGATCATTAGTGTTAGCTGTCACCAATAGGAATTTAATACTTTATAAATTTCCCAGAGAGCTTCTTTACGAAGAGCAGACAGCAACAGCAATGTGGGATACAGTCTCTAGTATTGGAGAGCATCCAAACTCACGATATGCTGCAATTCAGTTTTTTGATGAACATCAGCGTGCAAGATTTCAAACTAAAGTAAAAACTTTGGGAAGCTACACACTAATAATAGTTGATCAAAGCTTGCAAAACTATTGAAACGGAATAATTAAAAACACTTACTTCGGATATACCATTCAGGATTTTCAAAAATTAATACAGTCATTTGGCAAAGCTATTTATATAAAACAAATCTACTTATCTGACACCCCCATCCCGGTTTTCAGCAACAACTTTCATTTCAAAATAAAGCTGAATGACAGTGTAAACCCGGAGGCTATTCCAACACAAATAATTGACCAGAATGCAATACTGACCATTCACATAAAAGGATTAAGGCCAAGATGTTTTGTGTGCAGTGAAACCGGACACTTAGCAATCGATTGCAACACCAAAATCAACCAGAAAAACCAACCGAGCTCTGAAGATCAACCAACAGAAGCTCACCAACAGGAATCAAACAGTACAAAACAGATAACAAAAACAACTAATAAACAAGAAAAAATTAATAAAAAATCCACAGATCAACAGCAATTGAATAATAAAAAAACTGCACACACATTGCCAGCACCTGAAATTCTGGATTTATCAACAAAATCAACCAATAGAATTCAAACCCCCACTGATAAAAAAACAGAAAGTCAACAGCCTCAAGAGGCTGCAATGGAAAAAACAGTGCACAATCTAAGTCAGCCTACCAAAGATACTGATGAAAAAGAGATAATAAAAGAACAAATAAACTCACACAGTAATAGTGATCAAGAAAATATATATATATAACACACCAAACACCCAATATTAAAAATAATACAACAATGGAAATTATGGAAGCTATCACCCCAAATATGCCTCAAATCACCAAAGCTGACACAGAACAAAGAAGAAGACCAGGCCGCCCACCAAAGAAAAATAGAGGGCCCAAAAAAATCAAAACAGAATCCAACCTTAGCCTTTCTGATCACAACAATACAACTACAGTGGAAACAGATGAAGATCTGGAAATGGAATATGAGAATGAATGGGAAGAAACACCAGATCAACCCTAATATTTAAATCTCAACCAAAAAACAACATATAATGAAAATAAAAATTGCGGCAATCAATGTCAGGGGTTTGAACTCAACCTCAAAAATTAATAAGTTAAAACATTGGATCAAGGATATACAACCACACTTGCTTGGTATACTTGAGACAAAAATTTATGCTGGATCACAAACTGACCCAGCCAAACATTTAAATATGGAAGGTTTCTGTGCATGCTCCAGAGACTCTTCCTCTCCCTCAGCTGGCACCGGACTCATAATTGCTAGAAATTGCCCATTCACAACGTTCAAAATAATTCACATTGACATGAACTTATTAATTGCAACCTTCAACCAAAAAAGCATAACAATAAATCTGGTTTTTGTATATATGCCTTTACAGGATAAAAAAATAGATACCATAATTGCAAACATTAATTCAAGGTTAGCTACAACTTCAAACCCAACCATCTTAATTGGAGATTTTAATTTAAAATATCAGGAATTTACCCAACATTGGCTTCACAGAATAAACATACCACTAATGAGTGGCCAAGGTTTTTTTGCCAGATGATGCCATCTCTTTCCACAATAATCGCTTCTCTTCACTTATTGATCTGTGCTTTTATTCTCCAATGCTTCACCACCTTATTGAAATAAAACTAACTCCCTCAACTTTTTCCGATCACTCAGCTCAAATAGTCACAATTGACTGTGCCCAAATTCAAATATCACCCTTTCCACTTACAAGAACAATAAGAGTTTTACTCCCAGAAACAACCCCTGAATTTCTGTTCTCTGGGACCTATATGATGCTGAACAAAATCAAAGATATGACTTTGAACCCAGTCCAGATATATCTAGCATTTATGGGAATGTTGTCCTTTAACATCAACCATATAACAAAAAAACAACCTCCACCATCAAGACTTTTGTCTCTGGCAGATCAGTTACACCAGAGAATAATCATGATTAACCCATCACACTGCACCCAGCAGTATATATTCAAGCTTACACATGCATACAATAAAGCATGTGATGAACTCAAAAGCTATCTGAAGATAAAGAAAAGCAAGGTATGCCTAACCAGGCCACACACTTGGACAAGAGATTATATAAGATGGGCACTGGGGAACCAACCAGATGTAAAAGTGCCAATGGCACTATATACAAATAGTGGAACATATGCAGGACACAATATGATTATGCCAATTTTTGAATATTTTAAAGAGAAATTACAAGAAAAACAACCATATAAAATACCACATAATCTGTTTGGCCCACCAGAGACAAAAACCCCATTCACAAAAGATCTATTCACAACAAAACTGAATACTATTCGAAACACTTGCCATCCAGGTAGTCCTGGAGTCCCATTGTTTGTATTAAAGCATCTAAGTAAATTCACAACAGAATATTTGTGTCAATTAGCAAACCATCTAGTGCAACAAATTCAACCCATGGAGGGTGTCTATCCAATAGCCATAGTACCCTATAATAAATAGAAAGCAATTATCCCACCTATTACAGACCTCAGACCAATATTTATGGGACCTTTGCCGATCAAAATTATGGAGAAAATTATTAAAAATGAAATTGAACCATATATGCCACTTATCTCTGAAGCACAATATGCAAAGAAAAACTCTTCAACAACAGAAGCAGCCTTATTCTTCAAAGCAATTCTAGCCACAGTAAAACAGCGGAAAAAATATGGACCCATTGTCGTGCAGCTTGACATAGAAGCTGCATTTGACTCAGTCAATATATACACACTTCTAAAAATGCTAAAAGACACAGAAATTCCTAGAACACACCTATATATAATTGCTAACCTGCTTCTGAACAGAGAGATCCATATAACTTTAAATGGAAGAAACTCACCATCTTTCACACCCACCAAATCTATATCCCAAGGATCCCCTCTTAGTTCACTATTGTTTATATTTTACATCAATCCCCTTATTAAAAGCATACAAAATGCATTTACTGGGATCGAGATACCAGACACAACACAGCTCACTACATGCATCGCCTATATGGATGATGTTACCATATTCCTAACATCAAAAAAACAAATACTGCAACTCCAAAAGATATTGCAAGAATATTCACAAAAATATGAATTAACATTTAATCCGGCAAAAACCACAGCCTGGTCACTATACACTGGTAAACCATGTACATCAATTTACAAATCAAAACCAAACTCTTTCCTTGGGTTCCCATTTCATATGGGAATTACAGGAATGAGATGCCATATCCAAAATAAACTTAAAGAAGAAGCCACAAAAATTATAAACTCTTTGTCCAAGGCATATCTTTCACTATATTCCAAAGTACAGTTAATTAACCAGCTTATCACAACCAAAATAACATACTATGTACCGGTTATTTCATTCTCAAAGGGGTTCATTTCAAAAATTAAAACCATATATAATAAACTACTTTGGGCCAGAAAAACAGTAGCAATTTCCACAAAAAAACTTAGCCAACCCCTAATAAAAAATGGACTTGGCTTGCACAACATCAATATTTTTCATCTACAGAAGTTAAGGAACTCAATAATCACAATACTTGCCAAATACCCAAAAATTAACCACTTGCTAGAAGTTACTCCAACAGATAGACCACCTCCAAAAGGTTCTTTTTTCACCAACATTATATACCAATGCAAAAACACAGACAAGATTCCAGAATAGTATTTGCATAAGTATTCATACTGGGATATTTATGGTTTAATAAACAGAGAAGCAGATACTAATGTTATACAACCTATGCTAGGAATTAACAACAAGAGACTACTCAAGGAACATAAAAAATGAGCTCTAGAGCCCAAATACTTTGATTTTATCATAAAAATCAATCTCATTGCCTTGCCAACAACCCACTTTCTTTATCATAAAAGAATGTATATATCTATTGACCCCTTCTGTGGACTCTGCCATCAAGCAGAAGAGACACTGGACCACTTTTCAATGTGTAGCACTTAACCAAACATGACAGATGATGTGTAACACCTACAGAAAACCAGGTACAATTATTAATCACATAATAGCTGCTTTTCAGGGAAGATCAATACCTAGTATTAGGGCAGCCACATTTGTTCTATATGCATACTGGTGCACCCGATGTACTTTCTTAATTGGCAATAACACCAGATGACACCCAGCTACATTTACCAACAAACTACTACACATTTGAAATAGAGATAAAATAATAACCAACCCCCACTTATATGCAGAAACATGGTCATTGTTAAAACAGCCATCAATGCTGTACATGCTGCAAAGAAATAAACTCCTCAAACTTTAGAACTCTGATTATTTTTGTTTTTTTTATTTTTTATGTTGTTATAGTCCATTAACCACAAAGTGTAACCACTAAATTCATTTATATGTGTTTACCCTAATATTATTCATTGTATGTTAAATTTGAAATTTTCTAGATGTAAACTTATGTAAACCATTGAGATCAATAAAGCCTTTATTGAAACGTAATAATAATAATAATAATAATAATAATAATAATAATAATAATAATAATAATAATAATAATAATAATAATAATAATAATAATAATAATAATAATAATAATAATAATAATAATAATAATAATAATAATAATAATAATAATAATAATAATAATAATAATAATAATAATAATAATAATAATAATAATAATAATAATAATAATAATAATAATAATAATAATAATAAACAACAACAACTCCAACAATTTTGTAATGATTTTGAAAGTTTCTATTATTGTTAGTTTTGTGTCAAAATAACAACAATATCATAATCCTATATCCTTCATAATTTTTCTGCTTCTAAATATATACCAGTCAAATTCTCTTCCATTTGACAACTTTCTCTATAAATAATATTTCTGTACTTACCCTATTTGTCACTTAAACAATTCAATTCATATCCTATCAACTTACCCTTTCCATTCTTTTCCCAAATTCACAATGCATAAGAAAGAAATCTTTTCACATTTCTCTGTTATAATTATCCAAATCTTTGCTCCAAATAAAGTTAACAGATCAAATAAAATATAATGGCCTACAAAATAATATATTATTCCTATAATACTGTTGTATTCTGCCAATAAATTGAAAAATACAATTTTTTTCTTGTCGAGCAATTATTCACATCCATTATGTAATTAATGTATTCAGAATTGTTAGTAAAAATTGTATTCATATATATATATACATTATTTTCAGCATCTTAATTTTTCTAAGGGTTTTTGAAAATTATACCCAAATACCCATCATTGCCTATAAATAAACAGGCTATTCACTCCAAACTTTAATTTATAAAACTATATTTAAAATCATTTTAGTTTTAATTTATTTATAGAAATTTAAGCTACATTTATTAAATAGTGACACCTCACACAATGATGATGATACTTTTGTTTAATGATTTTGATGAAGTCAGACATTAGTATGTTTTTTTTACATGGAAGACAAATATATATTATTTATTAATCTGTCCAGATTTAAACACTTGGACCATATATGTTATGCTATTTAAAAAATGAAAGTTAATTGTAGGAAAGTTTTAGAAAAGAATGAGTATTCTTGATATAATCTTTCTGCTAATGCTGAAGAATTAGTTTAGGTTTTTCTGCTTTTAAAAAATGAAGTTGTATTAACATCTAATTTCTAAAACCTTCAAAGACATTACAATGACTTTAATTCTTTTAGAATAACTGACAGTCAAAAGATTAGAGAAAATATAATTCATGATAAACTATCAATTCTCTTAAAAACAGTTAATGTTGAGAAAAGAAATCAACTATCACAAATTAATTACTAAAGGTTAATATGCACAATTTAAAAAAAGGTCTTCAGTGATCATATTCTTATTTTTTAAAGAAAATTATGTTTAAAAAAAGGGGTAAATATACCATCCTCTTGTGATATTATTAAACTAAACAAGTCTTTAGTAGTTTTATATGGCTTAGTCACATCAGGCCACAGAAGTGAGGGGACTTGTCTTTCAAAATTAAAAACAACTATGTGATATTGGCAAACATGGAACATCTCAAGTGGTAGGTATTTTGTCTATAGAGTGACCTCTTCATCTAGAAACCACAATAAAATTATTTTTACTTAACATTGAGGTTATATCAAAAATGGAGATCTGCTATTATTTAACTGTTCTGGATAATGTTAATGTAATTATATGATAATGCATATATTTTTAAAATTCCAAGGTTAGCATTGATTAATGCATTCTAAATATGGTATGACTACTTTTGTTTTAAATTTATTTTGTAAAACAAACTACTTTTATTGAAGGTAATTCAAATGACATTGCAAATACCATATATTTTACATGTGAAATCTCCTCTATATAGATTGGACCTACTTTCTGCTTTCAGATTTTCCTAGGCCTTCTGTACTTATAGGAGATTTTAATTTAAGCAATCTTCCAAAGTGTAGAATAAATGGAATTAAACAATTTGCACTTACTTTATAATACTAAGCAAAAAGAAGTATTCAATTCAGGTAAATGAAAATAGAAACAACTTCTGATTTAAGTTTTATGTTAAAAAAAAGAGTTTGCCATTATCTGATAAAATATTGATATTAGATTATTATCCCTATAGTCAACACAAACCAAGTATAATTATTCTTGAAATGTACATTCCTATAGTTAAAAGCTATCCTGATTCAAGATGAAATTTAAGAAAAGTTAATTGAAGTCAACATATTAGATATCTTGAACAAAATATTAATAGAATGTTTATAATTCCCTCTTTTTTTGATGGGTTTAATAACTCTTAATGCTAATTGCCAAAGAAATCATCCTTTGTGAATATCACAAGCAATTTATTTCAGGTTGGAATAAAACTAGTTGTTGTATTTTATAATCATTTTTGTTTTTAAAAGATCTAAAAATTGCTGACAAGTTAATAAAATCACTGGATGATGTCAGGAAAGTAGAAAGAGACCACTGAGAAACAAAGCTTTTCAAGATCAAGTTGTAGTGTCTGGACCACTTTTCAAAAGTTTGGTGCATGTAAATATATCTTTAAAAGAGCCACTACCATCATTAAAAATCAGATTTCTAATCTTATACAATAATATTCTAAAGATTAGTAGTATGAAGAAAACCATTGTTAAAGCAGGATTTCAAAGATCACAACGTTCCTCTAATAGAAATTTGATAAAATCTGTGAATACTAATATACATAAACTTGCCCTCACTTGTCTTAAATCAGAAACAGTCTCAAAAGCAGATACCTAATTTTAAAGTTTGTAAAAAATTTAGGATTTAAAGCTAAAGCATGATTGACAGAATTATTCGATAACATTATTTATACAGAATGTATTATTAAAAGATATAGAAGCAAAAGTATATCAGTCTTAAAATCAAACAAATCCAGCAATAATTCAAAAAATGATCACTTAATATCATTATTATGTGTTCTCTAAAATCATTTTAAAATGATTATATTAATAAGAATTTTATCACTAATTCAGAATCAGCTTTATAGCATGATGCTTTTAGGGTAGAAATGAATTGAAAAAGGCTTTCAAAATAAAATCTGATACTACTTTTAGTATAACCTTAACTTATCATTCTGTTTGGAAAAAAAAATTTTTTTTTAAGTTTTTAAATTAAATGCAGAAAAAACAGTAATTTATTGGACAAAATGATCTCTAAAAGAAAAATTCAAGTGATACTAAATGCTCATCATAGTAGATACAAAATTTTACAAGACTTTTAATTGCCACAGGGTTCAGTTATTTTATTACATTTATTTAATATATTCGTCAGTGATTTCCAGATAAAGAATGTAGGAAATTCTTTATGCTTATAATATTGCTTTGACTATTCAAAAAAAATCCTTTCTTGAATTATAAAAGTCTCAAGAAAAGATTTGATAAATTGCAAATGTTTTTCAAAGAGTAAATTTTTCATTTAAGCAATGATAATCTAAATATCAATTTTTGGAATAGTAGTCTGAAATATATACGATCTTACTCTATGCTATTTAGAATCAGCCTTGCATTGGAGCTTAACTTATTTTTTTCATTTATTTAATATTAGATCAAAATTAATTTCTAGGAGACAAGCTGTAGGGTAATAGTTGGGATTGTGATGTAAATACTTTATGGACAGCTTCCTCACTACAAATATATTCTGTTAGTGAAAATTGTGCCTCTGTGTGGAGAAAAAAGTTTTTATATTAAAATTCTAGATAATTAATTCTATATTGCCATGAGAAATATTACTGATACACTTAAGTCTACTCTTTGACAATGACTTCTCATTTTTATAGCCCTCCTCCAGATGTCAGAATATATATATTGTACCCATTCCTTACTGGAAAAATTACTGAACAAAAAAGAATCTGGCTAACTTAAATATAACAATATTGAACTACAGTTATGTTACATAAACAATAACTATCAAAACGATGAACATTAAGACTAGCTGAAGATATATTACTAAGATACAAGATCTAATAACAATATTTTTCAATAGTTAAATATAAGAAATTTAATAGATTAAATGTAAGATGACTTATATTTACAATAAATAATTAGGGTTCCAACTATAATACTTAATTCATTCATTTTACTGATAAATCTAATTTATAACTAGCTCAATATTATAAACAAATAAGGTTCTACAAAAATAACAAATGTAACTATAAAGACTCTTAACCTGAGATGTTCAGTAAAAAACACAGGCTCAAACATTGAGAATACATACCAAAAGATATATTCCAAAGGGCGTAAGAATATTACCCCATCAAATTCACATAACAAAACTGCCTTGTAATTACACTCATGTCTTTAAAACACAAATACAATTTTATACATTTATTACAGAAATAACAATAAACTAATTGGTACTCCTTTAATAAAATATGAACTAATAACTTTACACACCATTTCTCAATAAAAGATTTACGATCCTTCAAAATAATAATAACAACAACAATAACAACAACAACAACAACAATAATAATAATAATAATAATAATCATAATAATAATAATAATAATAATAATAATAATAATAATAATAATAATAATAATAATAATAATAATAATAATAATAATAATAATAATAATAATAATAATAATAATAATAATAATAATAATAATAATAATAATAATAATAATAATAATAATAATAATAATAATAATAATAATAATAATAATAATAATAATAATAATAATAATAATAATAATAATAATAATATCGGAAAATATTTTAATTTCCTGTAGAGCTAGAGAAAATACTTTAAAACTTGCTAATGATATTCCTTAAATAACATTTTTAACAAAGAGTAAACTAAAATATAGAGCTGTTTATATAGTAATATTGTAGGTGTAAAAGCACACACATACTTTTTTTGGATAGGCTTTTAGCATAAATAAGCATAAGACACAGAGTTAGATATATAAATACAGAAAGAGAGAAGGACAATCTAATATATCACAATATAGAGCTTAATTTGAATATATTATTGTTAAGTGTACATTGTAAACATAATATATATTTATATATAGTTTTTTTAATTTAAATCTATATTCTCAAGAGCATGCATACAAATATTGGAGCTCTTAACATCAGAGACTTAAACTCTGAACAAAAAATCCATCAATTAATTAAATTAGTATTATCTTTTAAATAATTTATTGTATCATTTTATATTTAATTCATTTAAAAATGAGTTCAAACTATCTAATATATCTTTATAAATTCTGACCTACAGAATTTGAACCCCTGCTCTCTATGTCATTAAATTATAGACTAAAAAATAATCTAAATTTAATATTTTTTAATTGTTTTAATTTTTAATTTTTTTGATATTAAGGCTTTGGCAATTTTATAGTGCTAAAGCTACTAATATATGGTATATCTGAACTTAGTTCAGTCCCATATGGCTATTTAAGTTAGATAGCTGGATTGGAAGACAAATGGATGTCTGAAATTTTCAGATTTTCTACTTAATAGTTATCCATTAGATAAAGTGCTGGGCTTGTTCTTGTATTTTTAATCTAATGCTTGAATATTCTAGCACTTCACTGATGAAGCCAGTAGCAGAAACCAGTCTTGGATTAGGGATATTCAGAAAAGCTTGTTAAGAGCTTATTTTCTAGCTTTTATATAATATTTGTAATACACGCTTATTTAAATTAGGTCATATGACATCTTACTTGATTTTTTTGTAATTTTATTTTTTGCTATTAACCTTTAAATTTTTCAATTTATTTATTGGCTGAGTGAATTAAAATTCTAAAGTTTGATTAGTCAATTAACAAACTCAGCTGTAAAAATATATTCATCTTTTAATATTATATTCATTTTAGTTTTGTTTGTAAAAAGTATGTTAATAATTTGTTAAGTTATGAGAGTAAATGAAAGTTTTTCAAAAATAAATTTTTATTTATAATTATAAAAATATTCGATAGTGGAAAAAATACCAAAAAAAAAGATCGTAGGAAATTACAAGTAATGCAAACATCATTAATTTCCCTCCTCAATTTACATTATTATACAAGTTAAGAATTTTTTTAGTAAAATCTTACTATTTTTCTAAAAATAATTATATTTTTAGCACATTTTACCAAAATACATTATAATATATAAATAAATGCCAGAAAAATATTCTAAAACATGAATTTTTGTTTAAAAATCAAATAAACAGCTTGGGGCAATCTAAACTGTTGACAGATTGTGAAAAATTATTGCTATCCTGGTTTCTTTTTCAATTTACCTTCTTGTAAAGTATACAATTTTTTAATAAAATTTTACTATTTTTATAAAATAACTATATTTTCAGCATATTTTATGAAAATAATTTATAATATGTATGAAAAATAATAAAAAAACACTCTAAAACATATATTTTCATTTTCAGCAATGAAAATTATTTACCAGTGATCTTTTTTGACCAAAAAATCATCAGCCAATCAGCATTTAGAATGGACTGCCCTCTTCTTTTGTTAGACTTTCAAAGTCACATTTATTGATTTTTTACTTGTAAAATAATTCAAGAGAGGTCAGCATCTTACATGACTTTTTCTAAGCTTTTAAACAAGTGTAAAATAGTTCCATAGCTCAAAAAGTGGCCAATTTCGAGTGACCTAAAGCTATTGATATGGATTAGCATACAGAGCTGAGCAAGGGTTAAGGTTTTGAAAATTTTATATTGCTAAAGCTATTAATATATGATGTATCTTAACTTAGTTCAGTCCCAAATGGCTATTTCAGATTTTCTACTTAATAGTTATACATTAGATAAAGTGCTGGGCTTGTCCTGGTATTTTTAATCTAGTGTATGAATATCATAGTGCCTCACTGATGAAGCCAGTAGCAGAAACTGGTCTGGGATTAGGGATATTCTGCAAAGCTTGTTAAGAGCTTATTTGTTAGTTCTTTATATAATATTCTATTGTTCAATGATTTCAGTAATTTTTTAAAAATGTTTCTACATTCGTCAAACATATATAGAAAGGATTAGGACTTTGAACTGAATAGAAAAAAATGTTATTTTCCCAATAGTCTTTTTTTTTTATAAAATATTATGACATTTTAAAAGTTTTTCAATAATTTTCAGATCTTTATAAATATTATAAAAAGCATTTTAAAATTTATTCCAAATTGGAATAAATTGCTTCAGTATTTTTGATGAATAGATACTTTTAAGAGTTTAATAAATCTATCATAGAGAATAATTATTTTATTAATACCCTTTTCAAGATTACCAGTGAATTAACTATAACAGCTATTTGTAAATTCCATCTCAAAACTGGCTTCAACTATAGGAATGGAAATTTTCACTATGAAAAAAATGATTCAGTATGTAATAGTAAACCCCTTTTTTAATTAAGTCATAAATCTGAAGTTGTTGGATGTCTGAAAGAGATATTCCATCATTGTTGGCATTGTGAAGTATTTGCATGTGATTCGAAGTTATCCATTCTAAAAATTGTTAATCTGCTTTATCTTTAATTGTATACTCATAAATAATTGAAATACTTCATACATATTCAAAAATATAAAAAAAATATAGAAGATACATCCACTTATATTAGAAAGTTTATAAACATTGTATTCACACAAGTTATCTGAGTTGTGATTACTATATCATTTGAACTATTTTTAACAAAAGTTATTTACATTGGTAAAAGGTTTGAATGCTTATTGTACATTCAATAAAAAATCAATGTGATGCCAGAAAATTCAAGATGTGAATCTTAGAGAACTAATGAATCTCCTACTGTGTAATCAAATCAACTTTGTTGTACTATTTATTGTATAGTGGATATCTATTTTTTTTATTTTGATATACCATCAATGTTAAAATGATTTTGAGTTTCCTATCTAGAAAAAAACATTTTCAATAACTGATGATTGTCAACACATGTTGTCATTTTTTATTTTGATTTATTCATCTGAAAAGTCTGTCCGCATAATATTTCTAAAATATACAATTTTATAATGTTGCATTTTTTTAACAATCAAGAGTTCATCACAAGATGAAGTCTAGTTTCCAAATAGAGACATTGTTGTCATAAAATCTTGAAGAAAGATCAGGGAGAACAGTCGTCCTCTAGTCTACTAAACATTATTTACAAAAGAAAATAATTATTAAATAAAACAAGTTTCAAATCCTTGATACCTCAAATGGTTGAAAGAGTTTTTGTTGTTGTTGTTTTGAAGGAAAAAAACCATCAGGTGTAAATTTGAATTTAAAAGATTAATTTTATATATATATAATTAGGTAAAATTCTAAAATTTTACATTCAGATATGATTTATTGTCTTCATTTTTTTAATAAACACTTCTTAAAAAATAAATGTAAAATAAAATCCTCTTCTGAAATATTTTTCATTTGCCTTAAATTTTTTTGATGACAGAAATTTAATAAGTTTCTATTTTAAAATTCATCTCTATTAAATAAATTCATATAAACTGAAATTTATATTAATAACATAGAATAAAAAAATCATTATTAATTTAAATATCTTTTGTCAAATTATTTTTTTAAAAAATTGAAGCGATTTCAATAAAATCTAAAAATGATAATGCATTCTTCTAATTATAATCTCTGTGATTTTGGATAAAACACTTTTTCCTTTTATACTTTCTTCAAAGACTTGTTTCTACTAATGTGCCTTTTTTTTTTTTAAACTTCTTTGATAGAATGAAAAGAATCTGAAAATTTCATTAACCCTTACATTCCTAAATTCTGTTAAGTCTTTTCAACATATTCTGAATTACTTGAGTTAAATAAATAACTTTTACGGATATTTGTCAAAGTCATTATATATTTAAAATGATTTCAACAAAAAGTGTAATTTTATTATTATTCCACTGATTATTTTAACTACTAATAAAAAAACGTAATATATATGAAATACTATTACTATAAAAAGGTAAAACGGTAAAACATTCATTTAAAAAGCCCATTGCAGTGTAAACGCCACTCCAACAGGTCTTCATAGTGAAGCAGTGAAGAAGGATGCAGTACTCAACAGACTTGCAAATGTCAGTTGGTGTTTCCTGTCGTTGCTTTACCCTCTATTTAATAAAGGCTAGATATACCTTTTAAAAAAAAAACACACACAAAGAATTTTATTATGGCTTGCAGTTACAACAGTAAAACATAATAGTGATTAAAATAAGGTTTGATCATATGGGAAAGATGTAGTAACAGTTTGGAGAGCATTCTCTGCCCAAGGTTAACAGCCAGTGAATAATATGAAAAGGCTTCAGGTTGCCGCGCGAATGTCAAAGAAGCCAGCGCCTTGTCTCTCTGTTTCATTCTCCTGATAATATTTAAAAATAAATTAGTAGGGTTTTGTGTTGATTGATTGATCAAATGTCAGTTTACATCTCATCAACAAAATACTATAAATATGCCTTTCTGACCAATAATTGAATGATTAGCTAGGTGATTAGGTGTCATCTACCTAAAAAAAAAAAAAATTTCAAGTCTATGGAAGAAATTTTCAACTTTACTTCGCTCTATTATTATATTATGAAGCCCTGCTTCTATTACTGAATCTTGTGTTATTTTTATCGTTTTTATAATATACTGTATTAAAATTTTATTTGTTTTACTTTATTTTTTCATACTTTTTTTTTTAAGTGTCATAGCATCGGCCGGGACGCGAACCCACAACCCGGGCAACTGCCTGCAAGTGCAAGGCAGTCGCGCTGACCTCTCGACCACCAATGCAAGACGATACTTTATTTTTAATCACTGTTAAGTTTGACAATAATAAACAATTAAAAAACAAATAGATATAGATCGTAAAATAAAAAACTTTCTTATGTATACACATATTCATCGCCATTTTACTGTGTATTTTTTTTCTTTCTGATGAAAACCAGTCCTCTGGTTGAAATATTATATTATTTATTGGATTTATAAGTCTTTATTTTTTTGTTTATATATATATAAGATAGGTGTAATTAGAAGCGATTTGAATCCAGACTTTCAAGCTCACTTCAGTCATCTACTCCATCTTTCTATAACCAATAACAGATCTCCAATATATGCATTTCTTGTTGATCTAGCATTCACCAGTTAAGTTTGGATTATCATCTTCCACACACATATATAATCAGTGCTCAGTTCATATTAAGATAGCAAATCTTCAAACTTTAATGAACAGACTTCAATCTTCTCCACTATCACCATCACTGAAAATCTAAAGATGGTATGTTCAAAGCCCTTGTTTGCCAAATTTGTTGTCATACCCATGTTAGTGGCAAGTCATTCTGGCCCCTCTTATGTAGAACCTTAAGACTATTTATATATATATATATATATATATATATATATATATATATATATATATATATATATATATATATATATGATTATGTATTTTATTAATAAAATCTTTTTGTGTATTTTCACACAGGAGTAATATGGCAGACTTAAGAGCTAAAGTTCCCATTTGAAAAAAGAAAAATTTATTCAATGAACTAAAACAAATTATTATGTTCAATCATCACTATAGTGTCCAAATGCTACATGATTTTTAAATAAATCATACAATTATTATTATCATCATCATCAAAATCATCATTGTGATTAAAGTTTAAATTTTGAAATTAATATAGTTTGAATATATATATATCAAATTTTTGTGTAAAAAAAAAAAACTAATTAATCAGTAGGATACTATGATCAAATATTTATATTTGATTATCATCAGTAATAATTTGCCACTATTTGTCACTTTCATAACAAAAATTATTACTGCATTTTAATTTTAGATCATCTTCATAAATCTTAATGAATTTTAGGTGCGAAAGAAGTCTTTTACCACCATTTATATAAAATGTAAATTAATGATTTGTCTTACATTATCATCAATGGCCTCAAACAAATGGTAAAGGAACCACTTCTAATTGCTTTCTGGCTATTCAGACAATGACATTTATGATATTTAACATCAAATTCATGGAAATGTTAGATTTAAATTGGCCTTAGGAAATATTTACAACAAAGAATCTTTAAATTAAATCTAGCCATGAAAACATTTCTATAAATTTAATGTTAAATCTCATAAATATCATTGCTTATATTTGCAGCCATCATAATAAAAACTCAGAAAACAGAAATAAATCCATTATAGTCTGCTTAAGTAGATGGACGTGACATAAGGTAAAATGGTGTTCAATTAAATTTAATATAGACGGCTCTAGGAGATTTTATCAGCTCTTAAAATTGTTGTATATTAATTAAAAATGTTTATTTACATTATATAACTGCAGAAAAAAATTTAATTAACTGAAAGAAGACTACTTGCTTTCTCTTGAATGCTTTAAAAGAACTGAGCAGGACAAATTTCTAATGTCCACTCCATACATTCTTGCCATTGTAGCGGTTATTACTATGTCATTATTTATAAAATAAACAAACATGCTCAACACATATTAGTTAGTGTGGTGGTTTATTGCCTTTTTATCTGAGTTTAAGATCAATAAACACCATGATCTTTCTTTTCAGTTGCCTGATAGCTCTAAACTGTAATCAAGTGAGTTTTTTTTTGAAGGCAGAATAAATGTGTGTTAATGATTTTTTCTAATAGATATTTACAATCATAACAGTCAAAAATAAATCATGGCCCTTAATCTCAGGAGGTTGTAAAATCACAGCCAAAGCAACAATTGGGAAATAGATTTAGGCTGCCATTTGATGATGACATTTTATTTAAATACTTAAAACAGTAGATCACTTTCAAGAGAGAAGAGATTGCAATAATAGAAAGAACTGTCTCTTATTAAATGGGATATTATTGGACTTTGTGAAATTAGAACAAAGGTGAAGAGACAATTGATTTAAAAAGTGAACATATAGTGTACTACAAAGGTACAAATATTGGAAATACAAGTGGAGTAGATTTCTTTATAAATAAAAAGTGGAAGAACAACATTGTAGAAATTGGTTGTATATCAGACAGGGTGATAAGATTAATTATTCAACTTAATAGTAGATATCAAATGCAGATAATTCAGATTTATGCACCAACAAGTTTTTATTGTGATGATGAAGTAGATGGTTTTTATATGGATTTACAAAACATTTTTGATCAGACAAAACAACATGTTAAAAATATCTGGGAGACTTTAATGACAATTGAAAGATGAACATGCTGTAGATAAATTTGATTATGATGATAGAAATTAGAGGGAGGTCATAGACTAATGGAATTTGCAGAAAAAGAAAAACTTTATATTATGAATTTCTTTTTTGAAAAAAAATGGACATAAAGACATCCAAATGAAGGTACAGCAAAAATGAATTATATTTTAATTAACAGAAAGTATGTATTTCAATATTGTAATGTTCTTAATAAATTCAACACAGGAAAGGATTATCAATTAGTATGATGTAATGATATATGTTAATGCAAAATTAGAGACAAAAATATTAAGAAAAAGAATATTCATTGATGATATTCCTAATGTTTAAAACCATTCCAAAGAATTTAAATTAGAACTTGCAAATTGTTTTCAAATATTAACAGATTTTGAACATGATTCAGACTTGAATGAAATCAATAAGAAGATAAATTGCTACACTTTTAAAAACTGAAACAAAGATAGTTTATACAAACGCAGCCATTGACCAGTAAAGTTTCTACTGAGGCAACACAATTTTGAAAAAAAAAAAAGAAAATATATTAAAATTATGCATTAAGAAGGATTGAATAATTTGAATTTTGTAAAATGGTGTGAAGAGTTAATAATGATATAAGAAAATATAATTGTGAACTGTAAAAAAAGCTGTAGAAGAGAATAAAAGTCTCTACAGTATAAAACAACACCTTGGTATTGGTAGGAAATTTATTTCTGCAATAAGAAAAAAAGATGGAACTATTAGTAAAAAGAGATGAAATTATTAAATATTTAGAAAAGTTCTGTCATAAATTATATAATAATAAAATCAAGAAAAAGTATCTCCTATATCTATTATATCTTCTGAATTATCCAGAGTTTTAAATAAAAAAGTGAGACATGCAGTTAAATTTATGAAGAATGGAAGAGCTCCAGATAATGATGTAATTATAATTAATATCTTAAAAGATGCAAGAGAAGAAATAAAAAAAAATTTGGCAAAGTTATATATAAAATGTCTAAATGATAAAGATGTACTAGATAATTGGATGAATGCAATATTAATATTAATATTTTAAAAATGTGATAAAGAAGATATTAAAAGTTACAGATCTATCAGTCTTTTATCAGTTCTATACAAAATTTTTACTAAAATAATTACAACTTGTCTACAGTGAATTTTGGATTTTAATTTAAAAAAGAGAATGTGCTGGATTTAAAAATGGTTTTAGTACAGTGGATCATATGCAAATATTGAGAAAAAATTATAGAAAGGACTAATGAATATGAGTTGCCATTATGTTTTATAGATTATGAAAAGGGATTTGATTTTATAAGCATCTCTTCAGTAACTAAAACATTCCATCATCAAGTATAGACCCAGAATATTGTCATATTCTGAATAACATTTATAAAATTGCAACAGCAACAATTACATTACATAATGATACTAAAAAGATTAACATTGAAAAGGGTGTGTGACAGGGTGACTTTATATCTTCAAAAAATTTTACAGCAGTTTTTCAAAAAGTATTTTTTGAAAAAAAAAAAGGGAAAATAAGAGAATAAAAGTAAGTGGAGATTATTTAAGTTACCTATATTTGTAGGTGATATAATTGTTTTTGCAAATAATGCTTTAGAGCTTCGGGAAATGTTATAAAAGTTATCTGATAAAAGTAAGAAAGTAGAATGCTAAAAATATTAAAGTAATGTTCAATGGATTTTTTCAATAGAAGAAAATAAAGATGGCAATGATGAATTAGAAGATGTTAACAACTACAAATATTTTGGTCAGATTATTACCACAGGTGAAAAACATAATGGATAAAATTAATCAGTGTTTTTGGTATAAATAATTTAATAGTAAAAGAAAATATGCCTATGTGCTTTTAAAAAAAGTTTTTAATATGTGTTACCAGTTCTTACTTATGGATCTGAAACTTGGATAGTTAACAGAAAAGCATTACAAAGACTTCAGAACACTCAACAAAGGATGGAAAGTTATATGTTAGGAGTAATGAAAGAAAATCAAAATTGATATACACAGGTGAAAGAACAAACAGATATTACTGACATCATTAAAATAATTAACAGACTGAAGTGGAGTTGGGTTGAATACTGTTAGAAGAGATGACAATAAATAGATAGTTGAAATTTTAAATGAGATATCAAGAAGATTTAAAAATAAACCACATGTGAGATGGATGAATGAAATAACAAAATATGTTGGAGTGATGTGGAAAAAAGAGACTAAAGATCAAAGAAGATGAATTGAATTTGAAAAGACCTTCATCCTGCAGTGAATCAATAATGATTGAAAATGATAGTGATTTATACTATATATATTATAGAAACTCATAGCATTTAATTATATTATTATATTTATGTTATAGACATCATTGAATTAGCTAACTTATATTAATTAAATAGTAATAAAATTCCTTCATTTCTAAAGCCACATTATAAATAAATGTGCAAAATAAATAGACACTAAATGTTAATAAATTCATATTTTTTTTATTTCATGTCAGTTAGTATTTACTGATTTTATTCAATGCTTTCATTATAGCATTTAAAGTTGAAAAGAGGTGTTCCTAATTGTCTACATTTTTTTTCATTTATTTATAGAATCTTTAGCTCTTCGTGTTTATATATATATATATATATATATATATATATATATATAAATACTAGATAAATATAGTATATATATATATATATATATATTACAAAACATCAAGTCAGATGTCACATGACCTAATTTAATAAGCTTGTATTTACAAATTTTAAATATAGAGCTTGCAAAATAAGCTCTTAACAAGCTTTGGAAAGGTCCCCAACTGCAGACAAGTTTCTGCTACTGGCATTATCAGTGAGGTGCTAGGATATTCAAGCATTAAATTAAAAATACCAGGACAAACCCAGCACTTTATCTAATGTATAACTATTAAGTAGAAAATATGACATTTTCAGACATCCATATGTCTTCTAATCCAGCTAACTAACTTAAATAGCCATGTGGAACTGAACTAAGTTCAGGTACACCAAATATTAATAGTTCAGTCCCATATGGCTATTTAAGTTAGATAACTGGATTGGAAAACATAGGGATTTCTGAAAAATTCAGATTTTCTACTTAATAGTTAGTTATACATTAGATAGGGTGCTGGGCTTGTCCTGGTATTTTTAATCTAATGCTTGAATATCTTAGCATCTCATTGATGATGCCAGTAGCAGAAACCAGACTGGGGTTGAGGATATTCTCAAAACTTGTTAATAGCTTATTTTGCAAGCTCTCTCTCTCTCTCTCTCTCTCTCTCTCTCTCTCTCTCATATATATATATATATATATATATATATATATATATATATATATATATATATATATATATATATATATATATATATATTCTAATCTGGTCTTGTGCATCTTCACTTCCAGAATAGTATATGATATGAAATAAAACGGGTTCTAGCTCAGTTAATAATTAATAAATGAAATATTCAGCATTAAAATTAAATATTTCACTAGCTCAAATTTAAAATACGAATAAGATTCAATTTATAAAAATAAATTAAATAAATATTTAATATTTTCATGAGACTTGAAATGAAAATACAGGTGACAAGATAGATTACATTGAGCCAATATCCCACAGGATACTACCTCAATAGCATAAGAACACTATCCCTCCTTATTACTATTTCAAATAACAAACTCATAGTATTCTTACAACTTTAATAACTTCTACTCACTAAGATTAAGCTAATAATTACATCTTAATCTCCTATTTGTAATAATTTAGCTCAAATAAAATCTCAGGTTCATAAAGTTTACTCTAAGTTAATAAAAATACGGTAGTAAAATATGAGAAGGGATTTTATATCATAATCTACTACTAAATTAATAATAATAAAATAATAATATTCTTCATCATCTAATTCTGTATATCTTTTCTTATATTATAACTTTATTACCATGATAAAATAATAAAATAATATAATATGATCTTATATCTTCATGTAATGATATAATAAATACGTGGTAGCATATGATAATCTGATAAACAAAAGGTGTGTGGCAACTGCTAGCATATAAATTTAATATACTATTGTAATAACTGATTTATGACCAATAAAAAACAATGTAAAATTATAATTATTTAATTAAAAGAATACCAATAAAATATTTAAATCCTTAAAATAATTCTCTATTTATCTTTTTGTGCAAAATTATATATTTGTTTCAATTATTATGAATATATCGTGATTTCATGCAGTGAAGTGGAGAAATAAACAATCCAGACACAAAAATTTTTGAAAACAAATTTTAACAAATTTTATTAATAACAACAAAATAAAATAAACAATTTATGTACACTATTTACAGTGGATATCCTTATTTTATACTTTACATTTTATCTACTGAGTTATAAAAAAAAAAAAAATTATATTTTAGTTATATCTTTATTTAGACTTAAAACAAAATAAAATGTTACCATTTGGTTTCTTGTTATGGTTAACTTATTACAAATATATTTACTTATTTTATTAGCAAAATATTTCATCCTTAATATTATTAAATTATCTTATTTTTAAAACATTCATAGGAAAACATTCTACAGAAAAAACAAAATTAACTTTATAATGAGTATGGATTTCTGAAAAAAATTAAACAAATTTTCATCTTGCAATGTCAAAGATGTTACATAAAATATTCATCCAAAATTCAGTACTAGATTTTAGTATTTTATCACACGATGTTTATTAATCATAATATATTCTTATTTAGCCTTACTTTAGTATGACAAGTGTAATCATCAATATATTCCTGTTACTCAATAAACAAAAAATATACTATGCATATTCCTTACATTTATTGTATATTATTGTATTTTAAAAATATGCAATACTTATTTTTCTCAAAAAAATAATAATAAAGCATTCAAAAATAATTAACATTTTAAAGAAAATGTCTTTGTTTAGATACTCTATTTTAAAAATTTAGTATTTGTCTGAAGGTTAGTAATGACGGTATATTATAAGATGTAATATGTTGGAAATAGTCCAACATATTACATCTTAAAAATTTATATTTCATTTTCGAAATAAAATTCAAAATTTATTCTATGATTCTTTCCTTTCCCTTAGGATTCATTGGACCTTCAATTTTAAGTTATAAAATTCTGTTCCTTATAAGAAAATAAACCAATCTTATACAAAAACGATAGCATAACCTAAGTTCTAAATTATTTATCATTTCTTTTCAAAATATCTTACCGAACGATGCAGTTACATGAAATAAAGATAGCGAAACAGATGTATAGGATTTAAGGAAGAAAGCTAGAGTATCACTCATAATATATCTCAAAAAACATGGCACAGTGCAAAGAGGTATGACCTTTACCTATCTAATAACCTCTAATACATGAACGATGTTAAAGCTATTTCTTCAGCTTTATTAGAACGTCAAATATTTAAAGAAATATAAACACTGTCCAAATAAAATGTGTACCAGTCATAGGGCTTTGTTAACTATGCTGATATCCACATAAAGACTAAGTATTATTTCTATTTCTTATCATATCCTATTTCTTAAAAACATCATCTTGGTTTCCTGTTCACTAAGTACTTCCAAGCCACTATCTCAACATTATTTCTCAAGATTTTCCACATCTTACATCGATAAATAACTATTTGAATTTACAAAACAATAAATAAAATTTATTGATAATTAAACAATCCCTCTGTTCCACAAGAAAAGTCTGTCTACTTCATCATTTGGTATGCTTAATCATATACAATCTAATCAGACAATACTTGAATATCCTAACATGAAAATTTTAAAAAAAAGATTCACATAATTATTTGTTATTATGTTGGATTATATCACTAATATATAAAAAATCATTGTATGCATATTTTCAAATCAATCCTATCTCATAATGTTTTTTAAAATGTTGTATGAAATGTGTTACATATAATTAAAACTTTTACACTAAAGAAAACAAAAATATATACATTATATATTATTAATAGTTATTACTATTACCAAATAACCTTTATCTAGTCATCATGTTCAGTAGGCTTCCTTCATCCACTAGTACTTAACATTGCATACATAAAAAAAAAAGACACATCTATATGTTTTATTTAAAAATATTCTTATCTAAATTATTAGATTATATTATAAATTTTATGTTATTAACAAATTAATGTTTTATGTTTTCCTAATCTTATAAAATAGAGAAAATTTACATTTAAACTAAGTTAGTAAAAAAATAAAAAATAAAAAATCAAGACTATAATTACTTATTTCTTCATTAATTCTTTACTTGATAAAAGTCCTTGATAGATTTCATAAAAAATATTATTTTCTCTAGTTTTTTTTTTTTTTTTTTTTAAATGTTCCTCCTAAAATGCCTTATTCATCAAGAGTGTCCCCCCCTCCACTCCATTGCTATGATGATGAACAAGAACAATGCATTGAGGGTGGTTGACGAGCAATTTTTAAAACAATAGTAAAAAAAATTATATAATATCTTTTAAATCTTAAAAAATATAATAAAATCCTTGTTAATTCATTTAGTAAATTTCATAAAACAATAATCCTTGGTTTTACTGTTTTAAATAAATATTATTAAAGATTCATTATGCTAACTAATCCTGTGAAGCTTCTTAGATAATTTAACTTTAAAAAATATTTGGTAAACTTTTCCCAATATTTCCATGGATTCATTTTTAATCAATTATTATATGTTCATTCTTTTATATAGGTTTCCATCCTTGATAAAGCGCTTCATAAACAAATACTTCTAAAGATGCATTTTTAATATTTCTGAGACTAGAAGTTTTTTAATATTTTAATTCCTTAACAAAATCTTCTCTATGAGCTCTTTTTAATTCTTGTAAAATATATTCTTTTTAAAAAAAAATGTTTCCTTCAAAAAGGATTAAACATTCTATTTCTTTCATTATTATATTTTATGATAATTCATAAGATATAAGTATCTTATTCAATTAAAAACTCCTGGATAAGCTTATAAATAATGCATCACAAAATTTTTTAGATGGCAAATAACTTTCCATTTAAGCTTCCAGCATAATGTCCAAATTATTTTTTGTACCAGAACAGTCCTCCAGTTAAGCATAAATAAAGCTGTATTATAATTTAAACATATTTCATTTCGTAGTATATCCATTTTTTTTATTGCATAGTTCTAGTTAAACTGAAATAAAATAATCCTGGCAAGCAAACTGTTAAAACTTAGCAAATCATTTTCACGAAGTTCCCATATATATTATTTTTTTAAACTCTCTTTTGCAAAATACTTTTAAAAAAATCAATTAGTTTTTTGCAAATAAAACTATAAGAAAGTATTAAAAATTGACTAAAATAAAAATTTTAAAAATATTATCTCTTTGATAGCTGCTAATATACCTTTCTCTGGTTTCAATACATTATTAATCTCCCCTGATACCCCCGTGCAATTTGTATTTATATTCTAGAAAATACGTCATTTGATTGGCTGATTCTCACTTTTAGCTTGAGAACAAATTTACATATTTTCAATTTTTTACAGAATTAAATCTTTAAAATAAAAGTTTATGACATAATAACTCAAAAATATTATTTAAAATACTACTTTTAAATCAATTATTACTTTATTTAAATTATTTAATCATTTAAAATAACTTTTAAAATAATTTTAATATTTATTCCACTCTTAATATTCCATTTATCTATTTTTATTTAAACAAAATATTTAATTTTTTTATTAACTGTATTCATCTTTATAATACTATTTTAAAATATTATATACAAGTGTTAACTTAATATTTAATATTTGCTTTATGCTAGGTGATAATTCCATCCAATTCTATACTGCAATCTTTTAAAATATTTCAAACCTTGTTAATTTAAACTCAAACAAGTGTGTGTGTGTGTGTGTGAAAGTATGTAATATACAAGTCACATGATTAATATAAAATTTAGACAGACGATTTTTAATCTATGTCTCTGTCTAGATTTATAAAATTGCTACACTTTATTATATTATAAAAAAATAATTATAAAAATTTGGAAAAATAATTTTAAAAAATATAGAATTAAATACAATTTTCACCATCACAAAGTTTATTCTTAAAATATATGATATTAATTTTGATTATTAAATATAGTTTATAAATTTAAATACCATATAACATTTATTTATCTATATGTTTAAGTCTATTAAAATTGAGCTTATTAAATATACTTTTAATTATTTATAGCTGTGTTATTTAATATGGCCAGCTTTTGTAACCATATGCAACAATGTTTTAAGATTTATTTAACTACTTTAAATGATTCGTTATAATTTTATATACTACGTATTTGCTTTGGCCTCAAATTGTACTTTATAATATAATCAACTTAATACGATTACCATATTAAAAGAACATATTCTAAAATTTAAAATTTTTAGTAATTGACTGAGATGGACTATTACTGACCTATAGAAAAGGGCACAATATATATATATATATATATATATATATATGCCCTTTTCTATATATATATATATATATATATATATATATATATATATATATATATATATGAATGATGACAATAATTGCATTATTCACATATAGAGTATTCCATTTTTCTAGAATCATTTGGAATATTTTTTAAGTAAAAAATATTAAAGAAAAATATAACTCAATAAAGCATTTGAAATACTTTTACTATTTTTTACAGATATTTTTTATGCTAAATATTTTGAATTAAGAATTCTATTTTAATTTATGTATTCAGTCATAGCAAAGCATTAATTTTTAACTAGCAATTATTTTTAATGTTTTATTTTTATTTTAATAATTTTTGGAATGTTACATATAGAATATAATTCATGTAATCTTTCATATTGCATTGCCAAATGTATATCATATAATACTAAATCATCCATGCATTTTATTACTGTTACACAATGTTTTATTTACCACCCTCTTTTACAGTTTACAGTTTTGATTGCCCCAGACATCTTCTTCAGAACTACAACATAAGACAAACATATAAATATAAATACAAATATAAATATACATGAACATATAATTAACATTCTCTATATACATCTTATAATCATCATCTATTTATTACCTTTGAAATATTATATAATTTTTTTATTCTTTTTTATATTCTATATTTATTAATTAAAATTTCCTATACATATATATTTTCTTTTTATTCTTTATTTTATTTTTATTACTCTTTAAATACTTAAAGCTAACTTAATATATTTTATATTTTACATTATTGTTATTATTCAGTTTACTGACAATCAATATTTATAATTTATTCATTCAATAATTTATAATTTAATTTAATCTATAATATTATTTTAAACACATTTTAATCCACCTTTATAGCTTCTAACTTTAACTGCTAAATTCAAATTTTAAAAATTTACTATTATAGATTTACTAGCTCCCTCTTTAAATTTTATACTTATATTATTAGCAGCTTCCTCTTTCTGTTTTTATATAACTAAATTTTTTTTAACATTTTGATTTTTTACTTTATAACAAAAAATTTTTAAGCCCAAATCTCTATTCAAAACTGGCTTAATATTATTAATATAAATAGCCTCTTTTATTTTTCTATCCTTTTTATTATCTGTAAATTGTATCATTCTTATAGAATCCTCTTCAAACTCATGCCCTGTTTCTAATTTATATAAACATATCAGTGAATTTTATGTTGGAATAGTCTTCTATATATTGAATTATTTGATTCTCTTACATAATTTACTTTTATACATTAATTTGACACTTTTTACAATTAATCTCATATATGTCATTTATTTCATTATCTACATTTTTATTATAAATACTAATATACTTATTATTTAAATTACTAATCATATTTTTCTTCTTTTATTAATTACTTTAACATTTAATACATTGCTAAACTTTTTATTAATTTTACATATAACTTTATTTAAATCTTTAATTACATAATTATTTCCTGTCTTTATACCTATATAATTAGCTTTATTACAACTTTTTTCTTCTGTGTTATTATTTATACATTCTATATTATTTTCTATTAATCTAATATTATCATTTACAAATTTATATGAAAAATCATTATTTATAATTTTTTCTTTAATTAAACCTATCTGTTTAACATAATCTTCTTTACTTGAACAATAATTTACCACTCTATGAATTCTAGAACCTATCTGTTTAACATAATCTTCTTTACTTGAACAATAATTTACCACTCTATGAATTCTAGAATGCATTGAATTTACTTTATATCTTGTATTTATATTTGAATGCCAATTAGTTATATTATTATTGTATAGTAGCTAAAATTTATGGAGCACCTGAAATTTTTAAAGAAGGTGTATTATTAAACCAGTTATTAGTGGTAATGGTTCATATTATAAGAAAGTATCTAAATAGTTGGCAAATAATGTTTTAAAGAAATATATTGATACTGTCTGTCAATCATATATAAAAATATTAAAGTTTTATTAAGTGATATTTAAAATGTAATAAATAAATATAGTACACACAATTTGATGATGATTATGTTGTATCAATGTATACAAATATTAATGTGGATAAAGCAATAGATATAATAATTAATAGATATAAAAAGAATAATAATGATATAAATATACCTATAAAACAATTAAAGAAGATTATAGAATTATGTTGTAAAAAAGTAACATTTCAATTTAATGATAAGTTTTATAAACAAAAAAAGGTTTACTAATAGGAGAAGCATGAAGTGGAGTATTAACTGTTAAACTGTCAGGTTCAATTATTATCAAATTGGCTAAAAATGGTAATTTTTACATTATCATAGCAAATTTATGCTCATTTTAAAGCTTAAAATGTACTGTAAGATGTTGCCCTCTCTATAAATTTTCCCATCCATATTTTCATATTTAATCTGTCCTATTTTGCATATTTGCACTTCGTGAAAATGACGGAATATTGTACTTTTTGAAAATGAAGGTTATATCTTTGAAAGCTCTAGAAGAAATCAATAAAAATGTGTCATTTATTTATTTGATTTGATTTATTTATTTATATATAGTCGAATTACATATGCATGTGTGTTCTTAATATTAACACAAATATTAAAGTTTTTACAAATATATTCTAACACATGGTTGAACATTATAAATTATTTTACAAGTAAAAAAATAAATAATATTTAAATTTAAAGTTTTGAAAATGGGAAATGGTGGACTTTCCAAGGCACTGATTGGTTGTTTCTCATGTTGAACAAAAGGGAGAACTTGCCAACAATTTTGACAGGTCTACATTCTTTGTTTTTATTTTCAAAATGAAAATATATATTTTAGAGTATTTTTTGAACTTTTTTACATCTTATAAATTATATTGATAAAATATGCTGAAAATATAATTATTTTAGAAAAATAGTTAATATTTTAGTAAAAATTCTTTACTTTTACATGAATGTAAATTGTTAAAGAAATCAATGATGTACAGATCATTTTCTAATAGGTTATGAATGTTCTCTTTAGCTTCTCTGCTATAGAATATTTTTATAATTATAAATAGAAACTTATTTTTGAAAAAAACTTTTATTCACTTTCATAATCTGGCAAATTATTAAATTGTTTTTTACAAAAGAAAACTAAAACAAATCTAATATTAAAAGATAAATATATTTTACTGCTGATTCTGTAATTGATCAATCAAAAGTTTAAAACTTTAATTCACTCATCCAATAAATATTTTGAACTATAAAAAGGTTAAATAATGTTTATATGGAAGAATTGGATAAGTTAATGTTAGTTAATAATAATGCTCTTATCTTTATTAGAGGATATGTAAATGATTATTTATTGATATTTAATAAAACACAAAAACAGATAGATTTATTTATAGAGTATGTTAATAAAATGGATAAGAATATTAAATTTATTATAGAAAAAAAAGAATAACATACTGACATATTTGGGTATAAAAATTATGAAGTCATATGAAGAAGGGAAATGTAGGATTGAAACATCAATTTATAAAAAAATGATATAGATAATAATATAACTTTGGCATTCAAATATAAATATGACATATAAGTATAAATACAATACATTCTAAAATTCATAGAGTGATAAATTATTGTTCAAGTAAAAAAGATTATGTTAAACAGATAAATTTAATTAAAGAAGAATTTATAAATAATGATTATCCATATAAATTTATAAATGATAATATTAGATTAATAAAAAATAAGATAGCGTGTATAAATAATAATGAAGAAGAAAAAATAGTAATAAAGTTAATTATATAGGTATAAAACAGGGAATAATTATGTATTTAAAAATTTAAATAAAGTTATAGGTAAAATTAATAAAAAATTTAATAATGTATTGAATGCTAAAGTAGTCAATAAAAGGAGAAAAAAATATGATTAATATTTTAGAAAATAAGTATATTAGTATTTATAATAAAAAAATTAGATAATGAAATAAATGGTATATATGAGATTAATTGTAAAAACTGTTAAATTAATAATATAAAAGTAAATTATGTGAGAGAAACAAAGAATTCAATATATAGAAGACTATTACAACATAAAATTCACTAATATATTTACATAAATTAGAAACAGAGCATGAGTTTGAAAAGGATTGTATAGAGATGATACAATTTACAGATAATAAAAGAGATAAAAAAATAAGAGGCTATTTACATTAATAATATTAAGATAGATTTGAATAGAGATTTGAGCCTGAAAAAAGTTTTGTTGTAAAAAAATTAAAAAAAATTAAAAAATTTAATTATATATAAAATAGAAAAAGGGACCTTCTGATAATATAAACATAAAATTTAAAGAGGGAGCTAGTAAAAGTATAACAGTAAATTTTTAAAATTTGAATTTAGAAATTGAAGTTAGGAGATATAAAGGTGGGTTAAAATGTGTTTAAAATAATAATATTGTAGATTAAAATAAATTATAAATTATTGAATGAATAAATTATATATATTGATTGTTAGTAAAATTAATAATGTAAAATATAAAAGATATTAATTTAGAGTTAAGTATTTAAAGAGTAATAAGAATAAAATAAAGAATAAAAAGAGAATATATGTGTATAAGAAGTTTTAATTAATAAATGAATATAAAAAAGGGTAAAAAAAGTTATATTTAAAAGGTAATAAATAGATAATGATTATAAGATGTATATATACATTGTAAATTATATGTTCATGTATATTTATATTTATATTCATATATTTTTATTATGTTGTAGTTTTAAAGAAAATTGCTGCAGCAATCAAAACTGTAAACTGTAAAAGAGGGTGGTAAATAAAGCATTGTGTGACAGTAATAAAGAGCATGGATAATTTAGTATTGTATAATATAATTTATGCATGAATATGCTTAAATAAATATATGCATACTCAGGTATGTGTTTTTATATTGAATTATTTCCATCATCTAATATATGTATTGAATGTTTTTAGAAAAAATTAACTTTATTTAAATATTCCAGATACATTCAACTGTTAGTAATAGCACATCAAACAGGTTAGTATAATGCGCAATGTTTCAAGAGGTATTAGTCTTCCTTCTTCCTAAGGTGTTGCTGGCCTGACCAGTGACAGTACTAGCATGGAATTCAAACCTGGGTCCTTAGATTCGAGTTTTGAATTTTAAGGTAACATTCTAACCACCTGAGCCATTCTGCCAAAGGCAACAGTCTTTAGTAATTCCATATACTTATCTATGAAGTTCTTCCTGATTTCTCCACTTTTTTCTAAGAGCAATGTTGATTAGTGGTTTTCATACATTATGTATAGTCACACTAGGTTGGCTTATGGGATTTTTTGACATTGTCATGTGAGCAGCTTCTTTAAGTTTTCTTCTTTGTACCTTTCCTTCTCTATCCAATATTTTTATACTTTCCTAATTGAACATATGTTCATTGGCACATACATGTTCTGCTATCTTAGACACATCTGTTTTGTCTTTTCTAATCATCAGTTTTTGTTTTTGCAAGTGCTTTTCAATTGGATGACTGGTATCACCAATATATTTTCTTTCACATTCACATGGTATTGCATAGAAGCAGTTTTTTTTCTTTTCAGCATTTCAAGTTTAGGCTTTGTAGATGTTAGAAATCCTTGTTGGGTAGTATGGCTTTGGAAAGCTGTTCTGATGTTATATTGATTGCAGATTTTTCTTAATTTGTTTGCTATTTTTGGAATGCATGGGTACACAACAGTACAAATAATTGTCTTTTCTCTTGATGGTTCTTTTTGTTGTCTATTTAACATTTTTTAATAACAGCTTATGGATAACCATTTTTTATAAGAGTTTGTTCTATATAGATCTGTTCTTTTTTCAAATCGCTGGTTTCTGAACAAACTTCTTTTGCTCTGTTCCATAGTGATAGTAATAACTCCATGTTTTGTGTTTCTGGTGTGATTGTATGTATTGGTTAGGTATTTTCCTGTATGTGTAGGTTTTTGGTAAACTGTAACTTTGATTTTGCCATGAGTGAGTCTTGTCACAAGAACATCTAAGAATGCCAATTTTTGTTTTTGTTCTGATTCTATTGTGAATTTAATTGAAGGAGATATATTGTTGATATGTTTTCAGAAAATTTGTAGCAGTGCTTCACCATGTGGCTATATGACAAATGTAGCATATACATGGTGAAGCCATACTTTAGGTGGATATGGAGTAGTTAAATAGACAATAAAAAGAACCATCAAGAGAAAAGATAATTATTGATACTGTAGTTTGTCCATACATTCCAAAAATAGCAAACAAACTAAGGAAAATCTGTAATCAGTATAATATCAGAACAGCTTTCCAGAGTTATACCACCCTATAAGGAATTTTAGCATCTACAAAACCTAAACTTGAATTGATGAAAAGAAAAACTGCATCTATGAAATACCATGTAAATGTGGAAGAATATATATTGGTGACACCAGTCACCCCATTGAAGTGACTGCAACAACACAAACTGATGATTAGAAGAAAGAAAACAGATGTATCTAAGGTATCAGAACATGTATGTGCCAATAAACATATGTTCAATTGGGAAAATACAAAAATATTGGATGGAGAAGAAAAGGTACAAAGAAAAATGTAAAAAAGGTCCTCACATGGCAATGGCAAAAAAATCCCATAAGCCAACCTAATATGACTATACATAATGTATGGAAACCATTAATCAACATTGCTCTTAGAAAAAAGTGGAGAAATTTGGAGGAACCTCATAGATAAGTAAATGAAAATATTACAGACTTCTCTTTTGCAGGTTGGCTCAGTTGGTTAGAATGTTACCTTAAAATTTAAAATTCAAGAATCTAAGGACACAGGTTCAAATTCCATGCTAGTACTGTCACTGATTAGGCCAGAAAAACCTGAAGAAGAGAGGATACATAATATCTCTCAAAATGTTGTACATATACTAACCTGTTTGATGTGCTATAAATAAAGTTAAATTTTTTATAAGACATTCAATACAAATATTAGATAATGGAAATAGTCCAATATAGAAATACAATTAGAACAGCATCATCACAAACCTTCAGGAAAATACTCAGGCATATATTCATAAATATTTACATGTATTTACACACCCAAATGCACATTCAACCTATTTATTGGCATGCATTCATAAATCTATAAAGCTATTTTATCTCTAAAAAGAGAGCAAATTGTAAAAGAACAAAACATTAATAATAAACTTTGTATTTAGTATAAAAATCAATTGTTCAACTTCACATTTACTATGCACACACTTGTTTTTGTTTTTATAAAATGTTAATATTGTGTTTTAGTATTTTTGTAATAAATAAAGGTTTGTTCAAAAGACTTCAATCTCTTACCAAATTATAAATATCAACTGTATTATTTTTTTAGTTTCTAATAGAGGCACATTGCATTTCTTTAGAGTGTTTTGAGGTAATATTTATATAGTGAATGAGATTTATCAATACTATGAATGTTTTGCTCAAGTTCACAAAAAAATATTTTTAGGAAGTATAATACTCTTTATTTACTTCTTATGTTTAATGAAATGGAGATGTATCTTTACAATTATATATCAATATTATCAATTCAAAAAGATAAGAGACACAATAGTTCATCTTATGTTCTTATTTTTTAAAATTACATTTTTTAATGCTTCATGTTATATTGAGAGGAGATTCATGCCTCACTTTCATATAATAAATGTAAAGGATAGCAGCCCTATATAAAGTAATTAAAAGTTTATGAAATTTTCTTTTATCTTATTGAGTACAGAAGAAGTATTTTGAAATCTATGCTGTATTTCAGCTTCCAAGTCTAGCTTTCTGTCTAAAAATATATCAAGATATTTAAACTAAACATGATTTTCAAGAAAATAAGTAGTCAAGCTAAAAGTTTTTGAAGGTTCTTTTATTTTTTTAGATGAAGCATCTTAGTTTTTTTGAACATGAATTTCAAAACAAAATTTTCTATAGATAATATTCAAAACATTAAGATCATTCTGAAGTTTATATTTGAAATTGGTGAGAATAGCATAACCATTAACATCTAAAAGACAAATGCATAACTTCTTGTTTTAGGTTTTACTTAATTTAACCTAAAAACCTATCCACCAAATTTAAATTATAATTTGATGTTTGTTTTATAAAGCCATAAGTAAACTGTTTCTAAAAACAATGTTGTTTAAATGGAAAATAAACTGCAACTTGTATATATCATTTTTATCCCATTTTTATTTTAAATATTTCATCACCAACAATATTTCTTTTTTGTATCACAATATGAATATAATTCTGTGATTAATCAGCTATGTTTAATCATCGTCACAAACTTTCTCCCATTATTAATTTAAAGATCAAATTGATCAACATATATCTATAACATCTTTTATTTTGCTTTTTCTCGGAAATAAGACCTATATTTATAATACTTCCTAATTCTCTAAAACAACAATAAATATTCCATAATTATTCTTTTATGGATGGAAATAACTAATTTAATAATATTCTTGAAAGTAGTTTTATGGAAGTGAATGTCAATAAATATGTGGTGATAATTCCTAATGTTTTTACTTTTATAAATTGGAACAATAAAAATAATTTTAAGATCAAATATTATACCTTCATTTTGTTTATATATTTTCAAAAATGTTTAATAATTGTGGAGGTAATAAAATACAATTTTATTTTTTTTAATTTTTAAAAAAAAAATTGTTTTAGCTAAATCAATTTGCATATATCAATACAAATATAGCCCAATTATTAATTTTTTATAACATTAGTCAAGATATAATAAAACTACAGTCACCACCTGTTCAATAAATAAATTTTTGTCACCTAAATTTTTTAATTCATTTATTTGATAACATTTTAATATTTACTTTTCACATATAACTTATTTTCAAAAAACGATCTAATATGAAATTATCACTCCTTTGCAGCTTAATTCACCAAAATTTTAAAAATCATTTTGTCATTTGATCAATTAATTTGCCAAGCAGAGAATATTGTTCAATCAAGTATCTAATACCACAATCATTATCAAAGAACTAGTCAAAATTTTTATGTTTAGCAAATCCTAAAATAGACAATAAAATAAAAATGACAGAAATAATGAAAGAAAGAGATTATAAAGAAGCTTTTGGTAAAGTAATATAAAATTCTACTAAAGCATTGCTTATTGATTATTAATGTCTGAAGATCATTTATTATCTGAAATATATGGAATTGACAATAGTCTGAGTTTAGCATGCAATATCCTTTCCTCTCTTTTTTCTCCTCTTTATCTTTTTCTTCCTCCCTCTCTCTCTCTCTCTCTCTCTATGTGTATATATATATATATATATATATATATATGATAAATAGTTCTAACAAGCTTTTATCGATAAGTGTTGCAAGAGAAAGCATTTAAAAATCTCTATCTAGAATCACCCCTATCCCTAAACCAGTTTTGAGCAAATGACTCTTTTCAGTGAGGCACTATGATATTCAAACCCTAGATCTAAAATACCAACTCAAGGCCAACACTTATCTAATAACTAGCTATTATATAGAATATCTGAAATTTTCAGATATCCTATGTCTTCAAACCCAGCTATCTAACTTAATATGGGACTGAACACACTTCAGTTCCACTATATATTAATATTCTCAGCAATATAACATCACTAAAGCTCCAAAAGCTGAATTATTATAATAAGAAAATCCAAGTTATATATCACATGGCTTGTTTTAACTTGTATTTCAGGTGTAATATAGTGAGTGTGTTAATAGTTCTAACAAACTTTTATCGATAAGTGCTACAAAGAAAAGCATTTAAAAATTTCTATCTAGAATTATTCCAACCCAAACCAGTTTTAAGCTAATGGCTCTTCTCAATGAGGTGCTAGGATATTCAGACACGAGATTTAAAATACCAACTCAAGGCCAGCACTTATTTAATACCTAACTATTAAGTAACAAATCTGAAATTTTCAGACATCTTCAAATTCAGATATCTAAATTTAAATAGCTATATGGGTCTGAATACACTTCATTTATAGCATATTCAGTAGCCTCAGCAATATAACATCACTTTAAAGCCCCAAAAGCCAAATTATAATAATAAAGAAAATCAAGTCATATATTGTATGACTTGTTTTTAGCTTGTATTACAGATGTAATATAGTGAGTGCGCTAATAGCTCTAACAAGCTTTTATCAATAAATGCTGCAAAAGAAAGCATTTGAAAATTTCTGTTTAGAATATCTTGTAGGGTTTCATTGAGAAGAGCCATTAGCTCAAAATTGGTTTGGTGATAAGGATAATTTTAGACAGAGACTTTTAAATGATTTCTCTTGTGGCACTTATCATTAAAAACTTCACATGATCACCATTTCTTATGCTTGCACTACTGTACGGAAAGTTTTTCCTGTATCAATAAAAGCTTGTTAGAGTTAATAGCACACTCACTATATTACATCTGTAATACAAGCTAAAAACAAGTCGTGTAATAAATGGCTTGCTTATTATTATAATTTGGCTCTTGGGACTTTGGCAAGGTTATATTGCTGAGGCTATTATTATATAGTACAACTGAAGTGTGTTCAGACTCATATAGCTATTTAAGTTAGATAACTGAATATGAAGATATATAGGTATCTGAAAATTTCAGATTTTCTACTTAATACAAGCTAAAAACAAGTCATGTGATATATGACTTGATTTTTTTCATTATATATATATATATATATATATATATATATGGTATATATATATATATATATATATATATATATACCAGTATAATTTATATACTTGGAATTTTAGATGTAATTATATAAAGAATTTGAACACAGACGTTCAAGCTCCTTTTGATTATGGTCTCTATATCATACAACTGATACATTTGGTCATACACATGTGAAAAAGATAAATGATCTCCAATAAATGTATTTTGTGCTGAACCAATCCTCATCAGTTAGTCCAGATCATCATCTCCCATAGATATATATATATAATCAGTGCTCAGTTTATTTTAAAATAGCACATCTTCAAACTTTAATGAAGAAGCTTTGATATACTCCATAATCTATCTCTTCAATCATCCATACCATTGAAAATCTAATGATAGAATGCTCAAAGCCCTTGTTGATGCCAATATCATTGTCATGCCTATGTTCAACTTAAGTCATTCTGACTCTTTATGTAAAGGATCTTATCCATTTAAATACACAGAAAAGGGATGGGTAGGCTACAGACTGAATCTATATTCATTTAGCCTGTAGCCTGCCCATGCCTCTCCTGTATATTTAGATGTATAAGGTCCTATATATAAGTGATCGGTGTGACTTAATGTCAACATGAGCATAACAGTAATATTAGCATCAACAAGGGATTTAGGCATTCCATTATCAGATTTTCGATGGTATTGATGGCTGAAAAGTTCAAACATAGTGGAGATTGAAGCCTGTCCATTAAAGTTTGAAGATTTTCTATATTAATATAAACTGAGCACTGATTATATATGTGTGTTGAATAAAATTGTTTCAGTAGAAATAAAAGGTTAATATTACTCAATGATTTAGTCTGTAAATTTAAGGAATATTCTTCTTTCACATTTTACAGAGAATAGCAATATTATTCTTCATGTTGACTGGTTTTAATACAAGTCCCATACAGATAATCAAATTGAGATTTTTTCCCCCAACTTCAGAGAATTGTTTTAAAATCTTTAGCTCTTATATCCATATCCTAAAGAACAAATTCCATTTACTGATTCATTTAATTGCTAATTAACCAAGTTAACATAAATTTAATTGTGCTAAATATTGCAAGCTTCACTTTTTATCAAAAGCTACTTCAGATGGTAAGATAAGTAAATTAAATTAATTCTCTGCCCTGTATACCATAGTGCGATAGAATCAATCAGTGACAGTTTTTTGATGACCTTCAACTTTGAACTTTTATTGTTTAAATATGACAATCTATTGAACATTTAAGGACTTTTTTTTTATTTCACGAATGTAATCTTTATATTCATTTAAACGTATATTTTCAATGAAAAATGATAAAGCTTAGATATATATTTAAAAAAAAAAACACAATATAAACATTTATAAAGACTTAAAGAATATGAGATTGAAACCAGTATGACTTCAATAACAATAACCGAAATTACCTTTTTTTACACTGATATCAAAATATCTGTTGATAAAAAATTACTTAGTTTGACAGTTATAAAAATTTAGCCAATAAGTTATTTTGCCAATATTTACAAAATAAACCTGTAATCTTTTTAATTATTAATGTGTTGCACAAATGATCTCACTTGCAGACAATGCTTGATTTTCCCAATGAGATTTCAGTAACTTACCAATGTAGGATAATTTTACTTCAATATCAGCAATATAATCAAATCCTCAAGAGCTGACTGAGTAGTCATATTATAAAGTATGCGGCATCTATTAATAAAAAATTTCTAATATCTATGTTACAACAACAGGGGATTCAGACATCACATCCCTACAATAAGTTGGCCAAAACAATATTTTTTACACATGTACTTTAATTGCAGTAGTTATATTACCCTGCATGGTTTAGTGTAGTGGAAGAGTGACAGTTTCTGGAGTATAACGTTTTCAGATTGATTCTATTTCTAGTATTCAGTTGTCATTAACTTCCAAGCAATAAAATCATTTGATTGTAAAAAATATCCTGTTTATATATTGTAACCTAAAGACTTTTTTACTGCCAGGCAATGCGAATATTATATTAAGAAATTACTATTATTCAAGAGACTCTTTTTCTAGACCATGGGCTATACTCAGTAGGGTTACAATAATTTTAAGATGATACTACAGAGACTTACAATAAGATGGAGGAAAAATCAAACAACACTGCAAATAATCATAGTATAATAAATGATTTGGAATAAATGGTAGAGAGGAAAATTTCTACTCTTGCAAAATATATATCAGACCCAACTTCACATTAAATTATATTTTCTGAGTAAAATAAATCTGTACTTAAAGAAGTATTTTTCTAATAAATCTTCTCTTCTAATATTTCAAAAATATGGTAATACTCTTACCATTAATTCTGAATAGCATGATTTCAAATATTTGATTTATGTAAAACTACCACAAGGGTACTTTTCTTATAGCACAGGGAATAAATAAGGAATAATATCAATATTTGATATTATTACATAAAGAATTTGATAAATAACTATGAAAATAACAAGAATAAATAATCTCAGTTCTACTGTGATCTTTGTAAATTGTATTATCATGTAATGTTGCCTATTAAATAAATAAATGAATGAGTGAATGTCATCTTGGCCGACTAAAAAAGGCAAACACTTTTCTTGTAGCGACTGCTTCCTACTATTAAATAACAATACTCATTAAAATTACATAAAAGGATATCTATGCTAATATCTAATTACCTAATTAAAATATTTTAAATTTGGAATAATCGTAGCCTTTTACTCAGGATATCACACGAGATTGTAGAAAGACAAGGATGCTTTTTATGTCTTTCTACACTCCTACAGACAACCTTCAAAGTAATTAAATGTAATTGGACCTTGAAATAAAATGGTCATTCAATATCTAAATACTTAATCGTGTGCAGTTTGAAATAATATAAATAATCTCCTGAACTGTCAAGAAATCTTCATTTCCATATTGTGCAATCTTTCTCCTTAGAAGATAAACATAGTTGAAATATATCTTAATGTAAAATATTATTATTCATATCTGCAAATGTTTAACTATAATCAAAATTATATGCATGACTTTATTTTTGTTTCTGTGAATATTGGAATATTCTGAATCATTAACTCAATGAAAATAATAAATATCATAAACTCAATACTATAGCATACAAAAAAAAAATAAACAGAAACTAGATTTGTTGTTTTTTTTAAAAAAATAATAATAAATAAGTTTATTTACGATTACTAAAATGATAAAACAAAATTCATATAAAGTTTGAAATTATTGCCAAGATAGCTCTGTTAAAAATGTTTTATTGATTATAAGTACTACAGCAATATATTTTAGCCTTGCGAACAGACTAATCAAGGTTTTGAAAAAAATGATTTTGAAACAGATCAACTTACTAAACAGTATTAATAAAAGTTGTGAGTTAACAATGGCTAACTTTTATACATCTTAATTCCACTAGATGATCCCTTAAACAATTTTGGTCTCATAAAATTAACGTTCATACAGACCAATAGTTCAGTAAAATAATTTTATTTAAATTACTTATTCTTCAATATGATAATCATTAATCATCTTTGTTAATGAGATGACTTGCTAATAATTTGAATTATCAGTTAAATAAACTTAAATCAATTACTGGCATAATAAAATTAATATCAGGTTAAAATGAATGATCTCCTATTGCTTAATATTCTGTATTATTAAATAACTGAATGAAAGAAAAGTATGGATCACTCATCAGAAGCCATCTTCATGCATACTATTAATGAATTACTGTCCACATAATACTGATAATAACAAAATATTTAATGTAAATGATTTGCACATCCATCGCAAAAATTCTAGGTAAATAAAACAATTGCACAGAATATGAGGATTGCTCTTAATGACTCATATGCTTACAAATAAATATTTAAAATTATTAATTCTTGTTGGTTTGCTTACAGCTGATTATAACATCATAGCAACACAATACAGACATTGTTATACACCTCTTAGCATTAAAACAACAAAGTGCAACCTGAAGAAACTAAATCCTTCAGAAACTAGCTTATCATTGTCATCATGCATCTAGATCACAAAATAACATCACCTACCATGGTGGAAAATAGATTTAAATATATTGTGAGGGATAGGCCAAAGCATATGCTCTACAGAGCTAAACAATATGAACCAATAAATAGTTGTTGACTTCCAATGCCATATAAGGCTACATATGTGTGGACCTTGTCACAGCACATAGAGGAAAATGGGAAAACACATCAAGAAATATAATTCTGTCTAAGGATTTAAGTACCATTAAATATGTGATAATAATCACGAGAGTAAATCACTATCAACTTATGAAAAAGTATATAATAATAGGGGAACTCATCCACTTTATAAGACACAGTAATAAGCATGGGCAAGCAGGGCCTAACATTATGAGGCCAATCAATGCCATAAATTAAATGATGACAAGATACTAACTTAACACTGTAACTAACTAAAGTAATATTCAAATTTAAACTATAATAAACAATAAGCAATGTCTAAAACCAACAATGTGAAATTAAGTCAAGCAACTGTAAAATATCAATTAAAAAATTGATAGCATATAAATTTTGGCATAAAGTAACAATACACTCATGTATAAAATATAAAATATCAAATTTATCAAAAGTAAGTGGACATGACTGATAAATGAATAAGAATGTGAGAATAATAATTCTCAAGTGCATGAAAATATTAGCAGTTATTACTATTATTGCAATTATGCAAAATATCAAAACTTTTGATAATTACTTTAACTATTTTACTAACAAATGAATGAAATACCATACATTTTAAAAATAATAATTATGAGAGGTGGTTATCTATGCTGGCCCAAACATAATATAGCTTGGTTTATCCACAAATATGAATGCATATAATAAAAATATTTACCTGATAATGCAAAGAATATCTATACATTCTGATAAACCCATTAAAACTGAAATACATGAATAAATTACCTAACACAATTATAATATTAAAACAGTATTGTTGAGAATATAGCAGAAGAAAAATATTGCATAGAATTTTTTTTTTACCAAACATAATATCTTAATTTATTAGTGAACTTTATCTGTACTGGGAAATCTGTTAAAGGCATGAAGTACTCCTTCAATGGGTAAACTGTTCTGCAAAGCTTCAAGTTAAAACATAATATTTTAATTTTTTAAACATGGCAAAAGATTTTCAAACACAATATAGTATAATAGTTTTTAAAACTAAATTAGTTCTATATTTAAACACATTTAAATAATATAAAAAATATTAAATGTAGAGCAGTAAGCCAGTGAATATGGGAATGATGATGTTGAAATGCAATAATTTGTTCAGCTGATTATATCCTGGGATCCTGCGAGTTTGTTTAAATATTAATGTATCTTTATTTTTCTTCTTGTAAAGAAGCACATTTTAAGCTTTTAAATTATTTGTCATATAAGAATGAAAACATTTTTTTAAGTTTCCACTGCAATAATTTTATTTAAATATTATATAAAGCAGTAGTTAGTAACAAATATACAGCATATCAAATGTCTTTAGCAATATTTCTGCTAACCTGATGTGTATTTGTTGAGAAATATTTTATTTGCATTTGTCAATGATTAAATATACACTGCTATTCCCTCAAAGTATTTGATTTAATACTAAGAAGATTAGATGTCTTAATTATTCTCGTGTATATTCTTTTTATGTAATTCATGCAGGATTAATTATAATAATAGTGAAATTCTACCAGTATATATTTTTCTATATACAAAGAATTATGGAACTAAATTCAACTAAAACATTTCAAAAATTATTCTTAAGATAACAGTTCTTTTAATAATTATCATTTTTATTGTTTAGCAAGGTAAAAATTAATATAAATGCATTTTTAAACTTAATTCCTAGCTTAATAGTCTATGCATTTTAATTTTACTTTTAATTTTTTTCTTTTTAGAAGATAAATAAGTAAATGGATATAAACTAAAAAAATGTTCCACATATATTTTACAATAACCATAATTAAACACATCACCTGCTTCCTGTTGAAATACATTTTGAAGTTAAATTGACTAAATTTATTTAAAATAGCATTATACAATAATTAGGAAGTTTAAATTTAGATTCAGTAACAAAAAAATGAGATACCTGTGTGCTTAGCAGTGCATTGTAGATTTAATGATGATTAAGTTTAACATTTAACACTTTTAGATAAAATAATAATAATAATAATAATAATAATAATAATAATAATAATAATAATAATAATAATAATAATAATAATAATAATAATAATAATAATAATAATAATAATAATAATAATAACAATTATAAACAAAACTGCATCAAACATAATGGATGCAATAGAAGCCCCTCTTCCACCTATTCAAGAGAATACACCAGAGGGAAAAAGAAAGCCAGGTCGACCACCAAAAAACCATGAATCCAAAAAGGCAAAAAAAACAGACCAAAAGCACAACTCATCAGACATATACAATTTAGAAAATGATGAAATAGAAATGGATGTAAGCCAACAACAAATGGACACCTGTTCGGTTTCATCGCAAATTGCCTGTATAGAGTCTGAAGCAATATTAAATGAAAGAAAAACTGATAATAAACCCAACAATGTCTTAAATATGTATCAGCATCCATCTACTGCAATATAAACAAACATTTAGCATTAAAAATAAAATAAAAATCAATACCCTGTTAAAAAATTATTTAAAACATGAAGATAAAAATTGGATCTCTCAACATTAGAGGCTTAAATGCCACCAAAAAACTTTTTGATCTCAAAAAATGGTTACATACAACACAACCACACATACTGGGGCTTTTGGAAACAAAAATATACAGCAGCTCTCAAATTGATCCATCAAAATATTTAGTCAGCCAAGGTTTTTGTGCCTTGAGCAGGCAAACATCATCACCATCAGGTGGCACAGGCATAATTATTTCCCACAACTGCCCTTTCGATTCTTTTTAAAATTATATATATTGACTCTAATCTTATCATATTAACACTCCATCATAAAAATATCACACTTAACCTAGTATTTGTATATATACCACCAGGCCCTGTCATCATCTCCAGAATAATAGCAACAATAAATTCAATGCTTACAGCAACACCAAATCCCATAATACTCCTGGGAGATTTCAACATGACCTACCAAACTTTTGTCACCAAATGGATCCATCAAATAACAATCCCACTTATGAGTGCTGAGGGTTTTCTCCCATCAAACTCAATATCTTTTAATAACAATAGATATAAGTCACTTATTGATTTGTGTTTCTACTCACCAATGTTACATCATTATTTTAATCTTGAACTCTGTCCATCTATAATCTCAGATCATTCTGCTCAGTTAATCACCCTCGACCTAACAAAAATACAAAATACAACAATAGCCCTCCAAAAGACTATGCGAATACTTCTTCCAGCACAAACAACTGAATTCCTATATTCAGAAACATATATAATGCTCCAAAAACTTCAAAACATGTCACTCGATCCAGTACAAAAGTATATAGCATTCACCAATATACTTTCTTTCAACATCAATCATATTACCTGCAACTCAACACCCCCCGCCAGATTATTAGCATTGGCAGATGAACTACATAAAAGCATAACCATTTCTAGACCAACTACAGATAATCAAACACAAATTAAAAAACTTACAGAAATGTACAACAATACATGCAATACACTAAAGCAATATGTAGCAATAAAAAAGAAAAAATATGCCTTACACAACAACATACTTGGACCAGAGCATACATACAGTGGGCATTGGGATACCCATCCACAGTCAGAGTGCCTATGGCATTTGAAATAGATGGCTCTATAACAGCTGGACATAACATGATAAACCCAATATATCAACACTTTAAAAAAAAACTGCAAAAACAGAGAGTGTACATACCAAATGAAGACATATTTGGAGACCCTGAAACAGATACACCAATAACAACAACTGACATTGTATTTCAACTTGCAACAATAACAAACACATGTCACCCAGGACCACAAGGAATTCCCAAATTTGTGTTCAAACATCTTAGTCACTTCACAGCAAAATACCTGTGCAATCTAGCCAATTACATATCCCAAAAAATTTACAACATACAAAGTCTATACCCAATTGCAATGGTTCCATTTAACAAAAAAACAACAGCAATATCATCTTTATCTAATCTATGACCAATTTCAATGGGACCTTTAGGAATAAAAATTCTTGAAAGAGTGATAAAGGAAAAAATAGAACAACACATACTCCCTGTGTTATCATCAGCACAATATGCCAAAAAAGGATCATCCATTGGCCAGGGTGCTTTAATGTACAAAACAATTATTGAAGTAGTAAAAAAAATGAAAGAAATATGCACCAATTATAGTTCAACTAGACATTGAGGCAGCTTTTGACTCAGTGCCTATAGCCAAATTATTAGACGTGCTGAAAAAAACAACAACACCTCCATCCCTACTATATATAATAGCCAATCTGCTACTCAGCTGTGAAATTCACATCACATTGAATGGAAAAAAATCACCAGCCTTCAGACCGAGTCAATCCATCCCACAAGGATCCCCCCTAAGTGCCTTGCTCTTTACAATATATATAAATCCTCTATTAATAGAGATACAGAAAAAAATAAAAGGCATTCAAATTCCAAACACTGCTTTAAATATATCATGCATAGCCTATATGGACGATGTAACTGTTTTCCTCCCCTCTAAAAAGAACCTCCCCATATTACAAGAGATAATCAAGAATTATACCTCAAATTTTAATTTAAAAATTAACACAAATAAAACTGCAGCATGGTCAATATACACAGGCAAGCACTGTACAGAGATGTTTAATGGTAAACCATCTGCTTTCCTTGGTTTCCCATTCTACCTTGGAACCAATGGAATGAGGCAAAAAATTCAAAATAAATTAAAAATAGATGCTGAAAAAATCACAGCCTCACTTGAAAAGTCATACCTGTCAATATATGCAAAGGTAGCACTATTTAATCAACTTATAACTACAAAAATTACATACTATACACCTATAATCAAATTTGCAAAAACATTCATATCTAAAATCTCGTCAATCTGTAACAAACTAATATGGAAGAGAAAGACAGTGGCAATCTCTTTAAAAAATCTGAGCAGACCACCACATAGCAATGGACTTGGACTCCATACAATCAATGTTTTTTATACACAGAAATCAGTAAATCTAATAACAGCAACCATAAAAAGATTTCCAGACCTGGAGTGTGTAATCAGTATAATACCCACAGACAGACCACCCCCTTCATATGGATATCTATCCACACTGATTGAAGAACTCAAGCCAATATACAACAAAATATCACTCAATAATGACAACAAGTATACATACTGGGACATTTACAATATACTACATCCAAACCAGACACCCAATCTACATCCATCAGTTCTTGGAATAGACAACAGGCAACTACTGCAACAATTCAGAAAATGGTCATTAGAACCAAAATTATTCGATTTTCTACTTAAGCTTAATCTCAATGCTCTACCCACAACCCATTTCCTTAGATTTCGTAGATTCTATACCAATATAGACCCCATGTGTGGGCTATGTCATAGAGAAGAAGAGACACAAGATCATTTTCTTCATTCCTGCAGTGCCCTAGAAACAATACGTGGCACAATGTTTACCACATATAGAAAGGCTATCATTTCAATTGATGAAATAATAAATACATTTAAAAAAGGCAACAACCCTGCTATTCGTGCAGCAACATACAGCCTTTATGCCTACTGGTGCACCAGATGCACTTTTGCACTTGCCAATAACCCTCGATGCCACCCAGCAACATATTCAATAAAACTAGAACTGTTAAGAAAAAGAGACAGCATCCTAGCTCAACCAGATATATTTGCAGCCACATGGTCACACTTGAAACAGAGATCCAGTCTATGAAATATAAAGACCAATAAGATAGATGATGACATTTTCAACATCAGCATTTTTTCCAACTTTAAAAAAAAAATGCAAGCATAAACTGAACTAAATAGAAGACCAAATTTAAAAACAAGAAGAAAAAAAAGTATGCAGAAAAGATAAAGACTTATATACTGAAAGTTGTAATTTGTTTTTCATTTGTAAAAAATCAATATATGACTCTGTAACTTTTTAGACTCAATAAAGTTTTGCTTTGAAACATAATAATAATAATAATAATAATAATAATAATAATAATAATAATAATAATAATAATAATAATAATAATAATAATAATAATAATAATAATAATAATAATAATAATAATAATAATAATAATAATAATAATAATAATAATAATAATAATAATAATAATAATAATAATAATAATAATAATAATAATAATAATAATAATAATAATAATAATAATAATAATTTAACACCTTTAAAATTTCAGTGAGCTGCAGCTTGAGCCAAAGAGAGAGAGAGAGAACAAGAGCCAGAGTGAGCCCTTCAACCAACAAGACCTATTTTTTATAATATTTATTATTATTATTATTATTATTATTATTTACAGCAGTCAAATTCTAATTAATGATCAATAAAACACAGATTATTGTTTTTTAAATCTTAACTGCAAGATAAATCAATCAGTAAATAATGTCATTTTAATCTAGATATTTCAAAATTACACCTGGCCTAATGAACTTAATGTGAAAGAAAGTTAAACAAAGTTTTTTATTTAGTAAATATAGTATTATAATAAAAAAAATAATTAAATATTTTTTCATTTACTAATTGAGTTTTGTTATAATATTAATTTATTAAAGTTTGAATTAATAAATATTTTATCCATTATAGGTTTAACTTTAACTAATATAATTGTTTTTTATGAGTTTCTATAACTCAAAAAATAAAACTACTTTATTAATAATATAAACAAGTTTATCCATCCATGCACACACAACATACATAAATAAAGGAAATAACATTTCAAACTTTAAACTTAACTTATTAATTACTTCTTTAAATAACTATCTATAATTTATTACAACAAACAAATTTTAAAAAATATTAGGTATTAAAAATAACTTTAATAAACTTTAGGCTGAATTACAATAAACCAAAATTTAACTCTTGCTTTACAACTCCAAACATAAAGAAGCTAATTTTAAATCAACTTTAGCTTCTCTACTCTCTTCTCTTCTACAAACTTAATTACTATAATATTACATCATTACTTTCTTGCACACATTCTAATATAATAACTATTATTTTAATAATAACTGGAATTTTCCAATATATATATTAATAATAAATTTTATTAAACACACATTATTATATTAATTAATATTTACTAAGGCTGTAACCTTAGGAATAAGTGTCTGAAAAATTCGAAGGTAGGGACCTCTACAGGTCTTAAACACAAGCTTACGCTATGAAGAAAAGAGGGAATCCTTCTTTACTTCAACCTACTTTTATATATGAATAGGTGAAGCTGAAGTGGTTAGATCTAAGAGTGTGAAGCTATTCAATACTTCACTAATTAAGTCCACAATTCTTATAATACATTAATACTCATGAAATCTTATGATTTACTACAAGTCAATGGAAAGATCTTATAGTAAGAAATCTATTACGATAATTTAAAGTTGTAATTATAAATTTTATTAAATGCATATTATTACATTAAATAATATTTACTAAGGCTGTAACCTTAGGAATAAGCATCTGAAAAATTCGAAAGTAGGGATCTCTACAGGTCTTAAACACAAGCTTACGCTCCTTCTTTTCTTTTTCATAGCGTAAGTTTGTGTTTAAGACCTGTAGAGATCCCTACCTTCGAATTTTTCAGACACTTATTCCTAAGGTTACAGCCTTAGTAAATATTACTTAATATAATAATGTGTGTTTAATAAAATTTATAATTACAACTTTAAATTATCGTAATAGATTTCTTACTATAAGATCTTTCCATTGACTCGTAGTAAATCATAAGATTTCACAAGTATTAATGTATTATAAGAATTGTGGACTTAATTAGTGAAGTATTGAATAGCTTCACACTCTTAGATCTAACCACTTCAGCTTCACCTATTCATATATAAAAGTAGGTTGAAGTAAAGAAGGATTCCCTCTTTTCTTCATAGCGTAAGCTTGTGTTTAAGACCTGTAGAGGTCCCTATCTTCGAATTTTTCAGACACTTATTTCTAAGGTTACAGCCTTAGTAAATATTAATATATATATATTGTAGTGTATTGAGTTCAAACCCTATATAACCAATTTCCAAAAAAACCTCAGAATGCTGGAGAAATATCTTTGTATTCAACTGATTTTATTAATAAAAGAAGACAATATATATATATTTTGTCTTGAAAATTTATTAGTCACATTTAAAAATTGACATAGTGAACATATATAAACAGTTGTCTGTGGACATAGATTCAATAAGATTATTTTTTGGGTCTACTTATTAACTTTCTATGTTTAAGCTATATCTACTGAATTATAATATTCTTTCTTAATAATACTTTGATTTTAATACTGCTAATATAAATGATCTGTAGCCTTTTAAATCATTTAGATTATTTTTTAATAAGCAAGTTTTATATATCTGAATACATGTGTGTGTGTATTTACAAACATAAACTTAGACATTTGCAAATGTATTTAAAAAAAAGTTTTATTTAAATAATTTTGTAGTTTCTGTATAAAACAGTTATCTTATTTGGGATCAATTTGTCTTATTTTATGTAAAAGGGTTAATCAGAGAGATGAAAAGGTCAATGTTGACATAGTCAATGTAAGCCACATAGGAGGAATAAGAACAAAGGCTCATTAATCAGTCATTGTAATTACCAAGAAATCCAAATCATTTGAAACCATACTAAATAATATTTTTAAAAAAAATGTCAATTCAAAGAAAAGATTGTATCCAGATACATTGATATGAATAACCATGTTTTTAGTAACAAAATAGGTGTGATGTCATCAACAGACCAGAATCTATATATAGCCTGAAAAATAAGACAATGGGGGGGGATAAATCTGATTGCCTTTCAGAACCCATGCATTATTATTTTTTATATATTTGAGGGTTTCTACAGCCTGACAGCAGGTAAAATATATTTTATTGGTGGTTCCTTTGACTGTTCCAAAACTGTGCATTGAAGGAGTTTAAATCTAAAAATATTTCAAACAACTTATAACTGATCTCCAAAGATTAAAGAAGAAACAAACTTTGCTAATATTACTGTTTCACACTAAGTTCAAATAGAAGCACACAAAGTAAATGCTGAAATTTATATTACACCATGCTGTTGCTGAGTTCAAATAGAAGCACACAGTAAATACTGAAGTTTATTTAAACCAGTCATATCCAGAGCAGATGAATTGAAGAAACCATTCTAGTACTAATATGGTCCATAAAGAAATAAAAAATAATTTATTTCACAAAATCATCATCATCACAGTAAAATAGATGAAGTGCAAGCCCAAGCCAAAAAATAGAACTGTTCCAGTAAGCCATTGCAATTGGTAAATCTACACATGTTACATATTGGTGCGTGGCTGATTTCAAATTTTCAACTTTCAACCAGCTGACTTCAAAATGAAATTCATTGGACTTTTTGAAACTGTCTCTATATCGAGCATAAAAGAAGAATTGGTAATATTAAATTTGATTATATTTTTATACAATTTTTTTAAATAATATATCCATTTATTTCTCTCTTTGAACTTTAAAACAAGAATCAATTATTAGAGATTTTCAATAATAATAAATATTGATTCTATTAATATATTGTGTATTATAGATTATCATTACATGTAACTATTTGCATGTGTTTTTTTATAAAATGTATTTATTGTGTATTGATTCAAATATTATGAAATATATTATTTATATTACATGTAAAGAGTTAATTACAAATTTTATTGATAATAGGAAAAGACAGATATACACACACCTAGTAATATCACACTGCTTACATGTATATTTTTTGAGCATGAATGTACAAATCAGTAGAAAATTATCATTATAGGAGATATATTTTAAAATATTTAATGACCTAGAATAATGAAAATTGAAATAAGTAATTTGAAGATGATTTTTTTAGATGTTCTTATCTCTATGATCTAATTAACCTTTCTCTACTTATTTCTTGATTGGTATTATGTTTCAATTTATAAATATAAAAAATGTATGTTATATACAATAGGTGAGTATGTTTGTGCATCCAGTGTTTATTTTTAAAATTAAAATGTTTCTAAGATATGAGACTTTTTTATTTCTAGAGAAATAAATGTACACACAGCATGCTATATGATATTAACATTGAGTTTACATTTTATTAAGGGAAGGAGGAAAGACCTTTGATTATTATCATTATTATTTAAATATAATTTTTCATTATTAATTATATATTTTTTCTGTTGTTATATTAATGATTAACTGATAATAAAATTTGATTTGTTTTGCTAAATAAAGTTTATAGATTTCTTAGATTTAATCATTGTCTTGTGAAATTAGTTATGATTATCATCATCACTGATAGTTTTCAATTATTAAAATATATTTTAAGTATATCAATATTTTAGTGAGTAATAATAAATTGATAATAGATATGATTTGTGTTGTGGATTAATTGTAAAGCTGTGGCTGAAAACATCATCATCATCCTATTAATAAATAGACTAAATAAATGTGTTGAATTGCTATATATAAATAAGGGTTCTCACTGTGTTTGTTTATTTGTGAGCCATCACAAGAGATATGACTACCATCAAGCGTCTGATAATCTATGGTATTAAACTGAGCTAGTAACATTTATGGGAATATTAAATATGAATTTATGAAGTTGGAGTCTTATCTAATAATTTAAGAATTTATTTGCACAACTAGAGAATGATAATGTTGTTTTTCTTATAATACAAGTGCACATGATATGGTTATCAAGTGGAAAATCCTACACAATGTTATAAATAGTGTACCAACTGATGTTCAAACCCAGCAGAGTATAAGTAGGTATATAATGTAAATTTATCTAGGGTTAGATAGCCTAGTGGCATCCAGATATACCATATACACATAAGTAAAACTGATTAAAAGAAATACTATGAGATTAAAATTCTCATTTTCCCAATTTCTTGATGGGAGATATATATATTTATTTATTGATATTTTTAAAATAGTTACAAATGGCATTCCAGTGTGCAGCTATAAAATATTTCTTCACAACCCCGAATAATGTTTTATATATACTGAAAAAGAAAAGAGGAATTTTTATTGGTGGAAGTCATCTATTTAGTTACAAAGATCATTTCACTATTTTTTAATTGGTTACACTATATAAACTATTATGCTTGTAATAAATGAAAAAAAATTTCATTATATTTGGTGTTTACATATATTTTATAAAATATAATTTGCATACATACATAATTTATATAGATTAGAGCTAACTAAAAAAGAAATAATTTCAAGTTTTAATCCTTCAAATTATAAAAATTTTATTATTATCAAGGATTTGTGATTATAGCATTTTATTATAGTTAGCTAAATTTTGGATTATTTACATCATTGTTGAATTTTAAATATTTTTAGAAAAATTCAAACGTTATATACATATATATATATATATATATTCATTCCAAGTACATACAACTACTATGTTTCTAATGGTATTATTACTATTTTTTTTAGATATTGCTGGTCTGACCAAAGATATCTAGCATGGTGATTGATGAATGTTGACTTTAATATAGCACTCTAATCAAGTAAATTATTCTGTCAATAATAATATTCAATAGAAAATTTACATATTTATCTATGACGGTCTTTCTGATTTATCCATTTTTCTTTTAAGGGCAAGATTAACAAATAGCTCAAAACATTATGCATTATCATACTAGAACTTATTTGCCATTATCATGTGAGTTACTTCTTTAAATTTGTTTTTCTTTACTTTTTTCTCTCTGCCCAATTTATATGTTTTCTTATTTGAACATAGTTTCATGAAACTTTCTCTAATCATTGTTTTATATTCTTTTAATCATTTTTATAGAATAGCTACTTACACTGATGTACATTCTTCCACGTTTACATGGCATTTTATAAATGTAGTTTTTGGTTTTTTAGTATTTTACATTTATGTTTCCTGAAAATTAAGATCCCTTATATTGTGGTATAACTTTGGAAAGTTGTTCTGATTTATATTGATTGTAAATTTTTTTAACTGTCTGCCACCCCATCAATACATATGGATTCTCTACAATACCTACAACTGTTCTTTTATGAGTGTTTTTATATCTATTTAAGACTTGTTAAAGATAGCTTATGGATAACTATTTTTGTAAGAGTTTCTTCTATGTTGGAACTTTCTTTTCATGACACTGGTTTCTAAACAAATTTCTTTTTCTCTGTTTATTACCAATAGCCTAATTTCATTTTTTATAATTCTGATATGACTGAATGTAAATGTTTAAATAATTTTCTGTACATATAATTTTTGTTGTTTTATCATAAAAATATCAAAGAATATCAACTTTTGCTTTTGTTTTAATTGTATTGTGAATGTAATAAGATATATCATTGATATGTATCCAGAATGTTTGTAATAGTACTTCATTTTATGGAAAATAAATAATGCATCACTGACATAACAAAACTAGACATTGATAGATGTGGAATATTATTTATCACAATGGTTTCAAGATATTTCATGTAAATATTGCTAATCAGGGCTGATAGTAGTGAACCCATAATGCTATCTTTCTTTTATTGGAAGAATTATGTGTTGCAGTGAAAATTCTATTCCTTATGCAATATGTTAATAATGTCATTGTATTACCTACCAATAAAAAAAAATTGATTAATATTTTTTAACAATAAACAGTAATTCATTACTGAGTATATCTATGAATAAACTTTCCATATCAAAGCTTATTAAAATATCAATTTTTTTTTTAATTTCATAGTTTTGATTAACTTCATAAACTACTTAGAATTCCTTACAAAAGTTTGTATTTTACATGCTAGAAGAATAAAAATTTTGAGAAGAAAACTTTAGAAATGTTCACTTAGTGAATTTCTAGAACTATAATAGGTGTTAATGATTATTTTTTGTATGAATTTTAAGTAGATCATTAGATATATGGAATTTTTCTGAAACAATGTCCTTAATTTACTTTTTTTCATAGTTAATTATCAGTGAGTAATTCTTATTCTGTAATTGGTACGAAGTTTCTTGCCACATTGACCTAATATGAGGAGCTCTCTTATTTTGTTATTGTAATCAGTAGTGTCTATTATAATTGAAGCACTGCTTTGATAGTTTTATAGTTTAAATAGATTTTTCTCAACATAGATGTTTTACTTTAGTTGCTTCTGTTTTCATGTATTCCTTATTTTGCTGCCCCTTTAATTTAAGTCATTAATTAAATAAATCAATATTTTTATTTTCAAAATTGACCTATTAATTTTACTATATATCTTACCTTTCACATATCCATTTTTTTTACAAATTTGTTTTATTATATGAAAGTAGAGAGAGGTATATGTTGATTTATATGTGAATGTAGAAATAAACTTTATGAAAAAATGACTATACGAATTTATATATTTACAATAATAAAAAATCCATACATATCATTATATAATTACAGGAAAAACATTATATTCAATACAAAAGACTATTTTTTTCCTTTTAAAAATGTGTTCATTACACAATTAAAACATACAAATAAATCATTAAGAGAAATGGTTATTGGTAATGATTAACATTACTGTAATTACAAATAGAACTATGCAACAGAGCTTGACCTGACCATAGAAATATATGGGTATCTACATAATCATATGCGAATAACAAAAAAATAATATGTAAAAGTTTATGTATTACTGAAAAAATGTTAAATATTATATATTCTGATTTTAAAGAAAGAACATAATGTATATAGAATTCATTCATTATTTACCAAGGATGATTTCAAAACTTTTTAGAAGTCATATGATATAACAATAATGAATTATTTCACAAACATAAAGTACATGAATTTTAAATGCAGTTAGAGATATCAAAGAAATTGGTGGTTAGTCAAAATATCACTATTTGGGATAAATATCAAATAATTTGTCTTCACACAAAATTGCAAAAAATATAACTTATAAATAATTCTAAATGATGTTTAATTCTCTTTTCTTTAATTATTAAAATTGTTATACACTCGAAATAATCGATTCTAAATAAAAGATAATATTTAATATTCAAAGCACTTTTATATTGCACTAAGCAAACTTTTGGCAGACCACTACCAGAATCATAATGCTGTTTAGTTTAGCAGTTGAAAATTATGTCTATATATGGATGTGATTTATTATGTAAATGAGGCATTTAAATATGCCATTTTTAAGTAATGAAATACATAAATTCTTTTTATTAATTCTATTTGAATCTTTTGCAATTGCCCATGTGTTTTTGTATTTTTATTTTCTATCAACTTTTTCAGCACAAGGTTATAAATTTAAATGTCATATGACATAATAATATATATTGTGACCAAGTGTTTTCACACTTGCTCCAATTGCTTACCTTAGCTTAACTAATTTTTATGTTTATTTGATCTTAAAAAAAGAAAATAGATAACTCATAAGTAAAATGTGTAACAAACAATAGTCTTGTTGTAAAATATTTTAATACAGCCTGTATGTAAAGCAGAAGTATTACTTAATAACATCTTAAATTTCTTTCAGTCATGGCAGTTATTAATTAAATAACCATCTTATATTGTTGTGTGTGCCAGAAAATAATATGTGGTGATAGTTTAATAGTTAGGAGAGCAGAAATTATCAAATTAGTTTAAATTTACCTTTTGTTAATTTTTAGAATAATAGCATAAAAGTTAAAAATATTAGTTTATTAGAAGCCAGTGTTAAATTTATTAAAGTTAGTTTAGCATTAAATATCTTTAAATGTTTTATTAGGTCATTGTTATAAATTACAATTAGTTATTTAAAAGCAATTATTAATAAGTTAAGTTAAAGTTTGGAACATTATTTCCTTGGTTTAAATGTGTGCATGTGCATGAATGCTGGGAAATTATGTTTTATTATTGCTAAAGTAATTTATTTTGAGTTATTTAAACTCATGTTTAAAATTATGAATAAATAATTATAATATTAATTATAATAATTCAGTAAATAAATAATTATTAATTTAAACTTTAGTTAAAAAATATTTTTAAGGTAATTCAATCATTAGGAAAATAAATGTGATTTTTTTATGTAATTTTTTTTTAATTATATAGAAAAACTTTATTCCAAATTAGTTTGTTAGATCACATGTCTTTTTTTTAAAATAACTAGATTAAAATGACATCACTAATAGATTGAATTGTCTTGTGAGTTTGATATATATATATATATATATATATTAACATATATATATATATATATATATATAACAGTTTTGTTGATTGGGTATTTTAAGAAATTGACAACTTTATAAAAGAGGGGTAATTTTAAAAAAATACTATAATAAAGATTTTCAAGGTTGGCTGTGTTTTTGGCTCATCTTGATTTCTTGTCTAATAGTTTTCTCTCTGATGTTCTCTGGCTCAACAAGTTAATTTGTTAAGTACAATTTTTTTTTAAATTGTTATTTCTTTTGTAAAAGTGTTGAACTTAAATTTATTATGTTTTCAACCTACCATACACTCCCAGTAAACTTTTCAAGTGCTCCCATTTCTTGATACCTGGTTGTAATTAAACTTCCTCAATCAGAAAAATGCCCCAAAGAAACTTAATTTTTATTAGTAGTCAATTAAATAAAATTTGCTTTAGAATAAGTTGTAATAACTTGCAATTGTTATACTCAGTGATGAACAATTTAAAGATTGAGCAGAACAATTTCCCAGTTTTATTTTTGCTTAGTTTGTTTCTAAACAGAAGTTATAAAAGCTTTAAAAAAAAGAAAAAAAAGAATGCATTATATTAATTCACCTGTCTTATTATTGACATTTGAATTGGCACTGGAACTGTTTAAATAATAATAATATTTTCAAGTGTCATAGCATCGGACTGGAAGTGAAACCGCTAACCTGGGACAACTGCTTGTAAGGCAGCTGTGCTGACCTCTTGACCACCAATGCTTGACTAAATAATATTTTTTTTAGAAATGCTTGAATAATTACCTGTTTTATAATAAAAATTTTCATATATGAAAGAACTGTCTACTTGAGGAATGATAATGATATTCAAAAATGTATTACTATGTTAAAATCCTTCAATTAAAATGTTGGAGAAATAGACTGTGCTATTTATAAGAAATATAAAATATTAATTTGTTAATCTATGCCATGTCTTTAGCAGAAATATTTATAGGCAGTTGATATGCTGAAGTATTTCTTGCTTAAAAAAAAGTGCTTACGGAATTATTCAAAGGAGAATAGCTTAAAAATATAATCTGGAAATGTCTTATTATTTCACACAAACCATTTAAAAAAAAGAATGTCTAAATAATTTTAATGCTAAAGATATGTGTCTTTTAAAAAAGAATTAAAATGAAACTATGCCTAAATCAACCCATGGGATTCCAAATGTTTTTCTATCAGCTGAAATGTATATTATATCACAATATTGCCATTTCCATCATTGCAATGATTTATTATTCAAATGTGTGTATTTGTTGGCTATCTTATATCTTAGAATTACTTAAATTCAGACCTATTTAAATATAAGAACTGTTTTATGTTTCATTTTATACATTCTTGCTGCCATGCTTGAAATATTTTGTTGGATTTGAAGCTTGCAGAATATTTGCTGATCAAATTATTATTATGTGCATTCAATGGACAGCTTAGTGTGAAGAATTCTTGTTAATGAACTGAGGTTTGTCTTTATAGGCAAAAAAAAAAAAAAGTAAAATTTTATGCAATATTTTTCTTTTAGAATTTTCATTTTATTTTATGTAATATTATATCATATTACAGGTGCCAGATATATGGTGTGTATAAATTTAATTTTTATGGGTTTATAAATGTGTAGATAGTTTACACATTAACAAGTAATATTTATTTTATAGTTAGTATATGTTTTAAAAGCTGAAGTTTTACTTTGCTTATTCTAAGTCAGTGGAGATTTTATCTCTCACAATAGCTATTTTAAATATATGACAGTTTTCCTTCGTTATCTTCCAAACAGCCAAAAATAATTGTCAGAAGTTGTTCTTTTATATTTTGTATAAATGCAATAGTAACTTTATTCATAAATATTTTATGCTTTGAGAATTATTATATTCACATTTTATTCACATTTCCATTCATGTCCACTAGTTATTATAATTTGTAATATTTAATATCCTATATTCATGTGTATTGACCCTTGGTGCCAACATTTTATATGCTGTTAATTATCTTTATTAATGTTCACAGTCATTTGACTTTCAAAGTGCATTTGTTGGTTCAGACTTTGTTTATTGTGTTTAAAATTTTGAATATGACTTTAGTTAGTTATTGTGATATTTTATCTTGGCATTATTAGTTATAGTATTGATGCCCTTATAATGTCAGGCCTTGCTTATTATATTGATTATTATGCTGGATGAAGTGGATAAACACCCCATCTGTATTTCATTCTGTTCCATAAGTTGGTAGTGTCTATTTTCAATGATTGTAATCACATATTTTGAAGGTGACTAGATCACTGGAGAGGATAATATATTTCCTGGTCTGCCTTTTCACATTTTTCCTGATGCACTGTGACAAGGTCCAGGCATCCTCTTTTGCCTCAAATGTAGATGTTTTGGAAGACACCATCCTAGAATGTATTCCTTTATTTATGCTAGTTGTTCTGCAGAATCTTTGTCAGACTATCACTTATGATGATGTGTTTAAAGCTAGTTTTCCACCATAGTAGCTGTGGTTGTTTGTGTTTTAATATGTAATGCCAAGATAAGTTAGTTTGAAGGATTTAGTTTCTTCAGGATGCATTCGGTTATTTTAGTGTTTTAAAAGTATATCAATGTCTGTTTTATGTTTGTTATAATTCTATAATCATCCACAAATGAAACAACAATAGCTAGTAATTTTAAATGTTTAATTTATAAGCATATGGCCAGTAAGTGCAATCCACGCATGATATGTAGTTTCTGTAATCATCCAGAACATCTCCAAAGATGTGTAATGCACTTATTTTCAACATTTTATGTAGTTTATATTATGTGGACAATAATTTCACAATTTATGTGTGCAAATGACTTCTGATGACTGGCCCATACATTTATTTATTTATTTATTTATTTAGTTATTTCATTCATTCACTCAGTCATTTTACTAGCTAGAATTTCTAAACGATGACAAAGTAGTTATTTGTAATATGAAACATATTTGTTTTTAAAAATACATCAGCATTTGCTTAGATGTAGTGAACTGATAATGTCAAGTATTAGTAGATCAGTTTATTAATCCTGGTTACTTATTGTTGTAATATGTTAATTTAGTGTGAGTAAACCTAGAGCAATTATATGCTATTAAGTAAAGCATATAAATTTTATGATGCTTAAAATTATATGAGGGATGACTTACTTTAATGAAGATATGTAAGAATTAGCCAGTGCTAATTCTCTATTCTCATTATTTATTAAATAAAGTGATTATGTAACTTTATTATTTTAAAAGAAGCCTTAGTAGATCATTTATTAAACAAAAAGATTTGTAGATACTGTCATTCCAATGGCTATTGTTTTTGTAACAGCGCTATCTTGGCAATTGTTTTTCAAGTTTAGGTAAATCTGTATTATATTAATAGAATGGTAAATAAGCATAATGATTCTTTATTTAAATTATATTCAGTTTCTGTTTTTTTTTTTTTTTGTTTTTTTGTTGTTTTTTTATATAATATTGCCTTGGGTTCTTAATATTGATTATTAATCACAACATTAATTATTTTCATTTATTTAAAGTCATACGGTGTATTTTATTTCCACAGAAATAAAATAAACCATGCCTTTAATTCTCATTTCTGGATGAAATCATCGTGACAGATAATATCACATTTGCAGATATCCAAAAATAATATTTAGTCTAAGAAGTATTTAAACCATATTGTCTTCTAAGATAGAAGATTGCCTTCTTTGAAATGAAGATTGTCCATGCTATTTTAGACTGCACATTATTATATTATGTAAATATCAAGGTCCAGTTTACACTTAATTATTTATGGAGATTGTTTGTGAGAAGGTGAAAGGTGCATAAAAAGCATCCTTGTCTTTCTCCCATCTCAAGTGGTGTCCTGGGTAAAAGGTTATAATTAGTCTGGATTGTGAATATTTTAATTATGCTATTAAATATTTAAGTAAATATTTTTTTTAATTGTAATAAACATCGTTATCTTGTAATAGTATGTGGTCACTTCAAATTAAGTGTTTCCCTCCTATAGTTGGCTAGGATATCATTCACTCATCCATTTATCTATTCAGTTGCTTAGCCAATGACCCCATATGTTAGTACATGTCAAAAGAATTGCAGTAGGACCCCTGAGAGCATTTACTCTTGTTGATTATTCAGTGATTCACACAATTTTTACGTTATGATATTAATTATCACTAGTATAAGAAGTAGCTATTATTGATTCCCTGCACTAGAAGAGAAGCACACTTGATGGTATTTAGTTTCATTGAATTTATTATAAATTATGGTGTTAAAAGTGATGACTGGAATAGCATTTATTTTTAAAAGATTAGATAAGAAATTTCATTCAGGAAGATTTTTATTTTGTCATAAACATGTTGTACTCAGGAAATATAATTTGATGGAGGGTTAAGTTTTGTAAATATTAAGTAAAAGTGGAAATTTTCTTCAATAATTTATTCTAAATTATTATTGGGCCCTGATTATTTGGCAGGAATGTTGATTTTTCCTCCATCTTGTTATAGGTTTCTGTGTATTAGCACTTTTATAAATTTTATTGTAACCCCACTGCGTCTAGCTGAAGAGTCTCTACTTTTATACTGATTTTTACTTTATTCTCCCTTCTCTCTCTCTTTCTCTCTACTCTTTCTTTCTCTCTCCTTTCTTTCTCTTCTTTACTCTCTGTCTATTCTCCAATTTCTCTTTCTATATTCTCCTTTCTCCTTCCCCCTTTCGTCTTTTTCCATAGGTTACAATATATATATATATATATTTAGTCCCTCCATTTCATCATATATTTTTGATATAGATATATATATATATATATATATATTCTTGCTATTAAAAGGTGTGAAGGTTGCCTTGACAGCAGTTAGAGATATTGGTTGCTATATTTACTGTGAATGTTTAGGTGGTTACTGGTTGGAAACTAATTATATATATATATATATATTTAGTCTCTCCATTTCATCATATATTTTTGATTAGGTAAATATAGACATATAAAAAGATAAATAACCCCCAAGATGTATCTCATATCAAACCACCACTTCTCAGTTCGTCCAAATGACATTCTCTTATATATGTCTATCACTTGTTAAATATTTATCATTAACCAAATTATTATAAAAGATATTACATATGAAAAAAGAGAGATGAAATTTAATTATTCCATATATATATATATATATGCATGTATGTGTGTGTGAATTTAAAAACAAATAATATTAATCTTGAACTGAGATTTACAGTATATATCTGGTTTAAGAATATAATAATCTCTAACTTATTTAATTAATGGTTAGTAATATAGTAATTACTAATATATTTATCTGAAGTGTATAGTGTCAAAGCTGTTGCCACTTCTAAACCATATATATATATATTCAATAATTGACGTATATTTTGAAATATTTTGTCTCTGCATTGATAATGAGAACATTTTACCTGAGCTAATGGTTTAGAAGAATTTGATTAAAAATAAACTGAACTTGTAAAATGGATTCTTTTTCGCGTGAATCTTAGTTTGTCAATAAATGTCATTTTGAAAAATATAAGATTAATGTTTTTGACATATCAGAGCTTAAACTGAGATATATAGATTTATAAGAGTAAATATAAGTACAGTACAGTTATATTTTTATTTTTAAAATATATCAGTAAGATTGAATTCTTTAAGCATATATAGTAGTTCCATTATATATATATATAATAGCAGATAGTATATGACTCATGAAATCCTAGAGTTAGGTGACAAAATGTAACTGACAATATCTGCAATGGCCAAAGTGTAACAGACAAATAATAATAGGTAATACAGAGAGCATGCCAAAATGTAATTGATAATGTATCTCATTAAAATTGGGCAACAAAAGTAAAAATAAAAATGTATATATCAGCGTGTATATAACTCAGGTAGTATGACTTCACTGACCCCATGATTTTGTGGTTCAGTTATAACAATAAATATTATCGTCATAAATCATTATTAAAATTAGTTAACATATTAGTGGCCAAAATATAATAATAATAATTTAAAAGAAAATCAAAAGTAATTATATGTAAGGTATCTAAAGTTATAGTCTACTTTACATAACTGTTTTAAATATAAATTCAATATGTAATGCTTAAATAAATAATCAATCAAAATAAGATTGAAATAGACAATTTATGTATTTGTGACAACATTATGGACAAATAAATAGTATTGGATATTTGATCATAATAATAATATGTAATGCTATAATTTTAATTTTGCTCACAAACAAATTTATAATAATAATAATAATAATAATAATAATAATAATAATAATAATAATAATAATAATAATAATAATAATAATAATAATAATAATAATAATAATAATAATAATAATAATAATAATAATAATAATAATAATAATAATCCAGATCATTATGGACTCATATATTTATAAGGTGCCAGTGAGCATTTAAGTCTATAAATATTGTAATTAGTAAATAAATAAATCAACAAATAGATGATCTATTATCTAACGAATATCTGGTTTGAAGTATATGAATCAATATCTCATAAATAATGTAATTTATAGAATAGGTAAATCAAATGATGCATTGATTAATAACAACATGCAAGTTTATTAAGATAATAACACAAATATTAAATTTCATAATTATAAATTTAATCCATTGTATTATGATCTATTATGGATATAATGTAATTACTAAATTACAATCTACACTTTAATTAAGTAATATTTTAATATGTATATTTTACAATAATAACAAAAGGCTTAGTGCATATTATCTTCCGCTCATTAAAAGTTTTTTTAAAAAATAGTTTTTAAATCAAGTAAAGCTTTTTATTCAAATTACATATATTAAAAAAAATTTAAATATTAAATACGTTCTTTAAATTATTTTACTAAAATTATTAATGTTAATCTATTCAAGTATTAATTACTTGATCTACTTATTAAGTTCGTATTGAATAATTTAAATATTAAAAGCCTAAAGCTAAACTAGTCAATAAAATAAACAAAATCATTCCAAATTCATAACTCATCCAGACTAGACAAAATATTAACTCTAAAACACAATCAATGGTTTTATTACTACGAGCAGATTTCTCAAGTGTAAAGAACTACAAAATAGCAGTAATACAACTCCTAGGCAAGGCATTAAATTCCCAACATTTTTTTAAGAAAATAAATCTGCCATCGAAAAGATTCTATCCCATCACTTAATCTACATAACTTTTTAATCCTCCCAATATCATTCAATGAAAAACTATTAAAAACTAAACCTCATAAACCCATAATAAAAACAACTATCAATAACAAAGACACATCTAAATTAACAAACAAACAAAAAACACCAAGACATACACAATTTTATTTTCTTTATTTTTTTTTGTTTATAATTTTATTGTATAACACAACCTTATAAGAAACAAATGTTACAAAACAAAAAACCCTAAATAAACACCAATCAAAACAAAACAAGCATATATATAAAATAAAAATAAAACAAAAACTTTTATGCTAGATCAGCAACTGTTCCTTAACTGCAAAGAATCTCATTATAATATAAACATTAAAAGCGTAAAGCTAAACTAGTCAATAAAATAATCAAAATTACCCCAAATTCACAACTCAGCAAAACACAACCAATGCTTTCACTGCTATAAACTATATTGTTGTTTTAGATTTTTTTAAAAAAAAAAAATTAATTACATATCTATTAATATTTTTTATATATATTGAAAGTAAGGTAAAAGTTAGTTTAATGATAATTTTCATGTCATTTATTTATACTAGTGTTTGTTGCCATGGTCATCATCTTAGATATTCTTTAATTACAGTTCCATTTTCTTTGATGTTTTCTGTAAAATTCCTGAAGATGATAATATTAATCTATGCCATCAAGTACATTGTTCCTAGATGGTCCAGCAATTTCTTTTTGTGATATATTAATATTTATATCTATATTCGAACATCGATTGCTTTGAACTATTTAGCATAGAATTTTCCATGTTAGAGAAATGATTATTTTTTATTGTTATTATTCATTTCATTTATAATCTTATGGATATTAATTAAGAAAGTTTTATGCCCTCTCTTTTGTAATATTTACTCAAAGTGTATTATGGCTTGTACATCAAATTCATAAAATATTAAAAATGTACCATATAAAAAAAAATATCTCTCCGAAATAAAATGTTTTTGTTAGCAGGCAACAATATGTTCTTTTTAAATTGGCTCATGAATTTTTCTTTATAATTATACAATAATGTTAATATTTTATTTAATAAAATACACATTCACTCTTGCATTCATTCTGAATTTGAATTAACTTAACTATTTAAATATGAATTATATTTAACATTATATAAATATAAATGATTCTTAATTGTTTTTTTATATATGATTTAATAGTATAGATGGATGATATGTGATGAATTTGCATATCACAATATATATATATATTGTTAAAAGGAGGTTGCCTTGACAACAGATTGAGATTGTTGATTATTATTGATCTTGGGATTGTCTAATTGTTGACTGATTTTGAATTCTGAGTAGTATTTACTAACTTATATCTTAAATTGCATTACTACTTTGTGTACCAGATTAATGTAATGAACAGTTATATGTTAGAAAGCTCAGTTTATGAGGAAACTATCTTTAGCTAATTAAACAACTCTATCATTATCAATATTAATTATTAATGTTAGACTATTTACTTTAGGTGATGAGTATTATATAAGACAAGAAACCATTGATCTGCAAATCTAATCATGAAAGAATTAATGCCTAATTACTTTTATAATAATTATCACCATGTGTTATTTTATAAACAAATAGAGCTGATTAGTTTATGAACAAGACATCTGCATATATAAATGTTAAAAATTGCAATTGTTAACTCATCATTAAGAACATGAGTCAGTTATTTTTAATATAATCAAGACTTTGGATCATAAAAAAAAATTTTTAAATAGATTTATTAACAAAGCATTATTTAATTAAAAATAAATAATAATGGATACATGAATTATTTATTTACAATAGATTTTATGAACTTTTAAAAAAATATGTTAATATTAAACTAAGGATAGTGAGAACTATCAAAATATCTTTGCAAGTTACAATTGAATAAATATCTTTCATAGACCTAGCTTAATTCTTAAAATATCTATATTTATAAAATTAAATGTCTTTTATAGTCATAATTTAGATAAACTATTGCTGAATGCAAAAAACAGTATAAAAAATAATAACTTTCTTTACCTTATAACTACTTAAATAATTGTGATTATAAAATAAAGAATAGTAAATAAAGACTAGGAAATAAAAAGAGCTCATATCATATTTTAGAGCTTTACTAAATAATTTTGTACGCATGTTCGGCAAGTTATAATTCTTACATTATTAAAAATTATGTAAATTTCTGAAACTTCTCTTCTAGTTTTAAATTTTTGCTGAGGATTATCTTGTTTGTGATTTATCAAAATTTATAATAATTGTTGGGAATTCTATTTTTGCTTTTAAATTTCATTATTAAAAATTGCTGATGAAATTTTATTGATATGATCATGTACAATATCTTGAGATGGGAAAATGGCTGCTGGCATATTATAAAAGTTATTTACAAATTTTATTTTAATTTTTAAAATATGATCAGTGTTTGGTGCTCAGAGATGAAAAAGTGGTTGCTTGAGTATTGTAAAATTTATCAGATTTATAAATTTTTATGATTTTTTTTGTTTATTTACATTTTTTAAGATAATATGTAATTGGAGTCATGTAGTTTGCAGCTTTACTATATACATTTATACATAATATACATGTGTGTCTTATACTGACAATAATTAAATATTTTAGTACAAAAAATATTAAACAGGGCTTAAATGATAGTAGAAACTAGAATGCTTCATTGATTTGATGGGAAATCTTTTGAAGAAAATAAAGTTATAGTTAAAATGATCTATAGAACAACATTCTGCTTTTACAGTGGCAGAAAAATTAGATGGGGCTTTATATTATTATTTCACTTATTCAATTTATATATTAAATATATAATGAGTGAAATCATATTGAGGAAGACTATTTTGTGAATAAAGCAATAACAATCTCTTTTTTAAATAAAAATTAAAAATTAAAATTAAAAATTGAGCTTATGGTCAAATATATAAAAGATAAATATTACATTGCTAGTTTCACAAACTGATTTCAAAATTAATAATGAAATAATTGAATATTTTTGTTTACTTAGTTCATTCATCAATCAACTAAAACTCCAGTAGCATAAATATTAACCAAGATACAGTAATCAAAGTTGCAATGAAAAATCTAGACACTATTTTCAAATTTATTGACATGGTTTTGAAATAGTAAAAAAAATAAGTGTATCAGATGAAATCTGATTTCATGCTTAAAACACAAAATTTTTTGTCAGAGCATGTGATAATTTAATTCATTAAAAAAGTATATAATGACTGAAACATTGGTAATGAAAGAAGTAAATAGACTCTCTCATTAAAAAAACGTGTATTTTTTTGCATCCTGAAAAACTAAAAAGACGATAGATTATTCTGGACAAAAGCTGCTCTTATGATTATCAGAAATTGATAACAATTTGATAACAACTAATAATAATTATAAGATAATAATGATGAGAGGTAAAATCAATAGGTGAAAGCTTGCATTTAGCTAAGGTTTTCCGAATCTTTCTTTTAATTGTAAAAGCATGGAAAAAATATTTTGTTAAATTTATTTAAAAACAAATAAGTCATGGAGAAAAAATGGAAGCAGTGAGGAATTGTCAAACATAATATTTTTCATTCATGCATGCAAAATAAAAATAAGCCTTTTATATACATGTAGTAAAAGATTTGTATAATGGATTAAAATCTATAGGATTACATTATGTGTTTAAATGAGTTTTTTTTTTTCTAAGAACTATGCATAAATTAGCATCAATGATATTTATGTTTATACAGTGAGTATTTGTTATATATTCTTATGTGATAATAAAAAAAAGCTACATGTAAATTTTCAGATAAATAAATAAATCATATAATCTAGGATGCAGTATAAAAATTAAAAGAACAATTCCATTCATAAATATTTGGATATGATTATATCCAGAGAAGTAAACCAATTGGATTCTAAAATTTATCTACAAAATCATTCAAAAAATGAGGATTTCTCTACTGTATATTTTAAAATCTCTTTTTTTTTACACAGAATTAATCAAATATGTATATAAAACAATAGTAAGGTAAAGAAATAGAATATAAAATAAAGAGATGTAATATTATAAAATACACATACGCAATATAATACATGGGACATAAAATGAAAAACATCATATATATAATAAATGACATTTAAACAAGGCAAAACTCTCTCCATACAGTAGTGCCACCCTGTGCCAATCAGAGTAATCAATGGATGCCAGAAGGCTTATGCATAAGATCCCTATCTAATGCCTACTCATCCAATATCCCCAGACTAGTTTCTGGCTTGTGGCCTTCATCAGTGAGGAGCCTTGGATCTGAGAGCACTGCACCTAGATCTTAGTATGCACAAGTCTTCTGGCATCCATTTATTACTCTGATTGGCACAGGGTGGCACTACTGTATGGAAAGATTTTTGCCTTGTTTAATAACAATTATGTGCTAGTATGAGATAGTGATCATGTGATGTTTAGTGGTTTAAATGACATTTAAAATGGAAAAACATAAAAAAAATAAAAATTAATAATTAATGAATTTGGTAAAAACAACAATTAACAACATATACATATATCATCATCATCATTGCCAGTCATTATCAATCCACTGCAGGATGGTTTTTCCAATTTGAATCCATCTTCTCTGATCTTCAGCCTCTCTTCTCTATGTTATTCCCGCACACTTTTTTATTTCATCCATCCATCTCATGTGTGATCTCTTACTGGGTCCATTACAATCTCTTGGAATCCAATTTAAGATTTCAAATTGGCCATCTATTATCATCTCTTCTAATAATATGTCCAGCCCAACTCCACTTCAGTCTTTTAATTCTTTCAACAGTGTCGTAACACCTGTTTGTTCTCTTACTCATATTTTGTGTTTTCAATACCTTCTTGTTACTCCTAACATGCATCTCTCCATACTTTTTTGAGTGATGTAAAGTCTCTGTATTGCTCTTCTATTAAGTGCCCATGTCTCAGATCCATAAGTAAGAACTGGTAAAACACATTTATTAAGAACCCTCCTTTTCAAATACTTAGGCATATTTGCTTTTAATACAAAGTTATTTTTACCAAAAACACTCCAATCAAGTTTAAAATTCTATGATTAATTTTATCCATTATGTTTCAATCTATAGTAATAATCTGACTATGGTATTTGTAGTAGTTAACTTCTTCTAACTCATCATAATTAATTTTTATCTTTTGAAAAAATTCATTAAACTTTACTTTAGTTTTTTAACATTAACTTTTAATCCCACTTTCTTACTTTCATCTGATAATTCTTGCAACATTTTCTAAAGCTAGCATTATTTGCAAAAACAGCTACATCATCTGAAAAATCTAAATGACTTAAACAATATCCATTTACTTTTACTACTTTAGCTTCCCATTTTAATCCACAAAATACTTCTTGCAGCACTGTTGTAAAACGTTTTGGAGATATGGAGTCACCCTGTCTTACACTCTTCTCAATGTTAATCTTTCTAATATCATTATGTAATGTAATTGTTGCTGTTGCATTTTTATAAATATTTTTCAGAATATTACAATATCCTAGGTCTATACCTTGATGATCCAATGCTTTAATCACTGAGGAAATGCTTACATAATCAAATGTCTTTTCATAACCTATAATGAAAACTCATATTCATTTGTTCTTTCTATAACTTCCCTCAATACTTGGATATGATCTACTGTACTAAAACCACTTTTAAATCCAGCTTGTTTTTGGTTGGTTGAAATCCAATGTTCTCTATACTACTTGTAATTATCTTGATAAAAAAATTGTATAAAACTGATAAAAGGCTGATAGTTCTGTAATATCTAATATTTTCTTTATCACCTTTTTAAAATATTAAATATGGCATTCTTCCAATCATCTGGTACATTTTTATCATTTAAACATTTAATATATAACTTTGCCAAAATGTTTTCTAGTTCTTCATCTGCCTTTAAGATATTGATTATAATTTGATCATTACCTGAAACTTTTTCCTTCTTCATAAATTTAATTGCATGTCTCACTTCAATTAAAATTCTGGGCAATTTAGAAAATATAATAGATGTAGTAGGTACTTGCTCTTTATTACTATATAATTCTTAATAGAAATCACCCACATCATGATGTAATCTCTCTTTTTAGCAATAGTTCCATCTTTTTTTATTGCAGATATAATATTTCTACCAATACCAAAATATTATCTTGTATTCTTGAAACTTTTATTCTCTTCTACAGCTTTCCTTGCTAGATCACAATTATACTTTCTTATATCATTATCAACTTTTTTTTGCACCATTTTACAAAATTTGAAATATTCAATCCTTTTTAATGCATCATTTTTATATATCTTCATATTTCTTCTTTCCTTTATAAATTCTTTATTCTCAGTAGAAATTTTATTGGTCAATTGCTGCTTTTTCCTACAAGCTATCTTTATTGCAGTTTTTGAAAGTGTTATTGCAAGGAAATTAAGTCACTCATTACAGAAATTAATTTAATAAGCTTGTACTACAAATATTATATAATGAGCATTAATAACTCTTCACAAGCTTTTCCAAATAAACTCTTCACAAGCTTTTCCAAATATCCCTAACCCCTGACAGGTTTCTAGCTGCAGGCTATCATCAATGAGGTGCTAGGATATTCTAACATTAGATCTAATAATACCAGCTATAGCCCAGTATTTATCTAATAGTTAACTATTAAGTAGAAAATCTGAAATTTTCAACATTTATATGACTTCAAATCCAGATATTTAACTTAAATAGCTATAATTAGATAGCTGGATTGGAAAACATATAGATGTCTGAAAATTTTAGATTTTCTATTTAATAGTTAACTATTAGATAAATGCTGGGCTTTAGTTGGTACTTTTAGATCTAATGTCTGAATATCCTAGCACCTCCCTGATGACAGCCACCAGCTACAAGCCAGTCTGGGGATAGGGATATTCGGAAAAGCTTGTTAAGGGCTGATAACACTCATTATATAACATTTTAAAAGTGTATCAGTTATTTTCCCATTAATTTTATTCAAATCTGAATCATGTTCAAAATCTATTAATACTTGAAACCAATTTGTAAATTCTAATTTAAATTCATTAGAATGTTTCTGAAGATTAGCAATATCATCTGTAAATATTGCTTTCTTAATAATTTTTGGATCTCTTTAGTTTTGCCTTAACCCATATCTTACTTCTTACTAATTGATGATCACTTCTTATGTTGAATTTATTAAGAACATTACAATCTTGAAATATGTATTTTCTGATAGTCAAAATATAATCCAAATTCTGCTGCCTTCATTTGGATGCTTCCATGTCCATTTCCTTTTAACATTTTTCTCAAAAAAAAAAAAAACAATTCATAATATAAAGTTTTTATTTTTCTGAAAACTCCATAGGTTTATGTCCTCTATCATTTCTACTACTATAACCAAATTTACTTACAGCACTTTCATCTTTTATTTGGTTACCAATTCTAGCATTAAAGTCTCCCATATCTATTTAAAAATCCTTGGTTTATTCTGATCAAAAACCTTTTATACATTAAACCAGCAAGCATCACATGATCACATCTCCAATACTAGCACATAACTGTTTATAAACAAAGCAAAGCAAAACTTCATATAGTAGTGCCACCTGTGCTAAACAGAGTAATCAATGGATGCCAGAAGGCTTGTGCATAAAATCCTTATCTAATGCCTACTCATCCAATATCCCCAGACTAGTTTCTGGCTTGTGGCCTTCGTCAGTGAGGAGCTTTGGATCTGAGAGCACTGCATCTAGATCTTAGGATATAATGCAACCCTCTAGCAACCACCTTTTATCTCTACTTAACTACAAAACTATGAGCATGAAATTGAAAACACAAAAAATATTTTCAATCTAAGATCAATAGCCTATATAGTCATATGGGTCTGAACTCAGTTCAGTACCCATACATTTTGGTGTCTTTGGCTTTTTAACAACCATAGCCACCACTACCCTATTAGGCAGGATAGGTGTTAAACCAGCAAGCATCACATGATCACATCTCCAATACTAGCACATAATTGTTTATAAACAAAGCAAAGCAAAACTCCATATAGTAGTTCCACCTGTGCTAAACAGAGTAATCAATGGATGCTAGAAGGCTTATGCATAAAATCCCTATCTAATGCCTACTCATCCAATATCCCCAAACTAGTCTGTTTAGCACAGGTGGCACTACTATATGGAGTTTTGCTTAGCTTTGTTTATAAACAATTATGTGCTAGTATTGGAGATGTGATCATGTGATGCTTGCTGGTTTAACACCAATCCCACCTAATGGGTAGTGGTGGCTATGGTTGTTAAAGAGCCAAAGACACCAAAACGTATGGGTACTGAACTGAGTTCAGACACATATGACTATATAGGCTATTGAGCTTAGATTGAAAATATTTTTTGAGTTTTCAATTTCGTGCTCATAGTTTTGTAGTTAAGTAGAGATAAAAGGTGCTTGCTAGAGGGTTGCATTAGATCCTAAGATCTAGATGCAGTGCTCTCAGATCCAAAGCTCCTCACTGACGAAGGCCACAAGCCAGAAACTAGTCTGGGGAGATTGGATGAGTAGGCATTAGATAGGTATTTTATGCACAAGCCTTCTGGCATCCATTGATTACTCTGTTTAGCACAGGTGGCACTACTATATGGAGTTTTGCTCTGCCTTTTATACATTCATATAAAAATCTTCTACTAAGAAAATCTTCTACTCCTTCATCACTATGAAAACTTGTTGGGGCATAAATCGAAATTATTTAAATTTGGTATCTGCTAACTCTGTCCAATACACCATCAATCACCAGAATGTTATTCTTATAACACAGATGGGAACAATCAAAATGTAAAGCAAATATGGTAATAATATAAGACACTATATGCTATATTAAAGAGATAACAATACTAATGATATAAATCAGCAAAAATTAGAAATAAAAAATAACACTATATACAAGATTATTTGTAATCATAAAATATTATAGAATTGGGATATAAAATAATTTTACAGTTGCTATCAAAGAATATGGGATATTTGAAATACCATAATGACAGATTGAACACAGTCATTCAAGTCAAATGATAAAACCATTTTTGTTTCCTCAGATCAAATGAAAATCAATTGAGGAAATTGCATCTTGAAATCCACCATTCTGCCACTGCCTTAAATTGCACAGGGTGTATCCCTAATAAAAAATAGATTGAGAATGGCAGAGTTAAGCAAAACAACTCACTGGAAAATTTAAAATTATTTTAGCCTTTAAAAAGCATAAATTGAGTTAAAGCAAAAAAAATGATTTTGAATAATATATATTAAAAAAAGAAGCAATTTATATTAACATAAGAAATGATTTACTGATTTCACAAAATGCTACTATAGTAAGATATCTCATTACTACTTGCAACTCATGGGAAATAACAACATAGGGATTCATATCATAAACATTATACTTGACAAAAATTGCATTAGAAGTGGAAAGCATGCTTGTCAGAAAATTCTTCAAATACTATGTATGTAATATCCTTTCAAATATTATGCTGTAAGAGTCAAATTAAAAATATATTATAATGGACAAACATATATAAGTTGCTAACAAGACTGAAAGACCAAGCAGGCATTCTCAACCAGCATGCATAGGGTATCACTACTCCCATGATTCTAAGTTTAAACCACTACCTAGGCTTCCTAGTCTGTACTGCATAATTAATGCCCTTGATGTCACAGCTTTCCTTCTTTGTAGAGCCCTGCTCATCTCAGGATTCTGCATAGATTCTATCTCTTGGTTAATAACTTCTCTAACTATCAATTATTTATTTATTATTTATATGGTTCTGATCCACAAATGATGATGACAACACCTTACTAACAAGAAATAGCATATATTAACTATAAAGAAAATCATGGACAAGGTGGCTTACATATTTATATATTAGAATTAAAGGTAATTTACTGGTTCTTACAAATATAATCAAGGATGGTGGTGATCTAGATAAAATAATCCATAAGGTATTAACATTAATATCAATCACTCAATTATGGGTTTGAATTACTATATTTTAATTATTTAACTTAATAATACTAGGGCACTACTGTGTACAAGTTAACTAAGAAATTACACAGAGTTATGGCTATAGAGAGTTAGACAAAAGTTTAACATAAAGGAGGAATCTGAAATATCAGAGGATTACATCATTGGGTGAGGTTGATTAGAAGGATTGACTTTGTGAACTTGGTTGCATGGTTCATAAGTGAAAGTAAATGTTGCAGGCTGCAAGAGTGCTCTTGCTTTTAGCCAAAAGCTCACATAAAATGAGGATATGTGTGTACTATATACTAGGAGTTATGTTATGGAGCTCCAATTCACCAATCCAACTCATCAGATACACAAACATCATATAGCAGGCACTAGATGCACTGTGTAAATACATAAGAGTGAATCATTCTAATGAGGTAATGAAATATATTTAATATAACCACTGATGCCCACACCTATGCAATAACACAATTAGGGTATTTAGTAAAATAATATTTAATCACTTTATGTCCAAGCTAAATTAAAATAGCAAAATCTTATGTAATCACAGTGCATATCTCTGTGTAATAAAAATATAAATTTATCTGAAGCTTTAACTCAGCCACAATATTATTCATAGCTCTAAGAATCTAGCTATTATATATGTAACTTAAAGATAAAGGGAAAAACATATTGACAGTTATTTACAGCTCACTCAGGGTTACATATATAGCATCATGCTGCATATATAGAGAATACAAGCAACATTTAGTTTGAAATACCTTTACCTCATGGACAAAATACAAGTCATAAAATAGAATTACTTTACTTATTTACATTCATATATGTATACAATAACACTTAAGTATGTATATTTACTAAAAAAAATTAAATAATAATTTAATATTTACATTTATTAAATTCTATTTAATTATTAAAAATGAGCTTATTTACATTACAAACTCCAAGAATAGGTGGATTTATTCTATTCTTGATTAGTTATTCAACATTTAAACTGCTATTTTTACATAGTTTGAAAGATATTTTATCGTACGTTATATGTAAATACAAAATCAAAATTTATATAGTGTGTGTATATATAAAAATTTATTGATAATAATATTGACTATTTTGTATATATAATAATAATCATCAGTGAATTTTCCTTATTAGGATTTAATTACATATATATTAACTTGTTTTAGATATTATTATATACTGTATATAATAAAAATGTACGTTAATATTCCAGCCACATTCTTTTTTTTTAGATAATAAAAACACTTAATTTTTATTTGCATCATAATTCTTTCTTTGTTCTCAGTACATTGCTTGCTCTAAATATATATATAAAAAAGACAGTCAAATGATTTTTCTTTTATAAAAGAACTAAACTAACTTAATGGGTTTTACTTGCCTTTTAAAACTTTTATCTCCTTCCCCCTCTTAATACTCCCCCCTCCCCATTTTTTGAAGACAATGAAAGTAGTATCATCTTTTAACAATAAACTCTTTTACTAACCCATCTACAGTGGTATCTGACACCTAGTGGAGTAAAACGTATTAGAATTTCAGAAAAAAAAAAACTAAACTGTTTCAGTTTTGTTCATTATATATATATGAAAAACCATCACGTTCAGTTCAAATATACGTAAAGTTAAGTGAAAAAATTCAGGTAACAAAATTCCCGCAAAACTTAGGTTTTTTCTTTAATGTAACTAGTTTATGATGATAAGTAAACATTAATTTATATTCGTGATATATAGCACTGTTTAATGAGAATGATCTGAGTGTACACTTCATATTAATTGATTGAATTTTACCTGCATTAAATGAAAAGTGAAGAAAGTTCAATAACTTGCCCTAATCAAATACTTTACTTAACTTGCATTATAAAATAATAGGCAAGTTTGTTGTTTGAAAGAGAGAACAAAATTTTGAAAAAGTTTTTAAAAAAAGAATAAATGGACATTTTCTAAATTTTACCGGATATTATTAATCCACAATAAAGTTAGCAATTGAAACAACATACTGAATTACATAATTAATACATGCAGTGAAATCATAGTAGAATTTCTGTGGGGAAAAAAGTACATTAAGTAAATGTAAATTTGAATTTAGTGATAATAAAACAATATTTAAAAAATAAGTTTGATATTTTAACATTCATCATTATTTAAGTAAAAATTCTAAATTCCAGATCTTTTTAATAATGTATTTTCTTTTTTAGAAAACTAAATCCTATAGAAATTTTTATTTAAGAAAAAATGTTTCAATAATCCAAAAACTCTAGATTTGTTGTAAGATTTTAAAATCTGAAAAAGATATAAAGAAAAGTAAAGTTGTTTTAATCACATGAAACTATTTACATCAGTTAGATTTAACTGGGGGGGAAAAATCAATTTTTTCTTTCGATTTTACAAAAACTGAAATGCTACTTTAAAAAAAAAAAAATCTTGATTTTTACCCTAACTGCATTTTAAAACATTAAGAAGCATTTCAAATATTGGCATAGTAATTTAATAAGTAATAACAATTTAATACTATTTTGAAAGTGAATTATTAGGAGATGGCTAAAACTTACAATGCACTCATACTATTTACTCTTCACTCATCGTGTTCAGAGAAAGAGATAGTATTGTATATTTATAAAAATTAAAATAATTTATTTAATTATAAAGTATTTAAAACAATAACAAATCGTCAAGCATTGGTGGTCGAGAGATCAGCGACTGCTGCTTTTAGCGGGTTCACTTTCCGGCTGATGCTATGACACATGGGAAAAAAAAAAATCAACAAAAGCAATATATGATTGCCATAGATACCAGCATGGTTATGCTATTTTGTTCTATGCTGTTCAGTATAGTGAAAGAGAATTAATCTAAAAGCAACAAATTTTTAGTTTAAACTCAACTGAGTAAAATAAACAAAAAATCACTTTGATTAATTGAATGCAATAAACTTAATACTTAATTGCTTGCATGTCACATGACTGTTCACATGAGGGGGGCTAATCATCTTATAGATAATTAACATATTTGAATTTTCTAATGTTTATATTCTTACCTAAAATTTTCCCCGCGTTTTTATTATCTGGATAAAACAATTAGAAGGTAAAAATATTTTTTTTGAATGTATTTTATTCATTTGTTATAAAATCAGTTGCTTTGAATATCAAATAATGTAAGAGAACAAAGTAGCAGATGAAGCACTTTTATATAATTTGCCAGTCAGAATTTTTTTTTTTTAATTATGGTCTTTAGTTTAAAGATTTACTAATAAAAAAATGTATCTTTAATTTTTATTAAATCACATTGAGACATAATAGAAAAGTTAAATTCTTTTTAAATAACATTAATAACATTATTTCACATGATATGATTAAATTAATGTTAACTTAAAAAAAAAAAAGAGTTGTTTACATAAAATGTATCTAATATTTTATATAGTATAATATATTGTTTAACAGAACATCATTAACATAACAATCTAGACATTAAATTAAAAATTACTATCTGAACTTTCCATATATGTTAGATTAAAAAAAAAAAGACAAAAATTGATTATATTTAAATTATTTCGTTTTGTATGTGTGGTGTGATTTACTAAAATTAGTCTCTTGGTGATCTTGATATGAATATTATTTTCAATTTATTATTTTAAATATAGCACCTTTTTAAATTTAAAATAAAAATATAAATTACATTTACATAATTCACTGTATATAATGTTTTATTAAATATCAATAATATTTTTGATAGTAGCAGTAAACAGGATTTGCTTTTATAAAATAGATAGCAGTGACAGATGTTGATCTTAATAGCTAAAAATGTCTGAATCAATCCAAGATGTAAAGAATAAAACATATATGCATTAGTTTAGTTAATAAATGAGTACTTGCATATTAAACCTGCTTCCTTTATTTGTGATGACAGAATGCCATACCTATCTTTAGCATGGGGGCAAGGATGTTTACAATGAGAGAATGCTATATTAAAAAGTCACACCTATGGCATTCTGCCATCAGTTCTAATATGTAAGTATTGAATGAATGATTGTGTTTAGTTCATTACATTTGGTGCTTGAATGACTTTTAACTTCTTGAGCAACAAAATTATATGGTTATTTTTTAATATATAAATAGTTCTAATTTCAGTTTTTAACCCAGGACTTTTTGTTTACCAGAAAGCTATATTATTTCTTAAGCTAATCTTTTATAAATTAAGAATTCTTTATAGAGAGGTAACACAATGAAAACTGATTTTTTTTCTCTCTTAAAATATTGGAATTTTAAAAAGTTTATATGTAAAAAATTAATATACTTTCATTTTTTAAAAAAATAAGTGCTATTTATAAAACACAGGTATATTCATGGCAGAAGTAATTTTATTTTATAAGTAATCAAGTAATTTTTTTTTGTTTTATATTATTGGTCTTTTTTTTTTTTTCAATTTACTAGTAGTTGGTAGTTTACAAATGGTATGTAGCTGAATACAAATTACTGGTTTTATTTTTTTTTACAACCAAATTGATAAAAAAAAAAAACTACTTTGATAATTGATAAGTAATATATATTAAAGCTATCACCTTAAGATTAAGTGACTGAAATGCGACAGTAGGCACCTCTATAAATCTAAACCCAAGATTAATGACTTTAAAAGACAAGAGTGGTCACTCTTATCTTCGACCTAATTTCTAAATATATAGGTGAATCTAAAGCATTTTAATTTGAGAGTGTGAAGCTATATTAACTACTTCAATATAAAGGCTACAAAAAATTTTGTTTTTATTAAAAAAAATTTCCAACATCTATATTTTTTTTTTAAAAAAAAAAGTATCATAGCATCGGCTGGGATGTGAACCCACAACCCAGGCAACTGCCTGCAAGTGCAAGGCAGTCGCGCTGACCTCTCGACCACCAATGCAAGACACATCTATAATTTTTAATCAGTTACTGACCTCTTTTTGCATTTTTTATGAAATCATTTGAAAATGTTTATGATTCTGATGCATTTTTAGGTTGCAAATTATTAAAGTTTTAAAACAAGTATCATAAAGCAAAAATTCATAGCCTATGTAATTCTCCAAAAAATGGAAAGAAAATTATGCAAGATTCATTAAGATTGACATAATATTTGTTGAGTTATAAAGTAACAAGCTAAAAAGCAAACAAACTTTCTCATTTATATAATAATAAAGATTATTGTACATTCTTAGCACTTAATATTTAATAGTTTTATCTGATTACTGGACTATTAAAATTAATAAAAATTTGTATATAGATTGTGGTCTAAAAACTGAATTAGTTAAATGAAGGATTTATTAAGATTGTTGGTAGTATAACATTTCATATCTATGAAAAAGCAATGATTTGATCTCTTACCCATACAAAATCTTGGACATCAAAAAATTGGATTTATTTTTCATTTGATTAGTGAATTACACTGATATCAGATGACATTATTTGCAAGTATAATAAACATAATTTCAAAAAGTCTGATTTGTAAAGGATACTTATAGAATAGGCATTTGAAAATTTATACTTTATAAGTTATGCATTTACAAATTTGTTAAAATTACTAGTATATATATATTCATAATATTATTTCCGGGAGCTTCCGTGTAGTAAAAATATAATACATACACGGAAGCTCCAGGAAATTATACTATAAATTCATCATTTATCCGTGAGAATATTAGAATTAATATATATGTATAAGAATTAAATATTTATATGTGTGTTTATTTTGTATAAATAACTGTTTTACCATTATAAAACCGTCTTCAAAACTCATTAAGCATAAGAGAATGACTTCTAATGAGTATTTAGTTGAGACTCATTTTTATTCTGCTATAAATTTGTGAAATAATAATAATAATAATAATAATAATAATAATAATAATAATAATAATAATAATAATAATAATAATAACAACAACAACAACTACAACAAATTAATGTATGCGTGTATATTAGTGCATCTTGTTAAAATTTCAATATATTCTTTGTTGTTATAGCATTTTTTATTAAAGGTTTATTAGAAAATAAAATACAACCTGTCATATTTAATGATGATCAGATGTTTTTACTATTGCGTGATCAAAAAAATATTATTAGAGGAATTCTGGGAATCCTCAAACTTGATTCGATCAATAATAAAGGAGTAAAAAAAAGGAATGGAAGTGCGAAAGAATTTTACTTTTTTTTCCTTTAATTATATTATTAAGAAAAATCTATTTATTTAGCTTGTTTCATTGTATTTTAATAAAATAATTAATAAAACAATAAGTTAATCTTTATAAAGTATCTGTTTGATGAGTTATAGATATCACGAGAAATTCTGTTTACATCACAGCTACAATTTTACACCTGACGGATTGCGAAATCCGATACTTGTAATTGCCTCGTTATAAAGATCAATATCACAGAAAACCTACTTTGTACAATAATAATAAACAAATTTGAATATAAAAATTTATAAATGAGCTCATTTTAATATTGAAAAATGATTATTTTTTACAGAATCAAAAATTTAAATATACACATTATAATTAATATTCATTCAGCTTTACCTTTATATTTTAAGTTTTTGATTTTTTAAACATTTTAATGACTTTTTTTTTTTGTTTATTTTATTGTTTAATAATCACATTTTTATTATTCAAAATAAATCAATATTACAAATCTAATACTATTTATCAGACATAAGTTTATGTTTTTATATTACATTTTAATTTTATATACAATATTACATACATCATTTTCATTGTTTTGGTTGAAAATAAAACTTAAAATAATAACTGAAACACAGGCTTATTATATACCTGTGTCTGTATATGTAATATAATGTATATGAGCACAGACTTTCACATGACCCACCACTCTCCACTCTATCTAATAACACTGATACACTCAAGCACATATATGCTGAAAAGATAAATAATCACCAATATATGTATTTCATGCTAAACCAGCAATCATCAGTTGGTCCAGATTAATGGACAGGCTCCAATCTACTACACACTCCAACTCTTCAACCGTCCATCCAATTGAAAATCTGATGATGGAATGCTCGAAGGCCACCCTGAGGCCGAGATTCTTGTCACACCCATGTTGAGCTAAAGTCAATCTGAACCCCACATGTACAGGACATAATCCATTAAATACATATGCAAGGATGGGCAGACATCTCTATAATGTAAAATCTGAAACACAGGCTTATTATATACCTGTGTCTATATATGTAATATAGGGTATATGAGCACAGACTTTTACATGACCCACCACTCTCCACTCTATCTAATAACACTGATACACTCAAGCACATCAGTTATTGCATTATAGAGATGTCTGCCCATCCTTGCATATGTATTTAATGGATTATGTCCTGTACATGTGGGTTTCAGATTGACTTTAGCTCAACATGGGTGTGACGAGAATCTCGGCCTCAGGGTGGTCTTCAAGCATTCCATCATCAGATTTTCAATTGGATGGATGGTTGAAGAGTTTGAGTGTGTAGTAGATTGGAGCCTGTCCATTAAAGTATGAAGATTGTCTATCTTAATATATATCTGAGCACTTATAGTATATATGTGTGGGAGATGATAATCTGGACCAACTGATGATTGCTGGTTTAGCATGAAATACATATATTGGTGATTATTTATCTTTTCAGCATATATGTGCTTGAGTGTATCAGTGTTATTGGATAGAGTGGAGAGTGGTGGGTCATGTGAAAACTTAAAATAAGAAATATCAAAATGATGGGTGGCCTTCTCTTAAAAAAAAAAAATTGGATGTTTATTTTGATATAAATATATGGTGTTGACAAAGATTATTCTTTAAAGTAATAGAAATAATTGTAATGTCTTAATGTTGGAGGCAAAGCAAGGATAGTAATAAAAGTAAATATTTTCTTTTTTTTAATATACATATGTAAATAAGTCAATTATTTTATATAGCGTGATGTTTTTTATAAACAATAATATTTATACAGCATTAAACTGTTGCACATGCACTTTGGATTTTAAATATAAAATGAATGAATACTAACACTTCAACCACATGATAAAGTCTTTGGAAAAGATAGAATGGCTATCTTTTCCAAAGACTTTATCATGTGGTTGAAGTGTTAGTTAGTATTCATTCATTTTATCTTTTCCAAAGACTTTATCATGTGGTTGAAGTGTTAGTATTCATTCATTTTATATTTAAAATCCAAAGCGCATGTGCAACAGTTTAATGCTGTTATAAATATTATTGTTTAATATACGTATATAAATGTGCAAACTTTGTTCGATAAGAACTCTTCAAGACGTGAACATAAGACAGATTTTTTAAATAAGATGTCAGGTTGAAATTGTGAAACTATTTATAGGAATGAGAAATTTTAACTCAATAGTGAAATAGCTATAGTTGTTTTAGAATACTGGGCATCATAGAATAAATGGAAATTTTATTATGCTGAATTTGCTATAAGGATATAACTGCAAATCTCTTATCATTGGATTTATAAATAGCTAACAATGTCTAAAATTATTTTAAACAGGGGAATTATGTTTATTTCATCAGTTATTTTTTTAAAAAACTTGGAGTAATTATTGCACTAATACATTTAAAAGATTGAAAGAAAAAATGTAATGCATGTCTTGATAAGAATATCAAATTACATCTAAATGTTATTATAAATAATTATTTTAGCTCTGTGAATCAAATGACCTATTGTCATTTTATTCCAAATAACTGAGTTATTATCATAAACACTTTATTTAGATGAAAGAAAATTCTTATTAAAAAAATCTTGGATGCATCCATATTCAAAGTGTCATTTTATAGATTATGTTAACAGTTAAGAATCAATATCTAAAAAAATATTAATATTGCTCAAGTACTTACAGATGTATGTTGTTGAATAGATTATACATTAGTATGATTCTGGTTAAAATAATAGTTGCATTAAAAAATGGATTCTATAACAAACATAGTAATAGGAAATTTTATGTTCATTTTTTTGAAAAAAAAAAAAACTTCTTTAGTATTTTAAAAACTGTTTACTGTTTAAACTGACAATTTCAATTTTTTAAACTTATCATGTCTTTGAGATATAGAAGTCTTTAAAAGAATACATTATGGACATGAGTATGTCATTTTCTTGGATTCACTAAAAAGAAATATCTTGTTTGGTTCTCTGACAATGAATTCTTTAATAATGGATTTGTTTTATATATATATAATTATAATTGAAATAATAAATTTAACGGTTTACAAACTATTACGAACAATCCTTAAATCCTCAGAAGTGCTTTCGGTTAATTTCGGTTAATTAACTGAAAGTACTTCTGCGAATTTAAGGATTGTTTGTAATAGGTTGTAAACCATTAAATTTATTATTTCAACTATAATTACAATTTTGTTTTTAATTAATGGACATTTTATTTATTTTATATATATATATATATATATTGCATTTTTGCTGAGCATAACAAAAAAATGTATAAGGATTCCATAATTAATAGAAATTTAATGACAGAAATTTAGTGATTGACAAAAAACTTAAAAATAGTTAGTAGTTTGTAATTGCAAAAAAAATTACACATTGCCTGTATTATGATTATTATAGTTTTTTTTTTTTTTTTTGATGCATTGAAAGTAAAATATGAACTAGGAAAATGATAATATATTCTTATTACATCAATGAATGACATCCTTTTATACAATAAAGGAGGACACAATGCTTTTTGATCATTTTTAAAATATAAGAACTTAAATAACTATTTTTATTGATACATTCACTTGACCAATACTCTTTTTTAGATTTAGACAAAGATTGTCCAGTTTGATTAAATTAAAATAATTCTTTGAAATTTTAAAAATGAAGAGATTGCATGTCTTGGTGAGACATCTGGAGAAGTTTTAAAATATGGTGTATTATGTAAAATTTAAAACTACTGAACTATTTTAAGAGTATAAGGAAGCACAATATTGTGCTATTTGATATTGTTTCAGTTTATAAAAATAAAGAAAATAGAAAAAATTGCAGTGATTATCATGATCCTTATCATGGGATCCAATCTACCCCCAGAGTTCTCTGTTCCTGGAGTTGTCGTTCAGGTCCGCGTTTGAGGTATCTGTGCACTCACTCTTTATGCTAAAGGCAATATTTATTTTGAGACAATCTCATTTTGCAATCTCACTCAACCAACCTTATCCTTCACACCTCGAATGCATGCGTGTGTGCGTGTGTTTTACCAGAACAATACAAGCTATATTAAATTTAGAAGTCGAGCATTTTATCTTTTCCTCAAATCTTTTCTATAAGTTTTATTCTAGCTAAACTATATTTCTAAAATAACATTTTTTAAATACCCCGTGGTGCCTTTGATTGACAATTATATTTTACTATTTAGGAGAGCATATTATATTTTATTATTATTTTTTATTATCTGAAAGCTTTAATCATTTAATTAGACGTTTACCGTCTGTATTTTATCAATGTGTTTTATAAATTGTATTTATGGGAGGAAGAAAACTATTACAAGTTACGAATAATGTATGGGGGAAATTACGAATGTTTTAGGTTGCTTGCTAGGTGTGTTTGTGTTCCACTTCTCGATTTGATAGGAATCCCGTTACTGTTATCTATGCTTCCTAGATTTAACATACTGATAGTAACGCGGTTAATTAAAAATTAAAATGAGAAATAAATATTTAAAAAAATAAAAAAAATATATATATATATATATATATATATATATATATATATATATATATATATATATATATATATATATATATATATTTCTCATATATATATATATATATATATCAATTAGGGAATATAGAATCAGTTAAAGTTAAAAATGGAGTGGGACTAAGGCAAAGATGCCCTATGTCACCTATTTTGTTTGTGTTGTATTTGAGTGAAATGGAAAGAGCAATAGAAAGATTAGGAAGAGGAATAGAGATACCATTAATAGGTAGTAAGGGAGTATATATTTTGTCAGGTTTATTTTTGCAGATGATATATTTGTGTGTGCAGAAAAAAGAGAAGATATGGAAGTTATGCTGAGGACATGTGCAAGGGTGGGGTAAAGAGATGGGGATTAACTTTAGTGAAGTAAAATCGAATATAATGATGGTTAATACTGGGGAAAGAGAAGATGTAGAATTTTTATTGGGAGATATTAAGTGTTGTGAATAGATATAGTTATTTGGGGATTATTTTAAGTAATCGGAAAAATTATTTGGATGAATGGGAGAAAAAAATGATAAATGGAGCAAAGAAAAGAAAGGGATTGATAAAGAAATTAACAGGGTTTTCATATAATAAATATGATGTAGCTAGAATTATATGGAAAGGAGTTGCAGTAGCAGGGTTAACATATGGTAATGATGCATTATATGTTAGTAAAGAGATATTAAATTACTTAGAAAAAGTTCAAAGGGAAGTATGAAGATATGCATTGGATGCAGATGTATGGACAGCAAGGGAGGCAAATCAAGAAAAAAATGAGATACTCAGGTTTTCATATGAGAGATGCAAAAAGTAAAATGAAAATGTTTGGTAGATTGCAGTTTATGGAAAATAAAAAAATAGCCAAAATAGTATTTAATTGGGTTTTGAGTAAAGGGCAGGTAACAAGATGGATGAGAAAGGTAATGCGGTATGCAAAAGATTTGGATAAAGAATTTATATCAGTATATTTGTACAAAAGATGGGATGATTGTGTTAAGAGGATTGTTGAGTGTTATAGTAGTAAGGAATGGGATAAAAGAATAGATTTATTAATAAAGAATAGGGAGTTAGATAGATGGAGAAATAGTATGGAGAGTAAAAAGATTTTAAATATATATATATATATATATAAATAAACAGAATATTAGGTGTGAGTTAATATGTGATAGTAGTAAGGAAAGTAGTTTATTATTTAAGGCTCGAACAGGATCTTTAGCTACAAGAGAATATACATGTAAATGGAAAAATATGGGTGATTTATTTTGTAAATTATGTAAGGGTGGAATAGAAAATATTAGGCATTTGTTAATTGAATGTAAATGCTTGAAAACAGAAAGGGTACATATAATGAAGTTATGGAAGAAAAAATATGAAAAAAGTGATTATACAGAAAGTGAATTATTGATTTTTATGCTGGGTTTTGGAAAAGATAATGGGAATTTAGATATAAAGGCCATAGAGTTGACAAAGATTATGTTGTGGAAATGGGATGGAGCAGAATATGGGGAATTTTACAGTGGGGAATGGAAAATTAAGTGGCTAACAGGTTTATCTGGGCATAATTGCTGAGATATTCTTGACTTCGTTTAAGGAGAAGCCACAGTACATCATATCACATCCTTGTTTGATAACAATTATGTACTAGTATAAGAGATGGTGATCATGTGGTGTTTATGGGTTTACTTTTAGTAATGACTGGAAGGTTGCTATTCTTCCACATGTGCCTTACAATTACTTTCAGACAGCCAATAGCTGTTAAAACAGCGGTCTGAGAAGCGATCAGGCCTAGACACATGACAGAGATTTAATATTCCTTTAAATAGATTGCTTTAATTATAGTTGATTAATTTCAAGAGATTGGGTGTCATCTAAGAGAATCAAGAATCACCGCAGACATGGGTTTTATTGCCAGTAAATAGCAAGAAAAAAATCACAAGGAACAGATATGAAATACATTTTGTTTTTATTGATTTTGGTAAGTCTGTGTGGCTCAATCAAAAAGGTTTATGAAAATGTATAAAATTAGTTGTTGTTTTTTTTCCAAAATTTATTCTTATTATATAGTTTAACAGTTTTTACATATTGATATGAAAAGAAGTATTACTACTTTTGAAATAAAATCTGGTTACTAAATAGGAATATATATTAACTCTAACCCCCCCCCCCCCATTTTTATGGCAATGATCCTTGGAACAGTATATAAGAGCTTATAAATCAGGTATCAATATTTTATAATAGATTTGATGGTGGAATTTTTAATTTAAATTAATTAAAAAACTTTAACTTTTTGGTTCTAAATTTGCAATATGGTAACGATTTTTCTATTCTTGTCAATTCAAAGGCTGATATCAAAATTATCTGAATATTTTCATTGCAATCTATATATAAAGGCTTTGAATTAGTAATTAATGTTTAAAAAAACACTCTTTATTAACCAGTAGAGATAAATTCTTCAATTTTTAGCTTGATTGCAAAATTACTATTGTGTGAATATTAAAATATAATATTAACAACATACATTTTTATTGAAAGCAGTTCACAAAAGTAGGAATCTATTATTTAAAATAGTGTGTATATACATATGTGCACTTATACATATATACATAGATTACACTTTTTAAAAAAAATTTAACTCACAGACTGAAGATGATGGTATATAGTTGAAACCTTATTATTAAGTAATTAAGATAAAAAAGTAGTTGCGCAATATTATTGGGCTTAGATTGAATATATTGCATATAAAAGGTAATTTTCTATTGATATAATTCTTACTTGTAAACTTTCTGGATTTATATTTTATTATAATTCTTTGTCAGCGATATGTTTTTTTTATTACATTAGTGGTTATAAATCATTTAATAGCTCATTCTGAATTTTGAAGAATATTTCTAGTGATAAATTAAAACTGATATTAATTTTTAAAATATGAAGTTTATTGTAAGGGTTTTACTAACTAATATCAAATATAAACTGTTAATTGAATATTTTGACATTTAGCTTAATGGAAGTCAGGTACGCATATGCTTGATCACTATAAAAGCTAATCATGTATGACCTAGCAATATGAATCTCTGTTATTATTCTCTGCATTCATTATAAGTTCTTATATATTCTTTAGCCAATTTACAGTTTTATGCAAAAATTAATCTGCTATATATACAATATGAGGAAATGGAAAGTCACATTATACATTAACAGATCAAACAATGATAATGAAATAAAAACAGTTTTTTAAGCAACATGAAAAGATCTGTGGTCGTTTTGTATAAAAAGAAATGATTGGAGACACAAAGATTAAAAGAATCTTAGTTTTAAAACATTTTAATCATACAATTAATCATAAAACTTATTTATAGTCTGCCATTTGAAGTGATTACATCATTACCGCTATGAAGTCTGAAAATTCAATCAGATGATTAATTAATCATTGTGTTGTAGTTTATGTTTACGGTTATTATTTTGCTTTGCATAATATTTATAAATTCAATTCTTCAAATGTTTTTTTTTTCTAAAGAATATCTCATAAATTATATCTTAGCTGTTAAACAATATTAATTCTACTACTAATACAATCAGATTGTATTGCCTAGCATTGTGTAAATCAATGTAAAAAATGAATAAATTTATTTATAAAATTCACATTTAACTTTGTTTGCCTAAATCATTTTTTTAAAGATAATTTTTTTTTCTTGCTGAACTATAAAAACATATAAGGAAGTATTATCCATAATTATCAATTTTATTTTTGTTAGATTTTTAACCAAAGGCTTTTAACTGCTGGTCTACTGTTTATTAATTCGATTAGTGGATTAAAATTGTATTCCATTTCTGAAAGCAATGGCAACAAAAGTATTTAACTATATATATGACAGAGATGGATAAATTTGAAGATATATTTAAAATTAAGCTATTTTAGAGATAATAATTGTTCTTTTACTGAGTGCATTAGTTTAATTAGAATATAATTAAACTCATATTTAATATGTAAAAATTATTAATCTTTTAAAATTTTGAAATTTTCTATTATTCCATCTGGTAAGAGTTTTTAAAAACTCTCAGTCTTTATTTCTCTCTAAAATCTTTATTTTATATTAAAATTTAATAAATTGGATTTAATTTCTTTTGACCTTTTTAAATATTTAAAAACTGCCTTGTAAATAAAAATAGTGTATGTAAATGTTCCTAAAGATGTTAATGCAAACACTTTTTCAGAAAATAAAAAATTCTTTTTATTTTTTAATATGAATGATCAAAGGTGGATTTGTGATAAATCTATCAAATTCTGCTTTAAAATCTGGTACTTGCTTTATAATTATTAAAACATTTGAAAATGATTCAAAAATACACTTAAAATAAATATTTCCTTCAAAAACAATAGAGTAAAGGCTATTAATGTTTCCTGATTGTTGATATGATACTGACCTCTTCAGATATTTTCCAATTAAAAAATCAATGTAACCAATATGGCCAAACTTTCAGTATTTAAAAAAAATCCTATGCTAATCTAAATTATGATAACAGTAAAACAGCATTCTAAAGTTATGGAATTCCCATGCTCTTTCTAAAGAAAATACCCAATTATTCTAAATGAATATGAGAATGAGAGAATTTTATAAAATTATATTTTGATTATAATTGATTTATTTAAAAATGCATGTTAAGTAATTGCTTAAAAGAAAGTTGAGTTATTATAGAGCCTTAAGTCTACGATTTTTTTTTTTAATCCACTAAAAATCAATTCAAAAATCATTGGCTTTTGAGGGCCATTATGTCACTGTGATAATTTGAGAGAGTATTAGTATTGATGAAATGTAATGAATAAAGCAGGAGCAACTTTTTATTCTAATGCATTATTTAGTAAGCTTCAGTAATCAGTGATTACCAGATTGTAATGTAACCAAACTTCAAGCCTAGCCATTTTCTGCCTTTTGGCATCTTTAATAATAAAACCTATCATTCAAAGCTGGAAAGTAATTCATTGTGAATCTAGCAACCATTGACTCAGTTTTACTATTTAAGCTAAAATTTCTGAAACTCAAAACACTCTAAAGTTTTAACACAAGCCAATAATTTAACAGTTTTATAAATTTGGATTAGTAAGTATAAGTTTTAATTTACAAAAAATTACAATAACAAAAGCAACTTTCTAATCTAGTGGTTTAAAGCATTTTGGAATTTTGCTTGAATAGTAAAATAAAGACTGTTGTTAGATGTATAACTGCACTGCTTTTCATTTTAAATCTCAAGCCACATTATGAAGATGGAAATTTAAGTACACTACCAATTAGTAATCACTGATTACTCAAATTTACTCTAGATGGCGCTAGAGAGTTGCTCTTATTTTATTATACATTATGTAAGCTAAACTATTATAAAAACATATTTGGATGAAATCCTTTCAATAAAAATAATATTTAAAAGAAATATGACTAAAATGTTTATTAAATGTATTTTATTCATACCTACTTATGATCTGAAACTTTGATATTAATGAAAAATTATTATAAGAGATTACACATCAGACAGAGAAGTATTGCAAGATGTGCATTAGAGTTTAGATTGAAAATGAAATAGATGAGTCAGAGAACAATTTTATTACTGAGACAATAAGAGATATGAATGAGATGAACCAAACATGTTTTTAGAAAACACTTGAAGACCTAAAATGAATCTGAAAAGATGTTAAAAGATCACATGTAAAGTCAAATGATGAAATAAAAAGTTTATCACAATGACATGGACTAGAGAAAGAATGGATTGTAAGTATTGAAATAAGCTCAGAGAAACTTTTATCCAGCATAGATTGATATAATGTAATATGTTAGTTTGTTTCTGAGGATAAGAAAGATAACTTTAATAAAATGGTTTGTCACCACATTATTGTATCAATATGAAATATATAATGGATATTCATTTCTCAAGCAGGTGGATAGAATGAAGAATGCATATTCTTAATATTAATAAGATATTCTCTGTACTATTTCAAAACTCATATTAAAAAAAAGCTATGGTGGTGGACATTTTGAACACTTATTATTTCAAAATGAAGGGAAATGAATTAATATGATCTCAAAGCATACATATGTTTGAAAAAGCTGTTACAATGATTTTACTTTTTTAATATTTCATTATGAAATTTTAAAAAAATATGTATCAAATTTTTTAAGATTACTTCATTCCTCACATTTTTTGATATGTTTAGAATTTATTTGTTTCTCAAATTGATGCTAACAGAAATGAGGTAGCATATTAAAAAACATAGACAGTAAAATAAATATAAAATGTTTTGCTACAAAAAATAAAATGCTCATAGTATACGATACACACTGTTGTTATGACTATATTATATTCCAGTGTTGTAATATGATGTAGCAGAGATAGTTGATTAATGGGTGGGTAACTAAACTGAATATGAGATGGTTATCAATAAAAGATCATAAACGTATTTGTGCAATCATCAGTTACTGAAATAATTTCCAAACTTCACCTGGCTTTAAATTTTTATTCAAGAGCATAATAGCTACACACAATTTCAAATTTTGCTTGATATTCACTTCTCTGAAAGATAGAAAAAGTAAAGAAAGCTCCCAAAACAGACAATTTAAGATCCACATCAGGAATTTGCAGATGCATAATTCGCTTTTCGGTATTACTATAAATGTCAAAAGTTTTCTGGGATATTTAGCTGTGTTAGAGGGATATATATAAAAGCTATGTGTTCGTTAGACTGCTTTCCTACTGAATAAAGTGGGAGAGGGATCTCAGTTTGCCATTTTAGTGCTTAAAGATCATATGATCTTTTTGCCATACATTGTATAATTGTTTATTTATTAATAATTAAAACTAAAAAGCGATAATAATTCTAAAAAAACAAAAGGTTCTCAAAAGTGAAATGATTTATGAATACAAACATCATATAAAGATGTAAAATTGTTTTTTATATATATAAACCCTGAAAAAGCTCACTTATACTTTGACCTTTAATATGAAGTACAATTTGAAAAAAGATAAAAAAGTAAGCATGAATAATTCTGAATACTATCAATAAAAATCATGGTAGAACTACTCTCTGTCCGTTTGCTTCAGTGATTATTTATTTGTATTTTAAACTGGAAACGTAAATCAATAATTAAAAACATGTTTCTCATTTTTAAGTTCTTTTTATTTTTTAAGGATTTAAATGTATTTAATAAACATTTTTTGCTGCTTTTATTTTCTATTTCTGCAATCAATTGCATATATTTTTTATTTGCTATTAATAATAAAATAATAAATGGAAAATTTATATATTTAATTTTTACATACTTTTTTTTTTACTTTATTAAATTTCCATTTTTAAGCAAAAATATTTTTTTTTAAAATATTGTTTTAAAGAATTGCTTATTAAATAGTTTTTTAAAAAAATTCATTGAGTTTAGTAAATATTTCTTAAACTAATAGTAATAGTTTGCTTTCTTATTTTTTTTAAATCTTTACTTCCATATTTTTATGTGGAATAGTGGAAGTTCGAGCAAATGAATTTGCTTAGATATTCCTAATACTGCTGATAACAGATGTTGCTAGCAGAAAAATTTCACTATCATTCTACTAACAGATGCTTTCAGAAATGGTTAAATACATATACAATTTACTCCATCGCAGATCATTTAGTTTCAAACCAGTTGTTATGTCTAACGATCTCTTGCTTTCATAAATGTTTAGTAAACACAACAAATGAAATTAATATGCGAGACTTTTATTATCATTTTGACAAGAAATTCAAATAATTAAGTCAACTTTATTGCAGTTACAATTTACATATTTTTTTTTATATATACCAATTCAAAAGGATGTTGCCTTGACAACAGACTGAGATTGTTCATTGTTATTTATATTGGGATTGTCTAAAAGTTGACGGATTTTAATGATTAAATATATTTATATATAAATAATTTTTAAGAAAAATAAAAAGATGAGTAAATAATAAACACATACAATATATAATATATACAAGAAGTCACATAATAAAAATTACAAATAGTTAAGCATTATTCCCACAGTTGGATTTTTTTTAATTAAAAATTAATTCCAATGAGAACTGTAAAGTTATACAAATATTTGCTATTGGTTCAATTTATTCATAAGCGTCATATTCAAATATTGCATTATAAGACAAAGTGTTCTTTAATTTTGTATTATTACCATTGTATCTTTTGCTAGAATTTGAAATTCCTCTAGTTGGTTATGAAAAAAAACATGACTTTACATCAAATTAACTTCTATTCCAATGTCTTTCTCCATTATCAGAATTGGCAATAATATCTCTTAAAAACTGTAAAATTCTATATTGCCATTCAAATTTTTTGTAGTTTCTTCTCTCTTAGAGCAAAGAAGATTTAAAAAAATAAATTGTAGGAATTTGTGGGTCAACATTAATTAAACCATAATTATGATCAACTATCATATGTAAATCAGTTGATGATTCAAGTAATATACTGTCTGATAAAATAGTAGGCATTTTATTAATTGTAGCCATAATCACATATAACATCACACAAAGTATTTTTATCACTATAATCTAATCCATCCTATTTTTATGCATAATGATTTCCTAATTTTGTCAATTTTTTATTTATTGTTTAGTAGAAAGACGGATGGGTGACCAAGCTTTTAAAAACACAAATAATTTTTAAATAGTTTTTTTTTTTTATAAAACATTTAATAAAAACTTTATATACATACATAATTCATAAAAAAGCAGTTTGTTTCTCTTCTCAATTATTTATTTTGTGATAATTTAAAAAACTACCATAAAAATATTGCATAAAAATTAATTTCATCCTAAATGTATGTGGTCACTGCACATAGCATTACAATTTCTGAAACAATTGACAATTCAGAATGTACACTGCATAATATAATTTATTTAATTGAAGATCCCACAACTAAACTCTTTAAATCTAAAAATTATGGGTACAAATTTTGAGAATGTAATAAAATAAGTCATGTTCAATTTAAAATAAAAACCACAGTTGACTTAACTAAAAACAGAAATAATATAATTCATTGTTGTAGAGTTACTTACTGAGAACTATACAATTATTCTTGGCTTTTAATACCTTACCTAAGTTTTAATAATGTTGAAAGTTTGTAATGAAGGTATTTTGGTAATTATTATATCTTGGACTATTTCATTATCTAATATTATTTAAACTTTTTAAATGCATTCAATTGTTATTAATAACATTACAGGTTGGTATATAACACAATATTTTGAGTGATATTATTCTCTTTTTTAAATGTTGTTGGTCTGGCCAGTGATAGTTCTAGCATATGGATTGAATCAAGTTCTTTAAATTTGGGATTATTAATTTAAGGTGATGCTCTAAACCAACTAAGCTAGTCTGTCAAAGATAAAAGTCAGTAGAAATTTTGTATACTTATCTATAAGGTTTTCCTGATTTTTTTACTTTTTCATAAGGGTAATGTTATTTATCATTATGTGAGCAGTTTCTGTAAATTTCTCCCCTCTCCAATATTTTTGTCTTCACAATCAAACATATCATTGCTACATTCATGGTCAACTATTTTAGATTCATCTTTTTTTTAACCATCAGTTGTGTTCTTTTAATTGCTCTTCAATGGGATGATTAGTTTTACCAAGATACATTTTTCTACATTCACATGGTATTTTATAAATACACTTTTTGTTTTGAGCATTTCAAATTTAGGTTTTCCAGAGAGTAGAATTCTTCATATCATTTTGCAAACTTTATTTAGTTTATGTACTATTCTTGATATGTATAGATACACTATCATTAGTTGTCTTTCTTTAAAGGTCTCTCTGTTGTATATTTAAGGTAGTTTAAAGATGGCTGATACATAATTATTTTTCATAAGAATATGTTGGCAATCACTTATTTCTGGAAAAACTTCTTTTGTGTTGTTCTATAATGATAGTATAACTCCATGTTTTGTATTTTTATCATTATTGGATGTATATGTTAAGTATTTTCATGGGTGTGTAAATTTTCTGTAAATTGTAATTTTGATTTTACTATGATGAGTCTTATTGCAAAAACATCTAATAATGCCATGTTTTTATTGTTCTGATTCTATTGTGAATTTAAGTGAAGGTAATATGACATTGATATGTATGTAGAATGTTTGCAATAGTGCTTCATATGTGGCCATACAGCAAATGTATGACTGACGAAAGCTAAATTTTAAGTGTATATGAAATAGTATTTATGGCTGCAATATTAAGCTCATCCTTGTACATAATGCTAATCATAACATGATCACTATTTCTTATGCTAGCACATTACAGTTATTAAAACAGGCAAAACTCTCCATACAGTAGTGCCACTCAGTGCCAACCAGAGTTATCAATGGATCCCAGAAGGCTAGTACATAAAATCCCTATCTGGACACAAGCCAGAAACTAGTACAGGGATATTGGATGAGTAGGCACTAGATAGTGATTTTATGCACAAGCTTTCTGGCATCCATTGATTACTCTGGTTGACACTGAGTGGCACTACTGTATGGAGAGTTTTGCCTGCTTTAATAACATAATGCTCATAGACATCCCTTGACTTTGTTAGAAAAATTTCATATATTCAAAAGTATTCATTGTTACACATAATATTATAATCCCATTGTTCTATCAGTTGAAATGATTTTTCTGATTGTAAGCTACTATTTTACTTTAATCTTTTTATATATAATAGACAATGCTTTAGCACAGACTACATTTGTGTATAAACTTTCCACATCAAAGCGTATTAATTTTTTCAATTCATTAAATAATTTATGTTCTTGATTAATTCCACAATTTACTTTAAAATTCCTGACAAACAACGGTGTCTTACATGGACTAAAAACCTTGAGAAAAAATCTTGACATATTTTAACAAAATGAATTTCTATAACTAACAATAGATCATAATGGATATGACAGCTATCATTATAAATCCTAAGAAGTAATGGTAAAAATAGTATCTGTGTTTGCTCTAAACACTACCATTTTTATACATAAAACCAAAGTTTCAGATAAAATTAAAATTACTATATTAGGTAAGTTCAAAGTACAGTTTTTGGGGTTTTTATTACATCATTATGCTAAAATTTTCTGGCCTTTGCCTACAATCAATGCAAGCCTACATTTGGAAATTGAAGCAAATAGTTGTAATAAAAATAGCCTTTGGAAGAATGGCTCAGTTGGTTAGAGCATTACCTTAAAATTCAATACTCAAGAATCTAAGGGTCCAAGTTCGATTTCCATGCTAGTTATGCCACTAGTCAGGCCAGTAATACCTGAAGAAGAAGGGAGAATAATACTCTTGAAATGTTGTGCATATACTAACCTGTGTGCAATTACTAACAGGTGAATGTATTTGGCATATTTAAATAAAGTTAAATTTTTCTAAAGACATTCAAAGCTTATATTAGATGATGGAAATAGTCCAACATATAAATACAATTAAAACACCATCATCACAAATCTTCAGGAAAACACTACAGAGATAAATTTTTTTAATATTGAAATTGACTGCTCTAATTTTATATGAAATAAAATCTCTTATGCAAGTATTGTGAGCGCTCACAATGAAAACAAATCTGAAAGAAACAATATTACAAAAGATTTTGAAGATGACAATTTATGCATTCCAAAACAAAACATTAATGAAAAGAGCAATCTTATTGAAGACAATTTTGTATTAGCCAATGAGAAGTTCAATGCATCAGTGCCAAATACTTTATTAAAATTTTCAAAAATGATAAAACATTAATATTAGCATGATATGCATTAATATCACATTAATGAAATTCCCACAGAGTAATTTTATCAATTTCTAAGAGAAAAACATCTATGGTGATTGTTTTATAAAATTTTAGCGCATCCTAACTATCACTATTTGGTTTTAGAATTTAATAATATCATACAGAAAAAAAATTTTCAAAAGAATATCAATTTCTTAAATAATAAAATATTCAACTTTATGATATACCCACATTATACTCCATGGATAGTCTACCTCTTATCTCATTTAAAGGCTTTCCTCTACAATGTTTCTTTTGCAAATCCAGATAATACATCATAAAAATATGCTCAAATCATATTTATCTAAAGTGTGCTTTCAAAAATACAAAGACCCATCAATTCTCAAAGAATATATATCACACAATAAGGAAGAGTTACAAATGACCTTAGTTACAACATTATTTCCACATAATTTACTGCTGGATAAAAACAGTTGCATTATACATAACCTAAACAGCTTTACATCAACTGCAGTAATAACATTAATAGACACACAAATAAAAAATCATTCCATCACTTTTGTTACACAAAAGGATATGTCAATAACTGAATCTGATATTGAATATACAATAGATTTTTAATGAGAATGAAGGAGATAAATTTCTAAAAGATAAAATAATAATAAATAAATAATTAAATAAATAAAAACTTTGAAAAAACAACTATTCTAAAAATAACACAACTAATACCAGAGGAAAATAACTCACATAATAATTAAAATTTTGAATCACTATTATATACCAAAAAACTTAGGTTTACCCATTTAACAATAGAAGCCTCTATATTTCCTATAGCAGAAATAACAATTCAACAAAAATTGCATATCAGCAAAACCATCACATCTCAAGAACAATTCTCTTTCATTTCAAGGTTCCCCTCTTAACTTTTTTCTCTTCATAACTTATATCAATTCCCTTCTTTTGGAAATAGAAGGAAAAATTTCAGGAATACATATTCTCCTAATCAACCAAACCATTAATCATATCTCTTATATGAATGACTTAGTTATTTTTTTCCTCTCAAAAAAAAATGTCTTACCTTATTTGATTAACACTATGCTTAATATCAATGCTAACAATTTCTCAAACCATTTTAATACAAACAAGTTTTGTACTTGGAATATTCTTACAGATAATACTATTCCTTCCAATTTTTTCTCTATGCATCATAAATTTTTAGGTTTACTACTGCACCTCTCTTACAATGCAATGGCAACTATTGTTCAAAATCAGCATATTTTTTGGGTAGAGAACACCATCAATGCAGTATCCAATGACTTCCTTTCATTATGTGCAAAGGCAATATTAGTTAACATTTCAATATTTCCTAAAATTAAATATTTCTTACCCATTATTAAATTTTCTTTTTCATTCAACAAATGTGTATAGTACCCTATCGCCAAACTAACCTGGAACAAAAAGGCAGTAGCTCTTAGTATAAGAAATATGCTAAAACATACTAAATTCAATGGTTTTTCATTACATGGCAGATCTATCTTTTATCTTCAGAGAGCCATTAATGATATAACTAAACTAATTAATTTCTTTCCAGTTGTTAATAGTATAATTTCGTTTAACTCTACTGACACCACCCTACACATTAACAACAATTTTATCAAAATCTTAATAATCCTCATAAGTAAATACTCTACTCTCTTGCACAATCTATTTCTAAATAAAATTAGCTATTGGAAAACATATGAAATTGAAAAATAATAACATATCAAATAATATTCACTTTTTTTTGTTATGTAGTAATAAATACATTATAAAAAAGTCTAGATATTGGTGCTTGGAATCCAAATATCTAAGACTTCTTAATTAAAATAAATGTCAACCTCTTCCTACTAATTATTTTTCTTCTATAAATGACACTTCACACTGTGCCCTCTGTCAGAGAAATTAAGAAACATTGAAACACTTTTTTATGGATTGTTCCTCCCTTCTTCATTATCATACTCTTTATTACTAACATTGCTCATTCAGATTCACTAATAATAAACAATCTCATTAATAATATGCAAAGTGTTTTTCTCCTCGTTATTCTGTTCATACTTCTGTTCATAAGATGCTATCGAAGCTGTTATCCCATATCTCACAATATTAAATTACTCTAAAGAAATTAAATAATATTAAGACCAGATCCATGCACTAGCTAATATTTTTGCAACTACATGGAATCTGATCTCATTAATAGCAATCTAATGAAATTGGCTATTGATTATACTAATTAACGTGCGTTAGATATATATTGATTATTGCTTAATTATGACCAATATTTAATATATATAAATATCTATTTTGATACTTCTCCATTTGAAATCTCTTTTATTTTAATATGACTTATAAATAACTCCATTAGCAATATATAGAGTAAACTCAATAAAGTTAATTTAAAACTATTTTCAATTTTATAATTAAAAAAAAAAAACGAAACCGAATGATCTCAAAACGAAGAATTTTTGTTTTACTAAAGGTCTATAATAATGTCTATTGAATAGTCTGATTATAATAATCAGCTAAATTGACACAATTTTTCTTTCTTGAACAAAGTAGATTTCTGTTTTTTCCATCTAAGCATTAAAATTGTGAAAGAAGATAATATTTTCTTGAGAAACATAGCAATGATATTATTTATTCAATATCTATAATTTGCATAAACTACTGTTGTAAATAAGCATTTATTTTTATAGCGCTGTGCTTTATAAAGTGTAATACATTAAAGATCAGCCTTTTCAAGCTATTGTGCATGCACTTTTTAGGAGTGTTAATAATAAATGAATAAGTGGATTCATTCTATTCTTTCTCAAATACTATATCTTGTATTGGGAATGAAAATATTCATTTATTATTAACACTCGTAAAAAGCGCATGCACAATAGCTTGAAAAGGCTGATCTTTAATGTATTACAATTTATAAAGCACAGCTCTATAAAAATAAATGCTTATTTACATATGTTTAAGTTTCACTTGAGAGTGACGTTTAGTAAATTCTAGATAATTTCGTCAACGTCATTCATTCTGACATCGTAAACAGTAATTTAAAGTGAGTAGTCTATCCTCACGCGTTCACTTCCAATACTTAAGATTTGCCCATATATACGCATTTGGGTTGGATTTTATTCTTTCTTAAATACTATATCTTATGTTGGGAATGAAAGTATTCATTTATTATTAACACTCATAAAAAGCGCATGTACAATAGCTTGAAAAGGCTGATGTTTAATGTGTAAACTACTATTACAAATTCTTCTATATACTGGGTCGTGAATTGCATATTTTTACAGAAAAAATTGTGCCATGCAGATTAAAAGTAATAAAAACTCACAAACCATTAAATAAAATCTATTGTTTAATTTTATTCATAGTAAACATAGAATAAAAAGTTTGTCAAAATTTATAAAGATTATTAATGGGAGGAAATCATTTTTATATATGTGTGTGCATTCATTACGATGATCATTTGAAATTAGCAATGTAACTTTCCAAAATAAATTTGTAAAGGAAAAGCTTCTATAAGAACTTTTTCATATATATATAAGAAATTAATGAATAGTGAATAGTTGCTATTTCAAGATTTTAAATCATTTTTTCCCTTCTCATTTACATGATAAGTTGGTTATATATTATTATATAATGTTCAAAATGATTAATGTTTAGCTATATTTATATTTTACGGAAAACATATATTTCAAATAAATAACAAATTTAATAATAGAAATAAGAATTATGCTTCTGAACTAAACTTAAAATAATTTAAGTTTTATATAAATTATATCGTACTTTACCAGATAATTTATAAAAGGTGGATAAATATTAAATTAAAATATTTCATACTTCATTAAAATTTTAAATAGTGTAAGAGGAATTAATACAATACATTTAATCCAAAACATGTAGAAACAAAACCGATAACAAATGTGTATGAATGATAATATTAAATATAGTAATTTAATGTTAAATGATAAGATAATACCTGTAATGACATATTTTATCAAAGTATATGTGATAATTTTACATACATAATTGTAGAATGTTTAAGAGAATAGATATTGTTATAAATGCATGTATATAATGCTAACAAGCCATGTGTTTTAATGAGATAAATATATAAATATTATCTTCTCTTTTCATGATATAATGCTTGTAATTTCCTCTTGACATATGTTGACATCTTCAATTGTTAACATAAATTAAATTAACATCCCAATCTAAAACAGAAAAATTGAAGACTTTTATTTCTACCTGGTGCACATATATTTTTACATTTTTTTCTGGGTTTATGTGACATTTTCTTCGATTGTATTGTATTTTGAATACCTTGATAATGTAATATTATAATTTTTTTTATTAACAATGTAAATCATTAAATACTAATACTAAACATCGAAAACAACAATAAATTATTAATCACAAAACTTCATCTCCCCATCACTAAAATATTATCAGACTAATATATGGATATAATGTGGGAACTTGTGTGCAGTGCTCTATCTCTGCAAAGGAGATTAACTAAATTGATATTTTATTTACTTATTTATATAATTCTATCATTACACACTTATTATTGAAAAGGAGATTTTATTGTCAATTCTTTAAACAATGTTTTAATATATATATATATTGTACCGGCCAAAACATGTCTATCCATCTAACATAAGCTGGAACTCACAAAATGTACTTCAAACCCAGTCCAAGCCAAGATTTAGGTCAGGGACCAGCCTGAATTCGAACCCACTCTCTAAGCCCCAGATCTAACACCTAATGAATAGCATAGTAGTGATGGCATAAGAGAATTAATCTTAATCCGGCCGACTAGCAAAGCTGAGCAACACAATGAGACATCTATTGACTATGACTAAACTAACAGATATATCAACCAGGCTGTACATTTGGAAGTGGAGAAAAAGAAGGAATTCGAACTACTCAAATAAGTTAGACAATAAAATATATTTTAATATACTGACAAATTATTTATATACATTTATAAATTAAGTACTTTAGTGTGTGTGTGAATGAGCAAGCAGTAGATGATTACATAGTGTCATTCGCGCTATTATTTCTCATATGCTCTTTATTAGCTAAATAATATATTACAAAGAAACACACATCTTTGGTGGGTCCAATATTAAGATGCCAATCAGTATTAGAAAGAAGTTACATAAAATTGCTATTAACGCTTTGATTTACGGTTCAGAAATGTGGTGACTAACATATATTAGGGGAGTGTTCTGAGATCATTACAGATATAAATACAAACTCTTTTCCTGCCATTATGGTCGTGAAAATACATAAAATAAATTTGAAAACATTTGATTATATTTAAACCTATGACAAAATATTTAATGACAAATTATTTTAACAATAGTAAGATGAACACTTTATTTTCCCCAAGGCATATAGATACTCTTAAATATAGATATATAAATCATGATGGTGAGATTGTATATGATTGAAATAAACTTAAGTAATAAAATAGAAGTAATTGGCATTTATATATATCTTTTAAGCAAAGCTTAATTTTAATATTAGAGCATTAAAACTGGGTCATGAAGCAAAAGAAATAATAATAATAATACAAAGAGGTTTGTGGTGCTGACATAATAGCCTAAAATAACTAAGAGGGAAGAAAAGGTCATGCTTCTGGATGAAAAACGAAATGGATGGGCATAGCATGTGCCAGACTTATGGGTCACTGCTAATGGCCTTTTTATACGAAGAAAGAATATGCATAGCATGTGCCAGACTTAGGGATCACTGCCAGAGGCATTTGATACAACAAAAGAATATGCATAGCATGTGCCAGACTTAGGGGATCACTGCCAGAGGCATTTGATACAACAAAAGAATATGCATAGCATGTGCCAGACTTAGGGGTCATCACTAGAGGCATTTTTATATGAAGACAAGAAGAAATCTATGGGTTCGAACCTGTCATAACCCCCAGATTAAGAAGCACGTAATATATATATATATACGAAGATAGGCTAAATGACAGAAACGCAGTAGTGATATATGTCTCTAACAACATTGAATAAATTTTACAGCTTTAAAATAAATGATCCTTGTTTGAATACTATAATATGCCATGCAATTATAATATATATATAGAGAAATTTAGATTTCATTTACCAAAATATACTTGAAGATTTATTTAGCAAAAGAAACATTAAGATTTAAATTTCGACTTAATAAAATATGCGTTAAGATTTGATTTATTAAAAGAAACATTAAGATTTACCCCCATCCCTTTTTCTGCTGTTTATAATAACTGAAATACATAGCATATATTTTAAGAGTATAAAAAAAATAATAACTAGCAGTTATATATATATAAAACAATTAAGTCACCTTTTTTTTAAGAATTAAATAAATAATATTTTATAAGATTTCAAAGCGTTAATTAGCTTAAGTTCTGGATTTACACAGGGTAAAAAATCCAGAATTAAACAAATATATTTTTATGATAAATAAAATGTTGGCACGTTAAACAATCTGGCGAGTGTATTAATTAACTATATGTTATATTTTAAGAGGACGTTAATAAACTTGATTCATGAAGGCTTACTTAAAAAGAAGAAAGGATTTTTAGAAAATTCAATTTGTCAGATTGTTTTAGATTGACATATTAATAAGCAAGCAGATATATAAATCAAATAACAAATATATATATAAATAAATGACCGCACCAAAATTAAAAAGTTAAGAGCATATGAGAGAGAATTAAATTTATATAAATTATTTAAGCAATTTACATATATATTTAAAACAAAAAAAAAAAAACAAAGGTAAAGAATACATGAGAAAAGATCTTGATAGATTATTTAGACTAAATTGACTATTAGGTGGCGGCTTAGAAATTTACCTTGCAATTTTAAGAATCCATTTTAAAGTATGGCATGTGCATGGCGAATTGAGGCTTCAAAATGAATTCTTCTTGGTGACAGCAAACTTTTATTAGCATTCTAAAGTTCCTTTAGACCTTTCTTCATTTCAGGGCAGCAGGATAATATGGTAGTGGCAGACGATGATCCTGACCCATAGGGTCGAGCAGAGTGGTGGATTTACTGCTACATCATTTTTAAGTTTCAAGCAAAACGAAATATGTTTAGAATACCTCTCTCTAAAAGTAGCTAATCTCCTCTGTGATTCAAAATTCAGTCATTTTATACTTTTTCTTTTATCAGTTGTTTTTGAAGATGCAATTGTAAGATACCGTCCAAAAATAAATTCAAATCTATTTCCAGATTAGAAATAGATTTGACAACATGTTTTTAACACAAGTAAATCTTTAATCTACTTAATCCCATTTATTTTAAGTAAAACTTTAATTAAAAAAATACCTTCCCCAGATTACAACAATAGTGCTTCCAACCCCTAATTATTTTTAGACAATTAACAACACTTGCATTTTCCATATTGGATTTTGTAAAAAAAAAATATATAGTTTAATAGAAAAACAAGCAATTTAAAAAGAAAAAGTTAAAAATGACATATAATAAATATTTAAAAACATCAATATTTTGTTAGTAAGTTTTGCTCCTATGTATATATTTGAGCCGCATCTATAATACTTTAATAAAAAAAACTAATAATTAATAAAAAGAATTAATAATAATTTTAAAACATGTTATTGAAACATTAAATTTTATAATTTAGATGTGCATCTCAAATATATACATGAAATATATATACAACAAAAAGGAGCGGGGTGGGATATAGAGATTTAAACACAGGTTAGTAGGTAGAAACATGAAGCACAATCTTAAGCTAAGATTGACTGCTTCATTTCTCCGGACATACAATGAAACAAAAAACAAAAACATTAAAAAAAAATGCCTTGACTAGGAGTTTTCAAGTGACGACCAAAAGAACGATGAAAATTTTCAAAATTCAATACACAATCTTGTTATATAAAACTATATATGAATTATCATTTGGGGATGTGAATATTTGTTCAAACGTTACATCGAGAAAAAAAAAATTGCACATCTATATAATGAAAAAAAACAAATTTCTATGCTTGGGCTACAACACAATTTCTCCAGGCATATGGGTTTCCAAGAAAATATATAGCAATGCAATACATATAAAATTTTCAAACACATCTGTTCCTACACATCGTACATACACACCTATGTACATATATATGCAGCGCTACATATACAAGTACATAAATTTTACACACACATACACTTCTATATACACTACACAATACTACATACCATTGGAAAAGATAGAAAAAGAAAAAAAAAACTTTGGATAAAAAGTTGAAAAAAAAAATCCATGCATCTAAAAGAAAACTCATAGTCTGGTTGTTACATGTTTAAACTTTTATACATTATACTATTAAGCCAAAAAAAATTTTGCTCTCAATAATTTTTTTTCTGAGTTCGAACCTCCACTTCCAATATTTGTGCATTTGATTCACTACTGGTTAGCAAAATTTATATTTATAAGGGTGCCAGCTAAGACAAAATGATAAATGATTTATGATTTATTTACACATTTTTTTATATATGTCTCAAGAACAAAAAACTTTATATATGACATTGAAGAAAAAATACATTTGTACTATGGTTGTAGTACATGGGTTTTAACTTTAAATAGTGAATTTTACACTTTGAACACATTATTTTAAACATATTAAACATGGAAAAAAATGAAAAGCTATATCTCTTACAACTTTTTTGTAAAAATACATATAAACAGACTTCAGTACTCAGGGTATGTGGGTGTTTATATCAAAGCCCCACTTGGGAAGCCAAGTTATCTGCTGTAGAAATTCAAATTTTTAGGGGTGACCCAGGAGAAAAGCCCATAGATCATCTAGACAGCATTAAAGAATTTTTCTGACTGCACTCTATAGCAGAAAAGGTTATCCTAGCCAGCCACTACTTAAGAGAAGCTGCCAAGGCATGGGTGGAAGCTATTAAAAAAACCACCTACCACAATCCAAGGATATGAAAAGGCCATTTTAAAAAAAATATTGGAGTGAAGAAAGGCAGGAGGGCATTTTGCATAGACTGAACACTCAGACGTATCAAGAAAACTGCAGACAGGGATATGCAGCCTACTTCATCCAGCAAGTAACCACATTCAAATCCCTAACAGCCTTCAAATATAAGAACCAACACATCATCCGGATGATCAAACATCATTTACCCCCCTGGATCCAAAGAATCATGCTTGGGATGTGCCCTATGTCAATAGAAAAGATCATAGACTTTTTGACTGCAATAGACTATGGGAACTTGACACCAACCAGAAAAGACCAAGACTATGACCATTATCAAAGTTAAAACCACATGTGCCACCTGATCCAGAGAAACAATAGGACAAACATTAAATGAAGAGACAGATACATATATACAGATAACTGACTGACACGACCATAGGAAAAATGAGACTTGATTAATGGACCTATTTATAAGCTAGATAATATTTAAAAAATGATCGCAATGAGACATGTATAATTTTTGTAGTTTGTACAGATGATATTCACGCTAATGCTGTTCTCCCAGAGTCTACCAATTAGTCGAGTACACTTATGCGAATGTATCATGCATAAGTAAAGAGATTTTTTTTCATTGTTTTTTTTTTTGAGGTGAAAAGAAATGAAGCAGTCGAATCTGAGTTCGATCCTAGCTTCATGACATCTAGCCATAAGCCCACTTCAAACCCTAGTACTAACCTTAAATTTCCGATGCAATGGGGCTTTATACGTTCAATCCACGCTAATTTCCATAAAGAATAACTTATTTCATAAATGCGTATTAAAATTAATTAGTTTCAGATTTAAATTGACCAATTCTATTAATAAATTCATGATAGAATTATTCATGAATTTATATATTATAACTGCATGGATTGTGTGTATATATTTGTAAATATTTAAATATATATAATTGTTTAAAAGTTTCATTGCGTCGGGAATGTTTGATTTTATTTTTAAATAATTTGTTAAAGTTTTATTGATTAAAAGCTACATTCTTTCGATAAGCTTTCAGATTTTCCCTTTCCAAAAACAACAGTTAAAGTTTTATTAATTAGAAAAAAGATAAGGATTTCCTAATTAAAATCATTTTCTGATTTTAAGAATTCATTTTCTAATTAGAAAATGAATTCAAGTTAATGAGTTTGAAAGCCTTATCGAAGGAATGTATCTAAAAACAACCAGTAAATCTAAAAACATTAATAATGAAAGAAGCGCTAGCCTGAAGGCATCAGAGGACAGATATATATAGCTCTGAAAAGTTTGGAGAAAAAAGAAGCCATCTTTGTTGCAGAAAAGTGCCAGTAAATTATGTGCTGTTCAAAATCATGAATTCAAATAGTGTTTCGATTATGGTGAAGGGCTAGAACATCAGGAATCTGGCTACGGTTCCTGAAGCCCTTTGAGAATCTTCAATGAAGCTGCTAAATTCTTTCCAGACAAATCATGCTGCCAAAATCAAATAAAATGCTGTTCAAGTAATCAATCAAATGGTGCCTACATTTTTTTACCAACTCGGACATGTAACCTAAGGAAATCAGCCCCGGAAAAAATGGGTAATACATATTTTATAATGAACCTTTAAATTTTCTGGCCAGTTTACGAACTTTACTTTGCACTCCCCTTAAGAGCTCTTTTCATTCTATAAATGTAATACTCTGTGAAACCCTTTTATTTATGCTATTTTTAAATTTATATAAATTCTCTCAATCTCTAGTCTTTAAACTTTCTCTTTTCTTACTTGGCGGTTCATTTATTATATTATATATATATATATATGCTTTATTAATGTCGTTTATTTTTAATTATATGCCAATAATCTTTCGACTCGATGATCTCCTTTGTTTCCTTTGCTTTGTGCAAATAATAATATATTAATTCTAATAGTAATTCTCGCCATTAGAACTAGATTTACCGTTCTATCAATTATCGAGTCGAGAGAAATTATTAAATGTGTGTTATTCTTATAATTGGCTAATAACAAATTATTAGCTCCATTTTAATCTATGCCCCAGCTATTTTTTTGTATTCACCAATATGTATTTATTCATATATAATCTTAAAATGTTTTTATTGCTAAAGGGCCGATAAAGGATCAAATATATTCTAATTCAACTTTGTTATTTAAGATTCAGGAAGGGCACGGTGAGTGGGGCATAATTAATATGATTTACACATACTTTAAAATAATTTTAGTTAAAAGCTCATTTGACTTTAATTAAATTGATCAAGTCATCATGGAGAGCATTCTATATGGGTTTTAGTTCTCAAACTGTAACTAGAAAGTCATCATCTTCAACATTGCTGACGTAGGGCAATCTTCCGCTCCGTTAGGCTGGTCGGTGATCATATTTCTATTATTTTAAATTATCGAGGAAGAAAGCACTTCCTCTCCTGTTCATATTAGTCAAAGGGCATAAGACTTGTCAGACACAAGCTGCCATAGGACTTCGATTATTGACTAGCTATCGTCTTTCAATTTCATTTTATAGCTCATAATTCGTCAGCACTGTTACCTCTCTGTTCCAGTAAAGCCCGCTCTGATGCTCGTAATTCGTGATGAAGTGATTTCAATTAAAGTCGAACAAATTATCAGATATATTTAATTAAATAAGTTTTCCAATAAAGATTAAAGTTATGCCCTAAAATACGTATCTTGCTCTTCATGAATGGATTTGCGAATGTGAAAATAAATATCACATTCTTTTGTATGAAATTCGAGTAATAAATTCCTTTACTAATGAATATTGTTATCTACCTTTTATTTCTTGTTGGGGGCATAGACATAGACTTTCAAATATTGCATAATATTCATTGGCATATAATAAGGACCGCCACTCGTATTACAATTATAAACTTTGTTTAAGGACTAGAATTAATTAATTTAATCTTTATTTAAAATTCAAACAAAACAAATTATTATTATTAAATATTTTCTAAACACACTTGGTTTCTTAGTTCTTAATTCTTTTATAATCATTTAATGTTAATACTCGCTGTCTGTGTTGGCAACCCGAACATATACATATGATTCAATTTAAAATTATCTTTAGTTAATTAATTATCCGATATTAGTGTCAGTTCAGGGGGTCTCTAATCCTCACCAAATGTTGAGCTAGTTTCTTGGTGCATAGCACTGTGCCGTCGATTTAGATTTCTACTAATCTGAGCTGGTGAGTTGGGTTTGAATTCAGTTTGAACCAGCTGAGTTTGGATCTGATTTGCAGTTGAGGTGGTGGTTTTTTCGACTGGTACATGGTTATGTTTATATATATATATATATTATAACGATCGAAATGAAAGTGAAGATCGAATCTAACCGCAAAAACAATATCTGCAACTACCAGGGCGCCATCTAGGCATTTGAGCCTAGAAAAAATTATAAAGTAGGCAGATACGCGCTGTTAAGATTCCACTTTATTTAAATATTCCGATCGTTAGCCCAAGTCACTAGCTCAGCGGAGACGCAGAGATAAAAATCTATAAATTTTATATCTTAAATATAAAAGAATAAAAGCCACTGCCAAAAATTAACACATAAAAATATTTATTTACGCACATATAAAATAACATTTAAATTTTGAGGAATAAGTTTAACATTTTAGATTTTTATATTAACTTTTAATTTTACATTTAACTAAGTTTCAATGAGTTTAATATTTTATTTAGATAGTCAAGAATGAATAGACTATATAGATCTGCATTTGAAAAGAAAATATTCTTCTCTGATTTAACCTTAGGCAACAAATTTCGCAACCAAACTGGCGCCAATCCATCTGATACATTCATGTATTCAATGTAGCATGATACGACAACACAAAATACTATACTGTCAGGGAACGTACATCTGAACAATAAGTAGAAATAGAGAAGACATTGATTCTCCACCAACAGGAATGTGACATCTGTTGGCAAGTAGAACAATAAACAAAAAACTCCATAGGAATGAACTGCGGTCTTCTGCCCACTTACAAACCCATCCATAGGCAAACAGAGGGTGTGTGGCGTATATCTATAATCCTTCCCGTAGCGGACCTCATACTACATCTACTAATTACACAAATATATCCAATCCATAGAACCAATTCAACTACGAAATGAATAACCTAAGATTACCCTCCCTTAATATAACTTTACAAAACTATATAGCCATTCATGCCCGACTTAAATTTAACATTTAAATACGTTCACACAAATGCATTTTATAAAATTTGTTTTAAAATGTTGAGTACAGATCAGCTGCACAGATTCCACGGTCAAAAACATTCCAAATTAAACACAACCGATCAAAATACAAAGTCATCGATAAACGCCACTTGCATAGGGAATATACAAATCCCATTAGCATTCATCATAAGATGCTTGCAGTGATATCGTTGACATATATTCTAATCGAATGTGAAAACCACAACATTATCAACTGCTAACGAATCTATGCAACGTCTATACCCAACCTAAATTTCATCATTTAAAATTTAAACAATAAACAATTTATACAATAAGAAAGAAAAAAAATGGAAATGATTTTTATCAATCGGAAAACATATAAAATTAAACATTATTAATTTGATTTAAAAACTTACAAAAGTCAGATAAGAGTCCGCTTTAACATTTAAGTTGGCTTGTTTATTAATTTGTAAAACTTGACGAAAGTTCTTAATTGATTTCAATAATTGTTCATTTCATATAGCTTATGGTAGAAGAGTCCATGTTCCCGTTGGCAATTCCCACGGAGACTTTCCTGGAAGACCGGTCTGATATTTTGGAGGTAGCATTAGCTGGTTCTGTTCTGGTATCACAGTCTTTGCATTTTTAAAATAAGTGAGTGAGGACGACAAGTGCGTCTTGTCGCTCAACTCACCAAAATCAAGTTGGAAAACTGACTGGAACTCAATATTTTTTCTTTTTATAGTCCTCCTATGGATTCCATGAACAAAAACGTCACTGTTCTGTTTTTTCGTTATGGTCCAGGCCTTTATTTGCTTCCACTGGTCAAGCTAAAATCTCTTCCTTCTCTTATCTAACTTTTCATCTGACTTTTTAATTACACAGCTTTTAGATAATTAATAAACAATCATTTCCATTTACAGATTACAGGAATTAATTAATACCTGTTTTTATTTTAACTTACGTTATTTTTTTATTAAAATATTTTTATATTTCAATCTTGTATTTTTTTATTAAAAAAAATACGTTCAAATACTTTTTTTTTTGTTTATGAAAAAAATATTTTTAAAGTTTAGCATCTGTGCGAATATATATATATGTTTAACAAACATTTTAATTTTAGCGTTTAGTTTTTTCCTTTTATTTGCGAACTTTTAAGTTTTTATTTTAAATTAATGTAACGACATATTTATATATCGTTACAATATATATATAAAATTCAATGTCAATTATATTGCAATTTTAATTTGGTATTTATAATTAGCTTGTTATATTAAATCTTTTATAGTTACAAAGCTGACAGATATACATTAATGCTGTATAATTTAATGTGTATAAACATTTATATTTATAATTAAAATATTATTTTTATAGATTGTTTTGTAAATATATATTAAAAAAGAATTATAATAAGTTTATTCATTTTTATGTATAGATATGTATTTTCCTAATTAATGTAAAAAATTTCCATTGGTTGGGGTTGCTATAGAGTACATAACAAAAACAAGAAAGTATATCAGGTCTTTTATTTGCTGATTATATCTTCTTGTGCACAGAAAATAGGGAAGATATGGAAGTTATGCTGAAGATGCACACACAAGTGGATAAAGAGATGCAGATTAAATTTAGTGAAGAAAAATCAAAAGTAATGATGATAAATGCTAGGGAAAAGAAAGAGAAAGAATTTTTATTGGGAGATATAAAGTTAAATGTGATGAATAGAAATAACTATTGGGGAATCATCTTAAGTAATTAGAGAAATTGTTTGGATGAATAGGAAAAAAAATTGATAAATGATGCAAAGGAAAGAAACAGTGTTTTTATATAATAAATATGATGTAGCAAGTATTCTATGGAAGGTAGTGACAGTAGTATGGTTAACTTATGGTAACATTGGGTTATGTGTTAGTAAAGGAGTGCTAGATTACTTAGAAAAAGTACAAAGAGATATAAGAAGATGTGTATTAGATGCAGATATGTGGACAGCAAAGGAGGCAATTCAAGTAGAAATGGGATAGTCAAATTTTTATATAAGAGATGCAAAAAGCAAAATGAAAATGTTCAGTAGATTGCAATTTATGGATAATAAAAGAATAGCCAAAATAGTATTTAATTGGTTTACAAGTAAAGGCCAGGCACCAAGATCTGATCTGAAAAGTAGTATGGTATGCAGAAGATTTGGATAAAGACTTTATGTCAGTATACTTGTATAAAAAGTGGAATGATTGTATTAGGAGAATTGTTGAGTGTTGTAATGACAAAGAATGGGATAGAAGAATAAATGCATTAATAAAAAACAGGGAGTTGGAGAGATAGAGAACTAATATGGAAAGTAAAAAGGGTTTAAATATATATAGAAGTAAACAGAATATTGGGTGGAATTAATTTATAATAATAGCAAGGAAAGTAATTTACTGTTTAAGGTTCAATAATCATTAGCAATAATAGAATATGCACACAAATGGAGAAATATGGATGATTTAATCTGCAAGTGATGTAAGAAGGCATAGAAAATATTAGGCATCTGTTAATTAAATGTAAATTCTTACAAGCAGAAAGAGTATAAATAATGATGTTGTGAGAGAATAAATATGATCAAAGAGATTATGCAGAAAGTAGGTACTCGATTTTTATGCTGGGTTTGGAAAAAGATAAGGGGATTTAGGTATAGAGGCCATAGAGTGGACAAAGATAATGTTATGTAAATAGGATGGAGCAGGATAGAGAAGAATGTAGAAAAACTTAGTATGGTGAATGGAAAGGGAAGGTAAGATGGCTAACAGGTTTTTCTTGGCATAATGGCTGAGAAATTTCTGATTGCAAGAAAGTAGAAGCCATAGTGCAACAAATTGCATGTGATTTTATAAAAAGAAATAACTTCATAATATTTAAATAAAGAACTAAAAGCCTGGTTAGGTGTATTAAATAAAAAATAAATTTTATATTTATTTGTCTCTTTCAATTTGGGTTTAAATTGATTATTTTAAATCTTTGATAATTATATTTTTAAAACAATCAAATCTACTATTTAAGATAAAGCTGTGTGTATTCATTAAAAAAGAAAATTTTAGCTAAATGGTCATGAAAACACAAATCACAAAATTTATACTACTTATATAACATATTGGATATGACATTTTAATTGCCAGTCTTGAATAATTTTCAACATACACATAAAATTCTTGCGAATTTTTCTTACAAAATGCTCCAAATAATAAATAAATGAACAATAGAAATCATTTTGTAAATTTGTCACTAACATATATATATTCAGAGATACAGAATCTTACATTCATCACATAAAATATATTTCTTTACTTTATCTACAGTTAGTTCAATCATTTATGATAATGATGTCATAACATCAGAATTTTTATTTTTAAGTTACCTTGCTAACTTAAATTTTTGCATACGTTTTTAATATTTTTGTTTTAAAGGTAGATACATATATGTAACACAATACCATGGCCAAAGCTTAAATAAACATATAAAATATCAATACAGTCTAAGATCTTATATAAACAATAACTGAAAACAATGAATGAAATAAATTGAAAGTAAATATGCCTGAAATTTTAAATAAATTCCATTCATCAAGTAAAGATAAATTCTGTAAAAGTTGATTAATAAGTAATCATTTCTACAATGTTTTAAATAAATTACTCCTCAGTACCTTTAGGTATAAGAAACTACTATAAGTGACAACAGTTAATGGATTGTGAGATGTAATCACCACAGCCAAAAACTTAACTAAACCAATAGAATATATTATCAATAATTTGTGGTTAAAGCAATACAGATTGTCATTTAAATCTGGATTTTCCAAACTATGACTCTTGGACCATATCTGGCCCTCACTATGATTTTATCTAGCTAACAAAAATTTGTGGAAAAAGGTTCAATCAAAATCAAGTGATGTCTCCACTTGATTTTAATGTTTTAGGGATTACAATGGCAATGTGATTACTATCTTTTCTATATTGTTTAAGCCTATCTATAACTTATATTATGAATTACAGTGGATTGCAACTTTCCTTTTTTCTTGCTACAATTTTAAATATTAATTTAAAAAAAAAACAGATGTCAGAATTATATGAACCTTATTGCATGATTGACAGTACCTTATATATTTTATGATAAAGTTATGAAGGAAGTGGTTAATATTTAATTGAATGTTTTAGTCTGAGGCCAAATTATTATATCTTATAGATTTGTAAAAAAAAAAAAAAAAAAATGTTATTAGTTTACAAATTATTATGATGCAATCTTTTTTGTAAAAGATTTATTTTAAAACCAAAAACAATATCACTAAGATACTGCTTGACAACTCTTGTGCATTTACTGCTTGACTACAACTGCTTAATTCTTCTGCAGACTCTTTATCACTTTGGCTAATTTGCATAATGTAACTTTTATTAACATTCAAATTAGTCTGTTGCTATTTTCAATAAGTTTTATTTTTTCTGCCTATTTAATTAGCAGTTTTATTCTGGATTATTTTACATACTAATACTAACAGCTTCAAAAAGATGGCTGCCGATTAATAGTCTTGCAGCTTGTGACCACAGAGCTCTTGTGAAAAGGTATTTAAATAATGGTTGAATTCTTAAAACAAGGCAAATATTACATAGATATTCAAGGTAAGTACTTATTATAATTGTTTTTTTAAATCTTATTGCAAGGATTTGAGAAGTAAATCCAGGATTTCATCTAATTCAAAAAAAAAATGCAAACACTAATTTGCCCATTATGATAAAACATAGCGTAACTCAAGCTGACCCAAAAAAAATCAAAAAAAAAAGGAATCAGATATCTCAAATGAAATAATTCAGGCCATATCTGATCAATCTAATAAAAAATATAAATCTTTTCCACAAACTCCTACTAATATTTTACCAAATAAGTCCGTTTTGCCAAACAAGCAAACGAACGTTCTCATGAGCCCAGAACTAGACACTGAAATTACCGAGTCTGAGTGTGATATGTCAGATCAATCTCATAACAATCCTATAATTACTCTAGCACAAGATACTTTAGAAAAAAATACCAATAATGAGCAATGCATGCTCGAACATTCTCAAAATAATCCATTAAATCAAATCTTAATGCAAAACTCAAATACGAGTCAAATGTGGGCATTTAAACATAATGTGGAACAAACTACAGCTTACGTTAGTTCACTACATCACAAAACTCAAGGTGATATAGTAATAACAATAGACCCCCTAAATATAATAAGCCTAATGAAATATGTAGTATCTTTAAGTATAAAAGTAATTGTTCCCCAAAATGTGTTTCTTCCAAAACCAAAAATGTTAAAAAAAAAATCTTAACTCCGATAGCAATAAAAATATGACAAGTACGGAAAGCGATGATTGCTATTCTGCCATAACATATGAATCAGAAGACTCTGATCCTCAAAAACAAATATCTATTAATAAAAAATACTTACAACATGTTCATAACAAAAAAGCAAATAATATTAAACAGAATAAAGTTAAAAAATCCACAAATAGTAAAGCATCAAAAAATAAAAAAGTCCGGAGCCTAAACCTCAACACTGGCCAAATGGATGATTATGTTCATACTGAACATGGCTCATTGGGTCCACGGAGATCTACAGAATCAAGCCCTCAAACAAAATCTAAACAGCTAAAAATAGCACAAGATACAATAATGCAATTTAAAAACTCAAAAAAAGAAAAAATTGAAACACAAGAAAAAACAACGTTTAAAGTAAAACCTATCTCCGATAGTGATATAGAAAGTTTTAGATATTCCAGCTCAGAGTTTGACTCGGACAATGAGGCCTATGAAGCCATTGACCTTAAAACAAAATTAATAGAGAAACAGCATAGTTCATATAATAAATCAAATAAAAATAATAATAAAACTCCAAAATATTACTATCCAAAAAAAAAAAGCTTCAATTAGCAAAGATACAGATAAAAAACATAAAAAACAAATGGGAGGTAAAGCTGAAAATAATTCCACTCAATCAGAAATTACTCCTGATTGCAGAGCTAACAACAACAATGAATCAGCATCTTTCCAGCATAGTGATATAGCAATTGAGATACATCATACTTTAGAACTTAATTATGGTGAAAATGATGAAAATCTCCCCTCAAATACAGCAACAAATGGAAACTACTTTGGCTATATCATAAATCGAACACACAAATCTTCAGAAATTAATTCTGACTCTGATATTGACCATCCGAAGACAAAAACCATCTCATATTACAATACAGGTCTTCCTGTATCATCCCCCAAAAATCATACGTTAAATACAGATAACCATACATTTGAAAGGTAAAAACTCTCACCAGAGGCGAAAACTGAACACTCACTTGAAATAGACAAAATCAGCGATAATAATAAAAATCTAGGTTGCAAAAGGAACTACAACATCAATTTCCCGTCACTAAACCAAAACAACACACCAAACAAACCACAACAGAATACTAACACCACAAAGAAACAATCATATGCTGATATCACCAAAAATAATAGCATATCGCAGGTAAATGCAAACCGAAACTTTCTTAACAGTAACACATCACCAACTTATGAACAAAATATGGACTCAGATACAGAAATTAATTCTGACCCAAACTACATGATGATTGATCTGATGGAACAATCTACTGATTTCACACAAATGCAAAGTCATAATAGCCATGATGATGAAATATTCAACATGCAAAACTTTGATGAGGAGCAATACAGTGGCCTGACATACAGATTCAATCAGACTATACCAAACAACTTGCTCAAATCGCTAGCTTACTACAGCAGTGATAAAAGTCTGAATCTGGCTGTCACTGACAGCAGTTGCTCTCATTAAATTCCCATTTGATGACTTGTGTAACATGATCAAGAATTCAAACATAGCAGATACAATCTACAAGATATCTAATCATCCAATCGATAGATACATCACCATAGAATTCACCAGTTGGGCGAATAGAAATGTATTTAAAGACACACATAAAACCCTTAATAACCTATTCATTTTTTATATAGACTTAAACCAGGCTAATGCCTTGTCTGGCAGAATCAAGAACTGCATACAAGGCTTAGATGAGAATAGACTACAAGAAATACTGTCACCCTTTGGTAAGGTCAACAGATTCAAATACCTGCCACAAACAAAGCTGGGTTACAGATTTTTTCAAATATAGCCTCATTTGAACTACACCTGAAACAAGGCAGTAACTCAAGTGATATTCCAACAGTGGTTAAATGCATGGGACAACCAATGATCCTAACTTTTTAGGCATAAGGCCTCAATGCTTCTACTGTGGTCTAAGAACACACCTTATCAGAGATTGTGTTGCAAGGTTCTGTGAACTATGTGGCATCAAAAATAACAGATATCACAAATGCAGCCAGCAGATTAAATACAATGCAACAAGTGTGGCTAATCAGACCAAACAGTCAACAGCTACAGAACAATTTAATCAAACGAATGAACAATACAGAATTACTCAAAAGCCATCCAAGAAATCCTATCAGAAATCACTTCAAACTCACTCAAACACTCCAAAACAACAAAATAAAAATAACTACAATACAAACTCCAATCAAAACATAAATAAGCAAACCACCTCAAATAAAACTAATCATGAAACAGACAACAAATCTCCCACAAATACTATCCAAAACAGATCATTTGAAACTGAATCTTATCCTACTAAAATAACAAAAGCAATCCCTACTCCTAAACACAAGCATAGTCAAGACCCTGGTCTGTCTAATAACCAAAATCAGACAACACAATTATATAAATACAACAGAGAACAAACCAACAAACCCAGCCTAACAGATGAAGAAACAGAAATGGATACTTCAAATCAAAACCCCCAAAATAAAAAAAAAATATTCAGGAATACAGAAAGTTAGTTCAGAAGATGATACACAGATAAAATATATACCAACAAATGCACAAAATCAAGATGCATCACACAACACAAACTCGTATGGAAAAGTGTCAGCTGCAGAGAAAAAGCGTAGAAAAGCACCAGCTGAAAACTACCTTTCTCCACATAACAACAAAGATAAGCCAGATTTGGAACAAAGACTATACCCTCCATTCTGCACTGATAACCTATTACAAGACTCACTGCCAATAAATATAGATATATCTCATGAACCACGAACAAATCTGACTGCGGTAGATAATAGTGCTACAATTAGCCACATTTATGAAATGTAAGATTGTTGGCATGAATATCAGGGGAATAAACATCCCTTCCAGAATATATGCCATAAGGCATCAGTCCAAAATCCACTCTCCTCACATTTTATTCCTTGGTGAAACCAAGTTCCGCTCGAGTCCAGCCAGAAGATTTTGGAGGTGCTTAAAGGTCTTGGTTTCACAAAACTCATAATCAACTACACAGCTGCTGGTGGAGTTAGCATAGTGATAAACAGCCAACAACCTCCAAACAAATTCAACATAATCTACCATGACAATAATATAATAGCAGCAAACATAAGCTATGGTAAAACAACAAATGTGTGTGTGTGTTTTTTCATTCCTTTAACTATGTCCTTTATTCAAAATGTAACCTTTATTAGACCTAATAAAATTTGTTTTTAAAGTAAAAAAACAATATCACTGATAAAAGATTATCTTTGAAAATACTTTATTTTTAAAATGTCAACTCTTAGAAAGTTTGTTATGGCAATTGGAAGTTTCTATTAGGTAAAAAAAATAGCTTTTGTCAAAACAGTAAATAGAATACTTTTTAAAATTTTAATAAGAATAAATAATTTATAAACTTTTAGAAATATTTTCTTTCTTTGATAATTAATCCTAAATATATCCTTTTTTAATAATATAAAATTCAAATATCTAATATTTAATTCTTTTAACTTTTTGAATAGATAAATTACATGTATATAAAAACTTGATTTAGATATTTATTTTCATATTTAAAATATCTATATATGAATGTTTAAAATTGTTATCATTTGATAGCTTATAAATATATAGAAAAAAGGTTTAATTGTAAAAATAAAATGTCAAACATAGATGAGTATTTAATGGAGGATTCATTAGGTTCTATTCAAAAATGGTAATCTGCAAAAAACATGGGTTGTTGATAGATTTCAAATGCATTAATTAAAATTGTTTTGAAAATTTATTGATATTCCATATTATATCAATATTATTCATAAGTTTATTAATACTGAACTGCAACTGTATTTATCAATGGTTTATTCTTATTTAGATTGATTGACAATATTAATTCACAGCATTGTAGATGGCTTTGGTACAGTGACATTAATCTTTAAATAGAACCTATCTGTTCATTACTATCTTTTATAATTGATTATGCACAAAAATTCTTGCAGTATTCAGTGTAGTAGTGCAATGTAATACTTAATTTATAACTGGGATAAATTTATGTTTAAAAGTGCAGTTTCATTTATTCAGATATTTGCTTGTACAGAACACTTATAATTTTAGTAATTTCATAATTATTTATAAATTTATTCTTTTTTAAGTTTTAACATGAGTTGGGAAGAGTGAAGAAAAATTGATGATGAATATCATGTGTTTGATGAAAAATGGGACATAAAGTACCTCTTCTTACAGTCAAAAACAAGGGATAATGTTGTAAGTCTGATTTATAATGACAACAAATTTCATTTTTTTCTTTTTTTATTATTACAGCCCACTAAAAGCACTGAAATGAACAACTTAGTCCTCATTATGAAAAGTTTTTGAGACCCCTAATTTAAATAATAAAAACAATTATTTTATTATCATGGTATAAGATGTTGTATGACTGGAAGCAATATGAGATCTTAGACCAATTGTTCCCAACCTTTTCTAAAGTATGAAACGCTGTTATGGGAAAAACCTTTAGGTGAAACATTTACTTGCTAAAATAAAATAGTCTGTCATCAATTCTTTAATTAAAATTGTACAGTTACAATTTAAAATCAATATTTATTATTATATTTTATTATGTGTTAAAAAGCTATAATTATAATTTATAATTAAAAAATATTTATGAAAATATAGTTTTACTCAAATAACTTATTTAATGCAAAACTTGTGCATGTTTTTACATATTTCTTTTATGTTGGATATGTGTAAGACAAGGCCACCCTCATTTCTTCCTCTAAAATTGTTAACGTTTCTCTTTTTTTAGGTTTTATGTTGTTAATGTGAAAACCCTACTTCACATAAATATGAAGTTGAAAAATATAATAAAATTTTTATGGCTTTTTTTTTTATATTTGTGGATATTCTTGTTGAACAGATATTCAAAATTTATTAAGACTAATTACAGCATGTTTGATTTTCAAAGTGTGGTTAGATAATAAGGATATAAGCTCCTCTTCCTCTTGCACATTAAATTCAGGATTATAAATAGCTTCTCCTATCATTTTTTCTGATAACCTTCTTTAACACAAAAATTCATTGACTATTCTATTTTCTTTAACAAATCTAATGAATCCAATTAAAATGGTTTTTTCTATTGATGTCAGTGGATTACTCAATTTGAAAAATGAGTGAAGTATGTATTATAAAATTTACTTGCAGATGCCATATCAATTCTTCTTCTTTGAATAATATTATTTGAGAGAGATAGTTTCATTAATTTTTTTTTCACATCTTTCCAAACATAATATTAGCAATTTCACAACATGCTGGTAAAATTAATGACTTGGCTATTGTATGTGGTTTTTGTTTCATAGCTACTAATTCTGCTATTTTGTATAATGCTATTTGAGTTTTATCTGATAATTTCAAATTTTTTAAAAAATATATTGCTTTTTTGTTTTTCATATTTAAAATTCTTTTTAAAAAAAATGTTTTGTTTTCAAGTAAGATTTTCATGTTCAGTTGTAAAATATCATTTCAATTTTGCAAGAACCATTGCACTATTAACAAGTTTAAGTCCACATACATAACACAATGGTATTGGATAATCTTTATCACCTGTCCATGTAAAACTATAAATTATGTATTCATCCATATATTGATGATTAATTTTATATTTTTTGAGCAGTTGTTAAACTGGATGCCTGTTCATTCTTATCATCATTGCTTGAACTTGTATCATAATTATTTTTCCTTATGATAAATCTATCCATCATTTCTAGAGGTGTAAAATTTATTAATAAATTTTAATTACATATATATTTAATTAACTTACAATTTATGTTAATAGAATGTTGTTAGTAGAATTTTAACTGTGTAACAATTACATATGTACTACCTGCATTTGAAAACAAAGACAAAAAATATAATGATATATAAATACCTGACCTTTCTTCATTCTTCCATTAGCAGTGGAAGGAAATAGTAGACAGCAGTAAAATTTGAAATGACAGTACAGAAATTAGGTCAAAGAAACACACTTGCTATTTGTAGTGTGCAAAGTTTGCTTCTGACATGATACTGATCTAAGCTGTCCAGATCGGCGTCAGAACCTTATAGATTGCCATACATATATCAAAATACTGACAGTGCTAAAACATATAATTAAAATACATTCAAAATATTTTGTAATCTAATCAAATTGAGATTTTAAATATTAAACTATAAACATAATTGCATCAACATAATGTTAAATATAATGAAATAGTTTGATATAATAATAATGTGACCTTATCACAGAACACTTTTGAAATGCTTATGAAACACCAGTGCTCTGCAGAACACAGGTTTGGAAATGCTGTTTTAGACCATGGTTATAAGACAATTATATTTTTATCTAAATGAGTATTGAAATGAGTATTGTTTAATCAATAGTTTCTAGATATTTTATTGTTTATTTAGGCTTTGGGTATAATGATGTGATTTGCATATGATAACTAATTAGCTGTTATCACATATGCTTTAATTATTGACATAAATTTTAAACTTGGAATCTTATTTTCAAATCATTAGCTTGATTAATATAATAGAAGTAAAGATTACTGGATATTTATAATCCATTGTTTCTTACTATGAAAAATCAATGATCAGAAATTTAATACTATTTGGACATTGACTGTTTATTCATGCTTATCCAAATAACTATAAACTATAATAAACAGCCATATTACTGTTATAAAAGAATTATACAATACTCTTTGTTTGGTATAAACCAACTCCATTGTTCTATGATTATATTTCTCAAATATTAATTTTTACAATTTGATGTAGTTTATACTCTAAAGTTGCTAAAAGTTTTAATGTTTTAACAATTTCTGTTTTTATTATTTGAAACAAAGAGTTCTTAGATGTAATGCTGTATGTTGTTCAATAGAGAAATCAGCTCTTCACAACTTACATTGCAATTTATTATTTATGCTTAATATTGTTATCATACAGTAGAAGTTTCTAGGTGATTTGTATTTGTAATCTTTCTCATCAGAAAGGCTTCAAATCCAATGTGTTTTCTAAAATTTACACATTAACCTATAATTCTTTAATTTAAAATAACATCATGTAACAGAAAAATTGCATTGGGCCTAAAATGCAAAGCTCCAGACACATTTTTTTCCCAAAATCTACTACAAAAATTTTTTAAAGAGAATTTTATGCCTAGTAACCACACATTCTAACACAAGAAGATCTAAATAAAATAAAAATAAATGTTTTGTTAATTGAATGAATATATATATATATATATATATATATATATATATATATATATATATATATATATATATATATATATATATATATATATATATATATATATATATAAACAGTATATTTCTGATTGTCATATCTGTTCATCTATTTCTCATGTCATATCTGTTCATCTATTTCTCTCTATAATTCTACCCTTAACAGCTTTAAACCTGCCCTGAGTACATATATATAAGGTCGCTAACACAGTTTTATATTTATCAACACACACACGGATATATATATATATATGAACAAACATTGATAATATCATAGATATAGTTATATTGCAGTGAGTATTTTGATTTAAAAATAATATAATGTATTTTCAATTATAAATTTTGTTGTTTAAAGAGTCAACTTACCATTTTAAGGTTTAAATCGCATAATATATATGTGTATTCCATGCACTATTATGATACATATATAATGCAATATTATCTAGAAGTTTATTGTGATTCTTAAATTTAACTTTAAATACTTGTAAACAAGAATCATACCGCATGCACCTGTGTTATTATAATGTAAGATAAAATCTAAAATCATAATTTTTAGCAATAATATTTTTCTAAAATATCATTTCTGGTAAATAAGATTTACTGAACTGAAACTATTATCAGGTTCTTAGGAATGTTAAAACAAAAGTTTAAGTAATTTTTATAAATTAAAATATAAAATTTCAAAAAGTGCTAATGGATTTGCTAGCAGTAAAAAATTTTGTTGATAGTAGTATAGTCAGATCTCAAAATCATATAAATAGAATATATTTTATACATTGAAAGAAATATACTTTATAATTTTAAAGAAGTGTTGCCACCAGTCTCCAAAAACAAGTTATTATTTTGACATGGTAGAGTAGGAGGGCATAGATTTACCATTTTTCTGTGGGAGGATGGTGATTTCTAGTCCTGTTTTATATGCCTAATGGTGTGTCATCACCATTGTGGGGATGAGAATTATTCTAACCAATGGTCCGCAGTAAACATCAGAACATGCCTCCTATCCAGAGAAGTAATATAAATTTCTATTTCTTCTTTTCCTATATATTGATTTCTATTATAACATATCATACCATTTACACCTTTTTAAACACTTTATCAATACTTTTATTTATATCAAACTAACAGTTTTGACTGTCCTGCAGTCATCATCAGAGCTATAATATTCAAATATATAATTATACAATTAATACGCTTATCCACATAATTGATATACATAATTAAATACACAATATAAACAAAAATAATTATACATCTTAATATGACCTTTATAAATAATCATTTCCCATTTTATTATTTCAGTTTTTAAATAATTTCATCAATATATTATATTAATTTATTTTATATCACTTTATTTTATTTTTTAAAATATTATTTAATATATTAATTATAACTTTAACATTTATTTTACTATTTAATACATATTATTATTATTATTTTTTATATTATAAAATCGATTTCTAATCTTGTCTTATTTTTATTAAATATTTCTATCAATTAACTTTACCCACATTACAAATTACTTTTTATTTTGTACCTCTTGTTAATTCTATTTCCAAAACCCAACTGACAAAAAAATTCAAAATTTGTACTTGTTTAACACTCCCTCTATTGTCATTTTTTAAACTTTTTTCTTTTAACCTTTTCAAATTCTCATTATTATTAACAATTGTTTACAAAACTGTAGATCTGATGATGACTGCAGGACAGTCAAAAATTTTAGTTTGATATAAATAAAAGTATTGATAAAGTATTTAAAAAGGTGTAAATGGTATGATATATACCTATCCAGAGATCAAGAGAGCCACTATACCCATAGTCTGATGTGCCTGAGACACAAGCTGCTAAAAGATAGGTAATCATTCAAGCACCATAGAGTGCTAACATAAATTTCTTAATCTTTAAACTTAATCTTGAATGATAGCTTAATGTAAAACTGAACATTCAGACCTAACTCTGTAAACTATTATCTAAAGTAAAATACAAAGTTTGTATAAATCTTACCTGAAATTAAATCTGTAAACTTCCATTAAACTATTCTGAATTTAAACAATTGTAACCAAATTTATTTAAATTTCTTATTCACTGTGGTTATGCTTATATATGTATTTTGTTCTACTTTATTTCTCTAAAATTTATATATGTTATAATATGCCAAATCTTTCAAAACAGCAAGCACTTTAATTGTTAATAGATTTAACAAAGAAATGATAATTTATATCTTTAATTTTAATATATTTTAAAATACTTATTTTGTTTACATGCACACTGGTTTGAAATTCTATGTGTTGAATAATAACTGATCACTACAAGTGGGTATTATCAATTGATTTAATTTTATATACTATTAAATATCTATTATGGTTTGCATAATCATGGTTACAATGTATGAGTTTAAATATGTGTTTTATTTAAAAGGATAGACTAGCCAAGGGATAGATAAAAGTATATTTATTAATGTATCGTTAATTGCCAGTTAAATGTATTTTCTCCCCTCTAATGAAAACTAATTCGAGATGCAGATTGAGGATATTAAGCTAGATTAATAATTTAGTTTTAATCCATTAATATAGTACAATTAAGTTGCTTAATTTGAAAACTGGGTTCTATTAGTTATGCAGGTAGAGATTATCTGTTTTAGACATTGTAATTTTAAAGTATACATATTTGTATTTGTTTTATGCATTGCAGATGTGTTTTTACAAAGTATGTTTTATAAATTACATTTTGCTGCTCCTCTTAATGGACTCATGGTGGAGACCACCCCCATACACTTACTTTATATATGACCATATTTTATTACAATTGGAACACAGGGGTCCAAGCCATATTATATTCAGCCTATCTGAGTTCCTGAACTAGAAATGTTCCTATTTTAAATGTAGCAAGCGGTTCAGTCCTAGGGCACCACACATTCAATGCAAAAGTCTCTGAATAATTATCCATCTACTCTGTAATCTTATTTAGTAATATTTTTATCTGTGCCATAGTATATGTATGTTGACCTAAGGCAATCAGTTCTTTCCCCCTATACTTAATGATCATTCAGCATTAGTTTGAAACCAAATCGTGATTATTAGACTAAATCTGCATCATTTTTGAGCTTGATTATGTGCTCATGTCTTATATATATAAAATCAGACACTTTAGTAATGAATTAATGTTCTATCCTAAGCTAGCATGTTCACTTATAAAACAGAAAACCATAATATTAATGTAGGATGTTGGCCTATTAAACTTAAAGGTATAATTTATTAACTACATACCAATACTTACATTTAGAGATATGATAAAAATTGTTGTAATTCTATTGGATCTCATCTGCTATGTAATACCTGTGTACATTAGATTCCACATATTAAACCTGTATAATTATTGTTTATTTTATTGATTAATTTGAATTATTAATAAATTATTTTAAATTTAATTCATTTCATGTCATTTTTGCTCATAGTTTAAATCCAACCCAATTCTAATTCATTTATTTTCTTGCATATATATGATATGCATTATAGTTTTAAATGTTAACTTTATATTTAGTTAATTGGTGTGTTACTTAGTTCAATTAACTCTTTAGTTAGCCTTTTTGGAAAATCTGTTTTGGAGTCCATGTTTCTCCCTGTTTGGAGCTGGCTCACAGATTAAATTGAAGCCTGTGTGTAACCTCAGAAATGTCATTCATAATATTAAATCACAGAGCACTGGTGAATGAGTTAAAGTTTCACCAAATTCAGGATCTCAACAGCCTTTTTTGATTGGTTTTGATATATATTTCACCAGGACTCTGAATTTGTTATGTGAAGGTACAAATCTGACCATTACATAGGTTTGTTTTTCTGATTATGATGCCATAAAATTGGGGCTTGATACTTATTACATGATCCTGAGCAGATTGTTTTTCACCAATTATGATGCATTGTTGTATGATAATTTTACATATAAGTATTTTTTTCTCTCCAATTATGGCACTGCAACTGTGTGGACTTATATGTATATATAAATGTTTTTTGATTGGCTATACATGAGATTCAAAATGTTATTTTTTTAATTTTAAACTTGTCCATGGATTAACACATAACTGTTTGGATTGAATTATGTATAAATATATCAAATTTGCAGCATGTTATAATAATGCAATTTGTTTTAAAATTTGGGGTTTGATATTACATATATATCATTTATTGTTCTTCCTCACTCATATATCATTTATTGTTCTTCCTCACTCATGACTGGTGCCTGAAGGTGGCTTGAACAGGTTACAAATCATCCCCATGCAAATTTGGCATCAGGAGTGGAGAAAAAGATTTAAAAAGAGGGGACCCATCACTAAAACTTTATTCTCTTGGATGCAAGAAATGGAATGAGTAGAGCAAGATTATGTATATGTACTCAAAATAAAACTAAAGCTGGTACAGAAATCCAAATAAATACAATCATGAATTTATAGGGTTTTTTAAAGAAATAAGGCAGCTTGAATTGAAGAAAGAATAAAATGGCATGAGGATAATGTATATCTTAAAGTTTACTTAGAGTTATTATTATTATTAATTTATTGCAACTTTTTTTTGTATGTAATGGGATTAGATTATACTATGCTAGTGGCAATAGAAAGAAAATAGGATTAAATATTGGATAAGTTAAGTAAAATGCATAGTGGGCTGGAGGTTGAGAAATTATAGCATGAGCCATATTCAGGAGGAGAAACAGCAGAATCCATATAAAAGAAAGTAATTATAAAAGAATCATATTTAGTAAAGCTAGAACAAAATATAAAAAAACAAGATCAACATGAGTGACAACTCAAAAGAGAAAATAGGAAAGAATAGTGTGAGTTTGCAGTATATGAGGAAGAGTGTGAGAATCTTAATAATAAGCTTACAATATAAGAAGAGAACAACTGTCAGAGAGATGGAATCTAGACATCAAAACCCCATCATGGAGAACCAGAGGAGGCATCAGGAAGAAATCAGTGAGGTAGAGGTTGGAAACCATCCACAAATTGTTGAATTGGTCATGAAAGTAGTGAAAGAATGGATGAAAGAAGCTCTAGACATGGAGGAACTAAAAAAGGACTGGACAGAACCCTCTAGAGGGATGTGAGTGGAAGGAACCACAGGATACCATGGAGACCAAGAAGGGAGGTGAGCCAGGTGATATGGAAGATGAAACGAAGGCCAAACAAAAAATCATGAACAGGAGTTTGTGATCTTCTTGTGTAGGAGAATATGTTTGGGCTTGAACCCCACAATCTAAGAATCTAACATTAAAAGAAAGGAGGCTCTTCACATTATATAGTGGCCCATACCAGATCAGGTCAGGGTGTTATGATGACATGTATATGGTAATGAATGAGGGCCATTTTGTGTATGTTTAAAACACCTGCAGTTGGTACCCTCAAATCCTACTTGAACAAAATGATCGAGGATCATTAGTGGGTCTGCCCACTCCCAAACATGTGTACATAGTGATATCTTAATTAACCCACTACTGGGGTAGAAACTGTAATAATGTATATTCATAAGAATATTAAAATTTTATTTTTTTGTTGTTGTTTGTGTTATTTCTTTATTATTATTTTATGGATATGTATATAATCATTTAGGATGTTTTTAGATTTTTTTTAAATTCTTATATTAGTCATAATATGGGATTGTAGGACAGCAACAGCCAGGGAAGTAGTTATGCAGGATGGGATTGGTTTGTTCAAGTCATTTTAATTTATCACCATTAATATTAAAAGTTCACAATTGTATGCCAATTTATGTAAAAATGGGATTGGTTTGTTCAAGTCATTTTAATTTATCACCATTAATATTAAAAGTTCACAATTGTATGCCAATTTATGTAATAACTGTAAGTAAAATCTTTTTTTTATTAATTTTTTATTTGTCATAACTTTGGGAAAATGAAACCGTATATTTCTGACATCATATCTGTCTCACCTATTTCTCCCTATAACTCCACCCTTACCAGCTTTAGACCCACCCTGAATACATATATAAAGTCACTAAAAGTTATATATGTATCACTGCATGCATATATATATATATATGTAAAATAAATAAAAATATCCGTTAATTAAAAATAATATTGTAATTATGATTGAAATAATATTTTTAAACAGTTTATAAACAATTCAAACAATCTTTAAATCCGCAGAAGTACTTTCGGTTACTTTCAAACCTGCCTCAACTGCTATTAAATTCAAAAACTAAAAGCGGAAGCAAACGTCATCAATTCAAATTCCACGAATCTCATATTTTAATGTTAGAAGCTTGTCGATTTATCAAATGTGTTTTATTCCTGTTAATAAAAATTGCCTCTTTAATTTTTCTTTTACTATGGTTTCTCTCTTCATGAAGAATTTTCACATTTTCAAAATTAAATTTAAATTTATGTTTACATGTTTTTTCATGATCAAAGAAAACTGAAGAAGATATTAAATCACCATTGTTTTTATTTTTTACACGCTTATATAATAATTCGTGTTCCTTCAATCTTTTCTCAATGTTGCACCTAGATTCACCTATATATGATAGCATACAATCACAAAAAATTTGATATATGACATTACTTTTTTGCTTGATAGGTATGACATCCTTAGAATTATTAACTAATTTGTTAATATTGTTTGGAACGTAGAATGAAACATTAAATACATTCTTATATAAATCCTTAAAAAATTTTACTTGTGGATTTGAAATAAATGGAATAGATATCCATTTTTTATTATTAACCTTCATTTCTTTTAAATTATAATTTTTTTTTAAATTGACTTAAAGTATTGTTTATTTGTTCCATTTTATAACCAACATCAAGCAATTCCTTGGCAAATACCTCAATATTTTTCAATTTATCACTTTGGTAACAACATAATTTTTCATTTCGAAACAAAAAAGATTTAAAACTTGCCATCTTATGCATCATTGGTACTTTTGATTTAAAATTTATATATCCTCTTTTTTGCAATGGCTTAATTATTAGTTTATAATTTAATATACTGTTATCTCTTGTGATCTAAATAGTTAATCTTATAATCCTGTTCTTTTTCAATAGTCCATTTCAAGCCATTCAATTTATTTAATTCCTCTATAAGCAAATTTATACTATTAATGATGTTTTTGTCTGTGGAAACATTAATAGTATAAATTTGCTTATAGAGGAATTAAATAAATTGAATGGCTTGAAATGGACTATTGAAAAAGAACAGGATTATAAGATTAACTATTTAGATTTAATGATCACAAGAGATAACAGTATATTAAATTATAAACTAATAATTAAGCCATTGCAAAAAAGAGGATATATAAATTTTAAATCAAAAGTACCAATGATGCATAAGATGGCAAGTTTTAAATCTTTTTTGTTTCGAAATGAAAAATTATGTCGTTACCAAAGTGATAAATTGAAAAATATTGAGATATTTGCCAAGGAATTGCTTGATGTTGGTTATAAAATGGAACAAATAAACAATACTTTAAGTCAATTTAAAAAAAATTATAATTTAAAAAAAATGAAGGTTAATAATAAAAAATGGATATCTATTCCATTTATTTCAAATCCACAAGTAAAATTTTTTAAGGATTTATATAAGAATGTATTTAATGTTTCATTCTACGTTCCAAACAATATTAACAAATTAGTTAATAATTCTAAGGATGTCATACCTATCAAGCAAAAAAGTAATGTCATATATCAAATTTTTTGTGATTGTATGCTATCATATATAGGTGAATCTAGGTGCAACATTGAGAAAAGATTGAAGGAACACGAATTATTATATAAGCGTGTAAAAAATAAAAATAATGGTGATTTAATATCTTCTTCAGTTTTCTTTGATCATGAAAAAACATGTAAACATAAATTTAAATTTAATTTTGAAAATGTGAAAATTCTTCATGAAGAGAGAAACCATAGTAAAAGAAAAATTAAAGAGGCAATTTTTATAAACAGGAATAAAACACATTTGATAAATCGACAAGCTTCTAACATTAAAATACGAGATTCGTGGAATTTGAATTGATGACGTTTGCTTCCGCTTTTAGTTTTTGAATTTAATAGCAGTTGAGGCAGGTTTGAAAGTAACCGAAAGTACTTCTGCGGATTTAAAGATTGTTTGAATTGTTTATAAACTGTTTAAAAATATTATTTTAATCATAATTACAATATATATATATATATGTGTGTGTGTGTGTGTGAAGAATTGCTGATAATATTAACAAGTAATATATTTTGAATATATAAATTTTGTTTTTTAAAGAGTTGATTTACCATTTTTAAGGTTTAAATAACATGTATATATAGGTATTCAATGTCATACCATGATACTTATATAGTGCAATATTATTTAGAAGTTTCTTGTGATTCTTAAATTTAACCTTAAATACATATAGACAAGAATCATGCCAGATGCACCTGTGTTAGTATAATGTAAGATAAAATCCAAAATCTTAAATTTTAGCAATAATATTTTTCTAAAATATCATTTCTGGTAAACAAGCTTTGTTGAACTGAAACTATTACCAGGTCTTTAGAGATCTGTGAGAGTCAAACATAGTGACAAACATCCTAGTAAAAGATTAAAACAAAAGTTTAAATGATTTTTATAAATTAAAATCTAAAATTTTGAATAAGTGCTGAAACAATCTTGTTGACAGTAATATAGTCAGTTTTCAAAACCATATAAATAGACTATATTTTATACATTGGGAGAAATATACTTTATAACTTTAAAAAGTATTGCCACCAGTCTTCAAGCAAGTTTATTATTTTGACATGGTGGAGTAGGAGGGTGTAGATTTGCCATTTTTCTGCAGTAGCAGGTAATCTCTAGTTCTGTTCTATGTGCCTAATGGTGCATCATCACCATTGTGGAGATGGGAAACATTCTAAACAATGCTCAGCCATAAGTAGAATAACATCTGAACCATGCCACCTATCCAGAGAATAAGAGAGCCACTACACCCATCATCTGATATGCCCAAAACACAAGCTGCAAACCTTAATCTTAAAAACTATATTAATGTAAAATCAAATGTTCAGATCTAACTCTTTAAACTAATCATCATCATCATCAACCATTATCAATACACTGCAGGATGAAGATCTCTCCCAAGTTTAATCCATCTTTTCCAATCTTTAGCTTCTCTTTTTCACATCAACCCTGCACACTTTCTACTTTTATCCATCCATCTCACATGTAGTCTCTTTCTGAGACTTTTACAATCTTTTATAATCCCATTTAAGATTTTAATTGTCCATTTATTATCATCTTTTCTAGCAATATGTAAAGCCCAACTGCATTTCAGTCTTTTAAATTTTTTCAATGATGTCAGTGACACCTGTTTGTTCTCTTACCCATATACTGCATTTTCAATCTATTCCTGTTACTCCCAACTTGCATCTCTTCATACTTCTTTGGGTGGTCTGAAATCTCTGTATTGCTTTTCTATTAAATGTCCAAGTCTCAGATCCATAAGTAGGAACAGGTAAAACACATTAAAAACCTTTTTTTTTTCAAACACATAGGCATATTTTCTTTTAGTATCAAGTTATTTCTACCAAAAGCACTCCAAACAAGTTTAATTCTATCATTAAGTTCATCCATTATGTTTTCATCTGTATTAATAATCTGACCAAGATATTTGTGGCTATTAACTTCTTCTAACTCATTCTAATCAATCTTTATTTTCATATTTGCAGTTTATAATGTATAAGCTTAAGAGATAGGGTCATGTGATCTATGACTCTATTTTGACTTTTTATAGTCTCTGCCATAAGTCTTATGCAATTTTTATATTGCTAAGACAACTACTATATGGTATGGCTGAAGATCTATCAGCCCCATATAGCTATTTGAGATAGATAGCTGGATTTGAAGACATGTAGATGTCTGAAAATTTCAGATTTTCCACTCAATAGATAACTTTTAGTTAAATGCTGGCTGTGGGTTGGTATTTTTAGATCTAGTGTCTGAACCTACCCTGACCCCTCTCTGAGGAGTGCCAAAGCATGAAACCATGGTCAGGGGTTTGGGGAGGGGTTCCTGACAGAGATATTTTAAGTGCTGGCTTTGGCTAAGCATTTAACACAAAGCTTGTAGAGGAATTGGCAATCCTCATTGTTTTATAACTTACAAGCTTAAGAGATAGGGTCATGTGATCTCTGACTCTTATTTTGACTGTTTTGGTGTATTTTACCTGGACTCTGGATTTTGTTATGTGAAGGTACAAATCTGACTCTTACAATATATATATATATGTGTGTGTGCGCGCGCGCAGGCATGTGTACCTACACACGCATATATATATATATATATTAGGAACAGCAATTCATTCTTCAAAATTATAATAACCAAATTAGTTATTGTCTATTAGTTTTCAGTAATAAGAACATTAGACTTGCTTCTAAAAATTCAACATCCATTTAAATTTTTTTTATAAGATCAAGCTAATAAACTAAAATTTGCGCTCTAACTTTCTTATATAATGACATAGTTTTGTCACTAGCCAGAAAATATATATTTTAGTGATTGCACTTTTATGCTGTCACACTTTTGATTCTTTGAAAAGTGATGATATTAGTATATATGCATTTATATAGTCTGAAAAATAGAATAAGAGAAATCATGTAATTTATATATATATATATATATATATATATATATATTATATATATATATATATATATATATATATATATATATATATATATATATCCCAAGTTCAAATTTCTTTACTTATATATATATATAAGTTCAAATCTTTTTACTTTTATATATATATATATATATAAGTAAAGAGATTTGAACTTGGGATTTTTCAGTCTATTTATCTTCCTCTCCATCTCAAGCAACCAATACACATGTGAAAAAGATACATGGTCTCCAATATGTATTTCATGCAAAACTAGTGCTCATCAGTTGGTCCAGACCATAATATGCCACACATATATACAATCAATGCTTGGTTTATACATGGTATGACGACAATATTAAATGCAATAAGAGTTTTGAGTTTTCCATTGTTGGTTTTTCAATAAAATAAATGGTTGAATAGTTGGAAGAGTGAGAGATTGAAGCTTGTCCATTAAAGTTTGAAGAATTGCTGTTTAATATAAACCAAACCTGACTCAACTGATGGCTCTGCATAAAATATATTAGGGATCATTGTGGTCATGGGTTGCTTAAGGTGGAGAGAAGGATGAATAGACTGAAAAATCGTGAGTTCAAATCCCTCTACTTACATATAAGAAACATTTACTATAAACAAGTCACATACTGCCTATATATACATATATATATATATATGTGTGTGTGTGTGTATAATAAATACAAGAAATGATACTTTTTCTAAGCATCATTTATATCAATACACAGCCTCTTTGTTAAAAAAGTGGCAAACACAAAACTATCTTTACATCCACAATCTTAATTCTTATAGAAATATCTGTTCTAATAAATAATATTAATAAAGATGAATTTTAGATTGACAAATAGTTTTTTTAAATATGAATAATAATCTAACTTCACAAGATAATTTTTTATTTTTTATTCATTTTAAAAATTCTTGAGAATTAATAGTGATATCAAATATGTATTTTTTTTTTTCACTGAAGGTTAAACATAATTAAGAAGATGCTTAATGTGTTTATTTAACTTTACACTCACACACCCATATATATATATATATATATATATATATAAAAAAACAGAAAAAAATATACTTCAAAATAAATACTCCATCAATTATATTTGATCATATAAAACATTAATTATGTTTTAAATAATAATAGAGATATAAAAATTATTCAAATTGAAGGTGTAGGAAAAACGTAAAATTAAAGAGCAATGATGATATCTAGGAAGAGGTGGTTTAATGAATAAACAATCACCTAATATAAAGACAACAGAATTGTGGGAAATTTGAATAGATGAATGATGGGTAATCAAGTTTTTATTTTTGTACATTTGTATTAACAGTTGATAAAGATTGTCAGTGAAACAATTAAAGTACTTCTGGTAAAGAATATATTATTTAATTTTAATACTGTGTTAAATATATTTGTTTAATTATTATATATATATATATATATATATATATATATATATATATATAATATATATATATATATATATATATATATATATATATAAACTTTCAGTTTAAAAAGACATTATATCAAAATATTTAAAAAAATAATTAGTATGTTAAGAATTTATAACACCATTTAAAATTTATTATGCATTTAATTTTATATAAGTACAATTTATCCACTACTTCGAACACTTTTTACAAAATGTCTTTTATTGACATAAATTCATGCACAATCTTACATTTCAACTGACCTGCAGTCATCTTCAAAGCCATCTTTGATTCTGAAGAAGACTGTAGAATAGTCAAAATGTAAGATTGTGCATGAATATATGTCAATAAACGATAAATTAAAATGAAAGTGGCTTTGAAGAAGACTTCAGAACAGTTGAAATGTAAGATTGTGCATGAATATGTATAGATCAATAAAAGAGTTTAATAAAAAGTGTTTTAAGTAATGGATAAATTGTATTTACATAAGATATTACAGCAAAATAAAAGAAGTGGTGAATTTGATAATATTTTATTTAATTTTTATTGAGAGATAAAAAACTTATACCTGAGCTTTCAATTCATGTTTCTTTTTTTACACATCGATTGTTTGAACCCTTAACAACCGTCAGTGCATATAAAAATTAAGTATATTTTATTTTTATTAATAAAAACATCATTGATATAAATAGAAATATATAAGCAATATAAAAATAAGCTTTTAAATTAAAATTTATATTGTTCCATGTAAAAAGTTGTTTAAATCTCACATCTATCTATAAAAACTAAAACTAAATTCATTATTTTTATAAATAAAATGTTATTATTAAATAAATTCAGTTTGGAACAATACTAGACTGAACAAAATGAAATAGACAGCACTACTCTGCTTGATATTCAATATTAATGACAAAAGGTAATCATAAATAGAGTACTGTCAATAGATTTAAACACAAAAATTTTATCTTATGAAGTTCAGTTATTAGAAATATTGAAAGTAACTTCTTAGAGTAGCCATTTTATATGAACTGAAATTACAAGTGTAAAAATTATTTTGTGTTATATGACAACAAGAACTGTTTACTGATATAAATGGCATTAGCTAAAGTTATTATTTTTTATGTTTAAATTTATTGAAAATATTATGTTTATAATTAATTATTGCTATTTACTCACTAGAATTATTATGGTGGGTTGAAATGAACACTATCTTATAAAGCTATAAGTATTATTTAATGAAAGATGTTTTGGGAGGAATTGTAAATGAACACAAGAAGAAAGAACAGAAAAGATTGACATTGTTCAATGATAGAAAAGATGTGAAAATTTACATGCAATTGAAGAGCTGGATTTGAAGAGAAGGGAATGGAAAAATGAATGAATTGGTGATGTAACTACTCTCTGGATCTGCCCATGGTCCAGAATACTCTTGATTGATTGAGATTAACTATATTTAAAGAAGCAGGGTTTACATTTGGTGAGAACATTATTCTATCATTATTATCACTTGTTGGGATAGTCATCCCTATAACATCCAAGACTGCAGACGTAAATATCATTTTATATTTTTTGAGTTTTCTGACAAATTGAACAATAACATTTATATAAATGGTACTTGGAAAAGTTACTAGTTTAATATATATGTGTGTGATCGTGTACATGTAAATCAATCTAAATAAGGTATTTTTTTTAATTAATAACAAAATAGTTTATAAGGATTTGTTTAATAATATTTATTAGGTAATTTTTGATTGTATGTAGATATTATATTCGCATTAATATATAATCTATTAACTAGTTATTTGCATTAGAATATTTAATTATTAGATTATAATATATTAGAATACAAGAGTTAATTAAAGTTCATAACGAAAGTTTAATATTACACTGTTAAAGAAGATGACAAGCAATGTTATCTTTAAAAAAAGTAATAAAGAGCCTATTTACATTAATATGCATGTGCACAATCACACATACATTTATAAAAACAGTGAAAAGAATACACATTATTGATGAATAAGTGTTAGTGCTTGCTTATAGTATTCTACTGCATAATTTTTTTACACTTCTTTGAGCAGGGAAAAAATAAATAAACAATCTTAAATTGATGATGATCGACTATCCAGGCTTAACCTCAATGGCATTAGTTAAAAACCTGTTTGAAACTCACTTTTCAACAGATACTTAACATAATTTATAAGTATATCTATATATTATTGAATAATTGTAATGTAAAAATATTTAGAAAATGATTTAATTTTGTTTAAAATATTATTTCAAAATAAAATCGCATTGAGCTTGATATTTCTGTCTTTAATGTAAGGTATTCCAAACAGAACTAATAAGACTTCCTCAATCTTCCTCATAAAGAATAAATTTTTATAATATTTTAATCAAAAGATTACTTATTCTTTTATGTTTTTCCTTATCAGTTGGTCTAATGCTTTTGATAAATTGAATACAAATTCATTAGTTAATAGAATGATATGAAATTGCATAAAAAATTGTAATAATAATAATGAAACCGTTTGGTGAAGAAAGCAAAGAAGCAATAAACAATATAATTCTTTTAAATTTTTTAACATTGATTTTTTTACATTTACGTAAGTAGATTTTCACTGGGTTTTCTCTCCTTTACAAACTTTTGAAATCCAATATACTTTTAATGTCTTAGATATTTTGCTTGAAAGAGGATTATTTGAGTGGATGAATCAAAAGCTGGAAAACTAACATTTCTTCTTTAGAAGCCTTCATTCTATATCTCTCATGAATTTATATTTAAAACAGCTTTAAAATTGTTTTAGTGTTATTTTATTAATTCATGTCAATCTAACTTCCTACTCATATATATATATATGGGAGTGTGTGTGTGCCGTATAAAAAAACGTAAGTCTCTATATAGTTCATAAGATGTTTAAAGTCAAGAGGAATTTAAGACTTTTACTTTAAAGCCAATTGCATATAAAATCAATCTCAACTATTTATTCTATACCAAGAATTAATGGTCATTAAAACATACATGCATACAATTATTTTATATTAGAATTAATAATTATTTAAATTTCATTAAATTTTTTTAAAGCTCCAAAGCTATTATGAATTATATATATATTACTGTGATTAAAAAGTTGGTGTGAAACCCAGGTCTCCACGCTTTCATGGGACACAATTTAAATACTTCAAATTTGGGAGTGCCAGAATTATGCACATGTATATGAAAAGTGTTTGGTTAGTTCAGCTTTTGCTTTGCTTCTGGCATAGTGTTAGTTGTTTTATAAGATACTAACATTACATCCTAAATGAATTGGCTTCACTATATTTTGGTATTCTTCTAATTCATCATTTATATTTCCTAGTTATCTAATCTAATCTTTATAGCATAATTATCAGATTATAATGATCAGATATTTATGCGTATATAAAGAATGAATGAGACAGTATACAATGTAAAAAATAAAGAGTATAATCAATACAGAAATTTAATAAAAGCTTGATATAATAAATTATAATCATCATCATTACAAATACTGATTTACATGCAACAAATTAAATATATATGTCGGGTTTTATTAAACAAAATATCTCCACACATACATAGCTCTACCTCATAAATTCCTAGTAATAGAATAGCTAAATCTGCTATTAAATTTATTTTTTTCATGGTATATTGATATATGTGTGTCAACATCTTGATTTCATAAATAAAATCAATATGTAGTTTACACATTACACAGATATTTATCAAAAAAATAAATAAATAAAAATTAACTTTATAAAACAAAATTGATTTGTAAATGATGAGAGACTAAACAAAATATCTACATACACACTTTACCACAAGTTATTCACTAAGAAAGAATAAGTATATCAACCCCAATATTTTATTATATCAAATAGTATAATGAGATATGGATGTACAACATCTTAATTTATATATCAAATCAATGTGAATTTCACTTAGAGATTTATAAAAGTTTATAAATATTAAATTTAAAAATAAAGTATAAAAATTAAAGTTACAAAAAAGAAATATGCAAAGTTAATAGATTTAAGTAATAATGCCTTTCTAACATATATATTTTAAGTTTTATAAGATTTACATTTTCATCAATATTTTATAAAGTAGTATGTGCACTCTATAGGATTTTGATAATGCTCTAACATTTAGCATACATTTTTAATGCTTAATGTGTTTTAGGGCTGGTTTCTTGAGCATTTTTCTTAGTGTTTTATGTTTTTTGTTTTTTTTTTGGTAATGAATATTTTGTTTTCTGCAATATATTTCAGACAGGTCAATTATTTTCCAAACTCACAGTTTAATAAATAATGATGATTGATTTTTTGAAAAATTGAGTAGTTTAGCTGGAGCTTCTTCTTGTATACTTACTATAGAGTTAGTTACATAGGTGAGAGACAATAATTCAAAAAAAGATTGCCTGTTATTGAATTATTCTGCTAATTTATTTACTAAGCTGGTGTATAAAATAATACTTAAAACCAATCTGCTTTGTAAGTAGCCATTTTATGAGCAATTTGACTTCACACTGGTACATATTTATAAATTTTTTTTTCCCTGCTGAATTTTTTTTAGCTTTCCACTCTGCAATTTTGGTATAATGACATTCAAATCAAAAAATAATCTGAGAATTCAGATTATTCCAATGCTCCTGTTTACTAAGTTGATTGCCTATGTGATTTGGCATTAACCATAATCTGATATTAATTTCTTAAAATTTAATTAAAATATAATCTTATATTGCATATAGTAAAATTTATTTAGCATAACTTCATGTGCAAAGTTGTATTATTTTATCTTTATATATTCCAAGCACCACAAATTCTAAAATTAATTTTAGAGACAATAATATCTCTTTCTACTTTTTACATCATTTTAAAATTCTTTTAAACCTATTATTAAATAATTACTGAAAGACCACTATTAAAGAAACTGGTACTTACGTATTAGATCTACTACACCTTTTCATGTCTAATCCAGTGATAACTTTCTATTCATGCACTGTTATCAAATAACGTGTACACCAAAACTTCTGACAAACTTATATGATAAATTTGTTAAAGCAGACCATGTGTATATGTTATTTCTCAACAATTTTTCAAAATTTAAAAAGTTATCAGCAGACAGATATGTATGTAAAAAGATGTAGCATCTCTAATATGTAACATTAATTGCATCAGGCTAAATCTGAAAAAGTACATTTTTACCAATATGAAAAATTTAAATTTGTACACAAAAATAATAAAAACACATTGCAATACCAATTAAAAACAGGTAGTTATGAGATTTTATTTACAATGGCACTTAGTGTTGTCAAAAAAGTCACACACACACAAAAGGTATGGCATTGTTTGTTTTTCTCTCAAAATAGGTAAGACATTCTGTTTGTCACAAAGACAACCATAAATTCCAAAATTTTACTTAAAATTAAAAAATACTACATATATTAACTCTGGCATGTAATTAGAAAATTGACACTAAAAAAATTACCAAAAAATGATACTACATAAGCAAAATATAAATAAAATCCTACATCTATAAACAGCTTAAATAAATATATTAACTACAAAAATAATAAGTATATTAGCTACAAAATGGACAGTAAAGCAAATAAAATACCGCCAAAAAAAATACTACATCTATTAATTATGGTAGAAAAAATAGATTTTAAAAAAAACCTACATCTAGCTGACATTTTTACAAAATGAAGAGTTAAAGCATGTGTTTTTGCAATATAATGGCTGCACAGGATTTTGATCAAGAAATGTATAACTATATTTATTTTATTAACAAACAAAAAAAATTAGTAAACTTTTGTCAAAACTTAAAATAATTATTAGACCTTCATTAAAATGAAATCAATGAGGTGGACTGATTTTTTAAAATATCAACAAGAATGCAAATAAAAGCACCATCTTCTTTGTGCAGCAGCAGATCTTGGTTCTTCAGTTTTATATGCTTTACAGGAAAAAAATACTAAACTTTTATTAAAACAGAATCAATGAGGTGGTCTTATTATTTATTATTGTCCAGAATACAAACAAAAGCACAATCTTCTTTGTGACTGTTTTGTAATTTCATGATAGAGTTAATATACATAGTATTTTTAATTTTAAGTAAAATGTGAGAATTGCTGGTTATGTATGTGACAGTTGAATGTTGTATCTGGTGATAGGGAGGAGGATGACTTTGATGGCACAAAATGCTGATTTAAATAAAAATTGACTACTACCTGTTTTTATTTAGTATTATAATATATATTATTTCTTTTGTGTACAAATTTATCACTTAAGCTTTCAGAATTCTGGTGTTCACATTTTGAATGAAATTGCAGGGTTTATTTGATAGGATTCACAAGGTTAGAAATTTATGAGCAGAATGACAGGGATGTGAAAAGGCATAGCAGGTGTAATATGTAAGTACTTCTTTAAAAGTTTTAAGAAACTTTAACTATATCCTTATATGACTTTAATAAAAATTATATTAAAATAACTGTAACTACTGCAAAAATTTTATTTCATAACACAATTTTATGCCATTTTTTATCTTTAAAACAATCGAAACAGGACATCATTTCCTAAATTTGCCAACTCAAACAATCGAATTTACAAAAATATAAACAGAATTAACATAATACATAAATGTAAGCACACAGACATGTATATACAGCAAAACAAAACATTCCAATCATCTATAAATCATCAAATATTACTCTATTTTAATACATAAATAGAGAATAATTTTAAATATATGTGTATGCGTATACATATGCGCACGCACACTGCATATTATGATATAAAATATTTCTTTTATTAATAATGATTTAGAAATTATACTGCACTTCAAACGCTCATTGGTGAAGGTAGAAAAATTGTAGATAAATATCAGGCTTAGCACTTTTGAGAGCTTTTAACCTCATATTCATAGCCAAATAATTAGAAATGTTATAGTGTTGTGACGTTTTCTAATATATGCAAATTAGTCTTCATTTTTCCAAAACAATTTTACTATCAAAAGATCAATCAGATCGACCACTTCTTAGAAATAGAGAAACGCATGTCCTTTTTAATAATGGCATGGGAATCGATTATGATGTAGTAGCCTCCTTTATTTTTCTTTTGCTGTCATTTCTCTCAGTACACACAATCTGAGGTTGTAGGGTTTAAACTTGTGACTGGATGCTTTTTCATGTTCTAAGAATATTGAAGTGTTGTAGCTATTATTTTGAGCTCTATTAAATCTATATGCCAATGTGCCTGTGCTTGTCCTTATATAAAACAAAATATTTGCTGCCAATTTTAATTATTTTCATCTTACAAATAGAAATTAATACTACTCTTAATTGTAAATATAAGTTTTAAAAGGAAAAAAAACATTATACTATCTTTTCTGATAATCTATTTGTAAATTCTTTTATTTTTAACTTTTGTCCTCAAATTTTAAGAAAGTTTTTCCAAACTTATTTTTATTGGTTAGTAATCCTAATTTTATTCAAAAGTTGTTTAGACTTAAATTAATATAATCATTGTTTAATATTTTTCTTTGGGCAGTGAGTGGGAATAGATTTTTGTTATCTGAAAAGTTAATATTTGAAATAAGTCATTTTCAATATATTAATTTTCTTTAGCAGTCAATTTTCTTCCTTCATCTGCGTTTTATGCATTTGTAAAATACATCTCATGCATGTACATTATATATATATATATATATGTGTGTGTGTGTGCGAGTGTATACATATGATTAACAGAAGTTTTCCTTTATTTATGTTTCCATACATAAAAAGACATTGATTTATTGCTCAGAAGTTCATAAGCAGTTCAAAAGCCAGACCTATGAGCACTAGAATTGATCCTGGGACCTCCCAATCCCAAATTGGATACTCTATCACTACACCAAATTATGCAGGTTCTCATACATATATAAAGCAACATAAGCATCAAGTACAGCACTGGATTCTCAAGATCAGTAATCTAATTTCTTATTGTCATATTCATATAGGGTGTACGTAAAATAAATATTGGCAATCATTAGCTACATTCAGCTTCTATAATTTGGTGGACTGCAGCCAGGCAAGTGCTCTACTTTTTGAATATTGGACTGTGAACTAATACAAAAAAGCCTTTCATTATTTTTCTGGAAATTCAAACTTGATAAATATGGAACTAAGAGCTTTCATTCTGGACTTATCATTTTTCATCTTGATTTAAAAAATAAGATAATTGCCATTATTCTATTTTTCAATTTGCATTTATTAATACTAAAGTAAATTTAAAAATTTGTTAATCCTTTAAATAAAAACAGATTACAGGATTAAGAACAGTTAATGCACATTTAAAACAAATTTTTTTTTGTTACATTAAAATGTTTTATATTTTTATCAATATCAGAAAATTAAAATAGTGCATTAAATAATGTATAATACTTGAAAAATGTAAAAAATGTTTATTTAATCAATAATTTAGTTATTCCAAGGCTATATATTTTAAATAAATATATACTGTAAATTTTGACTGCATTCATTTCCACTTTTTTTTCCAAAAGCTTTAAATATATACCTACACACATATTAAAATTGTGCGCCATGAGACCATTTCATCTCAGTTTTTATATATATATATATATATATATATATATATATATATATATATATATATATATATATATATATATATATATATATATATATATATATATATATATATATATATTAAAACAATCCACTAGAATAAAACTACAAATTTTTTTTAAGTGCCTATATAAAATTGAAGATTAATTTCCTTTGCTATAGCCAGCTTCAGCGTATTCTGCCATCTTAAGTATATATATATTAAATTAAGCAATAACTCAATGTGTACATAAACAAAGACATTAAATCACCTCATCTGAGCACTCTAAAATGTTGAACAAAGTACCTATTTTTTGGATATCTGATGTTTACAATATAATTTTGCCAATATTGTTGGTAATTTAGAGTAAAATTAATATATCAACCAAAAGGAATATGGCATTCCATAGTTATTAAACTAATAATCAATTAAACAAGGCTGGAGACAGAATCTCTATTAACATCTTGATTATGATAACTAAATAAGATTTATGTGAACATTAAATCAAACAAACCTCAATGTATATGTAAATAAGAGGAGAAAATCATGGTCCCTCCATCTATGAATTAAAAGCACTGTAAATTTTAACAAAGGATCAAGAATAGAATGCCATAAAAATGCTATATTCTATCTGGCTAAAATATTAATTTTACTCTGAACTATCAACAACAAAGGTATGCTTATAAACATCAGAGCTCCAAGAATAGGTCTGCATTCATTCTATTCTTGATCTTTTGTTCAGTATTTAGAGTGTTTTTAATTTATAGTCTGAGGAAGAGTGATTTACTCCGTTTGATTATTTGTACAATGAGCTATGTTTAATTTAATATTTACATATTAAATCATAATTAATTATTATTATCAAGGTGTTAAGAGAGAGTTTCTGCTTCCAGATTTGCATAAATGATTGTTAGTTTAATAACTATTAAATTCCATATTCTAACTGGCTGTTATATAAATCTTTCTATGAACTGTGTCATTACATCAGTAAGAAATACCTTTGTGCAAGGTAAAGTTTAGAATTCCCCCCATTCTATGAAATAAAATTTGTAAATTGAAAGAAATATTTTACTAGCTCTTTCACAAAAGATTTTTTTGATTATGGTGTTATGCATTCATTTATTTCTGTAAAATAAAACAGTAGTTTAAAATATATGCTAAAATAAAACAAATTAATGTTCCAAAAAATAATTTTTGAAACAATAATTTAATAAGGCCTTAAAACAAAAATATTTATTTTATAAATTCAGAATTTTTAATAAAGTTTTCATATTATTTTTTGGAAAATCATGCAAAACTGCTAATAGAGATAATAAATATGTGCAAGTAAGATTTTTTAAAAATATCTAAGTGTTTTATCATATTTAAAACAACCACACACACATCCAAAAAATATTGCACATTTCCCCTCCCCTTTTTGGTTCTGATATTATATAAGTAATTCTACTTCTAGTTTAATTACTTAAAAATATTATCTGCAGCCAGAATTGGAATGTTTTGTTTCCAAGCTCCATCTTGCATAGTGAGGAGAAAAAGAATCTGGCTTGCCTCCATTTTTTTTCTGAAATGCAATTGTTGCAAAAGTTGACATAACTTTTACACATTTTTAACCTGTATTTAGATTAACTTTAACTGACATGTCAATAATAAGTTCAAATAATTTGTTTTTTTGAAAATATTTCATTAGGACCATTAAACTATATCAATTTTAAATATCACAGTTGATATAAATCTTTTATTATATTAGTACTAATTTGTTAAAATTGTTTTGAAATATTCATTAGATATTTTTAATTCAGAACTACTTATACATAAGTTGTTTACATTTTCTATTAACAAACCTAGAAAAATATTTAAACTACTTTATTGTTTAGGCTTATTAATAACCTTGTCATATTATTTATATTATACTTTATTATATAGTTTGACAATTAGGGATCCAGCCAAAATATATTTATGGGAAGAAATTTTAAATTTTTATACTTGTTTATTTAATAATTTTCATGCTTAGATTGTTTATTACATACATTTTTAGAGGCCATTAAATTGTTTTGCCTTTTATTTTGTTTATTTATAGGTTATGTTGGATTACTATAAAAAAATCAAACACTTCATTTGTTTCACTAGATAAATTTTATAGACTTTAATATAGCAATCATGTGGGGTTTTATTACAATAAAAATTGCATTAAATAATACTGTTATTATGAAATTTATTATGAATTAAATATTTTGGCATGCAATAATATCTTTTTAAAAATTATGCTTTTTACTCATTCTGTTTTCCTTAGATTTGGACTACAGTGTGGATTATAGATCAATTACAAGCTTTTAGCTGGAAAACAAACCTGAGTCCACATCCAATGCAAAACTGTTTAGTAAAACATGTAAAAAGATAATACAGCATTAATAAAAAAGAGAATACCATTATTAAAAATGGGAAAAGGTTTTCAGTAAAAGATGTAAAAAGATAATACAGCATAAATTGTTATTAAAAATATCTTGCACAAGACAACTATAAAATTGATCCTAGGATCCCATATTCTAAAGCCTGCCACATTCCACTACTCTAAACTGAGTAATACATGTGAGCTCTATGCAGAATTACTATAATTATGAAGCAATATTGTTAAAACAAGTTTTATTTTTAAATACATTAATAATATAACATATTACTTTTTATATAAATTAGGATATTTAAATGATAGAGTATATATATAATATATTTTGAGGTTCAGGCAATTATCACAACAAGCAAAAAAGTATTCCTCTTATATTTAAATAAAAAATATTTACAATCAGAATATATTTCTAACTGTAAAGTGATTTGGAAATCTAACTATTTATATAAAAGTTTTATTAATTATGGTAACAAAATGACATTGGCTTGTTTGGTTTAGCATAATGATAACAGTATATATGAAGTATATTTCAAGTTCAAGGCTCAAACAATTGTCACAATAAGTCTAAGTAAAGAAGTATCCCTCTGATCTAAATTAAAAAAATATTTACTCTCAGAATATATTTCTAACAATAAAGTGATTTGAAAATGTAAGCATTTTCATTTGTGTATAAATTTTATAATTACTTTGGTGTCTTGGTGCATCCATGATAAAGCACTTTTGAATCCTGGACATTGGGCATACCTGATGTTACCCCCCTTTTCTACAATAATATTTCCTGCTCATCAGAGGATGTAGCATTAAAGAGAATTACACTATCTAAAAATTTATCTGTATGGTTTTTTAAACAGTGCCACTAGAGTTCCAGATCACTACAACCTTACTTACCCAGATCAAGTTATGCCAGACAAATCTCATGTTTCATGTATACTGACTGACGAATGATGCAAAATGAAACTAACAACATATGTCAGTTTTATGTAACAAAGTACTTTGGATAAGAAATCCTTCAAAAAGTCCATTAATAATTTAGCTTCCATGGAACAATTAATCCATTCCATTGGTAACTTCTCTGATGCTTAATTCCCTCACACATACCCATTCAGTATCTCTTATTAATATAATAGATGTCTCCTTATACCTATCCATCTTTGCAAAGGCTAAGTTCATATTTGAGGCAGCACTTGGCCAATAATTCCTTTTCACCAGCAATCATAAAACAGGAAACCACATATTCATGTGCATGTCATGTATACTTCCCTTAACAGTCCATAAGTTTAAATTATCATTTCATGAGTTTCATTCTACTTATATGCGCATATATATATATATATATATATGCGCATATATATATAATATATATTTATGACTCATATATATATATATATATATATGAGTCATAAATATGGGTTAATTCCCTATGGCAGTATACTCATAGACCACATCAATTTATATTTGAATCAATCCTTGTCATTTATTATTTAGTAGTCAATAATTATATTCAAATATATTCGTGTGTACAAATATGTATACGGATGTACATCCTTTTTAGTATGCAAACTCACATATATAAAGTATTAATCCTTTCTCGGTTAAACATTAAACCTTTACAATATATACATATATTGGGGTATATCTCTTTTAAATTAATTCTCACATATATAAAATATTTCTTTAGTGATTGAAATTTAACAACTTTATGCATATTATTTTCTCTTCTTCATTCTAATAACACTTGTAGCAATTACATTATTCTCTCAATAAGAGATTAACTCAGTTTATAATTGTTTCATATAAACACTGAGTTTTATCCATGACATCATCTATTTTTTTTAATTTTGATTCGAATATTTTATCAGTTGTCTAATTAATTATTTGAAAGAACTTTATAATTGTGTTTCACTTTACCCTTTTCAAAATGCTTTCTTACCGCATTTGCATAAATATTATTAAATACTACAAATGTCAAAATAACTCTTTCATATAATAACAGATATGCATAAATATTGGTAATATGCTTACATCATAGCACACTTACATCCATCTTAATAAAACATGTTTTAATATCTATTTAGTTTTATTACTTTTTTAAATCTCTATGATGGTCTTCAGACAATCTTCACATTAAAAGGGGGATTGGTCTTTAGAATTGAATGGTTTACATATGGTCACTTAGGCATATTTCTTTATCTTCATGTCCTCTTTCATAATGTGGGAAGGAGAGTGACCTATTTCTTACTAGCCAGACATTTTAGCATTTACCATTTAAATAAGCTGTTTCTTTATATTACATTTTATGGTAAACTTGAGTTTCTCTTTAACTGCCACACTTTTTTAATCACTAGTTATGGTGGTTCCAAACTTAGTTGGTCTGATTATTTAAACTCTTCACTGTAGAATGACTAAATATTGAACTGCTATTTTCTGCAAAGTAATTGTTACAATCAATCAACTGCAACTGCCTGGAATTGATCAATTGTTCTCTTTATATATTTCTATTTCCAATGGTGTTTTTTAATCCTCTTTGATCTCACTTATGCTGACCAACATGTTTACAAAAACATGTTTAGTTGCTTTGCAGAAGGCAAATAAATAACACTATCATTCTTGATGAACTAATTACAACATTTCTGGTCTTTAATTAGGAAAACATTCAGCTCTAACAAATAAACATATTACATCAATAACATTTTAATTTGAAACCACAAATTTTTTAATGCCAAAGTTTTAACCGTAGAGTTTAAATATTGATTTTTTTTCTTTATCAAAGAATTTGACTTCACACATCTTGTTTTATAATGTGAGTAAAAAAAAGAATCTAAATCACCATCAATTATTTATTATTTCTAAATTTTATTCACTGAAATGGCATCAACTTCTATTTTAATTTAAACCATTTTAAAATGGAAGGGTGGACTTCTATATATATATATATATATAAAAAAAAAATATATATATATATATATATATATATATATATATATATATATATATATATATATATATATATATGAAACAATGTGGCTGTCTGTTTCAATATATGTATCTATATTACTTGATGGTTATTTCTTTTTAAAACCATTGGGTTGTCCTTTTTATATACTTTTTCACTGAATTGAATATGTAAACATAATCAATTTAATAGACAACTATATATTTTAACCATTTATTTATTTTCATCTAATCGATTTTCATTCAAAAGTGAAACTTGTCAAGATGTTATGTTAATTCAAAATGCCATGTGACTTTTATTTCATCTTAGCATACCCTCTATTGACCAACCTGAACCTAAAAAAATGTTTTTATACTTTACAATTTTTATTTTATGCCCATTTTCCTCCCAACTTTATTGATCATTGATTTCTTTTTATTTTCTTATATATACATTGTCCCATACACTTTCTTTTTTTTACAATTTCTACAATATTTGATCACTTCAATATTTTCTTCAAATTTCATAATATGCCTTGCTTTAAAAAATGAAAAAATAGTCCTGACTTAATATCTCTTCTCTCTATTGCTATATCATTTTTCTTCTCCTTTTCTATCTTACTTTACACTGACTGACCTATGTATACCATTATTCAATCTCTACACAAAATTTTATAAACTACTTCTATCTTATCATTCCTATCATTTCTCATTTTTGTATTACTTATTAACTTTTTTAATTATTTACTATTTTTCCATTCTATATCTATATCCTCATTCATTTTTTCTTCCCTATCATTCAGAATTTTATATACTTCCTTCAAATGTAGAATAGAAATCTGTTCCTTATTCTTTCTTTCATTTTTATTATTAACTTTCTTATATCCACTTTTATCCCTCAATATATTTCTTATAACTCTACCATTATATCTATATTCAATGTATTATAAAATGTTATATTGAACAGCATTTGAGCCTTCTATAGTGTTTGGAAAAATAAAAACACACAAAGAGAATATGCCTGTAAGATTAATGATGGGTTTTGATGGATATATATTAAAAGAAATGTGTGACATAATATATAAAAAAAAATTACAGATAATGTGGAACTACTGTATAAAAAATTCTGAGAAAGTAGTAGAAGGGTTAAAAAATGGTTAAATTAGGAAGGAATGGTAATATAGCATCATTTGATATAGAGAAAATGTATTAAACTGTGTCTAGGAAAGAAAGTATTGAAATTGTGGTAATAAATATCAAAAATGAGGGGGAAATTATAAAATACTATACATATGTATATGATGTAATTGTAGTATGAAATAGAAGAAACAGAATGAAAGCATTTAATAAATTTAATAAAAATATGTTTAATATTAAATTTACAATGAAAAATAATGAAGAAAGAGGAAAATATTTAGAACAGTGAAAAAGAAAGAGACTGGAGAGATTAAGGTAAGGCATTGTATAAAGAATAAAATGGTCAGAGGAATGATACATCCAAGATCTTATCAACCTTGGTGTCAAAAAATGTGAGTACTAAAAGAAATAAAAGAGAAAAATGATAGGTGTGATATGATAGGAATACTTTATAAAATTATGTGTAAGGGTTGTGTGATGGTATATATAGGTATCAGTCAGTGAAAAGTAAGATAGAACAGGGAAAAGCATGACAGAGCATAAATAGGAGAGATATTAAGTCAGCTCTATTTTGCCATTTTTTTTAGAAACAATGCATGTTATAAAATGTGAAGAAAGTATTGAAGTGATCAAATATTGTAGAAATTATAAAGAAAGAAAAATGTATGAGACAAGGTATATACAAGAAAATAAAGAGAAATGTATGAATTTAGTATAAGGATCGATGAAGTTGGGAGGAAATGGGCATTAAATAAAAATTGTAAAGTATAAAAACATTTTTAGGGTTGACGTTGGTCAATACAGGGTGTGCTAAGATGATATATAAATGATGACATTTTGCATTAATGTAATATCTTGATAAGATTCAATTTTAAATGAAAGCCAGTTAGATAAAAATAATGACATTATTAAAATATATAGTCATCTATTAAATTGTTTATGTTTATATACTTAATTCAGTGAGAATATATATATATATATATTGTACCCTTACTTCTTAATATATAAAATAGTTTAAAATACAACTAGCTCAGTTACATTATTATGCTTAATTAAAATTTGCATATCTATCTTTAATATACTTTTATATTATCATATCTTAATTAAATTTATTATCAATTATCAAAATCAATATAGTTTTAGATTATATTAATTAAATAAGTATTTAATAAAATTATGAGACTGTGAAGTAAAGTTACAAAGTAATAAGCAGATTTACACTGAGTCAATATCTCCCAAGATACTGTCTCAATGGCATAAGAATACTACCACTACCTTATTACCTTACCACTACATCTATAGCATTCTTATGACTTTTAAATGAAATAAATTATCTTTAACAATACTAAAATAAATACTAATCTTCTAACTTAAAAAATATAATTAAATAATCTCAGGTTCTTCTAAGATGTTTTAAAATAATCATAACTCATGTAAATAAGTATGATGTGGGATTTTATATCAAACTTAAATACACCTAACTTATTTAAATAATAATAATAAATAATACTAATCTTAGAGTGTAATTTAATCTCATCTATTTCTATGATATAATCAATCATTAAATGAATAAACAATAATATGTATATCTTTTATTTCATATGGTATTTTCATTTTAAAATAGATCAAAATCTTATACTTAATAATCTGTGGCCATAAACAATATTGTATTCTTATAATGTGCATTATAATCATTTTATGACCATTGTAATATTTATGTTCATGTCAATCAATTCTTATAAAATAATGTTAAGCAAATATGGTATTCAATTCTAAATAATAATAACAAATTCATTTTGTGCAAATATTATGTTTATTTCAAATCATCTGATGTCAAAATGCTGTGGTGAAAAATAATGAAAACTCGACACACTTTTAAAACAAATTAACAAATTTATTTACAATAACTTCAAATAAAATTTATTTACACTATTTACAGTTTTAGAATTTAGGAAAATAAACAAAAATAAAATAAGAAATTACAAATACAAGAGGGTTATACTGTTACTAATTCATGTGCTTAATAAGCAATTATACATTCTTCAAATACTATACCAATAATATTATAGTATGTTTTCAAAAACTTAGATTTTTAAAATAAATAGTAGTGTACTTTAATTACGACAAATAATAATATATGTCAAGACTATTTATGTAGCATGTGTAAACAAATGAAACTTCACTAATTAAATAGCTACATTAATTAAGTATTACCATTTATAATGTATTATCATATATTTACTTTATTATTAGCATTGCTTAATAGCTTTATAAAATTAATGTATCTTTGTAATGTAAAACAAATAATTGACTGTACTTATACTTTACTTAATGTAATTCCTGTTATACGTTTTATCAAATATGCATTACATATCTGTACTGTTCAAATACTATTATTTAAATCATTTATCAATTTCAAATTCAGAAAGCATTACCTTAGATAAATTCTATGATTCTTTTCTATGTATAAAAATCATTACTTTACTTTATGTGTTATTTTAATCCTTTCTAATAATTTCTATCTATAAAACACATTCTAAACTTATCTAAAATTTCCGGAAAATAAATATCAATTTTAAATAAAATATTCATTATCTAAACTACCTATACTACATTGTCTATACCTAATAAACTTCAATCTAAATATAAGCTTCTACCCATAACGTAACTTAACTTATTTAATAAAACAAAATACAAAAAAAATAGAGTCTTTTCAAATCTATTCTTATTTTGCAAATAATAAAATAATTACCTAAATAAAGAATAAATATAATTCTAATACTATAACATAATAAAATATCAAAATTTATTTATGAAAGAATCATATAATTATTTCTAAGCTTCTTATATAATGTTGTATCATGTTGACATTATAAATTAAAACTTATGCATATTTTAATAAAGTTCGTTGCCAATATAATGTATGTGTTTTCTTAAAATATCTATCCATTCATTCCACAAAAACATAATATTTGGTTGATCTAAAGAAAAAAACATATTAAATTCATCAAAATCATTATACAATGTTTTTACCATAATAATAATAATGTCCAATCTGCTATCCAGCCTTCTTCGGAATTCGCAGCTTCATAAAATAAAATTATTCACATTTACACTCATAAACATTCATTAGAATATTCTGTGTTATATTAATTATAAAAATAAATTTATGTAATTAATTATTATATTATTTTTAAGTTATTATTTAATAAATGTACCTAACCTACTTTTAATAGTTTAATAATATTTTAAATTTTATGTTAAATAAATAAAATAAAAGTTCATATTACGTATTCCAGCGACGACTTTTGTTCTACCATAAAAGTTCTAACAAATATCCTACATATAAAGTCAATAGAACACTATTTCCTGTTCCGTTGTATCACGTGTTTCTTGAAAGTTTATATAAAAATGGTAACGTTCTTTTTTTTAAAAAAATAAGTTCCCACAAGAAAACAACATAAAATTAAAAAAATAGTTTATAAGTTCTTTTTCTGGATCCAGTTCTTCATAAATATTATCTTTAAAGTTATTATTTCTAAACTAATTTATAGTTTATAAATTATTTTCATTGAATTACTTTAATTAACTGGCTTGCTTGGCTTAGTTTGATTTGGCCTGGACGTCCACGTATTACTTGCGCATTTCTCAAAACAATATATCTAGGTAAGAATCTATTTTTCCATCTATAACGTCCAGCGTTTTAGATTACTTCAATATAATAATTTTATTATATTACGATTTTAAATAATCATATTTATAATCTATTTGCCTTTTCAAATCGTCAATATTTAGTCTTTTAAGCACAAAGACTTAACAAGGCATGTATTTATTAAAATTACTACTTCTTATATCTTTACTTAAGATATACATTTTATTTTTTTAAAAAATCTGCAAAAATACTTTCTTTCTATAAAAGTATTCATATTTCTTTTAAATATCTATTTATAATAGACAATAGTAATTTAAACTTTTTAACACTATTTATAGTCCAAAATACTACTTTTCTCCATCTCATGGTTTTATGTACTAATCCAGCGTCTGTTATTTTTCTAGCGTAAAGTTTCTGATATATTTCTACGATACGTGATGTTTCCATGATTATTCGTACGTAAATTGAGTTTCGATATTGAGAAGACCAATAGGGAATTATTAAGTTTCTACTGCATACTTATCATTTAAAAATTATAAATTATATACAATAACACTCTTATGATTTTACAACTGATTTTAAGAGCGTTTATAAATTTACTTAGCTATTTTCTTAATAGCACGATTAACTTAGAAATTTAATTACAGAGAGCCCCCCTCAACAATTGAATCCAGCTTTTATACTAGCAGAAACTCCTTATCTGATTGGTACATTTAAACAATCAAACTTTCTAGCTTATTTACATATTTACTAATACACTATTAAAATAAAATAATAACTTATTTGATATTTAATATTATCACATTTTAAAAATAATTCTATCATTTATTCAAATCTATCAAACATTTTTTAAAATATTCTTTCTCACTTGGTTTAAATTTTAACTTTTATAAGATCATTTAAAATAAACTAAATCTTTTAAATACGTTATATTTTTAAGACAATATTTTTTAAAATCAGATTTAATATTTTACATTAATATCTTTATTTTTATCTCGTGATAACTCACATATTATTTATAAATTTCACAACATAATTTTAAAATAGTTTTGCAACTTTATGAGAAAGCTTCCAAGCATGTGTGTATGTATCTCTAATTAACATCTGTCTTTACAATACAAGAAACGCTTCCCATAATCTAAAAATAACTTAACAATTGCTTTTTTAAAATAAATATTTATTTTTTAAAAATAAATAAGATATTACATCAGATTTCAAAATAATTATTTGATATGATTAAAATCAAATATTAACCTCAATTTGAGTACTTATAATTTAAAATATTTCTATTCAATTTTAACATACATTTTAAATTAAATAAATATCTTTGTCTAATTTAAACTTGTCTTTTAAATACTTTAGCTTTAAACATTTGTCATTAAATTTATTAATGCAGTATTACATCCTAATCATCATCATTTTTAAATATCTTCCCAATATCAACACAATTCACATATCAAATACTCATAGATTGCTCTAATTAAACTTATGGTAACATTACCACAAGCAAAGTCAACATCACACTTTTAAAATACTTCTTAAATTTAAAATTTTCTACTAGATTAGCACAAAACTTAAATGGTGACCCATACAAAAGGGCACAATATATATATATATATATATATATATATATATATTGTACCGTTTATTTATATATGGTGCAAATATATTGGCATTTGGTAAGAGCTAAAAAATAAAAGTAAATTTAGATTTTTTTTTTACTATAATTTATTTTTTAAAAAAAAAAACGTACAATGAAAGCTAAATTATTCTTTCGTATTTTTTTTTTATGTAATTAGAAATAAAAGTTAGAATTGGAGAGAACAAAAGACACATGTATTACCAATGTAGATAAGAGAAAGTAAAAAATATTTCAACTAATTAAAGATGGCAGCATTATGCTGAAAAAAGTAAAGACTTTGTAACATAAATTTTATAAAGAATATACAAGATTATCAATGTATATTTTGACAAACAAAAGATATGTGCAGAAGTCTGAAAACTGGACCTCTAGTATAAAAAGGAGGGGTTCGGGTGGAAGAATGTCTTGGTTTGCCTGTTATTCTTTGGGTTGGTTTTGGATTAAAGACTCCAGACCACTCTACGATGAAATAATTCTTCATGCGAGAGTAGACCAAGCTTTAGCAGACATTGTTACTGATGGACACCAGAGACGCTTACGCGACTAGCCTATGGAATCAGCCCCAAGATCAATTTATAATAACCAAAAGGCCGAGCTCATTCTACCCAAAACACTATGCATAGTTATCTACAACTATCGTGAATTCACTAAACTTACCGGTAAGCTATGACTTTATTCCTGATTGTGACCAAATTAAATGTTTTCAAACAATTTTTAAAAGTATGTTTAAACAATCCCGATAGAGACACTAATTTTCTTGTACAAGAGACATTCATTTTAAGCAAATTTCTAGAAGAAATTTGGAAGTGAACTGTAATTGTGAAATTGTTTTTATTAATTGATTCATATCTGAATTAATGTGTGTTCTCTCCAATTTATTTAATCAGCAACTTAATGTGAATTATTTTGGTTTGTAAGAATAAAAATATTTCTAATATCAACTTTTCATTTGTACATTATTAGTAATAGTTATTATTTTTTTATTATTAAATTTATTATTAATTTAATAAGTGTTAAGAATGTAATTTACCTTTGCCAAAATGTCTAAATAAGTCCAGGAATAATAATCTCCAAAAAAAAATAATTCTCATTACGGTATGATGCAATACCGATTAGTTTAAGAGTATTTTCTTTTTTAATTTGTGAAACATGCTGGTGACAGATTTTAGCAGATTCTTTTGAATCCTGGTGCCCATATTAAATAAATTAAAAGCTGATTTCGTCAATAGCACAATTCGTAACAAGTACTACGCCAAGTTGATCAGGAAATGTAGTTATGTTTTCAGAATAATAATTAAACGTTTTTTGTTTTTTTTGAAATAAAATAAATGAACATTTATTTTTCTTTTACATAACTTGATCAACTCACGCATTTATAATGCATATAGAGGCCTAGCAAGATGGAAAACGTTATAATATATATATATTGTACCGGTCAGAATTGTATGTTCATTTAACAAGGTTTAGAATCTAAGCAAAAGTGCCCTAAATCCATTCATGCCTGAGATACACAAGTCAGGAGCAATCATGAATTCTGCCCTATTTGCTCTTCTCTAAAACTATAACATTATAAACAACACTTCTGATGATAGCAGATGAAATTTTATTTATTCCGGTCCCGGAGACACAGCAGAGAAACATGAGATCTACATGGTAATTAATGTAAATAAAGAATATCAAATCTTGGCTCAATCAAATACCTTATGTGAAGGGGCAATATATAAATTTAAATGAATTTATATAGCTAGCATTGCAAAAGAAACATGAAATTTTTATAAAATAGTATCCATCCAGAATAAGCAAAGACAGAACAACCCAGAGATAAATGTCTATTTAAAGTAATCAGTTATAACTTCTAAATAATATTAATACTATTATAAAAATTAAATGGAATTCAATGAGTGCCATTCAGTAAGACACAAACACATGAGTAATTATCAACATAATTTAATGAACATAAACAATTTAATTTACATTAGAAACATAGCACAGATTTCATGCAGTTATTACTTTGCATATAGGCAACGGATTTAGTATGCTAATGATCTATAAATAATAATAAATTAATGTTATCAATACTGTGATCATTACTCTAAGTAATGATAAGGATGTTTATAAATTCATCTCCAAAGAGAGGTTTACTCTTGATATAACAGATAAGTAATTTATCGTTCATGAGCATATCTGACGCCTGTACAAATAAGGAATGGGTTAGCCTAAATAAGCTTTACTGTGACAATCCTAAAATATTCGACTAATTATTAAATGAGTGGTTTACAAACATCACTGCACCATGTCTTATAAATAATATGAGAACTATACATAAAAGAATTTGCAGTGCTGACCATAATGATAGCGTTAAAAGTGGAGTTTATGTCCATCTTTGGACTAAAAGCTTTATCATATAAGAGATCACTTGTATTTATAACAAGGCGGTATTCAAAGAGATGAGTAGTAAGGTTCCATAGTACATTTTCTAACATTATCCAATGAAGAGCCTTAACGAATTAATGTTTGTCCTGAGAACGGTGCTACCAACTCTCATTCTTAGACAAGTTCCGGAGGAATAGGTATGATAAAGCAAAATACGAATCTTGAAAATGCTATCATAAGTAAGCAACACGAATATGGCTTAAGTCTTAAATGACTAATGCATTAATTTAAGCTTAATAAAATAACAGTATCATGCGTAACACCATGACAAAATATTAACCCACTCAGCAACGTACGTAAAATCTTAGCAAATTAGGATGTCAAATATAGAAGAGGGAAATATTATTTTCCTATTTAACAAGCCCAAGTATTCTTAAATGATATTATATTATAAGCAAGTTAACTCTTAATGGTGTATAAGTAATAAGTAGTTATTAAAATATATTAATAATCAGATTTATTTAAAGAAAATTATAGCATCAACAACAAAAAAATTATCTTATCCCATAATATGACATTTTAAACAATCCACTTAAGCATATATTTCAAAAATATTCAACAGAGCGAACTGCGTTCAATAAGAAATTTTATGTTTAACTATTTAAATATTCCAAAAATATCGGAATGGTGGCTGAAATGATATAAGTTCGCTAGGTTAAAACATTAGCACACTAAAATTAATTTAATAAAATACATAGTTTAAAATAAGTTTTGCCACAAAAAAAGATATCTAAAGCATAAAACTTAAAAACGATTGATAGATTTAAACTATAATTCTGTGCTAGCATTTTATAGAACGAGATTTTTTAACTTAAAAGAGAAAATCACAAATTTAACGATAATTAAGTTTATAGTCAGTTACCAAATGAATAAGGATTTCATTGTGAGCACAATTAAAATTTAGGAAAGAAGTGAGGAATATAAAAAGTTCATTCTTCGGCAAAGCAGATTATCTTTAGCAGTTATGGCGGCCATTTAGGATAACTTATACTAAGTTTATATGTGAAGGCACTGTCAACAAAATAATGATAGACATCTTCCAATAGTTCTTTTACAGTTAATCATAACAGTTCTCAAGCAGTGATGGCATGGCAGGACAAAGGCAATCTAAGATCAGGGAAAGCAAATCTTTCCACTACTCACAAGTCATTTTGTTTCCACTCTGTAATTGAACACAAGAGAAGAGTGATTTGAACTCCTTTTGCACATTCCTAGAACTTCTGCTCCTCCTATACTTGAAATTTGGCAATATTGGAAGATGTAAACAAATACGTTCCAGAAAGCATTATTTAAATGTATTTTTAAAATTGCAAATAACTTTAAGAATATGATTTTTGTTAGTTTGACTTGAAATAGTTAAACGAGAATGACATTTTTAAATTGTAATAATACTTTCTGGAATTTTCTGGCATTGCTTTAGCTTTACATTAATCGTATTCATTTTTATATCTGTAATACATATAAGCACATACACAATTATTTAAGTGAAGGGAATTTACAAGCTTGAAAATAAAATATACTTAAGCTAAAATAATAATTCAACTGGTTACACATAACCATTTTGAATAAACAGGGTGGACGTTATATGTGTATATGTGTGTGCTTAACATTCCTGGATGACCAAATAAACATATAAACTGGTTCAAACCTACTTTAAAGGTAGGTAATGTCATCAGGCAGTAAAGTTAAATATGTACTACAGATTTACCACTTCAATATATATATATATATATTGATATATATATATGTATATATATATATATATATATATATATATATATAATTATACACACATGTGATGGCCTTAATTTTAATGTAGCTTTAAATATCACATTCAAGTTTATAGGACAATTTTAAATATCAGAGACTAAAACAAATTAAAAGAAGCTATCTACAATAGTGGTCACTTGCTAGTGCTAGGTTGTATTTGCTTATACTTCTCAATTTCCACATAGCACTATGCTTAATTTTCAACATGTTCCAATAAAAAAGCTTAGCATTATAATTACAAACCAAATTGGATAACATAAAATAACTTTTAGTAGATGTAAATGATTAAAACTATTTCAGCAAATATAGTAGACCTCATAGTAAGAACTACTGACTTAATAACAGTTTCCTAAAATTCCATCATTTTTAATATGTAATAAATATATTTATTTTTAAATTTATTAAGGAAATGCATAATTTAAAGAGATGCAATGTATTTATTTAGGTTTGTTACATTGTTTAAAATATTACTATTTAATATTGAATAGTAATAATATATCTTAATATGTATTGATGAATGGAAAAAGACATAATTCACTTAATGTTTATATTCATGTAAGAATTCAGGTCAAGTACCAAAATATTGATATTTCTACTTGGCAGATGTAACACATTTTATAGCCACATGACATATTGTTAAATGAAAATGGTCATAAAAAAATAAAGACTACCCCCCTTGCCCTTTCCCAGCAATAGGTCATCAAGACATTATTGGTTAAGACTAATGAAATAAAGTGGTAGTTAATGCTCTCATTCACTGAACTATTTATTGCAAAACTGTTATTAAACATGTTTAGTTTAAGATTTCAGTGACTAAGTGCATTCAACCATAGCCATAGATAGGGTTTTCAGAAATATCTTCTAATTAAATCTTTTCTAAAAAAAATGATAATATACACTTTCTTCCTTAATGTATTTTTATATTTCATCTAATTATCATATTTGTAAAAAAAAAAAAATTAATATTTTTTTTTCAGATTATATTTTACTAACATTATAAATAATATAATTTAAAATGTACTGTTAAAATATTTTTAAAAAGGTAACATTTTTTGAAAACTTGAAGAAAAATCTATGGATACTAAATTAAAAAACAATCTCTTACAAATGCTACTACTAAATTATTAATAAATATTTTCTTATTTTTTTATATTGATTTTTTTTTTCCATTCTTTCAGTTTCGTATTATATTTTTTCTTTTAAGAAACACAAATACATACACAAAAAGTCAATTTAAAGAATGTTGAATTTTTTTAATAAAAAAAAAAAAAGATCAGTTCTAATGTATTTTTTTTTTTTGCATTTACAAAAAAAAATTTAATATTATAAAAATTTAATTAAGTACTATGTAAATAGAATAATAAAGTTTAAATAAAAAATTTTGATACAAGTGAATTTATTTTTAGAGTAAATTATTAGAAAATACATAGAAACAAACTTATCTATAATAAGATATTCCAGTTCTATAAGATTGTATGGTTTCTAGTTTAATAAGCATTTGTATTAGAAATGTGAAAAGCTATGATTTGAAAAAAAGCTATCTACTTTGCTTTATAATATTTTTGGTTTTAAACAAATTAATTATGCTAAATATTTGTTAAGAAATTATTATTTATTTACCGACAATAAATATAAATTATATGAACGAATGATTTAGAGTATGGACATTACTTTTCTTGCAGTTAACATTTTGAAAGTAGTACAAATTTAAGCTGAAAATGCACATTATGTTGTTTAAACCTGATTAACATGAAGTACCAAGAACCATTATTATTGTCTTATGCTAATCAGATTTTATATCAATTAAAGAAGCACAACATTTCTTGTAATAAATTGTTTTCATATAAGAAAGTATTTTGTGATTTGTGAATTTATATATATATATATAATTTTATTTGCATTTCAAGAATTATATTTTAGTATAAAAAAAAAGGTTTCAGATGGCATTATACTTGTTATTTATTTTTTATATGATGAACTATTTAGAATTTTAAATTATATTTGGGTACCATTTTGCTCTTGTTTTAATGAGAAGATGGAGGTGGCAAGTGAATTCAATAAGCCAAAATAATTATAGACTTTTTTTTTTTGTTATTTTTTTTGCTAAACCAACATTGTTTAAATTTTATAAAAGAAAATAATCAAAAAAATACTTTGGAATTAGTGCTGTTGTGATGTAATCATCAGGCCATATTTATTTACCTTTGTGAATTATTCTAACACTTTATGTTTGTTGTTTTTTAAAGATTTGTAAACTTTAAATTTAAAAATGCATTTCTGAATTCAATTCAATTTTAAAAATTTTGAATTCAAGTTAATTTTAAAAAATTATTATGAATATAATATAAATAAATAAAAATTTGGATAAAAAAATTAGTGGTCCTCATCTTATAGCTAATGACACCGCTCTATGGCACCGTTTTCATGCGAAAACACATAAAAATGCCGTTTCCGCAGCCAACACATTTGAACCCGCATTTTCTATAACACAACTTTTTTGTTGTGCTACAGATTGCAGGCCACTATGTCATGTTGCAGTACAGCATGTATGTCGCATCATAGCAAATACATTTTCCAAATTCACACAGTTTATAAAATTGTTACAGCTTGGTGAGAGGGTGTGTGTATTTGAATTGGATGAAAATGTTGTTTTCATTGAATTTTTTTTTATTTTAAAGTATTGAAATGTTCAGATTTTGTAAAGTAATAATTATTAGACTTTTTACAATGTACTATATTGAAGTTTTAATTGGGAAAATGTTGACAAGATATATGTGTAAAGTGAGTTGCAATTACGTAACGCACCAAGTAACGTACTGTTCATAACATTCCATGAGACAAACAAGATTCTACCGTGTGTATATTTTTGAAGTAAAAAAGAGTGGTAACACAAAAATATCCAGTAAGAAAAGTACAATTTTGCATGATTTTTGTAAATTTCATAAAAAGCAAATATTATAAACATGGTTAATAAGTAAAGAAGACATTTATATGTCTTTGCTGTTGTTTAAAAAAGTTTAACTTTTTTTCTTTTCTCCAACTACAGTTACGATTTTGATATTTTTTATTTTAGCATTACAAACAACAGAACACTAACTCTAAAACTAACTCTAAAACTAAACCTAATCCTAAAACTAACCCTAAAACTAACCCTAAACCTAACCCTAACAACTTTTAATTTTTGTTGTCATTCTATTTAAATAAAAAATAGTGGTAATATCTGTTTGTCTGTAAAAAAAAAAAAAAGAAAAGGTAAAACTAAAACTAAAAAGTTTTTAAACAACAACAAAAAAAGTCGTAACCCCAGTAAAAAAATATCCGACAGAAAATTGATTTTTCTAATAAAGCAAAATAAAAAACACGAATCAAATTGTAATTTGTTTATTTTATTTTACATTTATTATTATCATTTAATTTGTATACGTTAATAAAAAATAATATTTAAGAAAGACGATTTTGTTTTGTTTTTATTTTTGCATTACAAAAAAACACATCAAAATAATTGAAATCAATGGCCTGTGAATGTTCATATTTTATAGTTTTAGTGTGAAAACAGCACCATTGAATGGCATCTTTAACTATAAGACAAGCACCAAACTAGTAAACAAAAGCAATTTTCAATGTTGAGTTTATTTAATTCAAATCTTTTATTTATATTGTATTCATTATAATTTTTTAAAATTAACTTAAATTCAAACCTAAAGTAATACTTCACAACTATGAAATTATATTCCCAATGTTAAAATAAATTATGACTGGATGATTAAATCACAGCAGTGATAATCCCAAAGTACCAAATAGGTTGTTGATCTAGAGTTTGTACAAAGTTCATGCACTGGAAGAGACTGAGCTGGGCACAATCCATGAACCTTGACTCAGAAGCCATTTTACCTCCTGACCAAATCAATCAAGGCATTTGATTCCATTACTAAGTATTAATAATTTTAAGTTTATTAAAGTGTGTGTTTTGTCTTTGAGCTTTCTTGTTTTTATGAAAAATATTAATTTTTAGTTTTTTGTTATTAAAATTAGAACATTAAATAATATTGTAAATTTTATCATAAAAATAATAATTAATTTTTCTTATGCTATCTAAATAATATTTTATATTTTAAAATTATATTAAAATATTGTCATGTCAAATAGGGAATAGAAATCCATTTCTTATTCTTTCTTTCATTTTTATTAATAACTTTCTTATATCCACTTCTATTCCTCAATAAAATTATGAAAATAATATATTTAGTAATGAAAATAATTTATTTAGCAAAAAACTGAATGTATATATTTATTATTGAATTTATGGCAAGAATTGTCTTTAATAAAAGCATGAAAATAATATATTTTGCAATCACAGTAATACAGAATGCGTAAATCTTATTTCATATTTTATGTTAAACTATTTTAAAATGAAAAGCTAAATGTAAGTTAACCCTCCTGTACACTGACAGTTTTCTTTGTTCTCACTTGCTATAAACTTTCAACTTTCATTTTAATAATAATCCATTATTATTTATTAGATTATAATAAATTTGAACTTGCTTGATAGATATTTTTGTTTAGAAATAAGATAAATTCCAAAAAAATCACATTTATCTTTCAGAATTATTTTAAAAATGGATTTTAATTAAAACATAGTACTGAATCATCATTCAACTATCAGGAAGAGTAGAATGAATTTTAAAAATAAATGAAATCTTTTTTTTGATGTTTGTATTTAAAATGTGAATGAATAATTATTAATATTTAGTAAACTATCAACTTATACTTTAGAAGTAAATTTTTTTAGCAATTTTTATGATATTGCTATATTTTTTAACAGACTGATAGTGATGACATTTCCCACTACTATAATTATCATGAAAAAAGGTACTCAGAAAAATATAATGTTTTATATCTAAAATAAAACATTTTTGTAGAAAATAAATATGTAATAATATACTTCTTGATTCCTAATACTTATCATATAATTATTAAATGACAAAATAAATAATCAACTTGGACTTTGGATGAAAAATGATAAGCAACAAAATTATTAACAATAATTTCATTTCCATTGTAGTTTTTCTATAAAGGTTTTCTAAATATTTAAAGCATCAAAATAAGTAGATTTATAAACTAATTCACAGAAGAATATTTCTATGTGATAATCAATTTAGATGGCTAGTTTTCTTCTTATAGCAAGCATCACATATTTAGCTTTAGCATTAGGTAGTAATGGAAAGATTGGCAGGATCAAAGTTAATTTAAAGGCATTCCTGTGTTTACAACTCCATAGTCACTTACACCACTGAGAAAGTCAAGGAAGCCATTCTGATCTTTTCAATTTTTACTGACTTTTATCCAGTGAATGCCATGATGCAAAAATAACAAACTTTTCAAAAAATCAAGTTTTTAGTCAATATTTTCTCAAAGTAATATCACAATGTTTGGCTCCTCAATAATACAATCAGTACACATCACTGTAAAGTTTTGCAAGATTTACAAATGCTGCATTTTCAAAATATCCTGATATCTCCAGAAATTTTTTGAAATGAAAATATTAAAAAACATACATACATAAATTTTAAACTGAAAAAAAGTTAGCATTATCTCTCAATAGAGAGCCATGCACACAAATTGAATTTCTAGATTTCACAGGTGTCAGACTAATGCCTGAATAAATTATAGGATTAAAAGTAAATAATATTTTAGCAAGCTATGTAATACAATAAGTAATTCATTAGAAATTAGTTGATGGTAGTGAGTGTGTTAAATAAATCAACCCATAAAAAATGTAATTCCAAAATATTTATTTACAGGAAAAATTATATTAATGGCTTCAGAATCTTACTCTTCCTTTCTTATTTGAAAAGGCCATAGTGAAATTTTCATTTATCTTTAAACATTTTATTTTTACAATTAAACCTTTTTAATATCATATAATGATAATTTTTGCATTACTTATTATAAACACAAACTTTTAAATGATAGACATTCTAAAAGTTAATATTTGAACTTTGTAAAATAGATAGAAAAATTAAATACTAAACATAATTTCATAACTACAATAATGGTGCTTGACATTATTGATTGGATGTTTATCTATTCAAAAAGTTCTTAGAATGAAATATTAGATATTTGAAGGAAAAAAATTAAATTCAAAAGAAATTTGGAATTAGTTATCATTAAAGAAAGAAAATATATATTAAAATTAAACATTAAATTTATTGTTACTAAAACTAAAAAAAAATATTTACCCATATTGATAAAAAGCTATTCTTATAATCCAATAAAAACTGCTTCCAATTTTCTGTAATTAACTTCTTATGACTTCTCTTTTAAAAAATGAACATTTCCAAATAAAATCTAATTGTAATCATATACATTTTTGGTTTAAAATAAGTGGTTTACAAAAATATTGAATAAATAACCTTTAACCTGTTTAGCTGAAAACTCCTTCTGTCTATTAGGAATGAGATCTAGCAAGTCTTATGTTAAATATTCTTCCTTATTTGAACATTTTATTTTTACAATTAAATATATTTTCTAGATAATTTATTAATAATCTTAACATTATTTATTATAAATGAAAGCTTTTAAGTGCTATATATTTTAAAAGTTGACATTTGATAATTTAAAAATATGAAAGTAGATTTTTAAGTAGAGTTCTTATCTTTGGCATCAATATATAAATTTATTTATTCAAAAAGTTACTAGAGCAAAATATTAGATATTTTAATTCTATGTTATTTAAATTAAGTTAAATTTAGAGTTAATTATGAACAAAAAAAAAAGAAAAATAATATTATTTATTGTTATTAAAATTTTAAAAATTATTTTACTATTTGACAAAGTTCAGTTTACATTTGCCAAGTAGAAACTACTTCTGCTATGCTGTAATAAACTTTTAAGAGTTTAAGAATAAATGACATTATGTTTTGGTTTAAAATAAGTCTTTTACAAAAATATTGTGTAAATAATTTTAAATTTGTAAACAAAGTAATGATAATTATATTTTTTTAATATTTAGTCTTGGCATAAAATATTTGACCAATCTAAAATTCTCATTTCTATTGACAGCTAGACAACCACACACATGGCATTATCATTCAAGTAGACTGTAGTCAGTCATGCAAAAGGCTATTGTCATTGCCTAAAGGTTCAGTATAATATTGACATCTTCAGCTTTTTTTAAGTAATATATTTAAAATGAAGCTGCATAAACAAAAAACTTCAGACAGTCGATGTAAGGTTATAGATAGACTTAAAACAGTGTGGGCAAATTGTGAGGATCACAGCATCATCATCATATCCAAATGTCAAAATCTATGTGAAATCACAGCTTTTACTTAGATCATTAATATGTGCATGAATTACTGAAAATTACATTTTTTAATGAAATTTTTGATTATTTCTCTTTAGGCTAAACAATTCCCCATCAGAAATTGTTACTTGTATTGAGATCATAACAGAGTAGATCTGACTTCTTTGATATAAAAATTACATATAGTAATCTCCTAATTATCTGCCTAATGCTGACATCTTCAGATTTTTTTAACTAATAATTTTAAATTTACTGAGTGAGGTGAACTCAGCATACAATGGTTTACTTATATACAACAATGTCCATTGAAGAAAAGTTTTTCAAAGTTTTGTTGAGTGTTTAAATGAAATTAGACTATTTTTATATAATTAGAAAATCATTGAAAAATATAATGAATTAATAGATGTTGAATAGCTTTTGAAATTAATGATTTTTACTGATATGTGTTCACATCTAAATGAAGGAAATGTAAAACTGCAAGGTTATAATAAGACAATTATTGTCATGCTTGATTTGATCAAAGCATTTGAAGTTAAATTACAAATTTCCAATTGTGATGTTATTTTTACACCTTCAAATATTTTCCAAATATAAAAAAGTTCTTGACTGATTTAGAATCTCATGAGAAACCAGATCAAGTAAAATTAATGCAAGAGTTTTGTGCTGTTATTCAATCAATAATTGGTGAATTTTTAGAAACATCAAATTTTATTTTATACCTAGACATAATATCACAATGGATAGTCTCAAACTAAAATTTTTAAGTGGCTTAATTTGGAAGATGTGGAAATGCAATCAGTCGATTTTCAATCCAGTTCTATATTGAAATAGAAATTTGTTGATTTGAGGAATGAGTTAGAAACAATAAAAAATGATTGATTATTGAGCATATGTAAAAAGAATGCTGAAGAGAAACTATTGACTGCCTGGAATGCTACTCCTGAAACATTTAATTGTTTTAAAAAAATTAGTGACTGGTATATTATCAATTTTCTCCTTTACATATGCATGTGAATCATTGTTTTCAGAAATGAATTTAATTAAAGACAATTAGAGAAATAGAATGGTAGATGAATCTAGTTCAAGCATGTACATTATTAAAATGACAAAATATGAACCCGATATAAAACATTTGGCATACAATGTACAACAGCAAAAATCTAATTAAATACTATCTATTTATGTTGATTTTGTATGTTTATTTCCCAAATTTTGTTTTAATTACTATTAATTTTTTACTATTACATTTTATTCAATTTGTGCTCTTCAAAATAAATATCGTTCACTTGTATTTAGTTCATTTAAAAATTTTGTTTAATTATTATTATTATTATTGTTTTCTTTTATAAACTTTTAAAAAAACTGCAAGAATTAAGTTGTTTATATCTTGATTTAATAACTGTATGGCACACCAATCATTCAATAAATATTTGTTGGAAATTTATGGCACGCACACGTAATAAGGTTCGCCACCACTGCCTTAGTGCAGTTAAATCTTCATCCCATAACAGTTTTTTGTTTTTGTTTTGGCAACAAAGCTTTATTTTAAAGCTGAGAGCCATGTATCTATCAACTGATGTGGAACAGAGATTTTTAATATGCTAAAGCACCAGATGGCTCTAGAGTAAAGAACTGCATTTGTTTTATGATATATGTGAGCTGAAGAATTAAGTGATTGTTGTTAACAAATATATATTATACACTTATTTTTATTTATATTTATAGATACGGTCATTTGTCATTACGATACTTTCTTTTATTTAAAATGTTTTGCATTTACTATTGATTTTCTGTATTCTTCATTACCTTTCACAAATAAACACAACTTTTATTTTAAATCTCACGCCACTTCTCATCACCATCTGTTTTATCTGTAACTAATTTACTGGTCTTCTAAGTCTTTGGTCATATGTTTATGATTACACGCCCACCCCCACAAGATGTTAAAAGCAGCTAGAAACCAGTCCCTATCTTGCGTGAGAATGGTGTAGTGAAAATTACACTACAGAAATATTATTCATTAAGCGGATAATCTCTAGACTAATGAATGACTAATAAAAATATTGATTTTAATGGTCTTTTAAGATTTAAAATCACCATAATTCATTTATATTTTACCATTAAAATTTTGCTGAAAACAGAAAACTACTTGTTGGTAGTGTTTGGGAATATAACAAAATAATAAGCAAAACGGATGAAATTTCGACAAATTTAATATAACTGAATTTAAAAAAAAACTACTTTGTAAAATTAGAATCTAAATCAGTTAATTAATATATTTAGAAATAAAATGTTTTTAAATAAAAAGAAAACCTGTTTGTATATTGAAAAAAGCAAGTAAAAAAATTTTAAATGTTAACCTTGAGAGTAATTAAGGATCCTGTAGGCAATTCTATTAGCAATATTCATGAATCTGTGCTGAAAGGACTTTAAAAAAATTTCTAGATTTTTTTTTTTTTTCACTTAGATAAACTTAATAGTCTAAACTAGATAGTCATTAAAAAATGGTTGGTAATGGAGATTTTAGATTAATCTGGATTACTCGCATAAATGTTGATTGCATATGATTATGATTTGATGCAGTCTTCACCATTGGTAGACAGGTGTTATACTTTTTGAGCTCTAAGCCCATAGATACCTTTATTTTAAAGTTAACAAAAACTTAAAAAAAAAATGTTTGTGATATTTGGATTTGTATAAAAAATAGAAAAAATAAGATAGGTAAAGTTAAAAATAATACTCAATATAAAATGATTACATTTTTCAATTGAGAATCAATCTAGGAGCATCTAACTTTCAAATTCGCCCTTTCACTCAAATTTAAAGTGCTTAAGATGCTGAGTAAGTGAACAAAGTATGATTATTTAAAAAATGAAGAAATTGCATTAGCATATTTATATAGTTTTAAACTGATGAAAGAAATAAGAGAGAGATATAGAAAAAAATAGGAAGAGTGTGTGTGTATTTGAAGAAGCTGAAAAAAATAGAAAAAGCAGTAAAGAATAATAAAAACCATCTGATGATGATTATTATCACTAATATTGCTCTACAGTTCAAATGATGTCATGATTTCAAGAGTTCTCAATGTTTCTGGATGCTGAAAAAAAAATCTAGACTGAGAGAAAATGACTTTCAAAAAATTTATTAATGATGACAAGATTTATAATATTGATAAGCATAAAATAAGTCGAGATTGTAACATTCAGACATATAATAACAAATCAGATGGTTGCTGAAAATAATTTTCAAATATAAATCAAATACAAATGATTGTTGCAACAAAAAATAAACACTATTTTTAAAAGTATAAATTATTAATAAAAATATTTGAAGTATTATTTAGAAGATTCATTTCACTTATTTTAATTCAAACTGTTTTTTTTTTAATATTTATAATAAAAAGGTTTTTAAATCTTAAGAGATCTTTTTATTAAAATAAAAGATATGCAATGAATACTCTGATACATGAAAGATTAAAAATCACTATTAAGAAAATCTTAAAACTTTCTCCATGTCTTTAAAAAGTAAATTGTAAAATTTTTAAACTTTTTTATATATTAGAAAAACTTTCTGGCGGAAATACATTTTTATTCAAACAAATTTATTTGATATGTAGCATATATTAACATGGTTGAAAACAAAATAATAATCATCTCAGAAATAAAATAAAAAAACACTAGTTTCTATATACTTTGATTTAAACATTATTCTGAATAATTATTTCAAAAACAAAAATTATTTGTTATTGAACAATTCTTAGTCTAACTAATTGAAATCATCTATTTATATTTTGGTAATCAAGTTTCACTTGATTTTGTCCCTCACCAAGTGAACATTTATAACTTGCTTAAAAAGAGTTGTGACAATATACTACATAATAAACTTATATTGTTATAGATAGTTAATCATTTACCTGTAATTAATAAATTCATAATTGATAAATCACCTAGAAAATACCAAAACTTAGTTATGTACTTAGATATTGATTTGAAGAGATGTACAAACTCATATGAGTGTTAAACATGTATTATTTCATTGATATGGTAATAATTAAGACTCCATTCAAAATAAAATAGTCTGTCCATATAAGCTTTCTGCCATTCTATAAAATTAATATATGGAAGAAAAAAAAAGTGGTAGAATAAATTTCAGCTTTGTAAAATGCATTGAAATTATGTATTAATTGATGATCCCAAAGCATTTAAAAGTGTTTATGAAAACAAACCTTAGGGGATAGATGACAATATATAAATAATATTGTCTTAAAAAAATTAGATAGGAATTCAAATATTCCTGTTTTAATCATAAATTCTTAAAAGGATTAAAGTTATGACCAAAAATATTCAAGTTGGAATTAATGTTTTTTATTTGTAACATCTATTGTATGAATATTTGATAAAGTATATATATATATATATATATATAGTTAAGAATAAAATAAAATAAAAAGAGAAAAAAATAATGAATTTAATTTATGTATTTTACTGAACAAAAATAGCTAATCTATTTAATTATAATAATTTAAAAGAATTTATTTCTTATCTAATAATTTTATCTATTATGAAAATGTAATTAGAACAGGCAAAACTCTCTATACGCATTGCCACTCAGTGCAAGCCAGAGTAATCAATGGATGCCAGAAGGCTTGTGCATAAAATCCCCATCTAGTGCCTACTTATCCAATATCCCCAGATTAGTTTCTGGCTTGTGACCTTTTTCAGTGAGGAGCCTTGGATCTGAGAGCTGCACCTAGATCTTAGGATCTATTGCAACCCTTCAGCAGCTACCTTTTGTCTCTACTTAACTAAAAAACTATGAAGCTTAAATTGAAAACACCATATTTTCAATCCAAGCTCATCAGCTTATAGAGTCATATAAGTCTTAACTCAGTTCAGTACCTATACATTTTGGTGTCTTTGAGGCTTTAATAACCATAGCCACCACTATCCTATTAAGCAGGATTGGTTTTAAGCCAATAAACATCACATGATCATTATTTCTTATGCTTGCTCTTAACTGTTATTAAAACAGGCAAAACTCTCTATATGTATTGTCACTCAATGCAAGCCAGAGTAATCAATGGATGCCAGAAGGCTTGTGCATAAAATCCCCATCTAGTTCCTACTTATCCAATATCCCAGACTAGTAATTAGGAAAAGTAAAGATAAAAATTATAATTTCTTATATTTATTTATTTATTTTTCTGTAGAGACAAAAAAATGCTATTTTGGTATTAAAAGAAAAAAATGTAATTAGTTAAAATTAATTTGAAGAAAAAAATAACATGGTACCTCAATTATTGTGAGCTATTGTAATTAAGATTTGTTATAAATTAGAAGAGCCACTAGAAAGAGACCTTTTCATTTGAACAGAACTGTAATTTTAACACAAACAAGAGATAAGGAAAGAAGTTTTAAAAAGACTGAATGAGAAGAATAAATACATGACTTTTTCAAACAGTTAAAAAACTTTGTTAAGAGAATTGAGTTGGTCAGCACTTCATTGCCAAATGATTTAAAAAGTTTCTGAATCATGAAGTTTTAAGTAAGCTAATGTGAAAGACATGCTATGATTGAAAATCTCACTGTGATAGAGTAAAATTTGTTATTAATACACTGGTTGTCAAAACTTGGAAGTATGTAGTTTCTGTCAATTTAAAAAGTGTTACTTCTACCTGTACCAATCATTGATAAAATAAAATCAGTAGTTGCCTATCATCTCTTTCCTGATTTTTATAGGCCTATTCATTATGGACTCACAATCCATTCTTGTAAATGTTAATAATGGAGAAAAACTAAAGAAAGTAAACAACATGAAATATTGAACTTTACAAAATAGTGACTGTTCAGTATTTTAAATGTTCAAAAGATTCAGACCTATTCTAGTCAACTAGTCATAAAATCAGAATTTTGAAAATATTGGGTAAGATTCATTTTAGAAGTAATTACAATATAAATTAAAATTTAATTTTCTCTGCTTAATAATTAAAATTATTATTATACATCTTTTAATATTTGCTGCTTAATATTTAAAGTTAGTCTCAAACTATTTTGATAGGTATTTTCTTTTTTCATATCTAATATTTAATATTTACAATAACAGATATATTAATATTTATTTTATGTATTGGTATGTTAATTATTAATAATTATGTGAAAGATCAGTAATTCACACAAGTATATTGGAGCTTGTGTATTGAGTTCATTCAAATTAAATAATCTTTCTCTGATAATAATACATCCCTGCCTGAAAATATACTTATATGTGTTTAATTTATGTAGAAATAGATTAAAATAATTGCATATCAAAGGTAATCATCCATTCTTACTAGTACCATTAAACAGTGATGTTAACTCTCACCCCAGCCACAAGATAGAGATTTTGAAAAAATAAGAATGACCCTCTTATTTTCAAACTCAAATGCACCTATATGAGCTAATCTTAAGTGTTTAGAAGTGAGAACTTGAATATATAAATCATTCACTTTAAATCCATTTCATTTTTAATAATATTATTAGCACATATGAAATATTATAATTTACTTTATGCTAATATTAAAAGATGTTAAATTATGTAATAATCAATAAATTTGACATTGCATTTGTAAAATTTATTGATTATTAATTAGTATAGTTGTAAATAAATATGTGTAATATTTTTTAACATAATTCTCCATTTTTTCTCTCATTCCAAACTTAATTAGAAATAGTTGTAATACTCTCTGGTAGAGGGTATTATACCATTGCCATGGTAATATTTCCAGAGGAGTACCTAAAGACATTCTTTCAACAATGAAAATGGCATCCAGGAATAACTATCATGTAAATGCTTTTAGACATTTGTTTTTACTGTCTGACTATTTCAGTGATGTAAGATGCTTAGGAAATATAATTGATTATCACATTTCAGTAAAACTAACATAGTTATAACTAAGAATGACAAAATCAGCAAATATTTCCATTGTTAATAAGCTATGGTGCACTACATTTCTTATAAAGAGCCCATTTGCTTTCAAATGAAGCAAAGAAATACAGACACATAGGACATAGTATGTAAATAGTTGATATATTTATGATATAGCAACATAAATGTTGGCATGAGGTAGGTGTACTAAGGAATTCAGTATATATATGGTGCACAACATGTATGCCTGATACATGCATAAAGAGAATTTGGTATAATATATAAATTAAATACAAATAATTCTCAAATATGAAAACAACTATAAATTTTGCAAAATTATTCTTTATAATGGCAATACTAATGTAAAATGATAAATTTGTTATTTGTTCATATCTTTTTGTAATTATTTTCTAATCGCAATTTGCAGTGAAATGGAAATTTATATACTAATATTTTTAATAATTTTTTTTTTACATTTTTTTTTAAAAAAGGACAGAGATTATTTCATAGTAAACCATTTTAATTATTAATTATTCTTATGTTATATTTTATTTATTTTTTCTGAATTCTGCTTTATTATCCGTTTTCTTCAAAATTTATTCAAATGACTTTCTTTAGATTTCAATTAACTGAAGAAAAAAATAGGGTTGATCATTATAGATTGCTTTTTTTTTAGATTTTATAGATTTACATTCATAACTTTAATATATCTCAGATTTATTTAGTAGCTATACCAAAACAAAGCATTATATCATTTTTCTACCTTTGTTTTGGCATAAACCATTATCATAAAATTATAGAGATCAGCAATTAGTTTATGACTGATGTTATTCATCTATAACATATGATCCAAATTATACAAGAAAGTTAAATTGATTTTAGAATCTTAAAATGTATGAAATTTTTTAACCATTATCTTCATTAATTAAAGGTTCCTATTGATTCTTATCAAGAAATAACCAAGTTGGCCAAGGAAATGTACTTACTTTGAAGAAATAATCCATTGATTATTTACTATTTACATAGAAATGATTGTAGAAAGAGAGAAAAGATAGATAATTGCTTTTAAAATTATTTTATTTTGCTAAAAATAGAAATAGCATATTATTTTGGATATTTAAAATTAATTTTTTTATGCTGAACCTTTTTTCCCATAAATAATATAATTATAATAAATATTTTTAAATATATATTTTACCAATAGACAATATTTCTATAACTAATTTTAAATATTTAACAACAATGTCATATATGTAAACTATACTCATTAGATATCAGATTGTCATAAATTTAGGTTTCAAATCTCCACAAAGTCCGCTTGTCAAGTTTATGTATGACATAAAAATTTTAATTTCTAAAAAAAATATTTTTAAAAAAAATTGAACTAAACCTCTGTTTTTAATAGTAATTGATGATGATTAATGAGTCTAATTAGTTCAGTTATAGTGTTGTGGATTTGAGAGCTGAAGGCTCCTGAATCCAACTTCATATGATCTACCAAGTAATAATTATTTAATTATTTTTATTTTGTGGGTGAATATTTTTCAAAAATTAATAAAATTGAAAGTTAAAATAAAAAAGAAATGCTTTTAAAAAAAGTTATGAAATTCATATTTACCTGTCATTAGCTTTATTAAAGAATTAAATATTAAAAATTACAGCATAAAAAGGTAAAAAGAATTCTATGAAAATAAAAAAAAAACATGTGGTTAATGACCTTGACAAATTACAAACTCTTGAACAAAATAAAATCAACAAAAAATAAAAAGTAAAAATCTGAAAATGGCAAAAAATTTAAAATGTCAGTACATGTTGATAAAAAATCTGAAAGTTATATTTGACTATTTATTAGTTTGATTTTAGAATAGATTATATTTTCTTGATTAATGAGGTGTGTTTAAACTTCTTTGTATTATTAAACTCATGCTTCTCAGCCAAGTTGCAATCTTTAGTGTATATATATATATATATATGTGTGTGTGTGTGTGTAATTATATTATAATTCGATGTCTGCATTTCTTCAAATCAATATACATAATATTATAATTGAATATTTATAAATATAGTAATTAGATATATGTGAAGTATAACTTTAAAATTTTTATCTGCTTAGGAGCACTTTTGACTATCCTCGTAATCTTTGCCAACTAACACTTTGAAAGACTAACCTTTCCACAATTCCATGATCTTAATATTTTCTGCCTGTCTGTTAATTAAGTCTTGTTTGTATTTGTATATTCGCATAGCTTTCTTTATTTTCTTTTTGTTGAAAAATAAAGGAAGCTATGCTGATATACAAATACAAACAAGACTTAATTGACAAGCAGAAAATGTTCAGATCATGGAATTGTTGGAAGATTAGTCTTTCAAAGTGTTAATTGACAAAGACTATGAGGATAGTCGAAAGTGCTCCTAAATGCATAAAATTTTTAAAGTTATACTTTACATATATCTAATTACTTTATTTATAAATATTCAATTATAAGATCACATATGTATATATGTAGAACATATATGAAGGTGATAACACCTTTATTGTTAAAAGAGGTTACTTTAATTACAGGTTGAGATTGTTGATAGCTTAAGGGTTGATTGTTATAAAAAAAATTATACATAAACTAAATACTACTCATAAAACACATAAACTGAGCAGCAAACTATTTATCAAGAAGAAGAATTATTAATAAAAACAACCTGTGGGCTTTTTTATTTACATTCAACAAATGTTCTTAAAAGTAGATATTCTCACAGGTCCAAGATTATTAGCCAGAACTAATCTGAGATATGGATTATAGAATTATTATCTGAGATGCCCATTTATTACTTAAGTTTACAATAGATGTCTTTAGAATGAGGTAAACAGAATAAGTATCTATATGCTCTAAAATTATAATATTTATTTATAGCTAAAAATAAAGCTCTCAGTTTAAATCATCAAAAATATGACCAGATAGTGCAAAAAAAAACCTCTATATATGCTACAAAAAAATATAAAATAAATCAGCAGAGTAATAAAAAAAATTGTGCCAACTTTAGTGCCTTTTGGGAAAAAAATCACAGCCTTAAAGCTTGCAAATTTAATTTGATCTAAATAAAAATGATGTGTAATACATTCTAACATATTGAAATTTTGGGAAATATTGTAACTATTGGTTTTAAGAATGAATTTTCTGAATGTATCTTTTTAGTATTAAATAATAAAACAACACTTTAAAAGACTAAAACATTAATTAAAACAATAGGACATAAAATATTATAAAGTATTAACAATCATTTTTCCATTCTTTATCAATGAATATAATTGCCCCAGAAATTGATTAAGATAATCAGCCTTTAAAAAGAGCTATTACTATAGTACCCCAAATTGACTAATATTTGGTGACTAGCTTTAAAACTGAAATCTTATTTTCATTACTATATATCTTAACAACCTACTTTTAAGATTCAAGTTTTAATTACTTATGAAAGCAGTAAATATTTCAGACATAGAAGTCTGTAATACATAATAGAAAAATGTCGTACAAAACAATTTTCAAAATGCATGCATTTAATGTTGATCATAATTGTCACATTGAAAGTAACACAAAATATGGACTGAAATTATTTTACATCAAATGATATATGTAAATGAGATATTTATTTTATATAGTGCGATGTTTTTGAATTGTAATAAACTAATAATCAGCTTTGTTAGCTAATGCACATGTGCTTTGTGGATCTTAATAAATGAATACCCTCATTTTCCAATACAAGATAAAGTCTTTGTGAAAGAATAGAATGAATCCACCTATTCTTTCAACCCAAACGTTTAAGTATGGGCAAATCTTAAGTACTGGAAATGAGAGCATGAAGATATTAAACAATCATTTTAAATTACTTTTACTATTTCTGAATGAATTATGCCCGTGAATTTTACTAGAATTTATGATACATCAATCTTAAATGAAATTAAACATATCTAAATGCGATATGATGTATCGTAAATTCTAGTAAATTTTGCAGGCATTATTCATTCAGACATAAAAGTAATTTAAAGTGATTGTTAAATATCTTCATGCTCTCATTTCCAGTACTTAAGATTTACCCATACTTAAACATTTGGGTTGAAATAATAGGTGGATTCATTCTATTCTTTCACAAAGACTTTATCTTGTATTGGAAAATGAGTGTATTCATTTATTGTTAAGATCCATAAAGTGCATGTGTATTAGCTTACAAAACTGATTATTAATTTATTATCAAATGATATAGCAAATTTCCAATAAGTTTTGAAGTTCAAGATATACATTGCCACAATTATGTGGAGAATATTAAAGATTGTCAATAAGAAAAAATAGTGTATCTTTTGGTTTTATAAAGTTAGCTGAAAAAATACTAAATTAGTCTCAACTAGAAACCTATAAAAAATATTTTTTTTTACTGATATCTTGAAGTACATGATTACCAAAGTAAAACATAAATCAGAAATAAATTCTGAATATGACATTCATGTATACAAAATACTAAAAGAATTTAAACAAGAAAATTTGTCACCAAAAAATAGTAACCAGCATATCAGATAACTCTACATGATAACATAATGAATAAGTTGAAAGGAAAAAATTCAATGTCTATTTTGGTTGCTAATAATATTAACATACAAAGCAGAAATGTTAATATGGATCAGTAGAATGAAGTGCATTTATTTTATTACAAGTTTCAATCATTATCTGTAATGACTAGCACATTTTTCGTAAAGTGTGTTTTGCATATTTGTCAATTTTTGTAATAGCTGAAAATAGGGGACAGTGTCAAATTCTGTTTTTTTTTTAAAAAAAATGGCAGATTTCAAACAGTTGTAATGTTTGAAAGATCTTACAAGCAACTTGCTCTGGAAAAACATGAGTCTGGTGTGGTTTAATAGAAGAAATAAGTTTACTACATTCTAAAAATGTGTGGCAAGTCAAGTCAAACGTCAAAATAATGCTGATTTCTTTTTTGGATGCAAATAGCAATTGTTCCCTCAGCTTTTATTTATAATGACCAGGCATTTAAAAACTACAAGTTCTAAAACTTTTGCATGATTTTATAAAACATAAATGTCCCATTTTGGGGAAAAGTGAGAAGTGCATATTTCATCATGACAGCTTGAGTGTAAACAGTTTTTAATTAAATTCAACATGATCCAGTTTATTCAACAGCCACATTCACTTAATCTCACTCTGTATGACTTTTTTTTTTTTTAATCTCTCAAATGAAAAAATGTTTTGTTTATTTTCAGACTTAGAAATGATGAAAAAAAAATGACAGGGGTGTTAAAACACATGACTTTGCAAGTGTTTTCAGACTAGTTTAAAAAGTGAAGAACACATTTACATCAGTGTATTGCATTAAATGGCTGCAGAAAGGAGTTTGCTATTAACTGAAAGGAGACCCTTTGATTCCTCTTGGAGGCCGTAAAGGAACCGAGCAGGGCAAATTCCTAATGTCCACTCCATACGTTCTTGTCGTTGCAGCTGTTATTACTATGTGATTATTCATATAGTATAAGAACATGGATGGGCTGCTCACCAACACGCATTAGCCAGCGTGGTGAGTTTATTGGCTTTTTACCTCTGAGTTTAAGATCAAGAAACACCATGGTCTTTCTTCTCAGTGCCTGATAAGGCAGAATGAATGTTTGTGTAAATGATAAATATTTTTCCAATACATATATACAATTATGACAGACAAAAATAAAGCATGGCCCTTATTCCCAGGAGGCTGTAAAGTCACCAACCAAGGTAGCAGTTGGTGGCCGAAGGCGGAGGGTGCTAAGAATCCCCTGATTGCGGACCCAGGCTGCCATTTGATGATGACTTTTTATTTAGGTACTTACAACTGCAGATCACTTTCAAGTGAAGGAAGATTGCAAGAATTAGAAGAAGAACTGTCTTATATTAAATGGGACATTATTGGACTTTGTGAAGTTAGAAGAAAAGGAGAAGACACAATTGATTTAAAAAGTGGACATATACTCTATTATAAAGGCACACATATTGGAAATACAAGTGGAGTAGGATTCATTATAAATAAAAAGTGGAAGAACAATATTGTGGAGATTGATGGTGTATCGGACAGAGTGGCAAGATTAGTTATACAATTTAATAGCAGATACCAAATGCAGATAATTCAGGTTTATGCCCCAACAAGTTCTCATAGTGATGAAGTAGTAGAAGATTTTTATATGGATGTACAAAAGGCTTTTGATCAGAGTAAACAACATTTTAAAATTGTTATGGGAGACTTTAATGCTAGAATTGGTAGACAAATGAAAGATGAAATTGCTGTAGGTAATTTTGGTTATGGTAATAGAAATGAGAGAGGACATAGACTTGTGGAGTTTGCAGAAAAAGAAAAACTTTATATTATGAATTCATTTTTTGAGAAAAATGTTAAAAGGAAATGGACATGGAAGCATCCAAATGAAGGTACAGCAGAATTGGATTATATTTTGACTAACAGAAAATACATATTTCAAGATTGTAATGTTCTTAATAAATTTAACACAGGAAGTGATCATCGATTAGTAAGGTGTAAGTTACGTGTTAATGTAAAACTAGAAAGACAAAAATTATTAAGAAAAACAATATTTACAGTTGATATTCCTAATCTTCAGAAACATTCTAATGAATTTAAATTAGAACTTACAAATAGATTTCAAGTGTTAGGAGATTTTGAACATGATACAGATTTGAATGAAATTAATATGAAAATAACTGATACACTTTTAAAAACTGCAACAAACATAGCTGGTAGAAAAAAGCAGCAATTAACTAATAAAATTTCTACTGAGCCTAGAGAATTTATGAAGAAAAGAAGGAATATGAAGATATACAAAAATGATGCATTAAAAAGAATTGAATATCTCGAATTTTGTAAAATGGTACGGAAAAGAGTTGAAAATGATATAAGAAAGTATAACTGTGAAATAGCAAGGAAAGCTGTAGAAGAAAATAAAAGTCTCAAAAATGTTAAACAACATTTTGGTATTGGTAGGAAATTTATATCTGCAATAAGAAAAAAAGATGGAATTATTACTAAAAAGAGAGATGACATCATGAAATTGGTAGAAGATTTTTATCAAGAATTATATAGTAATAAAGAACAAGTACCTCCTATATCTATTACATCTTCCGAATTGCCCAGAATTTTAAATGAAGAAGTGAGACATGCAATTAAGTGTATGAAGAAAGGAAAGGCTCCAGGAAATGATGGAATTATAATTGATATATTAAAAGAAGCAGGTGAAGAAATAGAAACAATTTTAGCAAAGCTATATACCAAATGTCTAAATGATAAAGATGTACCGGAAGATTGGAAGAATGCAGTAATAATATTAATATTTAAAAAAGGTGATAAGGAAGATAGTAGAAATTACAGACCTATCAGCCTTTTATCAGTTTTATATAAAATTTTTACCAAGATAATTACAACTCGTCTACAGAGAACTTTGGATTTCCACCAACCAAGAGAACAAGCTGGATTTAAAAGTGGTTTTAGTACAATAGATCATATCCAAGTATTGAGAGAAGTCATAGAAAGGACAAACGAATATGAGTTGTCATTATGTTTTGGATTTGTAGATTATGAAAAGGCATTCGATTCTATACACATTTTTTCAGTGATTAAAGCATTGGATCATCAAGGTATAGATCCAGGATATTGTCATATTTTAAAGAATATTTATAAAAATACAACAGCAACAATTAGATTACATAATGATACTGGAAAAATCAACATTGAGAAAGGTGTAAGACAAGGTGACTCCATATCTCCAAAACTCTTTACAACAGTGCTGCAAGAAGTATTTTGTGGATTAAAATGGGAAACTAAAGGAGTGAAAGTAAATGGAGAGTATTTAAGTCATTTAGATTTCGCAGATGATGTAGTTGTTTTTGCAAATAATGCTTCAGAGCTGCAGGAAATGTTGCAGGAGTTAGCAGATGAAAGTAGAAAAGTAGGACTAAAGATAAATGTTAAAAAGACTAAAGTAATGTTTAATCGATTTGCTCAAAATATGAAAATAAAGATTGATTATGAAGAATTAGAAGAAGTTAACAGTTACAAATACCTTGGTCAGATTATTAATACAGATGGAAACATAATGGAGGAAATTAATCATAGAATTAAACTTGGTTGGAGTGCTTTTAGTAGAAATAACTTGATACTAAAAGGAAATATGCCTATGTGTTTGAAAAGGATGGTTTTTAACAAATGTGTTTTACCAGTTCTTACTTATGGATCTGAGACTTGGACACTTAATAGAAGAGCAATACAGAGATTTCAGGCCACTCAAAGGAGTATGGAGAGATGTATGTTGGGAGTAACAAGAAGAGATCGAAAACGCAATGTATGGGTAAGACAACAAACAGGTGTTACTGACCTTATTGAAAAAATTAAAAGATTGAAATGGAGTTGGGCTGGACATATTGCTAGAAGAAATGATAATAGATGGACAATTGAAATTTTAAACTGGGTTCCAAGAGATTGTAAAAGACCCAGAAAGAGACCACATGTGAGATGGATAAATAAGAAAATGTGCAGGGGTGTTGTGGAGAAGAGAAGCTAAAGATCGGAGAAGATGGATTAAACTTGGAGAGACCTTCATCCTGCAATGGATTGATAATGGTTGATGATGATTGCATTAAATAAACTATACTTTGAAAGTGATTCAATTGGAAACACCTAAAAATAAATATACACTTTTTTATTATAATATTCTGGTTATTTTTGTGTCCTCCTCATAAAAAAGTTTATTCTACAATTTTCTTAATTGCACTTGTATTCAGCAAGGTCTATATTTGTTTGACCAAATTTTTGTTCTTGTATTAAAAGCATGTTTTGGCCCTTCAGGTGGGTAACCTGCATTTCTTATTTGATCAGTCAAAATGTTGCTTTCTTTCTTTACTGATATAAACACTATAAGCATGACATCAACAGAAATATGGCTATTTGATAGATCTCTGACATAGCTTTTTAAAGATGGCTTCTACAAAAAAATCCGATGAAATTTGGATTTTTTTATAACCAGCACACTTAATTATTTTTTATTTTTATCAATTTTGTAATTTTCATGAAGCAATAAAGACAGAAAATACTCATCAGCATTCAAATATGCTTTCATCAGAATAAAAATACTTTGATTCATAAACAAGGCTTCAATGGAGTCTAAACATAATCAGAACACCAGGCTCGTAAGTATAAAATTCTGATTTTTTAAATAATATTTTTTTTTTTTAAGTATTTAAAAAATGATTTAATTTTTATTAATTTTAGTTTGTAGTTGGTGTGTGTCTATATAAATTATATATGTATCTATGCTCATATAGAATTCATATCTATGGTAATTTTTTAAGTTTTAATCCACTTATTTTATAAAAATAAACTTATTTTATAAAAATAATGATTCTCAAAAAGTTTAATAATTTATTATTTATTATTGTGTTTATATGGTGTGTTTGTGTTTACAAGTAATGATTTACAAAACTAATAATCAAATGTATAGAAAGATTGCATATGCAGGCAAATAATCAAATTCTGATTCTTGCCTATGCCTTAATGCTCATGCTGTGGAGTCACTCCATTTTTGCTATATGTTTCATTACATTATTTTCAAGTCTATAGCTAACAAATGGACTATACGTAAATAAATTATATCTATGTGATACAATAAATATTGCAAGATATTATCACTGGTGTGCATAAAGAATATAAACTTCACTGGTGTGCATAAAGAATATAAATGTCACTGATGTACACAAAAAAATATAAAATGAAGAGATGAAACTTATTTTATCAGTGATACAGACAGTAGCCTACAATTTCTAATTTTAGATAGACAAGAAGCCAATTGCTATGATGACAAATGCATATCTATCTTCTGGAAATGATATGATTTGATCTTTTATTAGGATGAATCTTTTTCTTATAGATGCTTTTGACATTTGGTAACTTTTGGGGTACAAGATAAAAATGAAGAATTCTTGTGTAAATACTTTTGGAGATTCTAAAGCTATGGATTATCTCAGGTAAGACATATTATATATGGTTTGAAAGATAATTTTGTAAAGAATACAAAGAAATTATTACTGAAAATGTAATTTAAACTTAGTTAATGATGAATTAGAAATTATGAACAAACAATAAAGTAATAATTATTTTGGATGTTGAAATTTCTTTTTTCCTTACTTTTTAAATGGTTATCACTATTTGTCTTAGACTTATTGTTTTTCTAGTTTCTATTAATGTAATTTTTTTTTTTCACTCTAACATAATTAAAACTGAAGTTATTGTGAAAATTGTGTCTCAAGCCAGTTTTTAAAAAAATTCAATATGGCATTTTAGGTCCAAGCAGTTTAATTAATTTATTAAAGTCAATAATATTGTAATTTATTGTGAAACTAATTTAAATGTAATTATAATTATTTTATGATCAAAACCAATTCTCTTTTTGTTCTTTTCTTTATTACAAACTTGACTAATCAATAATTATCAGATGGATGCCCAAGTTAAACTTTTTTTCTTTCTATCTTTTGCTTTTATCAATGGGAATTTGGGATTAAAATTGAAACTGATTGTCTTATATGTTCTACAGACATATTCTTTTTATTATCAAGACAATAGTCTGAAATTCAAAAAATTCTAAAATTTTAAACTTAAGCTAATCTGCTTACATCAATTAGTAACTTATAATAGAACTGAGGCTATTAAAATGTATAGTTACTAATCTGGTATCAGATCTATACACTTATACAAGCAGATAATTTTGGGCTCAAACCCATAAGTTTTTAGTTTGATTCTAGCTTTAAATTCTATATTCTTATTTATAAAGACAAAATCCAAAAAAAAAAGGCCCGAAATGGAAGCTAAATTGCCCTATCTGGTATCCATGGTTAACAAACTTTGAATAGATGATACAATTAGAGAAATAACTTCTCGTTTTATAATTATACAGTACGCCTAAAAAATCAAGAGATGTTGTGGCGATAATTAATTTGAAGGTAATTTTAATTTGCTGTAATTTTTACATATTATATTATACCAACGATTTAATAATAATTTTAAAAACATATACGCATATTTTGTAAAAATTATATAAGCCAAAGTAATTGCAAATACAATTTAATTTTACATTTAAACAAAAACAACAAAATATACACTTGTCAGTAATAAATTAGCTAACTAATAATGTAAATTGAATTTATTTTATAATTATTCAGTGAGTGTAAAGAGCTCAATAAAATGTATAAAATAGCTCTAATGTTGAGACACTATAATAAATTATAGATGTATTAAACAACCTCCATACTTTCCCATTCTTTTTATATTTATATAAATAAAGATACAGTAAAAGATAAATAACCCCCAAGATGCATTTCGTGCTGAACCAGCACTCATCAGTTTACCTAGTATGTTAACCAATGAGGATGAAATATCACCAGTTGGTCGTAGTTCTCTTTTATCTCATTCTGTCCATAGAAAGAAATTTAATATTCATATATACTATTATAATTATTACTATTATCATTATTGTTAATTTTTTGTTTGTTCTTATAAGTACTACTGCTAGTAATAATAATAACAAATGAATCAGGATGTTTTGAGGGCTCTGTGTAATAAATATATAACGTAATTTATGTAATACTTTATTCGAGATGGGCCTTTGTTCACGGCTCATTCACGCTAAAATCCCAAGAAAGGAAGATTATATAATAATAATGATGATGATGATGATAATGATGATGGTGTTCCAATATTTGTTAAAATAAAAATATTAATCTTTAAATAAAATATAACTTTACTTTCTATTATTATTTTTGCTTCATTTTTAATATTAAAAATAATAATTGTTACTGGGTTTCTAAAAATATCTGTCAATCAGTAAGGAAAATATCTCTTTCAAATCCACAATAACCTTTAGTCAAATTATCGCCGTTATTGGTTTCACCTCTTTTTAATGGTTAAAAAATGGATTATCTTTTTGAAATCATAGATTCGTGATTACAGTTCACTAAATGAGATTAAGCAGAAGCTCAATATGAAAAGGATTTACCTTTAAACTTAACTCGCCACAGAATCAGTGTTAACAGTATAGTTATCTAACATTACACTTGTCGCTATTGGAAAATATAAAATTGATTTTTGAGATTGATGACTAAAAAATGTGGCTATCTCCTGGGGAAAGAAACAGACAGCTTCATCTCATTAAGATTTTGCTAATAGGATAAAATATTTTAAGTTTGTTTTTAAAATATCATTTAACATTTCAAATGCTATATTACTTTTACATAATACAATACTTTTTTCATTACAATAATTAACATAAAAATTAATCAGAGATAAAATAATAGTTTCCATCAAAATAATTATTCCTTTGAATTATGCAAATTTTATATTTATTTATGTCGAATGATGTATTAAAGCTCTTCTAATTAAACTAATTTATTGTGTTTACAAATATAACTATATATTGAGAAGTTAAAAGTTGCATAAAAATAGTAAGCATATATATATATGAATGTGTGTGTGTGCACGCGTATGTGTATATATATAAGAAAAGACGAAATATAAAGCATTAATAAAAATAAAATGCAAAACCTTAGCAAATGACACAATTCCAAAATCTCTTTATTGACACCAACAATTCATAAATACTTTAATCAAATGGGTTTAAAAAGACTAATTAGTCTCACATAGTACAGAAGAGTAATGGTTTGTGTAAAACAAGACGAGATTCAACAGACACCAATGATGAAGGCACATTTCAACTAAAGATGTTGATTTTAAAATACTAGATAGTATATTATTAAAAAAAATACTGATGGTAAATTTGAACACCACAGTGTTTAGAAACAGTGAATGCATTTATGAAACTATAAGAAATGATTAAATACATGAATAAATTAAAATTGATATAAGATTATGTAATACAAATAGACTACGTCAGTTTTTGATTTAATAAATTGCTCATACATATTTAGCCAATAAACCAATTAATACCCAAATACAAATTCTTAGTTCAGACAAAAGAAAACTATATAAAAGTAGCAGAATAACAATAAAAATTATATAAAAAAAACTAATTTGTTATCAGCTAGAAGAATCCTACAAGTCTTACCACTATCAGCATTGGTTTTTCCAAATGCCCAGATTTTATCTCATTTGGCTGCAAAATAATTGTCTTTATTAATGATTTAATAATTATTTTCCAGAATAACTGAAATTTCTAGATTGTTATAAATATCATGATTAAATTTCTGAAAGACACTGAATCCTATATCCAACCAATAAAATGTCAGATAACAAAAGCTGTGACTAGAAAAATTTCTTCTAAACAGCAGAGCAAATATTATTAATTTTTGAAAATCTTTATATATATATCATTTGACTTTATATACATCATTTGACTTTGTTAATATAATTAAACGTAAATATTTGTAAAGAATTTAGAATGGCTTTGTTCGATATGACCAAGTACTAGGGATCTGTTAGTAGAGTTTGGTCAATAAATATTATACAAAATCTGAAGAAGAGTAGCATGATTAGTGATAAGAGGGCACAATTTATTATGGATGTTTTATGGTAGATCAATGACAAATTGTATGCCACATTTAAGGATGTAACTTTAATTATAAATAAAAATTGGCATGACATAACTTAGTAGTAGCTTTCATTGAAAAAGTTGTTATTCAACCTTTTTAGACACTAATAAAAATGTGATCTACACAAGATATGTGGATATCTTTGTTTGTGCTCTCTCTAAGCTGATTCAAAAAAAGTTTAGCAAAATTTTCCTGAAATTAAATGGATAATGGAAATGGAGGATAATAACCAATCAATCAAATTTTTGGATTTGAGACTGACAAGATAGAATTACACTATTGATTATTTAATGATTGTAAAACCTCTTAGTATTAGAGGTTTTGTACATCGATACTCAAAAGTTCCATTTCAATATAAAATGGCAGACTTTGAAGCTTTTTGTTTAGAAAACCAAAACATTGTATGTTTGAAGTTGAGAGAAAAAATAATTTTGTTATAAAAAAGATTTAATTAAAGTTGGTTACTCTAGGGTCATTGTATGTTCTAAAACATAAATTGTCATGCCTACATTTAAAAATAATATCAATTAGGCATAAGGATTTTAATATTGGTTTTAGATACCCTTTATCACTAATTAGACTTATTAATAATTCCAAAGATAATATTAATAATGATGATAAAGCTAAAATAGTATATTTCCTGGATTGCCAGTTTTGCAATGGATATTATGGAGAGACATTTGCAAACTTAAAATCAAGAATAACTCAGCATGCTCATTTATATAACAGAGTTAAATGCAACAGCACTTATAGATCAGTAGTTATAAACAACGAGAAAAAATCTGGTCATTTCTTGAAAACCTGCTGATGCTAAAACTTGTCTTGAAAATAATAATAAAAAACAAAAAGTAAAAAAAGCATGGCACATAATTAACTCTAAGAACTCCATAAATATAAAAGCCAATAACATTCCCTTTAGCTATCACTAGTCATTTAATCCAAAGACATAGCCAATTGCTAACTCAATTTACACATGCAAATATACAAATCTATTATAATCAGTGACTAGTTTAATATATGTTTATATGCATGTGGATTTGCTAATGTATTTGCTAATATTCACTTTAGTCATGTTTCACAAAGATACAACTTATCAAAGGTCTGGCTTAACAAAGTAATAAATATTGTTTTATACCAAAAATTTTTATCGTAATAGTTGATAATTATCTACATACTCTTGTAAATATATTAAATTTATTAAGCGCTAGCAGATGATTTAATAATAATGTGAAAGGCTAAAACCTTCAACAGGAGTGCCTTAAAATGCTTATGTGGCAGCCAATCAGATGTAATAATAATTTTTTTCTCAAGTTCTGGCTTGTGTTCTTGAATTGAGACTTCCACATGCAGTGATTATTACATCTGATTGGCTGTCACATAAGCATTTTAAGATGCTTCTATCGAAGGTTTTAACCTTTCACATTATTACTACATACTATTGTAGAATTTATTTTATTATATATATATGTATGTGTGTCAAAAATCAGTTTAAATAGAAGCTTAAATGAGATATTAAATGCGAAGATTAATTTTAAAAAATTAAAGATTTTTTATTAATGAGACTTTATGAAATTACCAAATCAAGAATATTTAGTTATATAATCTTACGGATAATTTGCCTGATGATGTATTTGACCCACCGGTTTCCCTTCCGGTAGGCATCGACGATCTTTGTATGACAACGTTGTCATGGCAACGAAGTGACTGGCGTGATTAATCCATCAGAGAGTCAATTTTTTTTTTTTTAACCGCGAGATTTAAAATTCGGAGAGAGATTTGGGAAATTTTTTGATTTTTCTGTCTATTGTGATTTTGCTATCCACTTGATCACAGTGATTTTTTTCAGCTCTTCCATTGCGTTTTTGATATTTTACTTTGTGATATGGCTGAAGCTTCAAGAACCTTGTTTAGTTTACCGAGTACGGAGGAAGAAGCGATCATCTTCTTACAAGACTGCGGTCTTCTCCCCAAAAGGAAATTATGTCAAAATGGGCATGAAATGAAAAAGTATATTCACAATTCCAAGAAACAATGGAGATGTAACTTGAAGGATTGCCTGTCAGAAATTGCAATTAGAAAAGGCACGTGGTTTGTCAGCTCCAAAATGACTTTCGTGACCGCTATATGTTTCATCTATAGTTGGTCCAAAGAATTAACATCGATAACATTTTGTGCGGAGGAATTGAATATTTTGGACAAAACTGTTATCCATTGGAACAACTACCTCCGGGAAGTTTGTACCTGGAGATTGTTAAGAAATGAAAGGCGGAAAATCGGAGGTCCCAACACAATCGTTGAGATTGATGAAAGCCTCTTCACAAAACGGAAGAACAATGCCGGAAAAGTCCTACCACAGCAATGGCTATTTGGTGGCATGTGCAGAGAGACTGAGGAATGCTTTATTGTAGCCATTCGAGATAGAAGTGCGTCTACTCTCATGCAAGAAATTTTGCAAAATGTACACGAAGGCTCGACTATCTACAGCGATTGCTGGAAGGGATACAAGAGCGAAGAGTTAGCTGAGGCTGGATACGAACACCATCGTGTTAATCACACATACAACTTCGTAGACCCCACAACTGGCGTACATACACAGAATGTTGAAAGGTTGTGGGGTTTGGTCAAATGGCATAATAAAAAACACAGAGGGACAGCACGTCAGCACCTGGACTCATATTTGAGCGAGTTTAGGTGGAGGCAGTCGTACAAAGCTGATCCTTTCACTGCAATTTTAGAACATATATCCCAATTCAGTCCTCCACAGTGAACGCTATTTGTAAGTAATTTTAATTTTTTTTATAATAATTATAATTTTAGAATTAATTATATTATTGAATATAGACAATAAGTAATCCAAATGCATGTAAAAGTAACGTCACCATTAATGCCATATTCGCATTAAATCTTTATTTTAAATGTACAAACAATTTTTGTTAATATTTCTTCAATTATCAAACTTCCACTTAATTATGTTTCATTTGTAAATAATTTTCAATAATTTTTTTAATAAAATTACCAATATACAGTCCGTTTTTAAAATTACCAAATGCTTGTAGAAAGTACGGCCTCTTACACCACATTTTATACAAGATGGCCATTAATGGTAGATTCGCATTAACTTTTTTTTTTTAAAATTTACAAAAAAAATTTTTTTTTATATTTCTTCAATTATCAAACTTCCACTTAATTACATTTAATTTGTAAATAATGTTTGTATTTTTGGGTTAATATTTCTATAAATATCAAATTATTTTTCATAAATTCATTGGCTATACAGTACGCTTTTAAAATTAGCCAATGTGATCACCATTAATGGCACATTTTCAATAATTTTTTGTTTTTATATTTTGTATTGACCTTATTTTGTATTTCATGCACGTAAATTTTCACTAATTTGTTGGGTTTTTTTTTGTATTTTTGGGTTAATATTTCTACAAATATCAAATTATTTTTCGTAAATTCATTGGCTATACAGTACGCTTTTAAAATTAGCCAATGTGATCGCCATTAATGGCACATTTTCAATAATTTTTTGTTTTTATATTTTGTATTGACCTTATTTTGTATTTCATGCACGTAAATTTTCACTAATTTGTTGGGGGTTTTTTGTATTTTTGGATTAATATTTCTACAAATATCTATATTTTGTATTTTATATCTTGTACTACAAGCTTCGCTTGTCAAAAAACACAAAGGGCCCCCCCAACAACTACAGCACTACGCGCTGTTATAATTGGCCATATTTTTAAGATTTTTGAATAGTTTTCATGCGTGTACATTTTAAATAAATTTTGTATTGACCTTATTAAATTTTCACTAATTTTTTTTTTTTGTATTTTTTTTTCAGAACCAAGAAACATGCTGGTGTTCAATCGGTGTGTATCACATGACATTCCTTTTGTTTTACGTTAAAATTTTTATATTTTTGCCATTTTACTTTGTATTTTATCACATGATAACCCGATGACGTATTACCCTGAAGGCATACCGATTTAATGTTGCGCTTTTTAATGTGACGTGTTCACGTGATATGCGGACACATCTTAGCGAGTAGATGTGTCTGCAGATCACTTGGAGACATTATCTTAAAAATCGCAACATTAGACCAGTATGCCTTCAGGGTAATACGTCATCAGGCAAATTATCCGTAAGTACCATAAATATTATAGATATTACATTTCTGGATATATTTATTCTACATAATAATATATAGAAAAAATAAAAAAACAAAAGAAAATCTGTTTGAAAAATATCTTTCCACCTATTATTGATTTCAGTATTATAATTACCATTTAATCAAGAATGTTTTAATCATATTGAATCATGATTATGTGTGTGTGTATATATATATATATATATCATATGTAAAAGCACAAAAACATATTAATATAATTCAAAGTTAATGTTTTAGATCGCCACTAACATGTGAATCTATTAAAATTTGGAAAGAAAAAATCATTTTATTGGCATTATTTATAATTTATAAGAATTTTTAGAATGATTTAAATTTTATCAATTTGCTAGACATTAAATATAAAAATTAGAAAAGACAATAAGTGGAGTATTGTACTCCTGAAAGAAAGTGCTAGTCCTAATGATAAAGGTTTTGAAGATCTCTCGGTAAATGTTGGTTATCCAGTCTTATATCAAATTCATTTTCAAATTATTAAATGACATGCTATCAAAAATAGTTTACATAAACAGAAGACTAACATTAATTTGGATCATATATATAAGGGTCATGAACTCAGACTTTCAAGCTTTTTTACATCTATTCAATCCATCTTATACATACATATATATATATATATATATTGCAATGATATGAATAATTTGGATTAAACCTGGGGTAATGGAAAACCATCATCATCAACCCCAGTTAATGAACTAATCTAAATTCAAATAATATGAATAAATATGAGCAATGAGAAATCAGAAAAGAACTAATGTTCACCCAACATTACACAAAGTAATAATCATTCATCATCATGAATGATCAACAATAAAAATAAATTAGCAGTCAATCTTGTTACTGTGTTTAAAAGTGATCCATTATAGACCAATCTAATTATTTAGCCTCTGCCAAACCTAGAGCAGGAATACAAACAATAATTATCTGAATGCACATACTCAAGGGCTACTCCTTCAAAATACAATCATAAGCCAAATAATGCTGAGATACTAAAGACTTCCAGACCATCATCAATGCTCTGACCATTTAGTACTATTAATTTACTTGTCAACTATAAATTTAATTTCTAAATAAATAATTAAAATAAAATGTAGTTCATGGAATTTAAAGGATATCTCCTTTGCATCATACAGCATCATCATCTGATGGATGTCCATAACACTAAACATAAACTCCTACTTCATAACTAATTGTCATGTACAAATCTAACCCAGGAAGCAAGAACTTTATAAACTATTACAGTGAATAAGAAATAATTAAATAAAAAAGCAGATTATTATAAATCACTTCAAATAATTCCTAGGTTTACCCTACTATAAGTAAATAGTTTTATTGGGACCATTTTTTTTAAAAAAATCCTAGAATCCTAAGCTGACATTAAATAAAGTCACACACACTGCAATTTATGAATCAAGAATTGGATAGAATAAAGAAATTAAGACTTTAAAATATTTTTTAAATAACTATTTAATAACTAATTGATTAATAATGAACAAAAAAATGACATGATAGTATGAAATTTTAAACATTTATTTCATGGAAAAAGTATATTTTTATAAAAATTATAATCAATCAGTTGATTTCTACTTATAAATTAAATTTTAATTCATTAAGTTATTTTTTTAAAATAACTAAGAGTTAGAAAAACAACATTTTGAAAATCAAATATAACAATCTTTGATTTAGCTTAATTAACCTTTTGTTAAGTTTTTAGAAGGAAAAAATAATGTTTCACTAAAAAATTAAGTTTAACTATATTAAAAACCTAGGTATCATAATAAATTTTTAAAAATTGACTTCAGAAACAATTTTCACAATAACTTTAGTTTCAATAATGTTAGAGCAAAATGCTATATATGACAGAACATAGAAAAACTAAGGAAAACAATAAGATTAAGACAAATAGTGATTACCATTAAAAAAGTAAGGCAAAAAAATGTCAACATTTGAAATAATTATTACTTTATTATTCATAATTTCTCATTTATCATTAATTAGGTTTAAATTACATCTTCATTGATAATTTTTGTATTCTTGACAAAATTTCCATTCAAACCATATATAATACTTCTTACTGGAGATAATCTATAGCTTCAGAATCTCCAAAAATAGTTGCATAAGAGTTCATCATTTTTATCTTGTATTCCAAAAGTTAACAAATCTCAAGATATCTATAAGAAAAATATTCATCCTAATAAAAGATACAAAATAAAGCATTTTTATCTTGTACTCCAAAAGTTCACAAATCTCAACACATCTCATCTTAATAAAAGATACAAAATAAATCATTTCCAGAAAGTGATTATGTATTTGTCATCATAGAAATTGGCTTATTGTCTATCCAAAACTAGAAATTGAAAGCTATTGTCTATATCAATGATAAAATTAGTTTTATCCCTTCATTTTATATTTTTGTGTATACCAGTGATGTTTATATTCTTTCTGCACATCAGTGGTGCTATCTTGTTATATTTATTGTTTCTAGGAGATATAATTTATTTGTATATAGCTCATTTACTAGCTATAAACTTGAAAATAATGTGATGCAAGATGTGGCAAAACTATTGACTTCACAGCATGAGTATCAGGATATAGGCAAGAATCAGGATTTGATTCTTTGTCTGCATACAATTCCATGTGGTATATATAACCATTATGGCTATTACCACACACACCACTTGAAACCTTCATTGATTTTAAGAGTTTATATTTTCTCATGATACTATGCTCAGTAAATTTTGTGATTGCTTTATCAACTATAGCATTTCTGTACATCAGATAATCAGTCTTAAAATTTACATTGCACTGCTCTATAATATCTTAATTTTATATATAACAATCATTATTTGTTATAGGAAGACAGACATGAAAGTGCAAGCACAAACACACTAATAAATTATTAAACCATTTGAGAATCATTATATCTATAAAATAAGTTTGTGTCAAACTTAGATCAGAGCCCCAAAATTACATTATCTATAAACCACTGCATTATATTTGAATACAAGAATAATTTATATACTACACATACTAATACAAATGCAAACACATTAATAAATTATAAGAAAATTTAAAATATATGATTATTTATTTGCATATGAACATTAATGGCCTGCTTACCATCAAACATCAACCAGCACAGTGAGTTTATTGACTTTTAACTCTGAGTTTAATGTTAAGACACCCTGTAGTTTTTCTTCTCATCTACCTGATAGTTTTAACTGGAATAACAGTTGATTTTTATTGAAGGCAGAATAAAGGTTTATATGAATAATTTTTTTAAAGTAGTTATTTATAATCAAAAAAGACAAAACCAAATAATGGCCCTTATTTTTAGGAGTCTGTAAACTTATCAGCCAAGGCAGTGATTGATGGCCAAAGGCAGAAGGTGTTAAGAATTCCTGATTGCAAACTCAGGCTGCCATTCAATGATAATCTTTTTTTTTAGATACATATAAGACTGCATGAATTAAAGAAAGAATTGTCTAATATTTAATGGGACATTGTTGGACTTTGTAAAATTAGAAAAAAAATGTGAGAAGACCATTGATTTAAAAAGTGGCCATGTATTTTGGAAGTACAATGGAGTGGAATTCATTATAAATATAAAATGGAGGAACAACATTGTGAGGATTGATAGTGTATCAGACAAAAAGGCAAAAATAGTTATACAATACCAAGTGCAGATAATTCAAATTTATGCTCCATAAAGTTCTCATTGTGATTAATAAGTAGAGAATTTTTATATGGATGTACAAAATGCTTTTCATCAGACAAAACAACATTTTAAAATTATCATTGGAGACTTTAATGCTAGAATTAGTATCAACAATTGAAAGATGAAAGTGTTGTGGATAATTTGATTATGCTGATATAAATAAAAGAGGCCATATTTATGATATACACAGAAAATTAAAAACTGTATATTATGAATTCTTATTGTATATTATGGATTCTTTCTTTGAAAAAAATTGCTAAATGAAAATGGACATTAAAGTTTCCAAATGAAGATACAGCAAAATTTGATTATATTTTGATTAACAGAAAATATTTATTTTAAGATTGTAATTTTCATAATAGCACAGGAAGAGATCACTGATTAGTGTGTTGTAAAATGTATGTTAATGCAAAATGAGAAAGACAAAACTTTTTTAAAAAAAACGGTACCCACGATTGACATTTCTAACATTTAGATGCATTCCCCTGAATTTAAATTTAAATTTTCAAATCGTTTTAAAATATTAATAGATTTTGAAGTATTCAGATTTGAATGAAATCAGTAAGAAGATAAGTAATAAACTATTAACAACTGCAAGAATGATAGCCAATACAAAAAACAACATTTTCCAATAAATTTTATACTATAACAAGATATACTATGAAGAAAATAATGAATTTTATAAGATGGTATGAAAAAGAATTAATAATGATATAAGAAAATATAGTTGTGAATTGGAATAAAATTTTTAAAAGTATAAATCAAGATCATGATATTGCAAAAAACTTAATTTCATAATAATCAAAGGTGAAGTAAAAACTATTATTTTATTTCAATAAGAAGAAGAGATGGAACTATTACTAAAAACAGAATAGACATCATGAAGTGTGTGGGAGAGTTCTATAAAGAATTATAATAAAAAGCAAAAAAAAAAAAAATTGCTCAGATTTTTAAATGAAAAAGTGAGACTTGTAATTAAATCTATAAAGAAGGGAAAATCTCTAGGAAATAATGAAATTATAATCAATATCTTAAAAGAAGTAAGTGAAAAAATATTAAAAAAAATGACAAAGTTATATACCAAATATCTAAATGACAAAGATGTACTAGGTGATTTGGAAAATGCAATCATAATATTGATATTTATAAAAGGTGATAAAGAAGATATTAAAAATTATAAACCTATCAATCCTATACAAGCTTTTTATCAAAATATTTATAATTTATCTATAGCAAACTTTGAATTTTAACCAACCAACCAAAAAAACCTGGATTTAAAAATGGTTTTAGCATAGTGAATCATAACCAAGTATTGAGAAAAGTTATAGAAATAACCAAGAGATATAAGTTCCAATTATGCTTTGATTATAAATTATAAAAAGTCATTTGATTCTATAATCATGTGCATAGTGATTAAGGCATTGCATCATCAAGACATAGAAATAGGATATTGTCATATTCTGAAGAATATTTACTGAAATGCAACAGCAATTATTAGGTTACATAATTTAATATCTATTCAATTCAATTCAATATCTACTTATTATGTGCATTTCAATATTTACACTTTAACAGAAATACATAATAAAAGAAAAAAACAATAAGCAAATATAAATTACATACATAAGATTGTTCATGCTTATCAATATTATTAAAAGTTAGATTATATACTATTTGCAATCTATTAATAACTGACTTGATAAAGAAAGTATTATAATTAGCATAGAGAAGGGTTATGGAAGGGTGATTCCATATCTCAAAAATGTTTTATATCAGTTTTATAAAAAAAATATTGTTTATTAAGACAAGAAAGGGAATAAAAGTAAATGGATATTATTTAAGTCTTCTAGATTTTGTAGTTGATGGGATGGTTTTTGTAAATAATATAATACTTTGAAGCTTCAGGAAATGTTACAATAATTATCAGATAAAAATAAAAAAGGACTAAAGATAAATGCTAAAAAAGATTAAAGCAATGTTCAATGAAATTACTCAGAAGAAGAAAATAAATATTGATAATAAATTAGAAACTAACAAGTATGAATATCTTAATCAAATTATTAATGCAGATGGAGGCATAAGGAATAAAAATAATTATAAAATTAAACTTGAATAAATTGCTTTTAGTAAAAATAACTTAATATTAAAAGTAAATATGTCTACATGAAATCATTGTTTTTAATAAATATATTTTACCAGTTTTTATTTATAGACCTACAATTTGGAAACTTAACAGAAGAATTAAAAAGACTTCAGACTACTCAATAAACTATGGAGAGTTGTATGATGGAATAACAAGAATAGAGCAAAAATAAAATACATAATTGAGAGAAAAAATAGTTAGTGGCAATATTGAGAGAAAAAATAGTTAGTGACAATATTAAAAGAATTGGGAGATTGAAATGGATCTAGGAGAAATGATAATAGATAATCAGTTGAAATATTTAACTAGTTCTTAAAAGATTGTAAAATATTTTTTTTAAAAAGACCACATATAAAATGGTTGTCTTTAAATAAAAAAATTTGCTGATGTATTATGGAGAAGATAGATTAGAAATTAAAGATTCTAGATAATTTGGAAAAGCATTCATTCTGCAGTGGGTGATGGTTGTTTTTGAAAATAGCATTTTAGGGCTTCTGGAAATGTTGCAAGAGTCAGTTCTTACTTTCAATTATGAGATTTGAATAATAAAAAAAACAATACAGCATTGCAAACACTACTGAAAAATATCAAATGATAAATGTTGGGATTAATAAAGAAAATTAAAATATATGGGTAAAAGAACAGACAAATATCATTGACAACAGTAAAAGAATTAAAAGATTGAAATGGAATTATCCTGAAAATGTTACAAGAAGAGATGACAATAGATCACAACTAAGATCTTAAACTAAATCTCAGACGTTATGATAATTGTGAGATAGATAGATACATAATTGTCAATCTAACAAAGAAAAGAGAAGAATCTGAACTAAATTTATAAAGAATTTCATTTTGCATTAGTTTGACAGTGTTTGAAAATAATAAAGATAAGACATGCTACATATTTTTTTATAGTCAGTCATATATATATACACACACAAGATAAGTTAGTCAGTCAAATTTATTATGCTTAATAAAGTACTTTTATATTCGTGCCTGTATCTCTGTCCCTTTCTTTTTAATTTTACCATGTTATCTTTTTTATTATTATTATTATACATTTTTTTATTTTTTCTTCTAAGCTATTTTTGTGTTAGTGTATCTTATTCTATTTTTAGGCGTATTATATAATATACTTTATTTTTTCGTTTAATTTACCATATTTGTCTTTTTTTTTTTAGGTCTTTTTATTATATAATTGTTTTTTATCTTCCTTTCAAACCTATTGTTGCGTTTATTTTATTTTTAGATATATATATTTTTTATGAGTTGCTTATTTCACGAAAAGGAAAATTTTATATTTAATATGAATTCAAAAACTTTCATTTGATAGATATTTTAGTTTTTTTCTAAAAAAAAAACCACCATCTTAATTATTTTATTAATTAAAACGTATCTTTCTTATAAGTAATTTAATTTAAAATTGTTTTTATGATATTCTGGGAAAACAATTAGTAAATATCTTTTAAAAAAAAAAAACTTAAATAATAATCTAATGCTTTGCAACTGCAAAAGTGAATGGCTCGTGTTAGAAGTCAGAGAGCCTTCCTTTGCATGACTGTATTTCATAGACTTCCTCTTAATTCGTTGAATTTTAAAATAATATATATATATTGAAAAGAATTAAACATCTTTGTAATTACTTGAAATTTTAATACAAAAACATAATTGTTACGCTTTTTAAAAAAAATGATTAATGAAAAAATAATTATTAAATATAACTTATTTTAATGCTGAGTTAATTTTTATAAATAATCTGTGTCTTTCTTCAGAAAAATTTATTTTAAAAATATTAATCAAAGTTTTATTATTATTACTATATTATTTTAGCTTTTTTCACCCCGTTACGTTATTAAAAACAAAGCTATAATAATAAAATATTTTGAATTCTATAGACATGTATTTTAATTCATCTATCTGCCATTGTATATATGATGACTCAAAAATATCTGTCAATCACAGAATGACCTATTCTGTGAAAAACAAAATCCTGCAAACTAAACAATAAATATGTATTTTTTTTATGTTAGTCGTCTTTGGAACAGATTATAGATGATTTCACAAAACAAATATCAAAATGTTAGACAGATTGAAGATGGAGTTATTAATTTGAAGAGATTGATTAAATGCAAAAATTAAAAAAAATCCTTTTTTTGATTCCTACTTTTAAAATATGATTATGACTGCCCTACTAACTTTTCAAATTAGAATGTTTTCAATGTTTTGAATTTAGCTGTTATATTTCTCCTTTTTCCTCACAAATTGACTTTTCCAGATTTCTTCCTTATCTGATTGGATTAAGCATTGTTGGATGCTGGCCAATAGGCTGATGTATATCTAAACACATAGCCAATGATTAGTACAGCCAAGAAGCAATGATGATCACTGAATCCGAATGCCTCAGTGAGGTCAGGGATCTGGTAATAAATGGTCTTCCTTTTTGGGGGAAAGGCGGAGAATGTTTTTCTATCCTAGAAAGATGGTACATGTTCTCCAGGAGAAGCCATGCTAATCTAAACAGCAGTAAGCATTCTTATGATAGCAATATGCTATTTGTCCACACACTAGGCAAGTTCACCAAATGACCAGACACTGCTAAGACTACTGCCTACTCAAAGAAAGCTGTTTGGTACAGCCAGAAGAGTCGTTCTCCCTACCTGCAAGGCAAGCTATCATGTATAGCTCGAAGCAGTAGATTGTGAAGATTCAGATCCAAGAATCCACAGTAGAACTATATTATTCTGTATTATATATATATATATATTATATATACTCTGTATTATATATATATATATATTATAATACTCATGTTAGTATTGTTTTTGGAGGTTGGGTATGTAATCCAGACCAACCACAACAGATTTTGGTGCGGTTAGACAAAATATTTTTTTTTCCCACAACTGGGAAAAAATAAGAGCATAAATACATGAGTGCACCCTTGTACAAACACTTGTTTAACTTTACATATCAGTAATTATTAAATCACACATAAATACTTCCCAAGTCAACAGATTCTGGTGCAGTACAACAAAAGAATTTTTTTCTTCATGACTGGAAAAACTCAAACAAATGCCCAAGCTAACTGAGTTGATGCAATCAGACAAAGTGAGATTTTTCCCACTTCTGGAAAATAACAAAAAAAATATGTGAATGTAAAGGGTTTTAAACATTCATTAGTATTTGTGAAACATAAAAAAACTGCCTAATCCAGCTGGATTTGATGCAGCTAGATTAAAATATTTTTCCCCATGGCCAGGAAAATAAAAAATAAAATACATGAATATGAAATTATAAGCAGTTGCCATATTTTTATAGTAATAATTAAATATCTCATTGCAATCCAAATAAAAAACAGATTTGGCATATTGTGAAAAAGTTTTTCCCTAAGACAGTTTATATACCAATCAAAATTGGTTATTTTAAAAAAAAGATGAAAGCTCAGTATAGTAGAGTAAGAGTTTTTTTCAAAATAACAGTATTGAGTGGTAACTTGTAGTAAACAGGAAATAGATACTTTTCTCACATTATACCAGAGAAAAACATAGAATGACTAATATAATTAGCTCGATGGAAGCTTTTGACTCAGGCTGCTCTGGGAACTGATCCAGCTACAAAGTGCATCTAATTTTTTATATGCAGGCCAATCAGATTAAGAAGTCTGAAATAAAATTAGCCATGCTGATGACAATAATCGGATCTCAGACATATGATATTTTAAAGTCTCAAGTTGGGTCAGAAACATTATCTGACTTGGATTTTGAGAAGGCATTGATGATTTTCACAAAATATTTCTCTCCAAAACAGCTAAAAATAATGCAGAGGTATTATTACAATCTCTGTATCCAAGTGGAGGACAAAATGGCTAGAGAGTTTGCAATACAAATCCAGCATTGGCACTCATGTGCAATCAAAGAATTCTTAAATAAAGCACTTTGTAACCATTTCATTTGTGGTATGACCAATCATAATTTAAGATCAAATTATTAATGATAGTGGATACAGACTTTGAAACATCTGTATCTCTAGCCATGCTGGCAGAATCTATAATGTGTCAAGTGAGACCATTCAAACAATAAATTTTACCATTAAAAAAATTGAACAGAAGACTAAGTCGGTCAAGCATTCAGTTAGTTCAACAACTACCATGAGTGATAAGCATTATTATAGGTGTAATGAACCATTACATGCACAAATAGAATGTCACACCACTATATGTGTTCATTTTGCAAGCAAATCAAGCAAATAAGAGCTGTTTGTCTAAAGATGGAAAGACAAGTAGCTAATATGAGAATGAAAAAACACATTCTGAATTATACCAAAGGCAATCTTAATGAAAAAAACAAGTTGCCTCTATAAACAATATTAAGAGTGATGAACAGGTATTTAAACACAGGATCTTCATTAATGATATGCCAGTCACAATGGAGCTGTCCATTGTGTCAAAAAAGACCTGGTCATCATTAATAAAAATAAGTATAAGGTTCATCCTAGTAGCAAGGCTGTCACAGACTATCAGAGCAAGAAAATAAAACTCTTGGGTTAGACAAGTGTTAAAGTAATGGAGTCTAACAAAACTACATATTTACCACAGGTAGTGGAATCTTGTGATTATTATAATTTATTAGTCTATGCCTGGTTCAGTCACTTAGGGTTTGCAGTCACAACAATAAATAAATTAAACAATGATCACTCTGAAAGCAATGAGCCATCTGAGAGATTGGTTTAAGAGACTAAAAAATTGCTCATAAAGATAGACACTGTAAGTTGTTATTACAGCACTCTACACCTAGTACAGGAAAAAACTCTAGTTGAAATACTTCTTAATAGAACTTTGTGAACTAACTTATCAGCTCTTAAACCTGATCCAAATAAAGGAAAACCAAAAAAGGACAATATCAAATTGCAAATAGGGACTAACATACTATGCAGAATGTATAGTGGATCTGCTAAATAGATCTCAGTGGTCATAATTCAATGGAAAGGATACCACATCATAGTAGTCAAAACAGCAGATGGATATCAACATCATCAACATCAAAATCAATTTAGACTGAATTAAACAGATACAGCCACAATGAATGAATCTCCAGAAACAAGAATTGAAAGCAAGGAGGATCAACAAACTGAAGATGATAGCTAACCAGAAAAATCACCACAGATTAGCTGTTTTCCAGCACACCTGTCTGCTGGCCAATAGACTGATGTACAGCTAAACACATAGCCAATAATTAGTACAGGCAATAAGCAATGATGATCACTGAATCTGAATGATCCAGTGAGGTCAGAGATATGGCTATAAATGGTCTGCCTTTTTGGAGGAAAAGCAGAGAATGTCTTTCTGTCCCACAGAGATGGTACATGTTCTCTAGGAGAAGCCCTGCTAACTTAAACAGCAGTAAGCATTCTTATGATAACAATACACTATTTTTCTACATAGCTAAGCAAATCCACATAAGGACTGGATGTTTCTAAGACTACTTCCAACATGAGGCAAGCTGTCTGGTACATCCAGAAGAGTCATTCTTCCTACACATTAGGCAAGCTATCAGGTGTAGCTGGAAGTGGTAGATTGTGAAAACTCAGATCAAAGAGTCCACAGTAGAGCTATATTATATATATATATATATATATATATATATATATATAATTATTATATTAATTATAATAGTGATGCTAGTATTGTTTTTTGTAGATTGAATTCATATATCAGACCAAACACAACAGCAACATATAAAGACAATTTAATAATTAAAGTTTAAAAGATTTGAGTATTTCATTAAGTCAGTGGCTGAAAAATAATCTTTAGAAACTTTTATTTTAGATAGTTATTAATTTGAGAATACTAAATCAATTAAAGTATTTTGACAGATTTTCAAATATAAAGGTGGACTTGAGTGCTGAGGTGCAACACATATTTCTATATGCATAATGCTGTATTTAGTTGATTAAAAAAATAGAATAATTCATATAGTGATATAAATACTAAAACTAAATAGCTATATATATATATATATTCTAACCTCCCCCCGCGCATCCTCACCCCAAAATATACTGTTTATTACGAATATTAGGGTTCTAGCTCAGTTAACAAATAAATAAATGAAATATTCAACATTAATTAAAATGATTACTAGCTCTAATTTTAAAATACAAATACGGTTCAATTTTAAAATGAATTAACAAATATTTACTATTTTCATGAGACATGGAGTTACAATACAGGGAACGAGATAGACTACATTGAGCCATTATCCACATGATACTACCTCAATGGCATAAGAACACTATCCTCCCTTTTTACTATACCAAATAACTAATTGATAGTATTCTTACGACTTTCTGAGCTCTATTCACTACGATAAAAATAATAATCATATCTTAATCTTCTTTATAACAAGAATCTAGCTCAATTAAATAAAATGAAGTAAAATAAATAAAATAAAATCTCAGGTTCATAAATTGTATTCTAACTGATTTAAAATTACGGTAGTAAAATATGAAAAGGGAATTTTATGTCATAATCTACTACACAGCAACTAATAATAATAAAAATAATAATAACAATAATAATATAATCTTATTTCTTCCTGAAATGAAATAAATAAATACGTACGTGGTAGTATTTTAATAATCTGACAACAGAATACGTGTGGCAACATTAGCATATAATTTAATGTAATATTGTGGCAACCGACTTATGACCAATAAATAATATAAAATTATGATCTTTTAATTTTAACATACCAATAAATTCTCAAAATTCTTATAACACTTTTATGTTTACCTTTTGTGCAAAATCTATATGTCTGTTTCAATTATAAATGTATCGTGATTTCATGCATCCGTGTGGAGAAATAACAACTCGGACACAAAAACTTTAAAACAAATTTAAAACAAAGTTTATTAACAACATAAATAAAGTAACAATATTTTTACACTATATACATTGGATATCCCTTACTTTCATATCTCAACTTAGTTTATTAGTTTATAAATGAAATCAAAATATTATTTACTTTTCCTAGTTAAATCTTATTTTTTAACGCTTAAGAAAATATAGTATTATTACTTGATTTATTATTATGGTTAGCTTATTACAAAATGCATTTCTTATATGATTATCACAAACACTTTTCATCCCTAATATTATTAAATTTACATTTTTTACAAAATTTACATTCGTAATAAAATTCTACAAAATAACAAATTTTAGTTTCATATTGGTTGTATGGAATCTTACACAGTCAAAACACTATTCTACATTCGGTATTAGGTTTTTATTATTCATTATCCGATGTTTATTAATCCTAATATTCTCATTCAAACCTTGCTTTGGATGATATTATTATAACTATTAATATACCATGCACAAGTATATGTTTATTATACCTTATTGAATTTTCTCTGGATAAATATGCAATACTCATTCCCTTCAACATTAATATTTTAAAATAAAAATTCAATTTTTATTATCACTTTTAAAATACTTGGTTTAGATTTCTTTTCAAAATCTTATATTTATTTCTGAATTAATTTTACAATGTATTATATGATTCTTTCTCTCTTTATGATATTTTGGACTTTCAATTTTAAAGTTACACAATTCTATACATTTAAGCAAATAAACTATTCTTACATAAACGATAACATATCCTCAGTTCTATTTTATTCATTATTTCTTTGAAAATATCTTTCTGACCGATGCAGATTCACGAAATAAGGATAGCAAAAATAGATGCATAGGATCAAAATACAACTAGAATATTACTCGTCATATACCTTGACAATCATGGCACTGTGAATTAAAAGACACTACAGAGGAGTGACCTTTACTTGTCTACCAACCTCTATCATAGGAACGATGCTAAAGCTATTTCTTCAGCTTTATTCTAACATCAAAAGTTTAAAGATATGCAAAAACACTGTCCAAACCATATGTGTTCAGTCATAGGACTTAGTTAACTATACTAAACCACACAAAACTAAATATGATCCAAATCCCTTATATTTTCCTATTTCTTAAAAAAAAACACATCATCTTGGTTTCCTCTCCCCTAGTACTTCCAAGTCACTATCCGATCTTATTTCTCAAGATTTTTTTCTATACTGTACATCGACAAATACATATCTGCATTACTAACAATAATAAAATTCATTGATATTTTAAAACTATTTCACTGTTCTATAAGAAAATCTTTTTACTACTTTCCTCTGTATATTTAATCATATACAAACTATTTAAATATCTGAATACTTTATCACATGAAAGTGCAAAAGAATCACACAATTGTTCTGTTAAATTATATTATTAATATACTTTAAATAAATTGTTGCATGCATATTCCGAATTACTCCTATCTCATTATATGTTAAAATGTTGCATAAAATGTGTACATATAATTAAGACTTTCACACTTCATTCTTAGGTCAATAGATGATCTAAAAAAAAATACATTATGCATTATAATAACTACTAAAATTACCAAACGACCTTTATCTCCTCGATTGCGTTCCGTGGGCTTCACCATCCATTTGATCCTTGTAGATATAAGATTCACATCCATACACTTTATTTTAAACACTATTTCTATAATTTTATCAAGCTATTATATTTAAATTTTAATATTACTAAATTTATGTTTTATGTTTTCCCTAATCTCACATAACATTTTATATTTTAAAATAAATTAGTAAAAAATATTCAAACTATATTTACTGTACTCCTTCATCAAATTTTCTTGAAAAACTGTTCATACTAAAGCCAAAAAAATTGTTTATCATGTCTTTTCCATTCACTTAATGTTCCTCTCCCTGCTTGTTCAATTTTAAGGTAAAACAAATATTACTTCGTTCAATAAATATTCATAAAGGATAATCCTTGGTTTTTATAATATTTAATACAATTATTAATTATGATATTAGTTAATCCCGTAAAGAAAACTTCTAAATATTCTCTTCTAATATGTCTTGCTAATATTTTCTCCCGCGACTTTTACGATGCATCTTCTCAGTACTTTGATTTAAATATTCAATAAAACTTTTCTGTTTCCATGGATTCATTTCTTTAAGTAAATTAGATTTATAGTTTCCAAATCTTTATCTTTATTAATCCTTTCTCTAATGAACACTTTACAATATTTTTAATTCTTCTTAGAGAAAGTTTTTCTGTTCCTTTTTCATAAAAAACACAATAGCTCTTTCATATTATTATTCTGTAATTTTTTTTTCCTTCTTTTAAACTCCTGGTACTATATACTTTGTAATGTTTCCTTTAAAAAGACAAACATTCTTTCTCCATTATAACTTTTACATAATTTTTTTTCTTTATGATATACGCATCTTAATTTTTCCATAGAGAAGAATAAAAAAAAAAAAAACTTCGGAGTAGCCTTTTAAAATTATGCGTCATAATTTTTCCTGACGGCAAATAACTTTTCTTTTAAGTTTTCTGTATAATGTCCAAATTATATTTATCTGAGTTCTAATGATTTTCTGGTTGATCACAAATAAACTGTATTCAAGGCACTTTACAATTATTTTTACTTTATCAATACTTTTAGGTACTTTTTTCTGTAGTATTTCCATTTTTACTGCAAGGTTTCGACTAAACTTGAATAAAAATCCTGGCAAGAAATCTTTTAAATTAGCCTTCCATTTAAAGGCAGTTCAAAATATTATATTTTAAAACAAAATTTTTAAAATAAATACAAAATTTTTTAAATTATAACACTTTTCTAACTTACGATCTTATACAGCTAAAAAAAATATGTTCCTCCTTCCTTTACTTACACATTCCTTCTCCCGCTCCGTCTAATTCCTATATTTTGTCTGCTAAAATACCTCCGTTGATTGGTTAATGACTTTTTTAGCACGAACAAATTTTCACATTTTTAGTTTTATAATAGATTAAACTTTTTAAATAAAGAATTTATGATGTCATGTTTTAAAATATTACTTAGAATAGTATTTTTAAACTCAATTATAGTTTTATCAAAATCATTTAAATTTTAAAACAATTATTAAAATAACATTTAATATTTTAACTTTTACTTTAACGATAGATAGCAACTACATTTAGTTTTATAATTCACAAACTTTATTATTATATTCTAACAAGCATGTGTGTGAAGGTATATAATATACAGTCACATGCTTACTAACTTTATCAGATGATTTTTTTTTTATTTACGTCTCGGTCTAAATTACCAAAACTGATATATTTTATAAAATTTGGAAAATAATTTTAAAATGTAGAACCAAATATAATTCTCACCATCCCAAAGTTTATCTTAAAATATATTAGATTAAATTTGAATATTAATTATAATTATAATATTACATATAGCGTTTATTTAATTTATTAGTTTTAAAACATTACAATTGAATTGTTAATATACTTTTAACTATTTATAGCTGTATTATTTTATATGGCCAGCTTTTACAACCATAAGCAAGGATATAATTAAGCTTTATTTAACTGTTCCTTTTTAAAATAATCCATTATACTTTTACATACCAGGTATTTTTCAGTCTTAAATTGTACTATAAAATCTAATTGATCATACAATTATCAATATATTACACAAACGTATTTTAAAATTTAAAATTTTTTTAGCAATTGACCATTCTACCTTATTATGACCTATAGATAAGGGCACAATATATATATATATATATATATATATATATATATATATATATATATATATATATATATATATATATATATATATATATATATAACTATTAATTTGATCAATTTATAATATGAAAGGGAGATCTGATGCTAGAAATATGTTGTCAAGATTATAACTGGGTATGTTTATCACCTCACTGAATGTGATACTATAGAATTTATTATGGTAAACTTACATTTTCCTTAGATTGCACATGTGATACAAATCAATAGCTCATTATTTCATAAAGAGTATCTCAAACACGTTTTAAACAATATTCAATATTAGTTAGTTTCATTTGGAAGGTAAGGTTGATAATAAAATACATTGAAGAGCTACAACTAGTTATAGTGTTAAAATAATTTTAAAAATAATGATTTTCTGCAGAAGTTAAAAGATATAATGACAGATAAGCAAAAAACCAATTAAACAATTTATGATGTGCTGTACATGGACATATTTATGTTTTATAAATTGATCTTCATCACAAAATTTTTTTTTTTTTTTTGCTTTATTTTTCCACCTATTTTTTTCTTATACTCATTTGCAAGTAGCTATTGCAGATGTATAGAACTTTTATGTCATATTTTTCTTTTATATATTTATATTTCTAATAAATTCTTCCCAATTTATTAAATTCTAATATAACCAAATCAAATGTTGAACATTTCTCAAATCACCACTTGGTAAACAATAAAAATGTCCACCTGTTGAAAAGTTAAAATATATATCTAGTTTAAAAGTTTATTACCTTCATACAATTCATCTTATGATTTTATATTAAAAAGAGATTTTTTTATTTTTTTTTGAAGCCTCAGATAAGCAAAACAAAACAAATTTATTAAATCCTTTTCAACCAACATATTTGATCATTGCAATTGTTATGTAAATGTTCATTAGATAAAAGTGTATTTGGTCTACTTATTTATATTAATGTACCATCATCAGTAAATTTATTGGTTTTTTATTCCTGAATAAAAACCACAAAATATTACAAGTTTTTTTTTTCAAAACTTGATAGCTTTTTAAAACTAGAATAAATATAATATTCATGTGTATATGGATGGGTGTGAACTTCTTATTAATATTACAATTCCAGATTGATAGAAACATGATTGTCACAGCTTTTATCTTGGTGCGTTTGTCTTTAGATAATTGACTAAATAATTTATAAATCAATACTTAAGATTTTGATTGTTTAGTCTACCATAAAGGCATCACCCAAAGTGGATCTTAATGACCAATAGAAATGAGAGCTTTGAATCCTCAAATTTTGACTGGGGTTCTATTGAAGATCACTATAGTTATAGATTACTTTCAAATAAAGAATAACTAGGTAAATTAAAAGCCAAATTATCACATACTAAGAGAACTTATTGTTGATTATTTGTGGAATTAGAAGGAAAGATTAAGAAACAATCAATTTAAAAAACTGATGTGATTTATCTCAAATGCACAAATATAGGTACTATAACTAGAAGAATATTTATCACAAATAAAAAGCAACAATATGGATATTTATCAGATATATAGAAATTAGCGCAGAGAATTTGATACAAGAAATTTGCAAAAATAAAAATGCATTGGATAAATGTGATATGTAATCAGAAATTAATAGTGACTGAGAGTTGTAAAATTTGCAAAAAAAACTGTATTTTTAAAAGAAAAAAATAAATCAAAAGATAAAATAAAGCCATACAAATGACAATGCATAAATTGGCTTAACAAAAAATATATTGTAAGACTGTAATTTGATTAATAAAATGGATTAATAAAAATCAACACAAGAACTAATCATTGCTTATTGAGAGTAAAATATGTGTTAATGTAAAACTGGAATGACAAGTAGTAGTAGTAGTAGTAGTAGTAGTAGTAGTAGTAGTAGTAGTAGTAGTAGTAGTAGTAGTAGTAGTAGTAGTAGTAGTAGTAGTAGTGGTAGTAGTAGTAGTAGTAGTAGTAGTAGTAGTAGTAGTAGTAGTAGTAACAACAACAACAACACTTATACTCAAAATTCATCAGAGTATCAAAGGCATCCAGATACCAGGCACATCACAACATATAGCCTTTATTGCATATATAGAAGACATCACAATCTTCCTACCATTAAGAAAACAGATACCAATATACAGAAAATACTGCAAGACTTTCAAGCCACACACCATCTAAAATTTAATCAAAACAAGACTGCTGTTTGGTCTCTATACACCATTAAGCCATGCATGCAAATTTTCCAAGACAAACCATCTCCTTTCCTCAGCTTTTCTTTCTACATGGGAACAAACACAATGAGGCAAAAAATCCAGAACAAGTTAAAAGATGAAGCAGAATGAATCACCGCCTCACTATCAAAAGCATACCTCTCAATATATGCTAAAGTACAATTGTTCAATCAGCTGATGATCACCAAGATTATCTATTATTCTCCCATAATTCAATTCTCAAAAGCTTTTACAGCAAAAATCTCTTCATATTGCAATAAACTTCTATGGAATAAAAAGACAGTGTCAATATCTGCAAAACACCTTAGTCTACCAGCAATACACAATGTTTGGGGCTACATAACATAGATATTTTTCGAATACAAAGGACCACAAACCTTATAATAGCCACCCTCAGACATTTTCCAGAAATCCAGTATTTAATACTAATAATACCCACAGACAAACCTCCACCTTCACATTGTTATCTATCATCAGTTATAAAACAGTTCAGAATCACATGTACTCAAATATCACTGCAAACAACAACAAAATATTTATATTGGCAGATATATGCAATGGTATACCTGGGATATACATCAGATATTTCAACAGAGATGCTCAGAATAAACAACTGACAGCTGCTTAAAAAATTTAAAAAATGGTCCATGGAGTCCAAATTCTTTGGTTTCCTCCTGAAACTAAATCTATATGTTTTGCCAATATCATATTTTTTAAGATAGACGATTATATACAAAAATAGACCCCTTCTGCATGCTATGCCACCAAGCAGAAGAAACTCAACAAAATCTGTTTTACAACTTCCCATCATTAAACAATATTTGGCATGAAATATCAAATATATACAAAAAAACAAACATCTCCCTGCAAGATATTATCAGTGCATTCCGCAGAACAGCCACCCCAACAATCCAAGCAGCAACCTTCATACTTTATGCATTGTGGTGCATACAATGGTGCACACAATGCACATTCGCTTTGGGCAATAATACAAGGCAGCATCCATCAACTTTTCACAACAAGTTAGCACAATTAAAAAACAGAGACAATAAAATAGCACACACAGATATTTTTGCGGCTACTTGGTCACTTGTAAAACAACAGCCAAATCTCTAATAGTTCTGCCTTTCCTCAATAATAGACTTAAAAAGAAGGCAAGAAAATGGACAGCAAAAAATTCATGAATCAATAAATGATAACTTAAGATAAACAATCCATCACTCACCCTGTATATATATGTAAGAACTTGGAAAAAACTTAAACACAATATATACAATTCTCAGAAATATCAATGTAAATGCATGTATATGAAAAATTATTAATGTAATCTGTTTTCTAGATTGAATAAAGTTCCCCTTTTTGAAACATAATAATAATAATAATAATAATAACAACAACAACAACAACAACAATAATAATAATAATAATAATAATAATAATAATAATAATAATAATAATAATAATAATAATAATAATAATAATAATAATAATAATAATAATAATAATAATAATAATAATAATAATAATAATAATAATAATAATAATAATAATAATAATAATAATAATAATAATATCTTTCTCTTCTCAACCCATAAGTTGGTGGATAGCAAAATCTTTCATCCCTTTTTATATTGCCATATCCTTTATAAATCTACAAGTCAAAATATTAAAAAAAAAATTGAGATAACTAATACTTAAATAAAATCTATAAGAAATAACAGATATTTTGGTAGAAATATATCTAGAGATAAAAAAAGCTGCATTTCATTAATAAATTTTTATTGAGATAAGAAAAATGTTTGCATGAAAAAATATATAGTAAAAAAATAATTTAAAAGGTAACTCATTCAAATGAGGATATAAGTATTCATAAAATAGCAAGAGAAAACATTAATGGTAAGATTAGTAAATGTAACTGAAGTGATAAATAATATTGAAAAATAAAGATAGCAGAGTTATTAAAAACAGGTATAATGTCAAAGATAGTATTAACAGTTGTTATTTTAATCTTCAAAATTATTCCAATGAATTTAAATTAAAATTTGCAGATTAAAATATGAATAAGATCAATAAAAAAATAACTGATACTCTATTAAACTCAATTATGCAAAGCCAACAATTCATCATAAATGTTGAATTGAGACAAGACATTTAGACAATTGCAAATTTTAAATTTGGTAAAATGATAGGAAAAAGAGGTAATGAAGATATTTACATAAAAAAAAATTTAATTATTAAAAAAAATCTATAAAATGAATGTAAGTCTCAAAAGTAAATACAACACACTGGTTTAATCAAAAGAAAAGATAACATTATTATTTTAAAGAGTGTTAACATCATTCAATGTGAACCTATATAGTAATAATGAACAAAAAAACATCTTTTGAACAGCCAAATGTTTTAATATAATAAAATAAAACATCTTATTAAATTTATGATAAATGGAAAAGTTCTAGAAAATGATGAAATTATCATTGCTATCTTAAAAGAAACAATCAAAGGAATAGAGAAATTTTTGGCAATGTTATATACTAAATGTTTATGATTAGTAAATAATAATTTGGCCACAGTTTTAAACCTACATTTTCAGTATTGTTTGCTCTGAACATAATAATGCCAAACATAAAATGAAAGAATCCTGACACATTGCCATGAAAGACATGCAGTCAACAAATAAGAATCCTGTGCCCCTTGTCAAAAAAATGACTTATGTAACTGTACATATTTACAATTCAAATTTATATAAAGTCCCTGCTTTGTTTATTATCTAATAAAATCACCAAGTCCCCCTTACAATCTGTACTATGAGGATGACTATTAAGTAATTAAAAACATGCTAGGCATCCCATGCTCATTGAAGGTTAAATTAAAGCTTTTCTCTAAATACTTTTGTATGTATTTATTTTTTTAATTACATTTTTGGAGATAAAATATATTAAAGTTTTGATGTTAAATAATAATAAATGATTGGAAAACATCAGTAGTAGTTTCAGTATTTAAGAAAGTGAAAAAGATTTTAGAAATTATAAATCTATCAGTTCCATACATCTTTACTATGATCTTTATATTTCATCTACAGAAAATTTTGGATCTAATCATTCCCTCCATTCTCTGACCCAACCCTCAAAAAACATTGAATTAAAAAATAGTTTTAATACAGTAGATTACATCCAAGTATTAAAAAACTGTAAAAAGGAATAATGATTATGAATTGCCATTATGGTTTGGATTTGACTTTGTATGCATTTCTGATTAAAGCTTTGAACCACCAAGATATTCTCAGGATATTGTTGAATTCTGAATAATATTTATTAAACAATAGCTGTGATTATATTATATCAACATCATTTTCAACCATTATCAATCTACTGTAAAATAGATGAAGATTTCTCCAAGTTTAATCCAGTTTCTCCAATCCATAATCTCTCTTTTCAATGTTACATCAGCAAATTTCCTTATTTTATATATATATATATATATATATATATATATATATATATATATATATATATCCTTTCTAGATGTTTTAAAATCTCTTGGGATCCATTTTAATACTTTAATCATTCATCTATTATTATTTTTTCTAATAATATGTCCATCCCAGCTTCACTTCAGTATTTTAATTCTTTCAATGATATGAATAATACCTGTTTTCTCTCACTAAAGTATTTCACTTTCTTTTCCTTCTTGTGATTCCCAACATCCACCCCTTAACATTTTATTGAGTTACCTGAAGCCTTTGAATTGGATTTCTGTTAAGTATCTAAGTCACAGATTTGTAAATAAAAACTGATAAAACACATCTATTAAAAACTCCTTTTCAAACATGTAGCACTGCCTGATATGAACATTTTATGTAAATCATAGCTACACTTTTGTTTGCATTTTTCAGGACATAAAAAACTTCAATCCACCTGGTGATTATAAGAAAGAATCTTTTTTGCTTTTCTTTTTACTGGGATAAATGTATACTGCTAAAAGTTTAGTTTTTACAGCATCATTTTTCACAAAAAAACATTTATTTCCAGTGAATAAAGTTATAGGTCATCTTTTTGTAGTAAATAAAGTACTTCATCATCATGTATCAAAATTAATGGATTAAGTTTGTCAGAATATCTCATGCAAGCACTATTTTATGAGATTGCAAGATTAAAAGTTATCATTGGACTAATATATATGTAATATTTCACAGCAGGTTTAACCCATAAGTACTAATTATTGTTATTCAGGATAAATAACTTCTTTACTTCATTAAATAATATTTCTGTAGTATTACTCTCATGCAAGATAGGAACAGGTTTCTATCCACTTTTAACATCTTATGGAGGGATATAATCATAAACATCTGACCAAAGACATATGGAAAAGATGTATGATCTCCAAAATGCACATCTCATGCTGAAACAGCATCCATTAGTTGGTCCAGATCACATTCTCTTAAACATATCTTTATCAATGTTTTAATCACATAAACTTGCTATCGCTTGTATTTATGATCAATAGATGGCGTTTTACCAAAACCACTGAACAAGCATATATATATATATATATATATATATATATATATATAATTGATGTGTCAAACTTGTTGCCCTCATAACTTTCACACAAAGCATTTGATGAAAGTATATTAATAATTTTTATTAGACATTCATTAGACTAGAGATGTAGGCATTTAATGAATAATATTTTTGTAATGTAGTTTAATGAATGACTAATAAAAATTATTATTATACTTTCTTGAATTTATTGTTAAACTTTTTTGTGTTTGTTTTCTTTTAACAAATTATAAAATTGTCCAGCTGCTAGAATCAAGTTGGCCCTGAATATATTACAAATAAATAAATAAAAATCTTATTAACAATTTTTTATTGACATAAGTGAGTAAATTTCACTTCTTGTTTCAAATGCAGTAATTAAAAAAAATTTACTACTAAACAGAATATTTAAATGTTTTTTTAAAAGTTAAGATATTATATTTTCTTTACTTTCATAATATGTGATGTTTACCTCATTTAAATAAATCACCAGAAAAGAAATTATGTTTTTAAATATAATTTATGAAATTCTTAAAAAAAAATTACTTATTTTTTTATTGTTCTTCTCAGTAGATGAAAATATAAAATACTGGAAAACAGAAACTCGATGTATTTTAAAAAAATAAAAAAATCTTTAGTTAAGTGGAAAACAATTGATAAAAGTATTTTTTTTTAAAAAAAAAAAAAGTTTCTTCTAAATGTAGCTTCAAGACTTAATAACTATACGATAACTTTTTAAAAAATTACAAAATTCTTATTAACAGCACTTAAATTTAAAAATATATTTTACAAGTAAAAATATTTTTATATTTACTTAGAATAAGTAATATGTATGCATACCTTGTCAGTCTTTGAGACATCACAATTTGACGAAAGATTTTAGTTATCCATATAAACAATATATTTACAAATAGTATAAACTTAAATTACTTAAATAATTTTTAAAAAACGGCTACAAATAAACATTGAAACTTTTTTTTTTAAGTTTCAAACATTATATATACTGAATGTGCGTATATATTATATATATTAGTACTTTTGTTGCCATTCAACACACATTAAGAAGCTAATTAAATATCAAAACAAGATGCATTTAAAATTTTTAAAAGGAAAGTTTTAATATTCAAAACTTGTTACTCTTTAAAGATTTTCACATTTTAATCTGATACTTTTTTTTAAACATTTATTTAACTAAAGTAATCTACGAAGCACTAAAATTATTATTTTCCAAAATCCATACAATCATTTAACGATTTAAAAAAATTAATCAACATTCAAATTGAATCCATTGAAATGCTAAACAATCTAGTTTTTATGTGTGGCGTGGCAGATCTTAGTTTTTATTTAGACTCACATGTGGAGTTATCCATGAAAAGCAAATATCCATCTTGGTTTACAAAAAGTATTTCCAAAATATATTTTAGAAGGGTTTTCGAATATTGTTATAAAACATATTGAAATCACTTTTTAATATCTTAATTAAACAGTGCTGCAATGATAGGGATCGCAATGCTGTTAGAATATATTGAAGCGAATTTATTGCAATGATTTTGAATGTATTTATGTGATGTGATGTGATGTATTTTTGGCTTCTCCTTAAACGAAGTCAAGAATATCTCAGCAATTATGCCCAGATAAACCTGTTAGCCATTTTATTCTCCATTCCCCACTCTTAAGTCTTCCCATATTCTGCCCCATCCCATTTCCACAACATAATCTTTGTTAACTCTATGGCCTTTATATCTAAACCCCCCCTTATCTCTTCGCAAACCCAACATAAAAACTAATAACTCACTTTCTGTATAGTCACTTTGTTCATGTCTATTCTCCCATAACTTCATTATCTGTACCCTTTCTGCTTTCAAGCATTTACATTCAATCAACAGGTGCCTAATATTTTCTACACCTTCCTTACACAATTTGCATGCTAAATTATCCATGGTTTTCCATTTACATGTATATTCTCTTGTTGCTAAAGATCCCATTCGAGCCTTAAATAATAAGCTACTTTCCTTACTATTATCATAAATTAACTCGCATGCAATATTCCGTTTACTTCTATATATATTTAAACTCTTCTTACCCTCCATACTAGTTCTCCATCTCTCCAACTCCCTATTTTTTATTAATGCTTCTATTCTTTTCTCCCATTCCTTACCACTATAACACTCAACAATCCTCCTAACACAATCGTCCCATCTTTTATACAAGTATATTGATATAAATTCTTTATCCAAATCTTTCACATACCGCATTACCTTTCTCACCCATCTTGTTGCCTGCCCTTTACTCATAACCCAATTGAACACTATTTTTGCTATTCTTTTACTATCCATAAACTGCAACCTACCAAACATTTTCATTTTACTTTTTGCATCTCTCATATAAAAACTTGACCATCCCATTTCTCCTTGAATTGCCTCCTTTGCTGTCCACATCTCTGCATCTAATGCATGTCTTCCTACTTCCCTTTGTACTTTCTCTAAATAATCTAAAACTCTTTTACTAACCCATAATGCATCATTACCATATTTTAACCCTGCTACTGCAACTCCCTTCCATACTATTCTAGCTACATCATATTTATTATATGAAAATACTGTTAGTTTCTTTACCAAACCCTTTCTTTTCTTTGCTTCATTTAACAAGTTTTTCTCCCATTCATCCAAACAATTTTCCTGATTACTTAAGATGATTCCCAAATACCTATATCTATCCACCACACTTAACTTTATATCCCCCAATAAAAATTCTACATCTTCTCCTTCTCCAGTATTAACCATCATTATATCTGATTTTTCTTTACTAAATTTAATCCCCATCAGAGTCCTTTTAAGTTATATATGAAAATCGATCAATTATTGTTGCTTGGAAAGAGGATAAGAAGGGCACCAAAAAGTTTACTACATTCTAAACTTAATTACATATATATTTTTAATTTATTGTTTAATAAATAAACACAAACTTTTAATTTGATTTTATATTATTATTACTATTAAATATCACTATTATTATTACTATAAAATTTTAAGCAATTCTATAGTTGTTTTAATGGCATGTATTTGCTCTATTATTTCCATTGATAGAAACAATAAACCATTCGATTTATTTTAAATATTATTTTTTTTATTACTGAAGATTTTTGCAATAACTAAAATTGAATTAATTTTTTTCATACTTCATTACCTTTTTTTCCAAAATTGAATTACTGTTAGTTTTAGTATTATTGAATTTGTTTCTTAGTTTATACTATACACTGATTGAATTATTGTTGTTTTGTTTTATCATTTGCTCCAAAAATAAATAAGTAAGCTTTTGAAAGAAGAATTTATCTAAGAACAAAGAATAAAAATAATATTGATTGATGGTATAACATTTTTAGAATACTTGTTTTGAAATAAAGGGAAAAAATTCAAGGTATTATGCTAATAATTATTGTTCTATAAAATGCAGTATAAACGAAGTTAAACTTCTGAAAATTTGTCACAAAATTAAGTTCCACTCTAGTTAAAAGATGATGATGATGATATAATATTAATCGAAACAGCAATAAATCTTAGTCCTGTCACCATGTTCATTCCAAGAGTTCCTAATTCAAATCCTAAGGGTTTGCTCAATACCACCTTTATTAAAGATAAATTTTATACCTTATCAAAGATAGAATAAAATTTGATTACATAGCATACTTTTTTAAAAAATGTCCATGTGTGCACATAAAAAAATTTAATCACATTTATTTTTGACCAACATGAGAAATAAAATAAAGTTGACAACCTTGTTTTAAAAATTGTATAATTATAGTCCAACAGCAAATCTTAATTTTTTTTTCTGTATAATAGTTGCAAGTTCTCAAGCTTCAACCAAAAAATTTGCTCATTATGATCATTATTAAAGGATGCAATTCATGATAACTGATGTTTTTTTCATTTTTCCAAGATGCAATTCATACTGACTGACATTTTTCCTAAGGTGCAATCCATGCTGAACTAATATTTTTCCATTTTCCCAAGATACAATTCATGCTGATTAATATTTTTATATTTTCCCAAAATGCAATCCATGCTGACTAGTGTTTTTCCATTTTCTCCAGATGCAATTCTTGCTTACTAGTGTTTTTCCATTTTTCTCAAGATGCAATTTATGTCAATTAATATTTTTCCATTTTACCAAGATGCAATTCATGCAAACCTGGGTTTTTTCATTTTCCCAAGATGCAATTTGTTAAACTGATATTTCTCCATTTTCCTATGATGCAATGCATGCTAACTAGGGTTTTTTCATTTTTCCAGAATGTGATTCATGCTGAAGTGATATTTCTCCATGTTCTCAGAATGCAGTTCATGCTGACTAGCATTTTTCCATTTTTCCAAGATGCAATTTATGCTGTCTAATGTTTTTCCATTCTCCCAGGATGCAATTCAAGTTGCACTGATGTTTTTTTATTTTCCCAAGATGCAATCCATGTATTTTTCCATTTTTTTCCACATGGAACTTATATAACAAATGAACAATAAGACTTATACTATGAAAACTATAGTACCCTCACCAAATGAGCCCAAGTTTTATGAAACCATATGTCAATCTAACACTAACTTCAATTCTTTCTTCATATGTTTTCAATCATACTATCATGCATTTCCACATATTTTTCTCAATATTACATTTAAAAATTCTAGGTAAACCTAATTTGACATATATATCTTGTTATGTAATTATTTTTTTTTAATTAATGTAAATCATGTTTTTTTTCTATCACACCCAAGATTGTAAACCTTTATTACATATGTAATATCATGAATCAATTTGTATCTAAACCTCATGTTTTCAAATGTAACTTATGTAACCCTTTTTGAGTCTCAATAAAATTAACCCATTGAATAAGAAGAAAAAGAAAAAGAGGAAGATGCAACAGCAGTTGCTGTTGCTGCTGCTCCTATTTTAAATTTAAAAAAATATTTATGAACTTACAACTTGCGAGTAGAGATTTGTGTAATTTAAGATTTTATAGTTAATTATAAACTTTTAAATATTGCTTGATTATAATGAAATATGTATTGAGTTCCACTCTTTCTCTCCTAACAATTCTTTATAATAGAGATCTGCATTTCTGTTTTGTCTTGTTTTTATTTATTTATTTTGTTAATTTTTTTTAATGGATTATTACTGAAATGATGTGTTATTATGATATTACTATAGCTAGCAGAAGCACTGTAGCTGTGATATTAGCAGTAATGAAAAATGGAATTTCAACTTCAGGTATGTATCAACTAATGTCTGCTATCTGCATTACATTCTGGAAGTAAAAATTTAAATCACTTTGAATGCAATTATAGAATGAGGTTACATATAGTGTACACCATGAGATAGCATTATATGCATATTATATACATTTAATAGCATATTTAAATAATGCAATTACTTAATGAACTGCTAAAAATTTACCATAATGAATCATGAGGGGTTGTTTGATGTGAAAGCAAATATGAGTACAGCAGTATGTCCTATGCAGTAATTCATTACTATTCATTTATTGTACTTTAAGGTTTGTGCTCTTCTAATATATTATAGAAATACATTATTATCTTTAATAAAGTCATTTAAATTGTTGGGAAAAAAAGTATTTGTAAAAAAGGTTGTGTATTAGTCCAGTGGTGAAATTTTAGTCTTCCTTACTTATCATTATTTGTGATTGCTAAATATATGATAGTACGTTTCATTTAATTAAGTAAGTAAATTTAGCTTTCAAAAATTTAAAGATTCATTTTTAACAAAGTTATAAATAACAACTCCACTTTCTGTATTAATATCAATTTATTAATGTGGCAAAAGATGGCTATATTTAAAGCATAATGAGGTTAATGGTAGCTAGAAGTTAATAAAGAAAGTATAGTAAATATAAAAATATTCTAGAGATCTTCAACAACTTGTCTTTGAAAGTTAAATTTAATTAATTAAAAAAATAAAATTTACTATCAAATACTTGATAATCATAGATAATCATAATAATTTTAATGAAGACTAAAATTTCACAGCTGGACTAATACATATGTACTAAAAAAGATTATTACAATGGACACTAAAGTTGGATTATCTCTATCCTTATCCTTCAATATCACTCCCCTCCTCCTCTATTAAGACTGTTTTTGTCTTAATTGTGTTCACATTATTATCATAAAATATAATTCCATCTTTAGTATTATCTAAAGAGTCTTTTTGTGATGAAATTGGTTTTTCTGGAAAATACCTATTGCAGTTTGTTTAGTTGCTTCTCTCCTTCCCATCTATTAGCTTATAGCAAACAAGTGAAGCATTCACTTCAGTTTTCATTAATAATTAATGGCCTGAATTGGAGTCAACATCTTCTAGTTTTTCAATGCCATTAATAATTAAAAACATTTCTTCTAAATTTCTCACACTGAATTTGTTTTGACTCTTTATCTTAATTTTCCATCATCGTTTTCTTTTACTTACTTTCATGTGACACAGCTGTTTTTTTCTGCTCAAATGCTCTTTATTTGAAAATTTTCAATTTTATTAGCTAACTCATAACCTCATCATCTAATTCAAAGTTAAAATTGTTTACTTTGCCTAATTTAACTCTTCACCTATCCACCTCCCCCTTCTGACCTTTTTTCTTAAATTTATTTTACTTTTTAAATACAAGCATAAATCATCTACTTGGAGTTAAAATGTAAAATAGGGGATTTGAACACAGACTTTCAAACTTCCTTCAGGTATTCATTAATTTTATTTTATTAAAACCAACATATTCATTGATATATTTTTTAAGATTTTTTTTTTTTTTCAAAACTCTATTAATACACTACAAGATGACATCATTCCAAGTTAAAACATATTTTTACTTAATTCAGTAATAGTATTTCTTCAAGTGGGTGATGTATTTTCATTATTTTCATTAATAGCTTTAATTGCTTGAGGAAAATATTATTAAATAATATAACTTCGAAAAATACAATAACTCCTTAATCTGTGTATTGAAGCAATGAGTTTGTATTAAAGCTCATTTTCACATTTGGGTGAAAATCACTGATATAAGAGAGATGTTCTAAAGAATTGTGAATAATTATAAAATCTTTATAAAAAAAACATTTTTTTAATAATGATTTTTAACTTACCAAGATGTTTTTAGTCTAAGAGTGTGTATTTATTAATATTTTTAAATGTCCTAGGGTTTTCATTATGTTAAATAAAAAATGTATGTATACTTATAATCACTAAAGTATTATCTAGTCTTTAAATACTTTGATGTCAGGCAGTAATTTTACCTTTATATGGATGAATGTTTTTCTGGTGTTCTTTTCTAATATTAAGATTTTTGACTCATATTAAAAATTTCTTGGGACAAATATCCTCTTCTTAACATTATATCATTCTTCCATAAAAACTTCAACTATGTTAACATGAGTCATCTTTATGCAAATCATGACATTGTTTAAAATGCATGATGCTGCTTAAATGTATAAACCACCCAAAGGTGGCATTAAATTTAATTTCAAATAATCAAAATGTTCAATATCATTTCTGATTTTAATTTTTCAATTGATGGTACAAGGAGTTTTTCCATATTAGTTATAAGAACTCTTTCACTGTCCAGTTAATATTGTTGTTTTTATTAAAGCAGATCATCCTATAGCATGAACTATAACATCTTCAGCTTTGCTATTTTCATATTGCTTTATCACATTATTTCTATGTCCAAACTGATTGCACATTTTTTATAGTTTATCCTTTTGGAATTTTTAAAAACCATCTTACACTGTATATTTTATGAAGAAACCATATAATCAGTAAATGTTATGCATTGTAATTTGATTCAGGGTATTGATGTCTTACAAAGTATGGACACTATATATATATATATATATATATATATATATGTATACATTGTACACTGTATATATATTTCACTTATATATATATATATATATATATAAGTGAAATAATAACAGTGTACTTTTTCATAGTAAGTAAATAAAGAAAACATTAATATACTTACATAATAACATTAATTTAAAGTTGTAATTATAAATTTTATTAAACGCACATTATTATATTAAGTAATATTTACTAATGCTGTAACCTTTAGGAATAGTTTTCAATTTTGAATATGTACTGTAATATAAATTAGATATATGCTATGTTCTATCAGTTTATTTTGGTTTTGAATGTAAAATCGGATAGTATTCATTGTGAAGTAAATCAATGGGTAACTGTAAAATAGAAGCAATTACAAACTACAATATATATATATATATATATTAATGAATAAATAAATAAGCAAATGGTTATATAAATAAAGCACACATATATAATTGTTATTTATTAAATAAAAATTTCTCATTACAAACTATTTTTTACAACTCATAGTTATATTTAGTGGATAACTTGCAGCACCATCTATAACTAATGTCAGAATGTAATTGATGCTACTTTCAATTTTACATAGCGTCAATGTCAATTTTAACTGTCAGTAGAGACAAAAATGATTTACCTTTTCAATTCAGTTTCATTTTTGCAATTCCACTTTTAACATGCGTAACTTAAAATTTAAACTACAGTAAACTGGAACAAAGCAATGATTAAATTTTACATTATTTGAGTTTCTTTTTTTTCTTTTTCCCTACTATAAAAAAATGTAGAACACAAATGATAGATTTTTTTTAATTAAATATCTAAAAAAGTTTTTCTCTAAAACCAGTCTTTTTTTTTTTTGCAAATAATTGGCTATAAAATTTCTTCATTTTTAAATATATAGTGCAATATATATAAAAAGTAATAATTCATTTTGCATTAGTTTACATTCAAAACTAATTAAGAAGACAAAAATGCTCTTAAATCAATCACACTATTTTGTAAGAATGTATAAGTTTAAGATAAAAAAATATTAAACCCACCTGAACAATTTAAAAATAATTAAATTTTAATTGAGAAAAATGTTACATTATAATTAAGAAATATTATGAAAGTATTGAATGAAAGACATTTTATTAATGTGCTTCCATCCATCAGAAAAAAACTGTAATATCCTAAATGATACCTCTCAAGCAGAATTATGGCAGCATCAGCAGCTGAAAAATTTAATTTTTCAAATTAATTAATTGTAGATAATTAGGAGAATTGTAATTTGTCAAAGATAATGAGGATGAATGAAAAGAAAGTCAGTGCTGTAAAATCAAAACCAATTATAGCTCATAGAAAATCAGGAATAAAAAGATTAAAATGTAAATTATTTAATTATTATCTAAATATAAAGATAAATGAATGGACTATGGAAAGGCAGATGAATTCAAATAGATAAATATATAAACAGTGTGAAATTACAATTTTATAGTATATTTAAAATAAAAAAATCTCAAACTAATTGTCCATTTGTTTAATATTGAATATTTATTTGACACAATATGACTATTTATTTTAGAAGAGTAATCTTTAAATAAAAAAAGATTTTTATGTTATGGAATCCTTAGTACTTTTATTTTTTGACAATCTAATTGTATCAATGGAAAGTTAACACCGTAGCAACCTTCTTCATACAATATTGTCATCTAAGTCAAGCAATAGTAATCAGTGGATGCTAGAAGATTTGTGTGTTAAAATCCTTATCTAGCGCTTACTCATCCAATATCTCAAACTAGTTTCTAGCTTATGACTATCATCAATGAGGAGCCTTGGATCTGAGAGCACTAAGTGACAATATTGTATGGATAAAATTGTTACTGTGTTAACAGATTGTATATGCATAAGAAATAGGGTAATGTGATTATATAGTGATTTGATACTAAAAATTGTGTTGTGCATTTATACTTGTGGTCTTTTTATATTGCTTAAAATCTAACATCATAATCAAAAAGTTGAATGAAATATTTGTTTGTGTGTTTATTGTATTAATACCAGTAAAATGCTTTTATTTCTTGGACAGGTTAATGTGTAGTAAGAACAGTAATCTTTGGTCCAAAATTATTGGAAATAATCAACTGTAATTGGCTTTTTTGCACAGTATACATATCTTGAATAATAGCATCTTTTGGATTTCATAATAGTTGGGACTCAAAATGTTAAAGAAGTTATATAATCACATTATATATTAATATGCTCCAAAGTTATAATTATTTCCCTCAAATAGATTTTATTAAAGCATTTGACTTACTTAAATAAAAAAATGGCTCTTAACTGATTAAAATTAGATATCCACTGAAGTTTATTTATATTATATAGTTTCTACATAATGATATAAAAAAAATATTTTGCAGACAATAAAGAATATATGTCAACATTGAGAAGAGGATAAAAATTTGCTTGTGAAATGATGAGTAAATATATAGCAACAAAAATGAGATGATTCCTAGTGATGCAGTCACATACATCATAAAAAATTATAACCAATAGTTCTAGGGTAATCTCCTATCTTCCAAGTCCCTTTAACTCTAATAGTAGGAGACAAAGGATAACACAATTGTTTTTACATACTTCAAAGAAAAACATCAAAAAGCTCTAGCTTTCAAACCCATATCTAAGCAATTTGGGTTAACAGATGAACAAGATAGCTTCAAGTCACAAAAATTTTTGCAAAGATTGAAATAAATTCCACTCATGCCACCCAGGCCTTTCAGGTATACTTAAATTTGTACCTTCCCATCTTAGTCAATTCACAAGTTTTTTTTATCAAACATGACCAATTTCTTAGCAAACAACATATATAGACTTAGGTGGATATATACAATTTCATTAGCATCATTTCACAAAAAATCATTATCATCATCAGTGTTACAAAACAATAGACCTATATCCATGGATCTATTAAATATTAAACTTTTGGAATGAGTCATTAAGAAATGAATAAAAACCATATATTTCACCTACATTGTCCAGCAATCAATTTGCAAAAAAATTTCTCATCAGCAGGTCAAGAAGCACTGCACTTTAAAACAATCTTAGACATAGTATATCTGTAAGCCCATGTTATAACTAGTCACAAATTTATTAATAGAGAAGTTTACATAACCCTTAATGGGGAAATATCTTTTTTTATTCTTTATCACTCTCAATTCTTTTTTATTTATCATGTGCATAAACCCACTACTCAAAACAATAGAAAAAGAACTTCCAGGGATATATGTATATCCATTCTGGTTTGCAATATATCTTGCATTACATACATGGATGATGCCACTATCTTCTTGACACCAAAAAAAAAATTATACATTAATAAAGATATTGAATGAATTTCACAGTTACATTCAAAGTGAAATATACTTTGGATGAGTTATGTACTTGGTTTATATAAATGGGAAAAATTCATACACAAATATTTCAGGGCAAACATACAACATTTTTTTAAAAAAAATTTATAGAAGTTATTTAGCAATGCATAAACAAACATAATGAATTGATAAATACAATAGGAAATACAATATCATCACTTTCAAAAGCATATTTGCTACTATACTCAAAAGTAGCACTTATTAATAAGCTAATTATGACTAAAATCACTTACTACATCCCTATAATAATCTTTAAAAAATCTTTTAGTATGAGAGACTATTCATTATGAAGGAAACTGCTATGGGAAAAGAAAACAGCTGCAATTTCATCTTAGAAGATTACAAGTCCATCCCCATTTAAATACTTTACGTTTGCATTCAATACATGCATTTAGAGTAGAAAAAGCAATTAATCTGATATCATGCATAATTAAAAAATTTCCAAACATTGAAACAAAGTTCACCACATCAACAGACAATCACTTCTTTGCTCAAAATATTGAAGAACAATCTTGGAACCAATTATGGTAATAACAAGTCTTAATAAATTCACACAAGACCAATACCATTATTGGAAAGTCTTTGAAGCATTATAGGCAAATATGGGAGAAGACAAAATATCACTAATTCTGGGTTTAGATAACAAACAACTTTTATGAAAATTTAGGTATTGGTTACTTAAACCTAAATATTTTGATCATTTCCTTAATTATGTTGTCAATGACAAATATGAAGTTCTTCAAATATCAAAGAAACCATAACATTGGTGCAGATTATGAGAAAAAGAGATGTGGATCAAAAGCACTTTTTTATTTGAATGAATTAGTCTTGTCTACAAGAGACTTTATCAACTCAATTTACAAAAAAAGAACACTATTATTCACACAATCACAGAATCTTTTTCAAAGGGATGTTATGTTAAAATCCACAGTATTATTTTTATATTACATGCATTGTGGTATACAAGGTGCATTTACAATTATAATTATATATAATCCTTATAAACACTTTTCTCTTTTTTCTGCTATTTTCATATACAATATTGCAATTTCCAAAAATTCTTTTTACACTTTTCAGCAAAAATTTTTATTATTTTTTAATTACAGTTTTGACTGTATCTTGCAATCTTCATCTGATCTTATCCTCTTCCTCTAATTTTCTCTATTCTCCATTTTATTCTAAACATACCCATATTAATTATCTGTAATCCTAATCTATATCTTCAATACCATTTTTATTAAAACAAATTCACTGTTTTCTTTCCTAAAACAACATTTTAATGATAAAAATTCAAATATTAATATGCATTATAAAGAATTTGGTCATAAAAATTTTAATATAAAAATGTTAGAAAAGATTAAAAAATATAAGGAAAGAATGATAAAAGAATATTTTTGGTAAATATCCTTTAGCCATGCACACTGCTTAATGGCATTGCTTATGTACAAAATCACATAAAAATGCCATTTATGCAGCCCAAGTTACAACCTATAGAACAGTTCTGTTTATATTAGCTATTAGCAGGTCTATATTGTGTTGCACACAATATTACAGCCCATTGATGTGCTTCAAGACACTATGCAAATGTGCACATTTCACATATCCCTACCGTATCATGTGAGGATGTATAGAATTCAACTGACCATAACTCTTGTAATCTGCATTCAAAGTAATAATCTTACATCCTAACTGATGTAGTATTCCATACTAATAATTGTAAGCCCATTTCCTAGCTTTCCTACACAGCTTAGAATGTGGAAAAATTGCGTAAGGGTAGGGACAAGCACAATTTGACAGAATTCACACAAAAAGGCATGTTTTCATGAGAACAACTATGAAACAAATGAAATGGCTGAAGTTGCATGTTATTTTGTAAATCATAAGCTTGATTTGATCAGACTAGGCATCTTTTGGACAATACGAAGGATCATCAAAAACATTGGTCCCTGATCCTGCACCTTCCAGTGCTATGTGCTGACATTTATAATATAATTTTAAAATGTAATTATTTCATTTCAGAAAAAGGTAATTTTTATGTAAGACAAAAACAATTTTAAAAAATTAACAAAAATTTGAAATAAAAAAAAAGACAGCCCAGTAATGTTACATTTTATGTAATTTTGCAAATAAACAATGCCATCAAGCAGTGCACACATCTAAAGAATTAATACCATATTTTTATATAAAAAGATATAATCCTATTTTAAATAGAATCAGTGGTATAGATAAGGAAGGTAGATAAAAAGTAATTGTTTTTTGGATTGTTAAAATAGAATTAAGTAAATGGTTTAAGGAAAGAAAAAGTGAATTTGTTTTTAAAAAATGATATTGAAGGTATAGATTAGAAATATAGACAATTGATATGGGTATGTTTGGTAAATTGTTAGAGGGTGAAATAAGTTTTTACAATTAGTGGTGGATTAAATTGATATAATGGGTTTTTGTTTTGAATTATTAGGTTTGTTTTTTATACATTAAAATAGATATTTACTTAGATGATGTAAAAAAGGAAGCATAAAAAAAGTTTGGGGTAAGGTGATGTAAGTAATATGATATTTTTTATTATGAGAGATATATGTTGTGGATATAAGAAAGATGATTTATTTTGTTAAATATATTGATAAATATGTATTTTTTTCTTTGTAGATCCTGGAAAATGACTGTAATGATATAAAACAGTTGAAACATGGGAAAGTGTATGATGAAATATTGTATATATATGTTTATTGTTAATTATGAGAATAAAGCTTTTTTGAAAAGAAAAAAGAAGATTATGCATTTATTTATATCTTTTTAGAAGAAAAAACACATCTGAAATTTGATATGTAGTGAGAAATTCAATGAGATGTTACATTTAACATGATAAAAGATAGAGTATTTTATCATGCTGATTTATGTATCATAATTAAATAATTGTTACTTGGGATATTATTATACCTCAACAAAATAACAGTAAGACAATAATACTTCATTGACATAATAAAAAAGCCCTGAAAAGATTCAATTTTAAAAAGCTCTTTAAGAGTCTAAACATATGCTTCCAAGATCATAAGTCCAATTGGTATGTTCTATTGAATCTATCATTACAACGCTCATCTTCATGGTATTGAGCATGTGTGTGTATATATATATTATACCGGATACTCAATCTATTCTGAAACAGAGTGCTCCACCAAACCACTACATGTCTGGAAAATTTGTCTACTGTGATCAGAATAGATGATGATGATGGTTTGCGCCGACTAGACTCAGGGAGAAACAAGAGATCTTAAATTGTTTAGACAATTGAGACAAAAGCACAAAGACAAACGTCAGCCAAATTAAGTTTAAACATATTTCATAAATTTTATTATGAGAAAATAAATTATTAAATATAAGTTTATGACACAATAGATGGGGGTTAACTCAGGCATGTACCAGACATACTAAAGGCAAAGCTATGACAGACTGACTGATCTTCTAATAAACAAATTTAAAAGGGAGGAAGCAAATTTCATTCAGCAGAGGATTCACCTAAACATTGGTTTTCACTTTCAGATATTTAAACCATATGCCCCTGAAATAGATCAAAGAATCCAGTGCCGATGAGCTGTTCGAGATCTAAAAATTGGTCAGACCTCGAATGTCCTTATATCGGTATGAGCTGCACCTATTACTACGTTTAAAATAACGGTGATTGATCCACCTCAAGAACAACCGACAAACATGACTGAAATGAAGAAACAATTAAAACTGGTGAATCCCAGCCAAACGATTGGCAAAAATTACTTTAAAATTAATAATTAAAGATCCCACTAAGGGACAAGTAAATAATTAGAAAAACAGTTACGTCTGCCCAGCATTTAAAGAAAATAAACTTACAAACAAATTCTGAGTACACGCTCTGACAAATTTAAAGCACACATAATAAATACAAAAAGAAATCTATCGGAGAGTGCACATGAGTACGAAATATCAAAAGTTAAAATACTCTAGCAGAATGAAAGTATTGCTCACCTGTAATTTAAGAAAGGATAAATTTTATCTTCCTGCTGATGACTTATAAAATTACAAAGAAAAACACAATTCTAATTTCCGCCTTTAGAGATATTAGAAACGAAATCTCCACCTGCGAAAATCAGACAATAAAGTCATCAGCCAAAAGAGTTTTGGAGGTTTAGCAAGAGGGCAAACATAGAGTATAAAATTAATTATTGAATACTAAATAATTACAGGTAAGCATAAAAAATATATATACAAGACTGCTAAAGCATTTACAAAAGCGAGGCATAAAATATAAAACTCATTCGTCACTCTCCAATAAACAAAACTGAAAGCAAATTGGAAGCTTAAAACTAAGATTCCAAGACACACTATAAAATATTGGAAAACACAGCAAATATTAGATATGAGGCTATATTGATTTAAGAAGACATATTTATGATTAGATTGAGTGGAGATTTAATGAGAATTAATTTACCCTGGGAAGAATAAAAATGAAAATAGTTACCTTTCGGTAAAACAAAGTTCACGTAGAGTGCGCACTTTTACTTAAGTTCATTTTCAGGTTCTTTAGGCAGCAAGGTAGATGTAGAGAGGTTCCGGCTTCTTTTAGGTGTTCAAGGCATTACTGGAGCAAACTTGGAAGTCAGGGATCCATCTTTTGTGGAGTTAGCAAGCCATTCGGGTGGTGGTAACAAGTATAGAATTTTTCATTTTGTTGCAGGCAAAAGTATTTAATCACAGCTGATGTCCTTTAAGAAATTAAATGTCCACGCTGATATAAATTCTCACTTGATAAACAGCTTGTCTATCAATGAACAATGAATTAACTGACACTCCAAATTTTCGGGGCTATTTATACGTTGCTCCATTTCCCGCAAAACACTTTACTTGTTGTCCAATTTCTACACCTTAGGCAGGGCAAATATTAATCTCCTGCTCAATCTATCTAAGAATTCTACCCAGGGTTTATTGAAATGAAAACAACAACATAAAAATCAAATCTCCGCTATAAAAATTGTTTACAATAATTAAAATAAAAGCAACAGGAATGCAATTAGCTAGCCAGCTTGTTTTTAAATCAAATGGATTTAAAAACAGGCGGTATATGAAAACTATTTTAAAATAAATCGATAAACATTTTTTTAAAAAAAATCCGTTTTACATATAAACGCGTGTGTACTTTGATACACGCATTCTTTTTAAATAATACTGCAAATTTAAACTCTACGTTTAATGAAAATTAAAAGCTTAATAAATTTCTTTTTTTTTTTGTAATGACACCATTGAATCGGATTTCAATCAGGTTCAACTGCCTCAAAACGTGATCAAAAAAAAACATTTCTGTAACTTTTTTTTTTTTTAAAAAAAAAAACTATAAACACTTTATAAATATTCTTAGAAATTCGGTCGAACGTTTGCCTCGCACTCATAAAAAACAAAACAATATTTCATTTGAATCAAAACCTTTCTCCATTCTCGTAATTCATTAACAAAAAAATTTTTTATTTTATTTTTATTAAAAACAATCCGTCTGATTGCTAAATGCTGAACCCTTAACTTTTGTCTGGTGGTTCTTTTACTCCTTTTACTAACTTACTAAAATAAGTTCCTTTCCCACTCTTATATTTTCTTAGCTTATACAATTTTCTCTTGTCTCTTTCTCGTTCTGCTCTATTTTCTAGCTTATATAACGGAATCTTTTTCTTAATGAAACTTCCCAATTCTTCGACCTTTCCTACTTTATTTTTGAGCATATCAACCTTAGTAAAGGGAAAAATTTTATCTTCTACCCATTTTTTGAACATTTTAAATAAGATTGTTCTATAGATGCATTCTATTTCAGCTTTAAAATCATATTTCTTAATCTTTTTTTAACTCTTTTCTTCTTTTCACATTCATATTCAACACAAACAGTTATTGAAAACAATTTATTTTTAGTTTCACACGGAGACTCTTCTACCTGCTTTTCTGTTTTTACCTTATAACTTTCTTCTATTTCTTTATCTACATTTACTAGATTTTCCACCACACTTTCTATTTGTAACCCATCTGTGCTTATTTCTAACTTTATTTCCACCTTTTCTGGCCTAGTACAATCCTGTGCTACCTTAATTTCTATATCTTCTATGACCTCAACCTTTTCTACTTCCTGAGTTTCTACTACTTTTTCCGTTATTTCTCCCCTCATCTCTCTCAAATCTTTAATCATTTCTTGCTGGTCTCACTTGATTTCGCTAAGTTCTTCCTTCATCTCTATCATCATCTTCATCAATTTCTTCATCATGATATGCATCTCTGACTCATCTTTTTTAACTACTCCCATTTTCATGCAAGACTAAATTCACTATACTAACTTCTTAAAAAAAAAAAAACTTAAAAATCTAAAAGCAAATAAAACGCTATTTACTGTTTTCTATAAATTATTTCAAAACAAAGATGAACTATATTTAACTCTTCAAATAAAATTACTCCGACAAACTTTTCAGACAATACTCTTTTTACAGTTTCTAATTTATTTCATATAAAAGAAAGACGAACTATATTTAACTCTTGAAATAAAATTACTCCGATAGACTTTTCGAAAATACGCTTTTACAGTTTATAAATTATTTCATTAAAAAGAAAGACGAACCCCATTCTACCAACTTACTCCAACAATACATACAATAATTAACAAAAACCGAACCTCCACCTACTAGATCTTGCCTCTTACACCTGAAATCTTTCTCAATTGTCTAAACAAAATCTCACATGAGTTTGAAAACTCGAAGCCTCACGTTGGTAGTGCTAAAAATTATTATCCTATATACCGGATACTCAATCTATTCTGAAACAGAGGGCGCCACCAGACCACTACGTGTCTGGAAAATTTGTTTACTGTGATCAGAATAGATGATGATGATGGTTTGCGCCGACTAGACTCAGGGAGAAACAAGAGATCTTAAATTGTTTAGACAATTGAGACAAAAGCACAAAGACAAACGTCAGCCAAATTAAGTTTAAACATATTTCATAAATTTTATTATGAGAAAATAAATTATTAAATATAAGTTTATGACACAATAGATGGGGGTTAACTCAGGCGTGTACCAGACATACTAAAGGCAAAGCTATGACAGACTGACTGATCTTCTAATAAACAAATTTAAAAGGGAGGAAGCAAATTTCATTCAGCAGAGGATTCACCTAAACATTGGTTTTCACTTTCAGATATTTAAACCATATGCCCCTGAAATAGATCAAAGAATCCAGCGCCGATGAGCTGTTCGAGATCTAAAAATTGGTCAGACCTCGAATGTCCTTATATCGGTATGAGCTGCACCTATTACTACGTTTAAAATAACGGTGATTGATCCACCTCAAGAACAACTGACAAACATGACTGAAATGAAGAAACAATTAAAACTGGTGAATCCCAGCCAAACGATTGGCGAAAATTACTTTAAAATTAATAATTAAAGATCCCACTAAGGGACAAGTAAATAATTAGAAAAACAGTTACGTCTGCCCAGCATTTAAAGAAAATAAACTTACAAACAAATTCTGAGTACACGCTCTGACAAATTTAAAGCACACATAATAAATACAAAAAGAAATCTATCGGAGAGTGCACATGAGTACGAAATATCAAAAGTTAAAATACTCTAGCAGAACGAAAGTATTGCTCACCTGTAATTTAAGAAAGGATAAATTTTATCTTCCTGCTGACGACTTATAAAATTACAAAGAAAAACACAATTCTAATTTCCGCCTTTAGAGATATTAGAAACGAAATCTCCACCTGCGAAAATCAGACAATAAAGTCGTCAGCCAAAAGAGTTTTGGAGGTTTAGCAAGAGGGCAAACATAGAGTATAAAATTAATTATTGAATACTAAATAATTACAGGTAAGCATAAAAAAATATATACAAGACTGCTAAAGCATTTACAAAAGCGAGGCATAAAATATAAAACTCATTCGTCACTCTCCAATAAACAAAACTGAAAGCAAATTGGAAGCTTAAAACTAAGATTCCAAGACACACTATAAAATATTGGAAAACACAGCAAATATTAGATATGAGGCTATATTGATTTAAGAAGACATATTTATGATTAGATTGAGCGGAGATTTAATGAGAATTAATTTACCCTGGGAAGAATAAAAACGAAAATAGTTACCTTTCGGTAAAACAAAGTTCACGTAGAGTGCGCACTTTTACTTAAGTTCATTTTCAGGTTCTTTAGGCAGCAAGGTAGATGTAGAGAGGTTCCAGCTTCTTTTAGGTGTTCAAGGCATTACTGGAGCAAACTTGGAAGTCAGGGATCCGTCTTTTGTGGAGTTAGCAAGCCATTCGGGTGGTGGTAACAAGTATAGAATTTTTCATTTTGTTGCAGGCAAAAGTATTTAATCACAGCTGATGTCCTTTAAGAAATTAAATGTCCGTGCTGATATAAATTCTCACTTGATAAACAGCTTGTCTATCAATGAACAATGAATTAACTGACACTCCAAATTTTCGGGGCTATTTATACGTTGCTCCATTTCCCACGAAACACTTTACTTGTTGTCCAATTTCTACGCCTTAGGCAGGGCAAATATTAATCTCCCGCTCAATCTATCTAAGAATTCTACCCAGGGTTTATTGAAATGAAAACAACAACATAAAAATCAAATCTCCGCTATAAAAATTGTTTACAATAATTAAAATAAAAGCAACAGGAATGCAATTAGCTAGCCAGCTTGTTTTTAAATCAAATGGATTTAAAAACAGGCGGTATATGAAAACTATTTTAAAATAAATCGATAAACATTTTTTAAAAAATCCGTTTTACATATAAACGCATGTGTACTTCGATACACGCATTCTTTTTAAATAATACTGCAAATTTAAACTCTACGTTTAATGAAAATTAAAAGCTTAATAAATTTCTTTTTTTTTGTAATGACACCATTGAATCGGATTTCAATCAGGTTCAATATATATATATATATGGAGAAGTCTATATATATAGATTCTCATATCAGGTTCAATATATATATATATATGGAGAAGTCTAAATATGGAAAGCTAGCTCTAATCTTCAATGGAAATAGATAAGGGGAAAATTTTGCTAATCTTTATAATAACGAGATTTGATGCGTAAGTAATGAGACACTTTGCAAATATTTAAAATTAATTCCACATATATACAGGGTGTTCATGAAATCTATGTGCAATTTTAAAAATTTATAACTTTATTAGTATTTGTGACAGAGAAATTATGTAGAATGTATTGCAAATAGGAAAATCTATAATTTTTTGTTGTTTTATTGTATTTTATTAAGGTGTTACATGTCCACCATCATTAGTAATGCAAAGGGTAATTGATCTAAAAACATTTGTCAATTGATTTGCAATAATACCCGAAAATCACATTAGTTATTTTAGCTTTTAAGTTTTTTAATGATTGATGTTTGGTTGCATAATTGTTTTCATATGTCTCCATAAAAAAAAATCTAATGGAGTCAAGTCTGGCAAATGTGAAGACCAAGAAAATAGTCCAACTCTTCCAATTCATCTATCTGTTAGGAAATTTCTGATTTAGAAACTGTCTAATGTTCAGAGAAAACTGGCAAGGAGCTTGTCTTGTTGAAATACTGTATCATCATTTATTTCTAATTATTCGAGCCAAGGAAGAAAGTAATTCTGCAGCATATCTCAGTAGATGCCACCATTAATAGCATGACCTTCAAAAAAGATTGGCCCTATGATTGGATTTTTTTTCCAAAGCATACCACACATTAGTTTTAGGAGTGACTCATGTCCAACAGTTTTATTTGGGTTTTCATTTCTCCAAATCTGGCAGTTATGCTTGTTGATCTTTAACTAATGTAAAATGTTGCTTGATCAGAAAACATTAAACTACTAACAAAAGCATCATCAGTGCCAAGTTTTCATTGAACCGATAGCAGAAAGTTAGCCATGCATGATAGTTCTCTTCTAACAACATTTGATGCAATTAAATTTTGTAAGATTTCATGAGGTCTTTCTGCAGAATCTAATAAACAGTGGACATTGAAAGCCTCAGCTCTAGTGATACTCATGTTAATAAATTTCTTGGACTTACCTTGCTATAATTTCTTCACTGACACATGGCTTATCAGACTGTGGCTTATTATAGATTGAGCTTGTCTCTGAATTTTTTCATCTATTTGGCAAGAGTTCCTATGAGGTGGTTCTTTACTGTATTCAGTTTCTAACTTTCTGTGTATATCAATAGTATATTTTAGTTCAGTAAACCAAAGGTCACAGTTTATTTTTTCTTCAATTGAAGCCATGGGTCACATAATTCTAAAAAATAAGTATTTTTAAAGTTTTGAAAAATTATTAAATTATTAAGTTAAAGAGAATCGTGTGATAAAGATTTAAAACCCACTCTCTTCTTTTTATATAATTAAAAAAAGAAAAAAGCAAATGTTAAAAAAATAAATAAATGTGAAATGTTTGAAAGTAAAAACAGACAATAATATTAGTTAGTAAAAGAAACTCTTGAAAACTATCTCATTGGCAGGAATGCACTTAAATTTTGAAAGGAATCCTTACCAATAAGATGGTAGATAAATCTAAGGGGGGAAAATGTACAATTAATTAAAACAAAATTAAAATTATGATAAAAATTAGACAAGTGAGAAGTTAAATATTAAAAGTCTTAGCTTGTTTATTGTTGTCCAGTTTTCCAGATTGTTTTTTTTTTGTAAGTTTTCTCAAAATTAGTTCAGTTCATCAGTTGCTAAGTTCAATGAGTCATCATCAGCACTGAGGGCATAGCAAATATGACCCTCAGTGAGCCAGTCCTTACTGCTACAGAAAATATAAATATAGAAGCCACAGAATTATCAACATGCATTGCAGAAAACTTTTGGAGTGTTTGGCTGGCTTCATGCCCTGGATTTTAGGCTACATCAATGGTTCTCATATAGAATCAATGCTTCATCCATAATATATATGATGTTACATAATCTCTCTGTTGTCCATCAGAAGTACAGAAGGAAACACAAGAAGCCATTAATGAAGACTAAAAGTCCAGCCAGTTGGAAATCAAAACAAAAGGAAAGTAGCATCTGCAGAAAGATGAAGTTAACTTGATATATTGATAAACTTAGGTAAATACACTTTTTCAGTCATGGACTGTATAGAAATATATTTTTAATGAAATGAACTATAATAAAAGACATTAGTAATATTGAATTATTAACAATTAATGTATACTTATTTATTTTCTGTGTTAAATTGTACTGTTATATTTATTTAAATATATGTGTGTGTGAAAAAATAAATGTTTGTTTCAAATATTGCTTGGTCTATAATCCATCTCACTCATTTTTAACTGCACTATAAGTAATTTAAAGATTAGAAATATTTCCATGTGTGAATTAGTACTGTGCTGGGTCTCTTGATTAAGATTGTGAGTTAGCCCGGGTATATTGCAAGTGCTGGGTTCATGTGCCTGTCATCTGGGCATTCTGGCTATATGTAGCATAACATCTGAAATTTGTTCTCAAAACAAATAAAGTACTTTGGATGACAGGCATTGTCCCAGCAGTAGGGAGAGGTCCTATGGTCAGGAAAGATTATCAAAGTTGTCTATTTATGTAGTCTCAATCTGACCATATATATTGTTGATGGATAATCTATCAATGATAATCTATCACTTTCCTTGAATGTGAAATCTGATGCAGAAGGTGTTAAAAAGACAATTATCTAAAGTAAATAATAAAACATTAGTAAATAACCATATGAGTAAAATAATAAAATATAATAAATAATAATGTATAATAAAAATGATAAATATAAAAATATTTTTAGACAATGGATGGTTACAAACAACCAAAATGTATATTGATTACCAGATCATTATGAATGGTGCCCAACATGGGGGTTGATGTGCCATAAATGGCCCAGTATAATTTAAAAAGTTCAAAACTAAATTTCAAAAAATGCAAAGTTGTGTATAAGTTGGTGAGCAGTGTGATGGGAGAAATAGACCAAAACAAACAAAATATAATAATAAGAATATAAAATAAAAAGGTATGAAATGTAAATAAAAAGGAGGAAAAAGCAGCCAGAGAAATTTCCTTATTAGGGGTTTTTGATATTCATGTGGGAATGTAAAGAGGACTGAGGGAGGTTTTGAGATTAGACAAATACTCTGTTCAATTTAAATTATAGAAAAATAAAGAAAGTAAGTGATATAATATTGTAAAAGAAATTATTTATTTTATAAAATTAAACTAATGCATACAAGAGCCAAGATAAAAATAGATGCTCAAAATAAAGTAGAAGTAATTAGTAAGAAACTGGAAGTTTACAATAAAATAGGAAAAAGTGACATAGAAGAATTAAAATAATCAGTTGGTTAAAGAAAATATTGATGGAACAGACAGAAATGTTAAAAAAAATAGAACTATTGATCCAGAAAATGAAAATAAAACAAGAAAATAGGAAGATAATAGAAAATGTAAGAACAGGTATAAATAATTTAGCAGAAAATTAGATATAGTAAAGCTAAAAGTCAAGGAAAGTAAGAAAAAATCAAAAATAATATTGGCAGTGGAGAAGAAAAAAGTGCAAATACATGTGCATTTAAATAATAGCTCAGCTAACCCATTGATAGAACAGCAAATTATTTGTATCATAAGGCATGGTTCAGCAAAGAAAATGGTAAAGCAAATGACTGAGCTACTGAGTGTGTTTGACAGCATGAAGCCAAATTATGGTCAAAGAAAGGGGATTAAACCCCCTAGAAAGTGAAAAAATATGAATGTTATAAATTACAGCCATTATTATAGTGATTGGGATGAAAATACTAGGTATAGATCATCATATAGTCCCAGAAAAAGAGCAGATAATGGATAAACCAGCTGTGTTCTGGAAACCAACTGCACAGAATACCAGCCCAGGCCTAGGAGTAGGTCATGATTTTCTGGCCCAAGCATATAGATAAGAAATCTAAAAAACTGCCTGACAAATATTAAGTAGGTCTATAATAATTGGACAGCACTTAGGTGATAAAAAAAATTATTTTATACTTGAATTATGAGAATCAATATTTGATAATAAAAATAAAAGAGAGTTAATATATGATAATAATAAAAAAGTAGATAAATAAATTAAAATAAATAAGGTTTTTTTTTACAATCAATATGCAATAACAAAAATAAAAGTAAATAAATAAAATAAAAATTTGTAAAATATAATAAAAATGATTAACATAAACTTTTATGAAATCTAAAAAACAAAAATGATCATATGTAAGGGATGGTTGTGTTATAGCTAATCTAATTATGAGGTATATAGGGTAAGGATGAAATTTAGGTTGTAGGCTGTTACTTTGTAAACTCATGATCTGTAAAAAAATTCAGGGAAACTGGAGCTTTATATTTTGTAGGATGATGACTCAGTAGAAAAAGTCCTGGACCTATTCAAGACATTGGTAGTGGGATTCCCAGCCCATTATCTAAATTTGTATACCACAAATTACTTAGCTGGAAGAGATTTTCCAGCATAACTGCAATAAATATTATTTATCATAAGTCAAATTGTCAGTAGATGTATTCTGCCATTTGCAGAATCCACTTATTTTGAAGAAAGAGGACTCAGTAGACAAAATCTTGGGCCCATCCAATTCACTGGTAGAGAAACTCCCTGCACACCATAGTAATTAATGTTTTTTCTAATGGAATTTGAATGGTCAGTAGAGGTATCCTGCCATTCACCGTATCCAACTATTAGTTACACATCCATAAGGATGTACGTTTGTTCACTGTGAGCCTCATAACAGATATAATCATTGTGCTCAATGTAGTTTACAGAGTAATCCTCTGTATCTTGTCTATTTTCAGTAATACTAAAATTGATTTAAATATATACATAAATAAATAAATAAAAATAATAAAATCAAATATCAAAGCTAAAATGGGTCAAATTGATGCATTTTACCTCTTCCAGTGAGAAGGTGGAACACTCACAACATATATGTTGTAAAATCACACACACACACACATATATATATATATAATTTAAAATAAATAAATTATAAAGAAAAATAGAAACAAGAATAGTTTAAAAGTAAATTTTTTTAAAAAAAAGAAATTAATAAAAAGAAGGATTGCATCTTTTTTTAAGAACAAAATTGTTTTATTAAAAATAAGATAGGGAAAGAGAATCACAAGATTAAAGATTTAAAACTCACTCTTCTTTTTATATAATTAAAAAAAAGAAAAATATAATTGTTAAAAGAATAAATAAATGTGAAATGGTTTAAAATAAAAACAAACAATAGTATTAATTATTTAAAAAAACTCTTGTAAACTATCTCATTGGCAGGGATACACTAAAATTTTGAAATGATTCCAAGCTGTTAAGATGGTAAATAAATCTAAAAATTAGATAAAAATGTAAAATTAATTAAAACCAAATTAAAATTATGATAAAAATTAGACAATGGGAGAGCTAAGTATAAAGTATAAAAAGTAGAAGCTTGTTCATTGTTATCTAGTTTTATAGATTGTTTTTCTGAAGTTTTCTCAAAGTCAGTTCAGTTTATCAATTGCTGAGTTCATAAAGTCATTAGCACTGATGACATAGTTAGCAAGACCCTCAGTGAGCCGGTTCTTACTGTTGCAGAAAATATAAACTTTTAGAAGCCAAAGAAATAGCAACATGCATTGCTAGAGAACCTTTGGGTTTTTTATCTGGGCTTCATGCACCAGGTTCCAGGCTCCATCAATTACACTCTCCTAAAATGGATGAGTTATCAATAATAGAGATGCTGTTGCATACTCACTCTCCAATTGTCCATCAAAAGTACAGAAGAAATCACATGAAGCCATTGCTGGAGAGAAAAATGTCAGTTGGTTTGTAAATCAAAACCAAAGAAAAGTGTCAACTGCTGAAATATAATCTCATCTTGGCATAATGAAAAACCTAGATAAATATACTTTTTCAATCATAAACTGTCTACACATATATTCTTTTAATGAAATGAACTATAATGAAGGACATTAGTAATATTTAATTATTAACAATCATTGTATATTTATTTATTTTCTGTGTTAAATTGTATGGTTATATTTATATAAATACATGTGTGTGACTTAATAAATGTTTTTAAATGTTACTTGTTCTAAACTCTCCCTCTTTTAAGTGCATCACCAGTAATTTAAAGATTAAAAATATTTCCATGTGTTAACCAATACTGCTCTAGGTCCCCTGATCAAGAGGGTGAGTTAGTCTAGGTATATTTCAAGTGATGGGTTCATGTGCCTGTCACCCAGGCATGCTGACTATATGTAACATATATAGCCGATTAGTAGCCTGAGATTTGTTCTCAAAACAAATAAAGCGTTTGGATGGCTAGTTTTTCCCAGCAGTATGAAGGGTGCTATGTTCAAAAAAGATGGTCAGGGTTGTCTGTGTAGCTGTGATCTGGCCATAGGTATTGCTGATAGTTAATCTATTAATGGCATTCTATCCCTCTGCTTGAATGTGTGATCCTATCTAGAGACATTAAATAAAAGAGCCAATCATGCAAAGTAAATAATAAACAGTTAGTAAATAATGATATGAGTAAAATAATAAAATGTAATAAATAATAATGTACAATCAAAATGATAAATATAAAAATACTTTTAGGCAACAGATAGTTACAACTGACCAAAATTGTCCATGTTGCTTACTAGATATATTGCAATGGATAGTAAAATCACCCCAGTGGATGGAAGTTAATTGTAATGGGCAAGTCTCTTCCATTGTAAGGTATCTCAGGTCTTGACTTATTTTATCAAAGTATAAATATAACAAAAAATAAACTAGCCCAATCATTGAATTTCAGTTGTAATGGACTGGACTCTGATTCTAAACCTTTATTTAATTATTCTATAGATTTGGACAGCAATTATAATAAACTGCATTTATGCATTAGAAGATAAACATTACACATGTGTAATTGATTAACAATTACAATATTACTTATCCAACTGGCTATGCATAAAATATACCTGTATACCAAAGAGCAATAACAAAAGAGATGCTAAATGATTTACTCAGAGTTAATTTGATCAGTGATTTAATTATTCACCAAAACATAACTTGGAAACAAAGGAAATTTTATTGAATCCAACCTATACTGAGAGATGAAGATTATATGTAAGACAATATTACAATTAAGGATGGCTTAAATAAATGATTATGAAATTGAAAACTAACAAAATACAAAATTATAAGTTTCAAGCTTTTTCTACTGACCTCTGCACTAAAAAAAGAAAAATTAAGATATCATTAAATTTCAAATAAATCGCAAAGTCATTTCATTTTAACAAATGGTATATGCTTTATTTTAATTATAGTTTGACTTTCTTTGAAATATAGCAATAATTATAGTAAACACCTACAATATTTTGTTTACCTTTCAAGTTTTCATTTTAATTAAGTAAAATTTAAATTAACAATATATAATAGCAATAGGTATAGAATGATGTTTGTGTCTGCATAAGAATCATTTATTATTTAGCACACAAAAATGTAATAAAGGAGAAATAATAAAATCATAATAACTTTTTAAATTAATAATTTAGAATCATTGATATATTTCTCAAGGTTAGATCATTTAACTAAAAAAAATTATAAGAATTCTTTTCCTACTGTGTTGGATATTTATTTGCTTCTGTTTTGATTACAAACTATACTTCTCTTTTGTATTACAAGTACAAACTCTTTGTATTTATTATTTATAATAGAGCTTCTATTATAGCCCATAAACTCAATATCTTCCTTTACACCTTTATTACTTCTGGGATTTCAATAAATATTTATCATGGGCTATATACCCCCTAGTGTATGAAATGTTTATAGATAGATATAGAAACAACTCCTATCTCAAATGTGAGGAAAGATGCATCTACAACATAGACATCAACATCTACAGCATGATATACCTTTTGAAACATATCTAATGATGAGATTAAGAATTAAATTCTGAAGAAAAATATTAAAAGATAATAAATTTGAAAACACAATATAATATATTATGCCTATATTTATAAATGATTCCCACATAAATAAATGACAATAAATGTAATCCCCAGCCTAAATTATATATACAGATGTATAACATGCATATATAATGCATTTAAATTAAACAATATCTATTTTACTGCCAAATAATATCTATTATAAAATTGCTTGTTAATAGATTGAGGTTTAAAATTGACTTATTTATATAAAGGTTAAGAATTAAAAGACAACAAAAAAATTTTTTTAATGATAAATGACTGCTAGTGTTTTTATTATTGATATGAATAATTTCAAAACTTAATAACAATTTACTTATATTATGTATGAGTATATATATGCTGCATATGAATTACAATAAATAGAAAAAATTATTACTCTATAATAATTAACATTTTATTAAAAAATCATAATGACTGATTAAACTTCAAACTGGTTGACATACATATAGTTATTTAATTTTAAAATCAACCTCATAAAAAAAATTTAAAAAAATAATCAAATTTATTTACCATTTAATCTTCTTTATCATTTCTTCATTCCAAGGTTCAGCAACTTTTTAATGTGTTTTTTATCCATTCCTATGTGGGTTAAGATAACACACAAAATAATGTAAATTGACAGACATATGAATTGGTGAGCCTTTTAGTTTTATAGATGATAAACTAGAAGCAATCTTCCTTTTTATTATTATCTGGGTTAATTTATGACTGAACAGTTAAAATGATACTTTGATTTGATTATTTAGCTTATTTTTATTTGCATCACTGTATCTGAATAGCTATTCATTCCATTGGTTTTCTACTCCCAAATACTTGCTTGTCAATAATTTTCATAATTTCAAATAGATGTTAACATGAAATAGGATATGACAAAAGGATTTGAACTGTAAATTGTAAAATTAATCTATTAGCCTGCCATTCTAATGATGTTTCAAATCCAAAAATGTATTTATGCAAAGAATATTGTGAAGAGAAGACAACAGCAAAGTGTATGCTCTCTCTTTTTTTAATGGTGATTATTCTTGTTGCTATCATATTTTTGTTGTTTCTATTGTTTAGCTCAGTCTTTCAGACACTGCTGATTTTAATATTTGTATTACAACAATTGTTGATTTTTAAATATTAAAATAAATAAAAAATTACATATAAAAATATGTTTTACAGTTTAACTAATATATATATATATATATAGATATACCAACAAATAAGTAAGAAATAAAAAGATTACATCACAAATAATTTTTAAAAAAAATACTATGTAAACATGTCTAGTAATTTTATATGCCACTATTTTAATTATTAGTATTAATAAAGTCTAATACTTTAATATAAACCAATATTGTCATATATATATATATATATATTACCACTGTCATTTTCAAGTCCCACATTCACAAAAATGCATATACCAAATAAATAACAATAACAACAACAATAACCTATATACAAACTCCCATATCAAAGCTAAATCAAAGATTTTCTTTTTTTCCCTTTTTTAAGACAAATGACACTAAAGATAGAAAGTGTGGATCTTTTCATCCTTTACAACACCCTTCTGCTAACAAAAAAAAATTTAAAAAAATAATTTTGCATATAAAAATTTAGTTATAAAAATAGTAACAATAACTCCTAAAATTAATTAACTAATTATACACCTTCCCCTCAATTATTCATTAGTGATCTTACCCATTTAAATAAACTTATTTCAACAACAAATAAATAAATAAAGTTCCAAAACATATATACATATATACAAAAGTGCATACTTCTAAGCATTTACAGTTCCCCCCAAAAATATTCATATAGACATATAGTTCTCATAATTATCATATGACAACATTTGATCAAGGATGGTACTAAGAACTTCTATTTTACCCAAGAGCATCAAACTAAAACATTCCCGAATATAAAATGGATGTAGAATGGTTTAGAGCTAAAACACGGTTATTCACAAGATACTGCTCAAAGGCTTCAAGCATTATAAAGTTCCTTCAGACCATAAGGAATACACACCATATAAGAACTTAACCCCACTTTCTTTTCAATTTAGTACAGCTCTTCATAAAGATTACAGAATTTCCTAATTTGGTGCTCTGGTGGATGACTAACATGAGGGGTACAAACTAATGCAATATCTCCTACTGCCAAAACTATCTTAACTAGTGCAAAATGATGATAACAATGATAAATTGTCTATGCTAAAACAAGGGTTTAGAACATCATAACACTCCCTTGCAATGACATAGAACTTGAGGTTGGAAAGTGTTTCCAGACAGAGAATGAAGAATATTAATGTGAAACACATGACTCCTGGTTTAAACCTGAATGCATACTTAAAAATTGAGTTGAAATTACTATGCTCCCTTGATAAGCCATAAATATAATAATTAACGCTTAAGAGATTCAAGAATATAGATTATAAATAATAAATAAAGCTATTATAAACAGCTGTCTCTAACTCACTGTTTTTCTTAAAGCCCGTCATACACTTTCTAACATTTTTGTCTTCGCTAAATATTTATAAAACAAGTCAGGTTCACTGCAACACTGGTATGAATTGTCATTAATTTATCTAAAAATATAGTTTCTGCATACCACACAAAACTATAATGACCCTGTTTCTTATAAAGTAAAGTTTCATAGTTGAAACAATTCATCATATTTGGATAAAACTTCTTACTTTCAATACTTGTGTTATCATATATCAAACACTTTGCATTGGCTCTGCCATTATTGGTTATAGAATGACAAGAACTAAATCTATGCATAATGTTTTGCCTTTCAGATATTTTGTTACAACAGTACATACTTGTGTAAAAATCCTTCACATCCAAGTCATATGCATACATGTGATATATAAATTTTTTATGAAGACCCACTTCAAATAACAGCTTATCAAAATTCAGATTTTTATTTTTAAGACTGTTGTATAAAGACAACTTATGAAAATATTTTTGACTTATCATGGCACCCTTTTTTAAAAAATATTTGACCTTACTCTTCTCACATGTCCTAATTTCAGGAAGCAACCTCATGTTTTTATTTATTTTAAACTTATCTCTATCATTAGAATTCGTATATTGATATCCATGCATTTTATAGTAATAACACCACTGAACTTCTAAACTTCTTATTTCTACATAAAAGCTATTAGTTTCACAAATATTAATCAAATGAGGTGGATCTTTAACTTAAAAAAAACCTATCACTATTTCCTTTATTCTGAGTCTCTTCAAACTCAAAATTATCATTTATTACTGTCTTCAATTCTGTACTTATTTTATCAGAGTTAGATTTCATTTCAGCCTTTAATTTATTAGAGTTAGCTTCCATTTTATCCATTTTATCAAAGTAAGCTTTCAACTTAACTTTTAATTCATTAAAGTTAGCCTTTAGTTTAGCATTCACTTTATCAGAATTAGCCTCCATTTTATTGGAGTTAGCTTTCAACTCAGATTTTCATTTCTTAGAGCTAGCCTTCATTTTCACATTCATTTTATCAGAGTCAGCTTTCAATATAGCCTCCATTCACATCATCATCTGCATTAAGTCCTGCAAACTAATGCCAGAACTACCTGGTATTTCATTAGTGTTATCCATAGTTACTTTAAACTAGCAATACTATACACTCCCAAAAAAAATTTAATATATATATTTTATATGATAATTGTTGTGATCCAAGGTTGGTTTCTCCTTGGTATTATCCTAAAATGCAAATCACCCTCAAGCAAAATACAAACATCCTGATCCTAATTATGAATGATAGTTATCCACTGATCCAAATTTTAATTCAAATGACATCACAATCCTCTTGGTTTATGAAAAATGCCATGGACTACTATGGCACTGACAAGCACAAAAAATATGAGAATGATACTTGAAATCACATTACTCAAAAGAATTTTACTTATGTGTAATAATAATACCATTACATCAACATAATACTGAAATGTGGAGATTTCACATTAAACCAAAATGCCACACTGTAATATTGTTGTGTACTAACACATTGAAAACGATGACATGCATTAAATAAGCCTACATTTAGGTAAGTTAACTAAATGGTGAGATAATTTCCTTCCTTAATACTATGGTGATCAAGTGTAAATTTTATAATTTGAATATTAACTCTAGCCTATTAACCCACCAATATACTAATGAACCCCAATAAAATAAAATAAAAATTGGAAATTAAAACTATATACCATCCTCATTAATTTTTCAGTTTTTGACCCCTAATTTGTTGGTGCCAAATGTAATGGATAGGAAAATCACTCCAATGATTGGGAAATAATTGTAATGGTTAATTTTCTTTCATTGTAATGTATCTCAGATCTTGCCTTATTTTATCAAAGTATATGTATAACAGAAAATCAAACAGCCCAGTCATTGAATTTCAATTGTAATGGATTGGATTATGATGTGAAACTTTTATTTAATGATTTTACATATTTGGAAAGCAATTATAATAAACTACATCCATGCATAAGTAAATATGGTTTAACTATTGATTAACAATTACAATATTACTTATCTGACTAGCTGTGCATAAAATATACCTGGATAGAGATGTTAAATGATTTACTCTTAAGGTTAACTTGATCAGTGATTTAATTATTCATTAAAATATAACTTAGAAACAAAAGGAATTTTACTGAATCCAAAGATTATATGTAAAACAATGTTACAATTAATGATGGCTTAAATAAATGATTATAAAATTGAATATTAACAAAATACAAAATTATCACCCAAGTGATTATAAATTTTAAGCATTACCTACTGACCTCTGCACTGAAAAGAGAAAAATTAAGATATAAATAAATTTCAAATAAATCACGAAGTCATTTCATTTTAACATATGGTATATATTTTATTTTAATTGTAGTTTGACTTTCCTTTAAAATAGCAATAATTATAATAAACACCTACAATATTTTGTTTGCCTTTCAAGTTTTCATTTTAATTCAATATAATTTAAATTAACAATATGTAATAGCAATAGATATGAATGACGTTTGTGTCTGCATAAGAATCATTTATTATTTAGCACACAAAAGATGGAATAAAAAAGAAATAAGGTTAGATCATTTAACTAAAAAAAAATTATAAGAATTTTTTTTCTACTGTGTTGAATATTTATTGCTTCAGTTTTGATTACAAACTATACTTCTCTTTTGAATTACAAGTACAAACTATTTGTATTTATTATTTATAATAGGGCTTCTATCATAGCCCATAAACTCAATATCTTCCTTTACACCTTTATTACTTCTGGGATTTCAATAAATATTTATCATGGACTATATATCCCCTAGTGTATGAAATGTTTATAGATAGATATAGAAACAACTCCTATCTCAAATGTGAGGAAAGATGCATCTACAACACAGACATCAACATCTACAGCATGATATAGCTTTTGAAACATATCTAATGATGAGATTATGGATTAAATTCTGAAGAAAAATATTAAAAGATAATAAATTTGTAAACACAATATAATATATTATGCCTGTATTTATAAATGATTCCCACATAAACAAATGACAATAAATATAATCCCCAGCCGAAATTATGTACACAGATGTATAACATGCATATATAATACATTTAAATTAAACAATATCTATTTTACTGACAAATAATATCTATTATATGATCGCTTGTTAATAAGTTGAGGTTTAAAATCGGTTTATTTATATAACATACATATATAAGATTTAAGAATTAAAAGACCACAAAAAATTTTTTTTTAATTATAAGTGACTTTTAACATTTTTATTATTGATATGAGTAACTTAGTAATAATTTACTTATATTATGTATGACTATATATATGTTGCACATGAATTATAATAAATAGAAAAATGTAATACCCCGTGAAAATGAACATTTTTTTAAAAATCATAACAACCGATTAAACTTTAAATTAGTTGACGTACATATAAAGATTTAACTTTAAAATCAACCTCATAAAAGAAAACGAAAAAAGATCAAATTTATTTACCATTTAATCTTCTTTACCATTTCTTCATTCCAAAGTTCAGGAACTTTTCAATGTGTTTTTTATCCATTCCTATGTGGGTTAAGATAATATGCAAAATAGTTTAAATTGACAGACACATGAATTGATGAGCCTTTTAGTTTTATAAATGATTAACTAGTAGTAATTATTATCTGGCTTAAGTTATGACTGAATAGTTAAAGTGATACTTCACTTTGACTATTTAGCTTATATTTATTTTGGATCACTGTATCTGAATAGCTATTTATTCTGTTTGTTTTCTACTCCCAAATGCTTGCTTGTCAACAATTTACATAATTTCAAATAAATATTATAATGAAATAGGACATGACTAAAGGGTTTGAATTGTAAATCATAAAATTATTTTTCAACCTGCCATTCTAATGATGTTTCAAATCCAATAAATGTCTTTATGCAAAGAAGATTGTGAAGAGAGGACAACAGCAAATTTTATGCATACTCTTTTTAGTGAAATTATCCTTGTTGCTATCATATTTTTTTTTGTTTTTATTGTTTAGCTCAGTCTTTCAACTGCTGCTGCTGATCTCAATATTTTTATTACAAGAATCGTTGCCTTTTAAATATTAAAATAAAATAAAAATACACCTGGGTCTTGTTTTAAGTGGTAGATAGGTTCCTCAGAAAATGCACACAAAAGAAATCACACAAAAATAGATTTAACTTACCTTGAAGAATTGGGGATATGTTCCAGTAATTTTCAGAAATCACATAAATGCAAAGCAACAAGGAAATATTACTTTAAAATTCGCATTAAAAAAATAAGGAAATAAAGTATGACTAATAAAAAATTTTAAATATTTGAAAAAAATTAATTCAAGACAAACTTTTTTTACTTTTTTTATTAATTACAGTAATTGGGAGGAAATCACTGTGATTCTCTAATTTAAAATCTTGATCTTAACTACAGCTGCACTTTCAGTATGAAATAGTTGAATTTCTGCCTGTACCTAAGAATAACATTTTATTTGTCATTTCAACGATCTGTTCTTATTATGTTATTAAAACAGGCAAAACTCTTTATACATATTGCCACTCAGTGCAAGCCAGAGTAATCAATGGATGCCAGAAGGCTTGTGCATAAAATCCCCATCTAGTGCCTATCCATCCAGTATCTCCAGACTAGTTTCTGGCTTGTGGCCTTTCTCAGTGAGGAGCCTTGGATCTGAGAGCACTGCACCTAGATCTTAGTATCTAATATAACCTTTCAGCAGCCACCTTTTATCTCTACTTAACTACAAAACTATGAGACTTAAATTGAAAACACTATATTTTCAATCCAAGCCCATCAGCTTATATAGTCATATAGGACTGAAATAAGTACAGTACCTATACATTTTGGTGTAACAGTTAAGAACAAGCATAAAAAGTGGTGATCATGTGATGTTCTTATGATGTTCATTTGTGATGTATATTTAGAGTACATTCAATTGGAGTAGATATTATTTTAAAAAATTTTAAATACTGTTTCAAGAGATGTAAATATAAATAAATTGAATATAAATAATGATTAATGTTTTGTACATATTTATTTATTTTAATATATATTGAAGTAATTTATATAAAAAGTACAAGATTTTAGTTATAAATGTTTATTGTTTTACATTTTTAGAAATGGCCCCAAATATTCTTTTTGCCGATATTCAAAGGCAAAATCTGGCACTGTTACTTATTACAACCACATTATTTAAAATATACCTAGAATAAGCATTTAGAGTATGAAAAAGTAAATATGAGAAAACGTGAAAGCTACTAAATTATATTGAAAGTTTATACATTGTGCTATGCTTTTAATCAAATAATTTTGCCTAAGACTGATAATAATGTCAATTATATGATTCAAAAATTAATAGAGAAATATATGAAGCCTAAAAGAAAATATAATTAAAAATAAATGTAGAAAGCAACAGAATATAATGTTAGAAGATGTATTATGAGTTGGAAAATATAAGTAAATAATAATGTATGTAATAAAGACTACTCAAAGAGAATTACTGAAGCTATAAGAGAATCATAATGAAAAACATTTTTAGCAATATTAAATAAAATATTGTAGGATTAAAATATGCACAAAATTACTAATTGATGTGTGTATATATATATATAATACATATTTTGCGGGTTCATCCGTGTTAAAAACTTTTAATATTAATATATTGACGTTTCGACTTGGTCACACAAGCCATCCACAGAGTTATAAAAGGTAGAAAGACGGTATATATATCATAATAGTGAAAAGAATAATTATATATCAGTGTGAGACTAGATACGATAAAAAAAAATACAATTATAAAAATGAATTACCATATTGTTGAATATAAACAGGAAAGTTGAGGAAAGAATAGTGAGCATACTGTAGCAAATAAAATGAGAACAAAACAAATTGATGGTAACAACATGTAAAAAGAATATTAATAACTTTTATTAATCATTCAATAGATTAGTAATTATCCACTTAATGAATAATATTTCTTTAGTATAATTTTCCTAGCCACTGGTTTTTATCACTTTTAACATCTTATGAAAAGCTACAATCATAAACACATGACCAAAAATATGTGAAAAAAATGTATGATTCCAAAAATTCACATTTTATGCTGAACCATCACTCATCAGTTGGCCCAGATCACAATCTCTTACACATATCTTTATCATTGTTTGGTATAGTTTAACTGATAAGTGTCAAACTTACTTACCCTCACAACTGTGACACACATCACTTGATAAAAGTATATTACTAATTTTTATTAGCCATGCTCATGCAAAGTAAGAAATATTTTCTATATGCTTTTAACAACTTGTGGGGGAATGTAATTATAAATATGTGACCAAAGACATAGAAAAAGGATATATGATGTCCAAGATCCACATTTTGTGCTGAACCTGCACTCATCAGTTCAGCCATATATTAATTAAACTAGTAATTGACTATTAATGAAGGACTAATAAAAATTATTAATATACTTTCATTAAGTGATTTGCATCAATGTTGTGAGACTGATAAATTTGATATTTATGAATTAAACTATAGTAATTGGCTATATATATATATATATATATATATATATTACTATAGTTTAATTCATCCAATATATAATATATATATATATATATTGGATAATGATAAAGATATGTGTAAGATATTGTGATCTGGGCAAACAGATGAGTGCTGGTTCAGCACAAAATGTGCATTTTGGGAGATCATACATTATTTTCACATTTTTGGTCATAATTTATTCTTGTACTTTCCACAAGGTGCTCAAAGCAGTTTGAAACCAGTCCCTACCTTGGGTGAGAGTAGTATAGTGATAATTATGCTTCTGATGTCTCTCTTATGCTTAATAGCCCTTCTTAGTTTAATATAATCACTAGGTGGTATTATATTGCCACACACATGCATCTTTATTGTGTATATAGGCATAAGCATTCAAGGAGATAAACTGAATACTTCATTTCTTTCTTATTAAAAGTCATTCATATATAGTATCCATCCTATTTTATAAATTGCTGTTAAAAGAGCATTTAAATCTTATTGAAGGAATTGAATTGGAAAGTAATTTATCTGTCAAAGTTGTCAATAATACTGTACCCTCTTAAGACATTCATAGATGCAATATTGATTAATCTATTAATTTTTCTTTAGTTTTAATAAACTTTACTATTATTATATTTATTAAATTAATTTGGATGATATTTGTTTAACGTATCTGGAGTCTCGTACTCTAAGCTGAGGTAAGGTCAGGATTAGGTAATTTATATTATGTCAGAATGCTCATTATCATTAATTAATATTTGGTCACTTCAAATCAATTTTCTAGGTTTATTAAGTAGCCTATTGGCATTCTCAAGTGATGATGTTCTTAATGCTGATGTGGATTCAATACAATATATTAAAATGTTTTTTGTGATCAAAACATGTAAATAAGGTATTTGAGTTTTAAAGAGTATAGGTAGATTAGTAGTTAATAATATTATTAGCATCTCTAATAATACTAGCAGTTATTGAAATTTCCATGTTATTCATCATAATAATTAATAGCTTTAAACCAAAATGTTTAAGAGATAACTGTAAGCATCCAAATATATATCGGAAAACCTGAAAACTTTATTCACAGCAGATAAAGAACAACATGTCTGTTAAATGTTTAAAGAACTATATAATGTAGAAACTTCGCTAATTTAAATATATTTGTTTAATACATAAATTTAATAATGTAATATGAAGATATTCAACTTGTAATAACTCAAAAAACATTAACATGGTTAATTAATTCTATATAAATCAATAATGTTTAGATTTCTGCTGAAATGAATTAGAAGCTTTCATGTTAAAATTCAAGTTTAGAAAATATCTTTATGGATGTGATTCCACTAAATGACATATTCATAAAAACATTTTTTAAATCTGAATTTACTTTATTTCATCAACAATAAATATGTAGCTAATTTGAAGATAGATTGAATGTATTTGAGAATATATCATAAAAAGGTTTTAATTAAGTATAACCAACTATGTATAAGAAAAGTATCTAACAAATCATCATATGATTTCTTTAGTTCATTTTCAACATTTGCATTAGGAACAATAATTTTCTCTTAGGCATGAACGTATTGTAATTATTTTTTAATAGAAGGGAATTATATCCTATAAACATGCACTGTAATATGGAAAGTAGATAACAGTATCATATTCAAATACTGAGATTGGTTTTTGGCTATCATCATCATTGAGGAACATTTTGGATTTGCACAGATACAATTAGCAACATATTTACCTTTTTTAGATTTTTTAAGATGCTAAAATAAATTTGAATATCCCAAGTAATTTATAATTAAATGGTGGATCGACTTACTGTCCTAAAGTACTTGACCTCTATAGAGGTTAACTACCAAAAATTATTCTAGTTTTTGGATAAAGCACTAGCATATATCAATTCAATTATTTACTCCTGCTTATAATAAGTTGTTCTGGAATAGATTAAATAGGAAGAATTACCATTCCCAATACAGATAAAAGATAAATATTTGCCTGTACCTAAAATTAACAAATGTGGAATTTTATTCTAACACTATTAATCATTCTAATAAATTAATTGTTTTGTATACTGTGAACTTATATTAACCAATTAGGTTTTAATGATGTTATTGTAAATTTGTATTAACCAATCAGGATTTATATCTAATCCATATATTTTTTGTTTTAAGTACCATATAACTATTAACTGTATTTTTTGTACTTGTCAGTTGTTATTGTTATTAATTTTTTATTTATTTACAAATTTTGTTATAATAATATAAATATAATTTTGTAAATATATTTATTTTTAAAATATATACATTTGATAGATCTTCTACTAGATTTTTCATGACTTGATGCTTAAATTATAATGATGGATTTGATGTTATATATTATTTGATTTGGTGAAAATTAACAAATTTCAGTGAAAAGAAGATTCTTTATTTTATATTGATTATTGTAAATTTATTTTTTATGAAACAAATATTTCAATTCTTTTTCTGAAAATGGTAAGCTTGGATTATTGCTTGTAATTTATTTTAATCATAGAACTCTGTCTAATACTCTTTCATTTTTATTATATTATTTTATTAATAATAAAAACTATTTCATTACTCTCTTTAGTTTTATTACATTAAGCAATTTATCCTATCTTATCCATTGTTTATTTCTTCTTCTCACATCCCTTTTAATTTTATTTTTAAAAATTTTGACATTTTGCTTTTGGAAATAGAATTAAATATTTGTGGGTTAGATTAATTCTGTGCATTTTAATGCTCAAAAAAATTACTGAAATATATTTTTAAAAGATAACATTTTAACTTTATTTAGATTTTCTATGAAAATGGAAGAATAGTAATATGTTCTTACTACTGACTTTTTTTTGCATTAATAAAAATTCTGTTTATTTTGATTGTAATTAATGAAAACATGCAATATGTTACAAATGAATATTAGTGAGATGAATCTGTTTATTATCTGGAAATTATCAAACAATAGCAATCTACAAAAATGATTATGAGGTATTGTTTCTTAGAAAGATATTATATAGTCTTTATATAATTAATTAATATATCTCTGCTGTTGTTTAGACATATTATAAGCATTAATATTTTTATAGTCTAAGTCACACACAATTAAACACTACAGATAGATTTAACATTAATAAAAATAATAACCATGTCTGTATTTTATTTTTTACAAGAGATACAAACATTTACTTGTTTCATTAAAAACATAAGAAAATTAAAGCTCAGTGTTTAATTAATTTTTTTGTCAAACACTAGATTGACATATGACTAAAAGAGGTTTAACATTATATTTTTATTGATTTGGATGTTTAAAAAAATGTTTTCCAATGTCACTTCAATTAACTTGTGGGGTGTTAAATAAAATTAATCTTAAAAAAAAAATTATTTTAAAAATATATATTTTATTGAAGTAAAATGTTTATTTTGATATAAAAATAAAAGTTGAGGATATACAATTTTATGTTTTTGATAAGTTTTTGAAAGTTGTTATAGGTTTTGATCCAAAGAAAATAACATGTGGTCATTGTAATTTAAAATCTCTTTAATTAAAATGTTGTTTTCTTATGTTTGTGATCCTGAAAATATGTTTGCTAATGAAAATTTAATTTTTCAAATTTTAAGCATAATGAATATGTATTTAGTTAGGGATTCAGGAAACAGAGGTTAATAAAAGAAATTAGAAAATCAGTTTTAAGTTAATGAATAAAAAAAAATTGATTGTATGAATCCTATTTCTCTATGGAGATAAGTTTATAGAAATGTGGTTAATAAAATTTATCCAAAGTCAATATTTTATTATGTAGAATACCTTTGAGATCCAGGACACATAAAAAGAAAGTATTTCTACCAAGATCATATTATTAATAACTTTTGTCGTTTTATTAAATTATGTAAAAAAAATTATATAATATAATTATTTGTATTAATCAGATTGGGTTTTTTTTTTGTCTTTTTTTTTTTTTTTTGATACCACAAATTCTTCTTCTGCATTGAAAGTAAAGGTAAAAATTTTAGTAATAGGTGGATGGATACATTCATGATAAGAATGAAACTTTAAAAAATGAATTTAGATTCAGCAAATATGTTTTCTGTAATGTAAAATCAGAATTAATATTTATTTTTATTTTTATCAAGTATTAAAGTAAAAACTTTTGGCATAATATATTTACATCCTAATAAAAAATAAACATATATATAATCTTAAAAAAAAAAGCATGTATTCAAATGTTCAAGTTTCATGCTAAGTTATATATGTTCATATAAATATAAGACAATAATTATAAAATGTGAATACAAGAATGATACAAATAAAAATCTTTTTTCAGCTGTATGATCAATAATCTTAATCAAAAAAAGCGTATTTTTTTTACATAAAAATATCACGAATGTGATATATATATAGTTGTGTGTGTAAAAGTGTATGGGTTTATTAATGAAATGGTTGGATTTGAAAAGATTTAATCAGATATCCAGCTCTGAGATTACCTTTTAACTTGTAATCAATAGTGTTGATGCTTTATTAGCATAGAAATCTCATTATATTAAAGTGATGGCTTCTCAAGTTAAAAATAACTATTTTCTTCTCCTTTTCAAGTTTAATGGCATAATAAATTATCAAGAAATGATTATCAAGCAATATTAAACTGCTTTTAACAAATAAAAAATATTTAAAATAGAATGAAATAGTATTGTTATTTAACAATAACTACACTTTTTTTAATAAATTAAAATAGAATATTTCCTATGGTAATTTTATAAAGGCGTCGATTAATTTTGTGTTGGTTATATTATTAAATCATATTAGAAATATTTTAATATCAGTATATTACATATACACATCTTTCATAAAAATAGGTAATCGAACAATGCAAATGTCCGGGGCTAAAAATAATATGCATGATAAATAGATATGTAAAATACAATCTGAATCTGTAATCCTGAAAAGAATTATCATATTTTTGGTCCATATGCAATATCTTATGAAACTCATGGCCATTGACCTACCTAATCTAATTTGTCCATTGCATTGATAATGTGAAATTTCTTCATTATGTGTCTGAAATGTGCAATTACATCTTATTTGAATGTAGAATAAGATTGCAAGATGGAAAAAAAATAATAAAAAATATCAATGATTACTATATTGTATAATAAATATGCAATGCTTTAGTTATAACTGCCAACACTGATTAGACTTACAATCAAGTTTGTAGTTTTGATTCAAGTGTTATCAGATATGCAGATCTCAGCATTATAATACCCATATTCTTCCAATGAAGTCATAAAAGGGATAAGAAACTGGCAAATATAATAATATATCTATATAGGCTGATTTTTTTTTCATTTGTAGTCTAATTTCACGCAATTTCTGAACTATGTGAAAAGGGTTGAGTTACTTTGCCTTGGCATATAATATTAATTTTTAAAAATTTAGCATATTGTTTTAATTTTTAATTTGTTAATTATATTTTCAATAATTTAATATAGATCGTTGTAAATAAAATATGTTCAAAACTGACAATCTATATGTTCATGGGAATAATTTCTACAGAGGCAAAACTCTCCATACAGTAATGCCATTTAGGGTAAGCCAGAGTAATCAATAGATGCAGGAAGATTTGCATAAAATTCCTATCTAGTACCTATTCATCCAATATCCCAGACTAGTTTTTAGTGTGACTTTCATCAGTGAGGAGCCTTGGATCTGAGAGCACTGCACCTAGATTTTAGGATTTAATACAACTCTCCAGCAGCTACCTTCCTGCAGTCATTGATTACTCTGGCTTGCACTAAGCTCGCATCTGTGTGAACAGCTTGTGTAAGCATAAATAATAATGATCATATGATGTTTAATAATGTTAAAATGAATTATTTTAAGATTTACATTATATGATATATATATATATACTTTGTATATTGTGTATAATCCAATAATTAATGTATAATTTTTTTATTTATCATAAAAGAATTTATATAAAGTTATTAAAAAATAATCCTAGTAACATAAAATTATTATTATTTTATAACAGTTTTTAATGTTTACATTAAACAATAGTTTGTGATTCCTATAACATACATGCATGTAATATATGTGTGTTATATCATTCTCATGATCAGAGTTATGAATATAAGTAATACAATGTATACTTCATTATATATATATGTGTGTATGGCTGCAGAAAGGAGTTTATTATTAACTGAAAGGACATCCTTTGATTCCACTTTGAAGTCTTAATCAAGGAACTGAGCAGGACAAATTCCTAAAGTCCATTCTATGTATTCCTGTTGATTCTATTGTTATTACTATATGATTGTTTATATTGCATATGAACATAAGTCAACTGTTCACCAATATGAAACAGCCAGTATGGTATATTTATTGACTTTTTAATCTCTGAGTTTAAGATCAATAAACATCATTGTCTTTCTTCTTAGTTCCATGATAGCCCTTAATTGAAATATCAAATGAGTTTTTTTGAAGGCAAAATGAATGTGTGTGTGAATCCCAAACTTTTTTAAATAAATGTTTATAACCATGTCAGACAAAATTAAAGTATGGTTTTTGTTCCCAGGAACCTGTAAAGTCACCAACTAAGGTAGAAGTTGTTGGCTAAAAGTAGAGATTAATTATAAATCCCTTAATTATGGACCTAAACTATCATTTGAAGGTGACTTTTTATTAAGTATTTATAACTTCAGATCACTTTCAAGTGAAAGAAGATTGCATAAATTGGAAATAGAATTGTTTAATATTAAATGGGGTATTATTGGGCTTCTAAAATTAAAGGAAAAAGTGAAGAAACAATTGATTTAAAATGTTGATATATATATTACAAAGACCCAAATATTGGAAGCACAAGTGAAGTAGAATTTATTATGAATAAAAAGTGGGAAAGAATACTATTGTAAAAATTTATGGTATATCAAACAGGTTGACAAGATTAGTATTTTAATTTAAGGAAAGTTATCCATGCAGATAATTCAGATTTATGCCATTTCAAGTTCTTGTTATAATTAAAAGGTAAAGAATTTTTATATGGATGTATAAAAGGCTTTTGATCAGACCAAATAATATTTTTAAATTGTCATGGATAACTTTAATGTTAGAATTGTAAATGATTGAAAAAAGAAATTGCTCTGAATAAATTTGGTTATGATGATAGAAATGAGATAGCACACAGATTTCTAGATTTTACAGAAAAAGAAAAACTTTATAATATGATTTTTTTTTTGGGGGGGGGGGGGATGCTAAACAGAAATAAACATGGAGCATCCAAATGAAACTACAATAAAATTAGATTCTATTTTGACCACCACAAAATATTTATTTCAAGATTGTAATGACCTAATAAATTCAACTTTTACAAATTGATCATCAATTAGAGAGATTGAAGATACATATTAATTGCAAAGCCTTAATGCAAAACTAGAGAGACAAAATTTATTTATAAAAATGGTATTTTTAATTGATATTCTTAATCTTTAGAAACATTCCAATGAATTTAAATTAGAACTTGCAAATCATTTTAAAATATTAACAGATTCTGAAGATAGTTCAGATTTAAATAAAATGTTTACTTTATGAAGAAATGAAGAAATATAAAAGTATATAAAAATGATTCATTAAAAAGGATTAAATATCTAGAATTTTGTAAAAAAGAATTAACAATAATATAAGAACATATAATTATAGGTAGAAAACTCATTTTTGTAGTAAGAAGAAAAATAGAACTATTACTCAAAAGAGTGATGATATCAAAATATATATAAAAGAGTTCTATCAAGAATTATATACCAATAAAGAATATGAAAAAAGTACCCCTTATAATTACTAGATCTTCTAATTTTCCCAAGATTTTAAATGAAAGATATATAATTAAATATATGAAAAAGCTGCAGGTAATAATAAAATTATAATCAAAATCTTAAAAGACGCAAAAGAAGAAATAGAAAAAATGTTGTTTACCAAACATGTTGTACCAGATAATTGGGAAAATGCAGTACTAATATTAATATTTTAAAAAGTTGACATAGAAAATATTAGAAATTACAGACTATTAGTCTTTTATCAGTTTTGTACAAGAACTTTATAGAGATAATTACAGCTCATCTTCAATGAACTTTAGATTCAAATCAACCAAAAAACCAACTGGATCTAAAAATGGTCTTAGCACAATATATTACATCGAAGTATTAAGAGAAGTTATAGAAAAGACCAATAAATATGAGTTGTCATTATGATTTGGATTTATAGAGCAGTGAATCATCAAGATATAGATATAGAATCATATTATGAAGAATATTTATCAAAATACAACAGCAATGATTAGATTATATAGTGAGTACTAGGAAGATTAACATTGAGAAAGCTGTATAAAACAGTGACTCCATGTTTCCAAAACATTTCATTTGAGTTTTTCATGAAATATTTTGTGGATTAAAATGGAAATCCAAGGAAATTAAAGAAAAATGGAGCATATTTAAATCATTTAGATTTTCCAGATAATACTTCAGAGTTTCAGAAAATGTTGCAAGAATTGGCATATGAAAGTAAGAAGGTAAAATAAAAGATAAATACTACAAAGCCTAAAGTAATGTTCAATGAATTTTTTCAAAAGATAGCAAAAATTGTTAATGATAAATTAGAAAAAGTTAACAAATACTTTGGTCAGATTATTAATAAAGCTAAAAACATAATGAATGAAATTAATTACTGAATTAAATTTGGATAGAGTGATTTTGATAGAAATAACTTAATACTAAAAGAAAATTTGTCTAAATGTTTGAAAAGAAAGGTATGTTTTATCAATTTTTAATTATGGATCTGATACTTAGAAGAGTAATACTAAGATTTCTAATCACTCAATGATGTATGAAGAGATTATATTAGCACTGACAAGAAAATTTTCCAGGAATTTTATGTTACATTGATCTAAAATCCATGTCTGACTTCCATGAAATAAATTTTCAGAATAATATCATTATGTATAACTAATTTAGTTGAAGTATTTATCTTTCCATAATAAAATATCCTAAATTTTAATGTATTAAATGTAACATCAGCCCTAAAAAGTAAAAGTTGTTAAAGAATTTTCCTTCATTACTAAAGAACACAAGTTTTTAAATAATTTTCCCACTAAATCAATTTTTACAGGGTTTATTTATAATATTAACAGCATTCAGTAAAATATCTTTTGAATAGAGAAAAATAGCACAATCATTAATATAATATAAATTCAGCAACCAAAAGATTGAAATTATAAATACTATTAAAAAATTTGTATCACATTTTAATATTTATTTTCTGAAAATACCTATAAACTTTTTTAGAGCTTAGTATCATAAAAATGAAAGTAGTTTTACTTTAAATGCTTCAGATTTTCCATCAGCTAAAATAACACTCCCTTTCATGATGTCATGTAGCAGTAATAAAATATGAATAAGCTTCCTCTGAATGAACATTATTGTAAATCTCATAATTAACTGTTGTCAAAGGTCTTGGCCAAATACATTGAGACCTTGGAAATCACTAGTATTAGACTGTAAACAACTTATTCCATATAATCTTTGAAAGGCCTTTAGTTAATAGAAAATAATGTTGCTTTTTTGTAGATTGGAATAGTAGAAACATTCTTAAATTCTAGTAGCACTACTTTTGAGTTCCACATATTCTTACAAAAATAGTAAAACTTTTTAAACTAACAAGCATCACTATATATTAAAATTTCTTCAAATAATCCATCAAGACTCTTGAGGTCATTAAAATTTAAGATTACAAAGAATTGGTTTAATTTTCTCAAACTGCATTTTTAAAAGTCTAAATGAGCTAGTAGAAAAAAGCAGCAATTAACCAATAAAATTTCTACTGAGACTAAAAAATTTATGAAGAAAAAAAGTAATATAAAGATATACAAAAATGATGCATTAAAAAGGATTGAATATCTTGAATTTTGTAAAACGGTGTGGAAAAGAGTTGAAAATGATATAAGAAAGTATAACTGTGAACTAGCAAGGAGAGCTGTAAAAGTCCCAAGAGTATAAAACAACATTTTGCTATTGGTAGCAAATGTATATCTGCAATAAGAAAAAAAAATGGAATTATTACTAAAAAGAAAGATGATATCACAAAATGAGTAGAAGACTTCTATCAAGAATTATATAATAATAAAGAACAAGAACCTCCTATATCTATTATATCTTCTGAATTTCCCAGAATTTTAAATGAAGAAGTGTGACATGCAATTAAATTTATGAAGAAAGAAAAAGTTCCAGGTAATGATGGAATTATAATTGATATATTAAAAGAAGCAAGTGAAAAAAATAGAATTTTTTTTAGCAAAGTTATAAACCAAATGTCTAACTGATAAAGATGTACTAGATGATTAAAATAATATAGTATTAATGTTAATCTTTAAAAAAAGATGATAAAGAAGATATTAGAAATTACAGACCTATCAGCCTTTTGTCAGTTTTAGACAAAAATTTTACCAAGATAATTACAACTCATCTATAGAGAACATTGGATTTCTAACAATGAAGAGAATAAGCTGGATTTAAAAGTGGTTTTACTACATTAGATTATATCCAGGTATTGAGAGAAATTATAGAAATAACAAATGAATATGTGGTCCCTTTATGCTTTGGATTTGTAGAATATAAAAAGGCATTTGATTCTATAAACATTTCTTTAGTGATTAAAGCATTGGATCATCAAGATATAGATTCAGGATATTGTCATATTTTAAAGAATATTTATAAAAATGCAACAGCAACAATTAGATTACATAATAATACTAGGAAGTCAACATTGAAAAGGGTGTAAGACAAGATGACTCCATATCTCCAAAACTTTTTACAGCTGTGTTGCAAGAAGTGTTTTGTGGATTAAAATGAGAAGCTAAAGGAGTGAAAGTAAATGGAGTTCATTTAACTCATTTATATTTTGCATATGATGTAGTTGTTTTTGCAAATAATTCTTTAGGCCTGCAGGAAATGTCACAGAAGTTATCAGATGAAAGTAGGAAAGTAGGATTAAAGTTAAAAGGTTAAAAGGGCTAAAGTAATGTTTAATGGATTTTCTCAAAATATGAAAATAAAGATTGATTATGATGCATTAGAAGAAGTTAACAGTTATAAATACCTTGGTCATATTATTAATACATATGAAAACATAATGGATAAAATTAATCATAAAATTAAACTTTATTGGAGTGCTTTTGGTAGAAATAACTTGATACCAAAAGGAAATATGCCTATGTGTTTGAAAAGGAAGATTTTTAATAAATGTGTTTTACCAGTTATTACTTATGGATCTGAGAGACTTTGATGCATAATAGATGAGCAATACTGAGACTTCACACCACTCAAAGAAGTATGGAGAAACGCATGTTGGGAATAACAAGAAGAGATTGAAAACACAATATATGGGTAAGAGAACAAACAGGTGTTACTGACCTCATCGAAAAATTAAAAGACTGAAGTGGAGTTGGGCTGGACATATTTCTAGAAGAGATGATAATAAACACACAATTGAAATCTTAAACTGGATTCAAAGAGATTGTAAATGACCCAGAAAGACACCACATGTGAGATGGGTGTATGAAATAAGAAAGTGTGCTGGGGTGATGTGGAGAAGAGAAGCTAACATCAGAGAAGATGGATTAAACTTGAAAAGACCTTCATCCTGCAATGGAATGATAATGGTTGATGATGATGATGATATGAATAAATTCAGGGTGAATAGAACCGTATAAAGTATAAATCCAACCTCACTTTTTATAAAAGATGTGCAAATAATTATATATTAATTTTAATAAAGATGAGAAATAAATAGAAAAATTTATAAATAATATAAATATAATTTATACATATATAAATTTATAATTAAAAAAAAGAACTAGATAAAAAGTATTTTTTTAGATTTTTTTAAAATTAAAACTGAAAATAATGATTAAAAAAATAAAAGTATAAATATCGGTGTAGAGAAAAAATCCAAGGAAATAGTATCACAAATTGATATTCAGATACAAAATATGAACTATAAACTAGATACTTTAGACACAAAAAATATATAGATCAATTATTACTGTTGAATAAAAAGTTTTGGAAGAATAAATTGAAAATGTAAAAGAATTTAAAATTAGCAATTACCCAATAAAAACAAACAAATAAAATTTAAAAAAAATAAAATAAAAGAAAAAGTATAATAATAAAGCAGATTAAATACATAGAAGTAATATATATAAAAAGCAAACAAAATAAATAAAATTATTGATAAAATAAATAAAATGATACAAATAAATTGAACGAAATCTGAGAGAAACATGATGAATATATGGCATAATGAACTTTTAAATTAAAATAAAAACGAAGATAATTTAAATGGAATTTATGAAATTAAATGTAAAAAAAATGTAAACAAAAAAGTATCATGAAGATAGGAAAAATAAGAATTCATATAAATATGATTAAAACAATATCAATATAATAAACATTTTATAAACAAAAAACATAGGACATATATTTGATGAAAACGATTTTAAAATATGCTTTACTAAAAAATAAAACACAAAAATAAATCAAAAATCAATAATGATTAAGGCCTGTAATTATTATATAAATGGGGGGGGGTGAGAGAAATAGATATATAATATAATAGTAATTATTTATAAATAAAAAATATTATTGATATTATAGAAGAAAAATATTTCTAATCAAAATGGAAATTTTAAAATTCTTATTGTGTTTGAATTATTGGTTTTATATATATTGTAATTCATATATATAAACATAAATAAAATGGTAATTAAATAATAAATTATAATATACACATATATAGATATACAAATATGTGTAATATCTGTGGGCATATATAAATATGCGTAGTAAATAAATTAAAATAATATATAAAATATATTAACAATACAAAATGTGCATGTGTAATTGTATATATAAAAACAGCAAAATTCATTTAATATATGACTATGTAAATAAATAAGGAAAAATGTTATACAATTGGATTTTCTTATCTCTAGAAAAGACTCCTTTATAGTCAAAGCTGTCAGACAACTTAATAAAAAGCATTATGAAAAGTGCAAAGAAAAAATGAATTTTTTAATTAAGCAATGCAAATTTATTCATATTAAAAAAATTGAGAATTTATTTTCAAAACAAACATATATACGTGTGTAATAATAAATAATCATAATTTTAAGTCTAAGTAATTCAACGGAAGTAACTCTACCTCCCATTGACTTATGTAATGTTAACAACAACAAAAGTATAGAATAATACCAATCTATCTTTCAGCACTGTTGTTATATAAGTTTAATTTTTTGACATAGTTTTAAAGTATATGGTGAATTTTTATCTATTGTGATGCAGAACTTTTATTTCAATTACTTATATTTAAAATTATGATTATTTATTATTACATTTATTAAACTGATTTATTTATTTGATATTTAGAGTTTGTTAAAACTAAGACTCAGTCTTAATTCTCAGAATATGTCAATTGTCATTTCAAATTATTTAGTCTGCAATAAATTAGAATAAAAGACAAAAATTCATTCTATAATTTAAAACTATGTCAAAAATGTAAGCTTATACAACAACTGAGGTAAAAAATAGATTGATATCATTCTATCTTTTCATAGTTGTTGATGTTGCATAACTCAGTGTGAGTTATTTTTATTTCGATTATACATACATGTGCAATACTTATGCATATAAATATATATGACAAAAGTGACATAGTTTTATTGTCAACAAGAATATTGCTCTTAAATATAAAATCAAAATAAAAACAAGAGTTCCTATCTTTCCATTATTCTTATAAAGATACTAATACCATGATTAGACCATAGTTGATTTAAGTGATCTTGAAACAAAACTAACATCAAGCTTTATTTATAAATGTTGCAGCTAAAATATGTCAAGATGATTTCTTTAGTACTTGATAGGAGATTAATTTTTCTCATAATTATATTGCAAAATAAAGAAGACTCAAACCTAAGCTATAGTAATAAATTTGATGTATTGTGAAAGTGCTTCAAATGTACTAATTTGATTGCTCAATTCATCAATGAATGCTATTTATTTAATAAGTGTAAAAATTGAGCTAAAAGAGTGGTTCACTAAACTATTGGAAAACTTGTAGAAAAAATTAAAAATCTAAAAATCCAAAGCTTTTCAACTAAATCACAGCAAATGTAATTTCCAAATAATCTTACAACTATTTAAAATGTAGTTTCTGTATATTTTGAAAATCTGAAGTTTCTTAGATTTAATTCATGGTGATGCAAAATGATGCCAAACAAAGCATTACTTGTTATATCAGTTAAATTCAAAAAGTGGCAACTCATTCTATTGTTTTTCTTCAATTTTATTTATTATAGACTTGAATAACAAGTTGATATTTATTAATAGGGTACTCAAATTTATAATCTAATTTCAAACTATTAACCTTCATCAGTGAAGAACATTGGATTTGAAATAAATATCCGAGAAAAGAGTCAAATTACATATCAGCATATAAATAAATCAATTATTTTATATAGTGTGATGTTTATAAACTGTAATAGTTAAACAGCATTAAGCTGTTGCACATGCGCTTTGCAGATTTTAACTATAAATGACTGAATACTAACACTTCAAACACATGATAAAGTCTTTGGGAAAAGATAGAATGGCCATCTATCTTTTCGAACGCAAACGCTTTTGTATGGACGAATCTTAAGTGTCTGAAAGTGAAAGCATGAAGATATTAAATAATCACTTACTAGAATTTACAAAACATCATTCTTATTTGAAATTACATGTATGTATATGTAAATAAATCAATTATTTTATATAGCATGATATAGTTAAAGTTGCAAAGCTATGGTAGCAAGTTGATTTGAATTCATGATTTTGGAGTGTTTAAATTTCAGAACATTGGCTTGGATAATATAAAAAAGTAAATAATATATATTTAAAATATTTTATAAAAAATGACTTTATTAATTTGATGGGTAATGCACTAAACCTCCCAAATATTTTTTTTCTTAGAACACAATTTTGTTTATTATATTTAACTTGAAATAAAAGCAAATGTCTCATGCTTTTATTTCAAATTAAATATAACAATCAAAATTGTGTTTGAAATATACTGAACCAACAGCCTCTTCTGAAATAATCAACTACCACTTAAAATTTACTAATGAAATACGGGAAACAACAACAACCATCGACAAATAAAAATATTAACTAATATTTTATTATACTTTGTCCTCCCAAACTTCCCTTCCAGAAAGTGGTTGGTTTTCAGGTAAAGTGTCAACTATCATCAGTAGTGAACTACAAATAACATTCAACACTCAACTACCAAATATACACCGATCAAATAAACACTTTATTTTTATTTTTTAAAGAAGAAAGAAAAATCCCTTAGGCACCAGTTAATTACATTAGAATTAGCATGTCTATCTGATCAGCATAATTTGGTACCTGAAAAATCCCCCCTAGCTCAATCGGTTTCTAACCACCCACTAATAGACAAACAAAAGGTATCTTAAATGCCCTCTCTAAGCTACTACTACTTTTTAAAAAAACTAAAATAATTTCCCCGAACCATTCAAAATAATACTTTGATCCTTTAAAACCAATAATAATAACATTATACTGAATGCCAAAACATTTATAGATTTAACTTAGCGAATCTTTTCTGAAATACTATTATTAATAATTAGATTTTTCCCTCCTACTTTTATTAAGAAAAATAAATATTTATACTTACCAGTACGTATCAAAATAAACATAAATATTTTAAGAAAAATAATTTAAGTGGTTTTTTTTTATTTTAAATAAATTAATCATTTTATCTTATAATGAGACACACACTTTTTTTTAAAGATTAAAATAAAGCATTTTAATATATTACTTTAGCAAATAAATTATATACGTTGCATTATATTTTATTTATTTTTTTTTTTAAAAATCAAATCACACATACGTGCATGCCATTGTTTCAAAAACATTATTTAATAATAGAAGCTGATTTTACTTATTTTTATTATTACAAATATTATCTTTTGAAGTTTAAAGTTTATTCTTTTTTTTAAGTTTAATTCAGAAAGTTCAAAGTTCTTTTAATAAAGTCTATCTTTTATTTTAAGAAGAAATTGGAAATGTTAAGATATCAAAGTCAAATAATTACCTAGGATATTTTAATACGATGGAAACAGCATAATGGAATTATTTTTTAACTCATCAATGACCGGTAAAATGATTCCTCCATAGATCCTGTGACATGGTATGATTTTCGTGGTTGGTTTGGCATACCTGCACTCCATTGTTCATTTAGTCTATTTAAACATGATCACTTTCCGAACTAATTGCAGGTCTTAAATGTGTAGGTGGCTTCAGTCAACTGCACACCTGTTGGTTTTAACAATGCAACATTTTTTTGAGATATTACTTCAAGAAATATTTTATTAAAATGAGAAAGTCAGACCCAAAATAATAAAATGTTGAGTTATTTATACTGTTTAAACAATGGAAAACTTTATTAGCAGCAGCATCCTTAGTCTCGTGAAATTAAATCAGCTTTTGCTTCTATTTTTTATTAAAAATTACATACACACACGCACATATATTTAATTATTTTATTATAAGATAAAATGAAATCTCTTTATTATTTTATTATAAATTCATTTAAAGAATATTAAATCATTTTTTATTACAAGACTTTTTTCCCTCTTTTAAACAAAAAAAAATCTTATTATTTTAAACAGCATTTACAGCTTATTTTATTTAATAACAAATTTGCCCTCCCCCCTGTTCTTTAGTTTTTACATTTTATTCTCTTAATTTTAATTTTTTATATTTTAAGACATGGGACTCACAAAATTAATTAAATATCAATGTACTTCAGTACAATATATATATATATATATATATATATATATATATATATATATATATATATATATATATATATATATATTACAAGCATAAAGCTAAACTAGTCAATATAAAATCAAAACTACCCCAAATCTAAAATTAAACCAGACCAGCATAAAAATAATATTAAAACACAACCTAAGGTTTCACTGCTACAAGCAGACTTCTCAAGTGTAAAGAACTACAAAAAAAACCACACATTATATATACTATTAAAAACTACCCACAAATCCATTCACTTCCCATCCACCCTTAATATTAAAAGAACTCTTAAATAAGTTAATTGCTTCAGAATAATAAATTTTCAATAATAAAGACTCTTTAATTCTTTTGATTTCATTTCTCTCAAAGAAGACAACCTTAGCTTCATCAAAATCAATAGTATGGCCTGTATCTTTTTCATGGACATACAAAGCAGAACTAAGATATCTATTTTTAACTCTACTTTTATGAACCTTTATTCTTTCATTTAAACTCAAACTACTCTGACCTATGTAAACCTTCTTACAAAATAAACAAGGAATAAAATATACCACACCAGGAATAGTCTTTCTATCAAAAACTTCTTTTGTATTATTTAATAAATTATTCAATGTAACACCCCTTTTCCAAGCAATTTTCTTATTTCCAAACAATTTACTATTTCTACACACAATTCTATAAGAAGACAATTTAAATGGCAAAGAAATAAAATCATACAGGTTAAAGAAAAATATGATTTTATTTCTTTGCCATTTAAATTGTCTTCTTATAGAATTGTGTGTAGAAATAGTAAATTGTTTGGAAATAAGAAAATTGCTTGGAAAAGGGGTGTTACATTGAATAATTTATTAAATAATGCAAAAGAAGTTTTTGATAGAAAGACTATTCCTGGTGTGGTATATTTTATTCCTTGTTTATTTTGTAAGAAGGTTTACATAGGTCAGAGTAGTTTGAGTTTAAATGAAAAAATAAAGGTTCATAAAAGTAGAGTTAAAAATAGATATCTTAGTTCTGCTTTGTATGTCCATGAAAAAGATACAGGCCATACTATTGATTTTGATGTAGCTAAGGTTGTCTTCTTTGAGAGAAATGAAATCAAAAGAAGAATTAAAGAGTCTTTATTATTGAAAATTTATTATTCTGAAGCAATTAACTTATTTAAGAGTTCTTTTAATATTAAGGGTGGATGGGAAGTGAATGGATTTGTGGGTAGTTTTTAATAGTATATATAATGTGTGGTTTTTTTTGTAGTTCTTTACACTTGAGAAGTCTGCTTGTAGCAGTGAAACCTTAGGTTGTGTTTTAATATTATTTTTATGCTGGTCTGGTTTAATTTTAGATTTGGGGTAGTTTTGATGATATATATATATATATATATATATATATATATATATATATATATATATATATATATATATATATATATATATATATATATATTCCTGGTGTGGTATATTTTATTCCTTGTTTATTTTGTAAGAAGGTTTACATAGGTCAGAGTAGTTTGAGTTTAAATGAAAGAATAAAGGTTCATAAAAGTAGAGTTAAAAATAGATATCTTAGTTCTTCTTTGTATGTCCATGAAAAAGATATAGGCCACACTATTGATTTTGATGAGGCTAAGGTAGTCTTCTTTGAGAGAAATGAAATCAAAAGAAGAATTAAAGTCTTTATTATTGAAAATTTATTATTCTGAAGCAATTAACTTATTTAAGAGTTCTTTTAATATTAAGGGTGGATGGGAAGTGAATGGATTTGTGGGTAGTTTTTAATAGTATATATAATGTGTGGTTTTTTTGTAGTTCTTTACACTTGAGAAGTCTGCTTGTAGCAGTGAAACCTTAGGTTGTGTTTTAATATTATTTTTATGCTGGTCTGGTTTAATTTTAGATTTGGGGTAGTTTTGATATATATATATATATATATATATATATATATATAAAGTAAATATCTAATATATATGTATATATATATGTATATATATATATATATATACATATATATATACATATATATTAGATTTTACTGCATTCCACTTCAAATTAAATAAAGGAATTTTTTAGAAAAATGATATTTTGTTTCAACCTTTTTAAGACTATTTACATTCAAATTTTAAAACTGAAACTAAAAAATGTCTCCATATTTTCAGTATTAGCAATGAAATTTGTGCACATTAAAAATCATTTACATGATTTTTGTATTATGAAGGCAGCATTTAAAAAAAAGCAAGTTTTAGTTATTCCATTAAACGAAATTAAGATTTCATTCTTTCTTTTTTTTTTTCTATTTTAATAAACTAAAATATTTTTAGTGAATTAGTTTTGAACTTCAATAAAAGTGTATTTTTAAAAGTATACTACCATCTAATACACATCATTGAAAACATACAAAACTGAGTGTGGTTTGAAAATCAATCCACCAACAATTAGTATCTTCAATTATTAATATTACACATATTCAAAATTTGGAAAAAAATTGTCTGATAAAAATATCTTTAAAATTACTGACAAGATTTGACCCAAATAAAAAAATACAATTTTTAAATTAAATAAAAGCATTAAAATGTCTACTGTCATCCACTCTTTATTTATTATTCCAAAAAAATGTCTTTGGAATAGAACAATAAAGAAGATTAATTTTTAATTTGTTTCTTATTAAACATTCTTTTAATTGTACTACAAGTCATCAGTCTTTATTCAACATTAATTGACATTTTTAATAAATTTAAATTGTTTAAACCTTATCAAATGTATGTATAAAAAGTTTATTAGTAACTAATGGAGTCTTATAACATAACCATTTAAATGTATTTCTAAAATATAAAAAACAACAGACATATTCAAAAACTGAGTTGAGGTTTCTTACCATTCTGATATATGATATTTTTAACCATATTTTTATTAAAGTTATGCACAAAATAAAAAGTGTTTAAGCTGTTACATATACATGTGAATTACCAATGTACCACTTCCAGAATAACTTTCTGCTATATTGTGAATTTAATTTAAAAATTGTTTTTATGAGAATAAAATACTATGTATTTGTACCATTTGAATTACTATAATACTACAGTGGTAAATAAACAAAGAGATAATTTATTAAAAATTGCATGGAGTCAATTTGAAGGTTGCTTCGAGTTAACGCATATGAGAAGGATATGACAAGATGAGAAAATGTTATCAAACCAAAGCAATATGCAATCAGCAGTTACTATAATATTAAGTGATCAGCTAGAATAAATAAATATTTGATTTGTCATTTTTCTGAAAAATAAAAGTTGATATTCAGATGATTGATTTTGTGATTTTTCTTTATGAAAAATATTGAGAATCTTATAAAGTAACATAAATTTAAAAATGTAATATAAAAAAGGATGTAATTAAATGAAAATAATGTTTCTCCTACATACATGGACCACTTGTCACTATATTTTTATTTTTCATTCCCTAAAAAAAAAAACAATCAGTAATAGTCCAATTGTTTTTTATAGTACCATCAACTCACATTTATATATATAATTACCGCAAACTTTAATTTTTTCCAAAAAATATTCTCTACTCCACTACTTTTACATTTATCTCTAAAGATAACTAACACAGTTGTGTGTGTGTGTGCGCGCGCTTGTAAATAAAAGTTGGCACCTAATTTCTTTAAGAATTTACTCTTGGTTAAACAAATTTATTCATTATCATTGCGTTATCTTGCCCAGAATCAATAACAATAATTATTTTAAATGAAAATCTCCTATGTTTATGTATATACATATAAACTTATGTATAAATTTGCATTTTTTTAAACTAGCACTTATTTCGAATAAAAAATTCCAAACAAATACATCTTAAATTATTTTTATTTAATTACACATTAATACATTTCCTTTAATACATGTTGTAGACATTAAACTTTATTAAAGACCAAATAAAGTCTATAAACCCACATGAGAATTAGATAAATTTTCCGTCACTCATGCGTACAATCATGTCTACAAATTACTTTTATTGCTAGATTAATTCAAACACATAATTATAGACAATGTGATATTTTTTCAATAAGAAAAATCTGGTCAATTAGGTTTGATCATATCATTCCTAATCAAAATTCAGTCCATCACAATTTTAATTTATAGTTGCTGAATTTTTATAACAAAGATAACTTTAAAAGGGCTTGTGGATGATATGGAATTTTAAATTAACACAATTTTCATGCAAGTTTATAAATCTTTAACAGGATTTAATGTTTTATATCTGGAACTAAAGAAAATGCAAAAATTTCTAACCTAATAAAAAATAATTTAAAATCACTTCTGTCTTACTGAACAATTATTGTTTAAAATAAGCACTTATTGAAAAATATGTATTTATAAATTAAGTATATATATATATATATATATATATATATATATATATATATATATATATATATATATATATATATAGATATATATATAATCCACTATAAAAATATTAAGAAGAATTAGGATGATCAAACTTAACTGAAAAGATTTATTCTAGCTGAAACATATTAGCTATTATTTATATATTACAATAGAAATTATAAATATATAAATATATGTAGCATAATTATATGAAATTTAACAGAAGTAATCTCCAGAAGGTATATATAGGTAAATTCATATATCAATAAATGCAAAGCTTAATGTGATTCAATCTATTCTTTGAACTGTGGCAGTTTTAAATATTCATTTATTGAGATTTTTGGCAAGTAAAGAATGAAATTTATATATTAGCTTCATTTAAATACCGAATGTGTATCATGTAAAAATCATGATTGAACATTTAGAGGACAAAAGTGGTACCTCATTTTTGATGATTTCTTAATATGAAAAGAAACATTAATTTTGAAAATATTAATTATAAACATGAATAAAATGAGGGATCCTCTGAATACTCAATTTCAGAATAATTTGTACCATACTAAAATCAGATTTACTATCCAAATTTCAATTGATTCTTTTCAACAAAATAAATGAATTCTTAAAATCATCACAGATCAAGAAATAAGTGACCACTCTATTTTTTGTTTTAATGATATATGACTGTTGTCTTTACATAGCTTCTGAAGGTTTTAGTTCTTCCATATATATATATATATATATATATATATATATATATATATATATATATATATATATCAATTATTTTTGATCATAATAAAGAATGTAATTATGGTTTTAAATTTAATAATAAAGATGTAAAAATTCTTCAAATTGAAAGATGTAATGAAAAATGAAAAATTAAGGAGGCAATGATGATATCTACAAATAGAGATGATTTAATGAATAGACAATCAGCTAATATAAAAACAACAGAATTGTGGAAAATTTGAGTGGATTGAATGATGGGAAATGCAAGTTTTTATTTTCTGTACATTTGTATTAATGGTTGATAAATATATATATATATATGTTGATATGAAGATTTTCACAGTTTGCATATATAATAACCAAGTCTAAGGATTCAATCCCTCTTGAATCTCATGATGTTTATCAAATGTCATGTGAAAATTGTAAAGCTTTTTACATAGGTATGAGTAATCATCGCATCAGTGTTAGGAGAGATGAGCATGCTAATGCAGTTAAACAACACTCATCATCAGCAGCACTCTCACTCCATACTATAGATTCAGGTCATAATATTGTTTTTTCTAGTACCAGGATCATATCCAGATGTGACAATCTCTACCAGTGCAAAATTAGAGAAGCCATTGAGATACTTAAAAGGTCATATTGTATCAATAAGCAAGATGATACATGCAAACTTCCTTCTATTTGGAAAGATTTTTTAAAAAAACATTCTTAATTTAACATTTTTGCTATTGGTGGAACTTTAATGTTTATTCAAATTAATGATTGTAGTGCCTCTACAACCATCTTTCTACCTTTTATCACCCAGTGGATGACTTGTGTGATCAAGTCAAAACTTTGTTTGATTGAGGCAAAATAAAAGAATAGTTAACCAAGATAGGCTTATGGGGGATTTTTGTATTCATTTGTTTTAATGGATTGTGTGTGTATAGATAGATAGATAGATAGATAGATAGCTAGATAGCTAGGTAGCTAGGTAGCTAGATAGATAGATAGATAGATAGATAGATAGATAGATAGATAGATAGATAGATAGATAGATAGATAGATAGATAGATAGATAGATAGATAGATAGATAGATAGATAGATAGATAGATAGATAGATAGATAGATAGATAGATAGATAGATAGATAGATAGATAGATAGATAGATAGATAGATAGGTAGGTAGGTAGGTAGGTAGGTAGGTAGGTAGGTAGGTAGGTAGGTAGGTAGGTAGGTAGGTAGGTAGGTAGGTAGGTAGGTAGGTAGGTAGATAGATAGATAGATAGGTAGGTAGGTAGGTAGGTAGATAGATAGATAGATAGATAGATAGGTAGATAGGTAGATAGATAGATAGATACATAGATAGATAGATAGATAGATAGATAGATAGATAGATAGATAGATTGATAGATAGATAGATAGATAGATAGATAGATAGATAGATAGATAGATAGATAGATAGATAGATAGATAGATAGATAGATAGATAGATAGATAGATAGATAGATAGATAGATAGATAGATAGATAGATAGATAGATAGATAGATAGATAGATAGATAGATAGATAGATAGATAGATAGATAGATAGATAGATAGATAGATAGATAGATAGATAGATAAGCATTAAATCACACAACATGGTTAAGAAATCCAGTACTGCTCTCTGTGAATTAATATATAAAATACATTAGAGTTCGTATAGCAAAAAGTTAAGATCGTTGTTTGCTAAAATTTCAAGTTCTTTGTTTGAGTTTGTTCGTATTTCAATATATAACACCATATAGAAGACAGGTCAAACTGGATTTCTTAACCATGTGGGGTGATTTAATGCTTAATATTTGTATATTTATTTCAGTATAGCATTATGCACTGTGATTATTTTACATATATATATATTATATAATCAAATGTAGAAAAAGAATTTTCTGGAAAATGTATAATTTATATTTTCTTTTTTTATGTATAATTTTGTTTTATTTTAATAAAAAAAAAATGTTGATGATAAAAAATAAAACAGATGTTATCCTCGAAATGCTATTTACTGTATTTATTGTATAAAGTTATTTTAAAAGTTTCTAATGAACTGTTAAGATAAAACTTGCTAAAAGATTTTCTTTTGTAAAAAGAAATGAGAAAACAAAGGAAGCCAGATCTGAAACAGTGGTATACTCACTAAGTAGATCACATAGGATAAGAATAAAAAGATTGAACATTTTGAGGAGTGTGGGAATGATTACATCAGAAAAAGAAGAGAACTTTCTAGAAAAAAAAGAAAAATATATAAATAAAAAAAATCAAGAAACATTGATTATCATTGGCTGATTGTTATTGCATGGTGATTAGTGACTGCTGTTTTATTCATTACTATTCTGAGTAATCAAATTATATTATTGAAAAGAAAATTAAATGTGCAACAGCAGGATAAGGTGGGGGTAGTCTTAAATGTGCTGGGCTTTCTTCCACCACTCCACAAGAAAAAAAAAAAGCTATATGATCCTGTCATCGATTGAAGTTAAAATCCACATCCAGACAAGTTCATTTTGTCAATTATTATAGCCCATTATTGTTTCATCAAAAGTTTCAAAGTAAAGACATTTTTTGGACAATCTCTACAGCCATATCTTTACCAAGTAAGTTTATTTTTAGGTGTATATGAACAAACTCATTTCTCCAGGGACTAAATGTAATCTATATGTTATTTTTAGTTTGTACAAATTATAAATCATATATTTACAGTTTGTACTTTCTTTATATTTAAAATCATGTAAACAAAATTAAAATAAAATAATTAAGCTCCTTTTTACAAAGATATCAAGTCATATGTCACATGACCTAATTTAACAAGCTTGTATTACAAATGTTATATATACAGCTCACAAATAAGCTCTTAACAAGTTTTGCAAAATATACCAAATCTAATGCTTAAATATCCTAGCACCTCACTGAGAAAGACAATAGCAGAAACCAGTCTTTAAATGCTAGCTTACCTAAAGAATATATATATTGTACCCTTTTGTTTAGGTTAGAATGGATTATTTCTAATAATCTATTGAAAAAATTTAAATTTTGAAGTTGGATAAAGGATGATGTATGTTGTGTGTTAATATTCTTTGAATAATTTAGTAAAGGCAAGTAAAATAAGTGATGTATATTGTTGGATTGGTATTTGTAAGAAAACAGTTAACTAAAAATCATTATAAGATTGTATGGTTGGAGAACTGGCCATAATAAATACTATTTAATAAGTCTTATAAATAATAATTAGGGTAAATTTTTAAAGTAATGCTTTAAAGTTAAACGAATAGATTTAGTAATAATAATTGTATTTAATGGCTATATTTGTAAAATTGTTTGATTAAAAAATAATAATGTGAAAGAAAGTGTAATTTTTTGGTTTTATAATATTATTATAATTATTTTAAAATTGTGCTATAATAGTGATTATGTAACATTTTATAAATTAAATTATTATTTTAGTCTTTAAATTATTAGTGCCTTATTTAGTTTTGTAAATCACATGATGCACACCTTTGTTCGAAAATAAAATAATATTATCTGTTATAAATGTTAAATTGGATTTTAAAAGTGAATATAATAAATAAAATCAGATTTATGTTTTTTGTTGAAAGTTAAGTTCAAAATAACGGTAGAAATGGTAATAAATATTGAAATGTGATTTTTAAAAATTATTTTAGAGTCGTTAGTAAGTGAAAATAAAATGTGAAAATTAAGAAAGAATTGAATAATATAATAAAAATAAATATTTAGTAAATTATTATTAACTTTAACTTTAAACCAATGTTCGTGGTCCCGGATAATTTGAGGCCAGGATTGTTTAACAGACCAATCAAAATTGGAATCAGTTGGAGTATTTAAGAGCTGTTTATATTTTGGCAGACGATTATTGAGCTGTTATCTCATTCTACCGACACGTACTATTATAACATCATTAATATTTTCTACAATTTCAGTAAAGTATTTAGTAGTGTAATAATCCATTTTATTTAAATTCAATTTTTGTAAAAGTACAGTAGTCTATTATTATAAGCTCGTGGGATATAGAAATGTTTTGCTAAAAAATTAAATTATGTCTTACTTTGCCAACCTGCTTTGTTCAATTTGTCATCAACTTAAACATGAAGAAGTCATCACTAAATATAAAAAATTTAATGGAGGTATTCAAATATTATTATCGTATAAAGTATATAATTTTGCCTATGTTGATAAGTCGTATTGATTTATGACTAAATTTCATAAAAAGAATGTCAAGGAAAAAATATATATATAAAAAAAAATTTTTTTCATTAAAAGATATAAAGTTAAATGAGATAATGTATTTTATGAAGAAAATTTATTTAAAATACAATGGAAAAATACTTTTAAAAGGAAAAAAAACTTAAATTTGACCGAACAATTATTTTAGAACGTGGAGATATTTCTTTCTGAAGAAATATTGGAAATATTTTAAAATTGGAATTTTTCCTAGAAAATATGAGATCATTTGCAAGTATCTGACTTATATCCTATTTTAAAAAATATTACAAGTTAGTCATTAAGGTATGCGGGACATACAAAAGTTTATTTAAATTGTTTGGGAAATTAATTTAAGTTATTTGAAAATATTGGGAGAAGTATTGGTTGTATCAGAAGATATTAAACTGCAGTAAATATGAAAAAGTTACAAGAATTTGGAAAATTATCTTGACGAAGAGTATTTAAAATTAGATATTTACCTAATAATACATGTTAAAGATTTAAAGTTTTGGAGATAAAAAAAATATTAATTATATTAGTGTTAGTCTTATAGAATAAAAGTAAAAGTACCGTATTTAACTTGAACTGTCAGTTTGGATTATATATTACAATGTTAAGAACCGGAGCATGCGTGATTATTGATGCCAAAAGTGTGTATTAATGTTTTTTTTTTTTACCAGGAGAAAAGATACTTCATGTAATGAACTTATTATCAAGAAAAGAACATTTCATCGTAAGAAATTTTAATAAAATTATTGTAAATATGGTTTTAGAATTAATTTTTTACTAACAAAATTATAGTAATATTTATTCATAGTATAAATATAGCATAGAAACAGAAAACATTAAATTATTTACTAATTTAGTAATTAAATTTTGTTGTAAAAAAAAAATCTTTAACTTAGTATATTTTAAAGTGTGATAATGTGGAATAAATGATAATAAAATCTTTATTTAGATCGTACTCCAGATGACATCACTAAGTAATTGCCAACAGAAATTACTTATGGTAATAATGTAAATTATTAATAGTTTTAAAATGTGTTTGTTATTTTGTACGGATGGATCATTTTGTTTAGTTATTTAAGAATATGCATAATTTTAATGATATCGTAAAGGTATTTAAACATAAAAGAAATATAAGTATATGATTCTATTAAAACTGAATTGGATGTTTTGTTGAATAATTTAAAGTGTTAAAAATATGACACTGATTCTGATTGTTTGTGCTAAAGTTTGAGAACTATTAAAGAATGAAATAATCTTGTCTTATTAGTTAGTTAGACTGTTATTCTAAAAATGAATTTATTTGTTATTATAGAAATGAGAAGATGAATTTAGCGATGTAAAATGGGTGAATTTTAAATGCTAATATCTTAGTATTAGGTTATATAAGACCAGGATAATATTGTATGTAGGGTTTATTTATATGGGAAGAAGAATATACTATATTGATGTTTATACAAGTATAGCTAACATAGCCCTATATCTTGTGTATATTCGTGGCAGTGTTTATTTTCTATGTGTTAAAGCTTAATGTACCATAGTGCTGAATGAATAGCCTGGACATTATACTTGGTAGAAGAGGTTATTAAACAAATAAGTTATACCTCCTCAGTTCATGTACACTGTGCCCATGATGGTTAGTTGATAAAAGATTAAGTTGAAGTTATAGTTTACCCCATATGCCTACTAGTTTATGTGTTATTGAAATTTATTGGATTACATTGTAAAAGATGGTTGTTTTAAAATTTGGAAATAATAAATCAGTTTGGGAATAGAGAATTGTTAAATTGGATAAGATAAGTTATGTTGCTTAGATTGTAATAAGTGTAAAAAAATTATAAGAACATAATTTCATCAGTGAAAGAATCAGAAAACTTTTATAGTTAAAAATAATATTTATTTATTTTCTTATAAAATAAATAGTTGATAATTTAAAAGAATTTATAATGATATTACTTAATTATTAAGAATTTTTTTTAAAAAAAACATACTTATAATGCATATTTTTATTTATGATTAAATGTAATAAACTGAATCGTGTTGAATGAATGAAAGTAGTCATAAGTTTTACAAAAATAATTTTATAACAACACACTAATCCATGATATTTAAAGTTTAAAGTAATAATTAGTAAGTAGCTTAGTTTGATGGTATGCTATGAATTAAGGTTGTTCACATAAATATTGAAAAATGACTATATAGAATGATAAATAACTTTAAAAACTAAATAACAAGGATAAGTACATAATAAAAGTATTATCTATATTTTTTAAAACCTATAAAGTAATAATATCGAATAACTGTAATAAAAAGTTATATAATGATAGTTTTAAAAATAAGAAATATTTTATGTAAGAAATGTTCTGTATCTTATGTTTTAAGTCATTTGATTTGTCTTGAAAAAATACCTGAATACGAATAAATAGAATTCTATCAAAATGTAAATAATGTAAATAATTTTATTGTTAAGTTTGTTAATAAAATTGTTAAATGTGTTTTATAAATCTTGGTGTTGACTCAATTTCTTCACATCACAATTACATAATCACAGATAATTATAATGAAGACATAATGTTTGCACATCATAAATAAAATTTTTATTTAAGAGTTATACTATTTTATTGATATATTTTATTTAAGAAGTTTTACTTACTGTACTGTTATGATGGTCATGGAATAATTACCAAAGATTTACATTAAATTATCTTAGTAATGATTGCCACATATTCGCAGATTGTAATATCATACTAAATATATTATCTAAGATGCCATATGGATAATAGAAAATTACATTACATTTGATTGTGTGACATCTAAGAATAACATTATAAGTAAAAAGGATAGGAGAGTGAATTATAGATTAAAGATTAGTATTACTATTTGTTATTATTAATATTATTAAATTGTAGTTAGGAATGATATTAAATCCCTTATCATACTTGATTACAAAAGTTATAATTAATTTATCATTATTTTAAGAGAACCTGAGATAATTTGAGTTAAATTAGTTTTGAAAAAGATATTAAATTAATTTGTTAAAGGTAATTTACTTAATTAGTTTTGATTAAAGATGTAAGAGTACTATAAATGTAGTATTTGAGTAATAGGAATAAGGATAGTATTCTTATGCCATTAAGGTGATATCCAGTGGGAGATTATCTTAATGTATTTGCTCTACCACTTGTAAACTCACTTCATAGTCTCATGATTTGATTAGATATTCATTTATTTCATTTTATAAACCAGAACTATATTATTATTTATTAATTAAGTTAATTTAATCATTGATATTCTTAAAAATATAATTATTAATTTAGATACATTTTAAATAAACATAGTTATTTATCTGAGCTAGATCAAGTAATTATAATTATATATTTCCGGGAAGTGAGGGTACAATATATATGTGCATTTCAAAATAGTTCATGTTATCTACTCTGTTCTAACACATTTTTGTCAGTTTAAATACTACCTGCCCTGAGTAAGCTAGCTAGTTGGCATGCTTCTATTAGTGTGCTATCATCACTCTTAATAAGTCTTCAGCATAATTCTTATATAAACCATAAGATTGGTGCTTGAAATTGGATAATACTGATGTCCATAAATATGCTGTTTGAGAGAGATTAATTAGTAATTATGAAAAATTTAATGCCGAGTACATGTTTAGTTTTTTTATAGGAGATGAGTCTTAGAATACCTTACCTCCAGGTTCATGGCTACTATAAGTCCATCTCAGTAGATTAAAGATTAATAGCCTTCATTCATGAATAAATCTCATTAATTTATTAAATGATAGGTTTAATACAAATGGCATATGATCAACCATGAGAGTTGACCAAATAGAGATGGATGAATTAGAAGAAGGCTCTCCACCCATTACAATTTATGTGGTTATATACTTAGAAAACAAATCATATTTAACCACAAGGTATTTTTTATTAAATACCAGTAGTGAGCCATACAAATTTATTGCCATCATCTCACAAGGTTTTGATAGTATCATAAAGACCATTGGAATAACATAACTCTGATTTGGGTTTTTTATCTTTTTACAGGTTTTACATTTGTCTAGTGTGGCCATAATTTTTGTATGCATGTCTGGCCAATGAAACTATTTCTGGAGCAAATGATCAGTTTTTAGAATTCCATAATGGCCACATGCATGGATCAGAACATCCTCTTTTATCTGGCAAGATAGGATAGGCTTCCATTCTTCTTGGTTGTCTCATTATTTTGTACTGCAATATACACTGGCATAACTGGTACTGTACACCTTTATTACCTACTCACTCTATATTTACCCACTTCCAACCATTTGGTTAAGGATTTCCATTGCTCATCTTCAAGCTCGATGATGATCCAAATGTTCTGATTCTTCTCCACCTTGTTGTTCATTCTCAAATCAATACTTGCAATGTACATATTTTCCCCATGTAAATGGAAGGGCTGAGAACCTGTGGGGTTTCAGGTCAGAATATTGGTGAAGATGTTCTCAGATCCTTTACAGCAGGGGTCCCCAACCCTATGCCCGCTTGCACCATGGCACCCGCAGACTATTTTACGTGTACCCGCCACTATCCGAACATGATAAAAAATTATTTATCTGATACAAATAAATTTAATTTTTAAAATTTTTTATAAATTATTGTATTATATTGTAATCAAATTGTAGGGCATACTATACTTTTACAGTGTAAAAATATAAATGTTAATTATGTTAAAATTTTACTTTTGAAATAAATATTTTTTTTGTACATTTTATGTGTTATTAACCATATCCAACTATAAATTTACATTGAAAAAATAAATGGTGCCCACCGCTTGGTGAGTATTATAGAATGTGCTCTTAAGTGCAAAAAGGTTGGGGACCCCTGATTTACAGCATTGCACTGTGTAATTGTATTTTTGGAGGAACAGACTCCAGTAGACCAATCAACTGTTGGTCAGGTAACTATGATTGAGAAATTCTAAATTTTTGTGATTGGTCACTAGAGTGATCAAATTTCTGAAATTCCCAAACAATATCTAATGCTTCCTTTTTGGTGATAGTGTAATTTAGTTCAGGACCCCTCAACAAACAACTGATAATGTATAATACCCTCATTTCTTTCCCATCTTGCACTTGCGATAAAGTTACCCTCAACCTGTATCCACTTTTATCAGTTTGTACAATGAATGGTTTGATGAAATCTAGGAATGATAGCATGACCTGTTTCATAAATCCCCTTTTTATGTCCTCAAAAGCTTTATCTTTCTCCTTATCCCATTTCCACGGTATGTCTTTTTTTAATAGCCAGACCAGTGGTTCCATACATTCCACCAACCATTCATGAAACTTATTGTAAAAATTACACAAATCCAGGAATGATTGTCTCTGTTGCCTGGATCTGGGTGCAGAAAAATTCCTGATGGATATGTCTTTATATGGATGTAGCCTTATCCTTTGCAATGCCACCACCTGGCACAAAAAATATAACTTCATTTCTTATTAAAATACTTGGAAGTTTATTTTATTCCTCTTCTTCTTATACTCATTGAGGAACATTTCTACATCCCAAATATGCTCATCTATATTTGGTGAGGCCACCAACACATCATCAATATATACCATTTTTAGATCATTGACTTTGTCCAAAAACACCTGATCAAGGCATCTCATCAGCTCAGCACCACTGTTTACCAGGCCAAATGGCATTATATGGAATTTTTATGAGGAGCTCTCATAGGCTAAAAATTGTGTACTGCTAGTCCTCTGGGTGAAGCTTGATTTGCTAATAGCTGGCTGTTAAATCAAACAATTTTTTTTCTTTGAACTTCCCTAAGAACTCATGCATGAGGGGCAAGATGTTACAATCAGGAATCATTATTTGATTTAATTGCCTTGCATCGAGGCATAATCTGACAGTCACATCTTTTTTTTACAACAACCAATGGATTACAGTATGGGGATGAACATTTTAAAATGACCTCCCATTCCACCATTTGATTTATTTGCTTTCAAACCTCCTTTCTGTACTGATGAGGGACTGAGTAAGGACAAGATTGAAATGTCTTATCCTGAAAACCCTGGATCATTTTGGATACATCCAAAAACATTATAATACCTTTCAAGAATTTACTTAAGCACATACCACCAGTTTTCATTTGCCATTTTAGATTCCTTTATGTTTTCTTCTATGATACCCATCATTTTCTCTTCCCTAACTCGTAACATCCCTATTGAAATGTATAACTGTGAAGTTGTGAACTTTACTGACTTCTTCTTGTATATGTCATGCTCAATCCTGAAATCAATGGTGTATTTATATTGATGCAAAAAATCTGATCCTATCAGAGCATTGTGTATCAGACACTTCATGATCAAAAATACATGCAAGATGATCTGCAAGTCTACTCATACTTGTTTGGGTTAAATATTCACTGTTCTGTTACTTGCCATTTGTATCTGGACTGAATTTATTGGGAGTGTCTGAATGCTAGGCTGTTCGCACTTTATATGGGAATATACTTCCTCTGACAACACCAATATTTGGCTACCTGAGTTTACTGTTTCAACTTCCATTTGCCCCATTGTTATTCAGATCTTAGGACAAGCCTGTTTAACATTCCTAGAGACTTAATTCTCCCATGAACACATTAAATTTTCTGTTTTGTTTTACTTTTGTAGGCTAGCTTTGCCTCATTTTGCTTAATTTTCTTTTTATTCCAGCTTACTCCATCAAATTTACTGACCCTATTTCTAATGTTATAAACTCCCTAGTTTTCCATCTTCACCATTGCCTACTGATCTCTATTTTCCCTAATATATTATCTTTTTTTTTGCTGACCTATCACCCATTCTCCCTAATATATCACTAATTCTCTGGCAAATTTCTGCAGACAATCCCCACAATCTGCCTTTCCAATAGTTTACATGCTTCCAGCTCCCTCAATGTAAATACTTGGCATCTGAGAAAGTGAATACAAGCTCCTTCTCTTCAAGAAACCTTTGTCCTATTATCTGAGCTTTTATATTACTTTGCTGCTCTTTGTTCCAAAACACCTTTCTTAGGACCATTTTATATTCTTGGAAAGTTTCTGGTTGGGGTAGCAGTGATTCTCACCATATCTGAGCATACTCTCAGAGGTGACTGTATGCTATTATTACTTTGATATTTTCCCATGCTAGTACTGTCCACTGGTCAGTCCAGCAACACCCTGAAGAAGAGGGGAGAATAATACCTCTTGAAATGTTGTGCATGTACTAACCTATGTGTTATTACTAACAGTTGAATATATTTGGAATAGTTAAATTTTTCTAAAGACATTCAATACTCATATTTGATGATGAAAATACTCCAATATAAAAATACAACTGAATGTTTATATGTTTGTTATTTAATAAATCCACAAATAATGCCCTAATCTTCTTAGTCTATTGATATTTGGATAGAACAGTTCTGAATAGGGGTTTATTAAAAATTATCATCTGGTATCTATTGATTACTAGATCTTACATTAGATGGTTAAAAATTGTGAGAATAGAACAATTTGCTACAAAACAAAATCTTAAGATTAAAAAAACTGTAGAAAAAAGGATTTTGAGGTTAACTAAATGCAGATTAAACTAAGACTAAAAATTCAACACATTAAGACTATTAAAAGTATATTGGAAAAGATTACATCATCTCCAGTTATATATTCAAATAAACTGATTATATAATCAATACATTTTCCAAAATTAACTAGAAAGTCAACTATCTGATCAAATGTTAAATATCATATTAGGTAAACTTAAATAAAATCAAAAAAAAAAAAATAATAGTCGAAAAAATTACCAGAAAGAGGGAAAAAGAGCTTGATACAAAATGAAAAAAAATTTACAAAATAAAAATGCTGCTTCTTTCAAAGACAAAATTACAAAAAAAAAAAACCACCTTCATGTCTAATTATATAATGTATAATTTTTTTAAAAAAAAAAAAATTTTTGTGGAAAAAAATAAATTTCCAAAACTAATAAGTTATTATTTATTAATAGTTCAATTTTTTTAAAAAAAACATTTAGTAATTTTAATTAAATGATGAAAATATTTTTCACATATAACTAAAAATCAAAAAGTTGAATTTTTGTTGAAATTTTCAACCTGTAAACAGCTGTATTACAAATAAATCAAGCAAATAAGAGCCGCAGCAAACAAAATAAATTCAATGATAGTATTTGAAAAATCCTTGTTCTTTAATCCTCGTTTTTTTAATAAAAAACAGCAACTATAACAAGACTAACATTTTTTTAGTAGTATTCATTCAAAATTTTTATAATATTTCTTGAAAGAGACCTCTATAAATGTTTTTCTGGTAGGCTAGATATTATTTGAAACTTTCTTTCTCACAGCTAACTAAAATAAAATCTTTTTGATTTCTTTTTGAAGCCTTAAAGGAACTGATCAAATCAAACTTTAACATCAATTCTATACATTCTTGTTATTGCATTTACTATTACTATGCTATATAGTAAGTAAATATGGATGAGCTGCTCACCAGCAAGAATTTATCTAGTATAGTAAATTCATTAGCTTTATATGTAGTTGAATATCTCATATTCCATCCTAACTGCCTGGTATCCTAATGAGACATCAATTGAATTTATTTAAAAGGAGGATGCAAATGTGAACATTTAAGTGGATGTTTATTCTAAGCACTGAACAGATTTCAGCATTTTATAGAGTGAATATAAATTTCAATCTTAATATATAGAGTATATGAGCACAGACTTTCACATGACCCACACTCTCCACTCTTATCTTATAATATTGATACACTTGAACACATATATGTCAAAAAGATAAATAATCACTAATAAATGTATTTCATGCTAAACCAGCAATTATCAGTTGGTCCAGATTATCATCTCTTCACATATATGCAATAAGTGCTCAGATATATATTAAAACAGCCAATCTTCATACTTTAATGGGCAGGCTTCAATCCACTCCACACTCTAACTCTTTAACCATCCATCCAATTGAAAATCTGATAATTGAATGCTCAAAGACTATTTTGAGGTCAAAATTTTCATCACACCCATGTTGACCAAAAGTCAATTTGATTGCTGGTTTAGCATAAAATACATATATTAGTGATTATTTATCTTTTCAACATATATGAGTTCATGTGTATCAGTGTTATGAGATAGAGTGGAGAGTTGTGGGTCATGTGAAAGTCTGTGCTCATATACCCTATTTATTATATATATTTATACAGGTATATAATAAGCCTGTATTTCAGTTATTCCAATCTTTTAAATTATTGATTATTCATATATATATATATATAAATTGATTTATTCATATATATATATATATAAAGGCTTTATTTAATCCTAACAGCATGGTATGCTTAGCATGCTTTTGACTATCTGGTAGTCACATTCATAGCAATAGTTGTCTGAAGGGCCTGTGATATTTATTATAGAATAAACAAGATAGGGGATTTGCAGGTAGTCTAAAGCATGCTAAGCATACCATGCTGTTAGAATTAAATAAAACCTTTCTCTATATATACATTTTGTATGTAGTTACATTGTTTATTAAAATTTTGAAGTTACCAAATAAATATATTAATTTAACAGAATTTATATTTTCTTAAATATTTCATTGTACGTCATATCTATTAACATATAACCTTTTTAGTTCTATTAGAAACATATTATCAAACTTTTTGTAATAAAGATTATTGAAATGCAGATATATTAAATTTTTATAAAAGGTTTATGATAGACTTAAAATATGTTATTTATATTTTAATTCTAAATAAATATGTAGTAATTACATAATCTTTTACATGGTCCTTCAGATGAAAAGTTTCAAAAGAGGGAAAGGTACGCATTGTTTAAGCTAAAGCTACAAAAGTGGAATATTTAATAAAATACTAAATTTGATTACTTGAGCTATGAAACATTCTATGCATCATTAGATTTTTTTCAAAACTTTTATTCATATAAAACTTTATAAAGTGTATATAAAATGTTTATAATCTCATGCAAAATGTTTAATTTTTGCAGCTGGACAAAGCTTACATGTAATCAGAGGTTTGAAGAATAATATTTCCATTCTAAGATTACTTTGAAATTAAAGAGAATAGTACTGAATAATATTAAATATTACGTACAGAAATAGTTTAAAGTAAGAATAGATTGTAATATTAATGTGAAGAATTTAAAAAATTATTTTTGTTATATACTTTAGATTATTTTGCCACTACTCATAGATTTCTAGATACATAACCTCAACTTATAATAATAATTCTAAGCGTATATAAAATATAAAAAATTTGAAAAATATAATACACAAGTCAATACTGTCTTCAATTGTGTCTCTTTTGTGATGTAAATATCTGCTGTAACACATTACAGAGCTTATTTCAATTTGCTTAAAAATATTTTTATATTAAGCATCCATAAAAAATGATAAACATTTACTTGAAAATCATTCAACTTATGCAAAATGTTGTGGAATGGATTGTTTACATACGTTGAAAATTGCCGATACTTGAGTAGACATTATTTGTTTTTTGGATTAATAGTAGGTCACTGTCAGTAGATCTATTAACTTATGAATGCCAAAAACTTTTTACAGCTAAGATACTAGTGTTCATTATTTTTATAAATTTATTTGCAGCAATATATAGGTTATTGGTCATACAAAAAAGTAGATTCAATCTTATTTACTTTTAGATTTTCAAAAATTAAAATCACTTCCACAGAATGCTTGTTGAATTTTTTTATGGAGCTTAACCTTCTTTTTATCCTATTTATAGAATATTTTAGTGTTATAAAACACTACAAAATTTTAGTTAAGAGGTCAACTTTAGTTGTTGTATATGTTCAACATTGATGAAAGCCATCTCTGGCAACCGTTTATTGATTTTGAATCCTTGGGCAACCTCAATTTTTGTTTGTTTGAAAGATTCTCTCGCTTAAACTAATATTTTTTTTGAAAAGCCATTTAAATTCAGATAAAGAAGGAGATAGATGTTGAGCCTTAAGGTTTTATCAGCTGTAATAAAGAATTATATATCAGGAATTGTGCCAAATACAAGTACTTAAATGTCGAAAATATTTTTTTTCATAAACTATCAAAGATTTTAAAAAGACTGAATAATTTTTATTTGTTTGGAGGGGAAAAAATATTTGTCAACTTCGCAATATTTTAAAAAGCAATTGGGTTTGTGAAGTAAAAGCAAAAAAATCTTATAAAAAAGAAACCATTTTAATTAAATCCCTTCACTATTTTTTTATTTTAATTATAAATTCCAAGATCATCTTTGGATCAAAAACAAACTTTTTTGATTGTAAGAGTATATATATATTATTCAGTTGTGTGAAAGACTTGAAAAAGTCATTAAATAACTAAATGTTAGGTAGTCTACCATTGAGTATGTGGTCCATTAATGCACCAGTCTGCATAATTAATATCTTCATGTATGTATAATTTCTACATGAATCAATAAAGTGCTATAACCAAAAACTCCATCATCAGTCATAGTTAGCCTACAATTAAAAAATTGTTTGTTTTTTTTAAAGCAAATACTTGATAAACCTCACCCATTGACAAATTAAGCAAAAATGTATTATAACCAAGAAATATCATTCATATACAATAGGATTTCAATTACATGTGACTTTTATTTTTAAAAAATGCCATATTCAGTATATTAATATTAAAGTCATTGATAGACTTTGCAAAACAGAGGCATTATATTTAATTTTCAACTGATTAATTTTATACAGACTAATAAAGCAGCAAGATAAGTAAGAGCAGGACAAAAACAATACAAAGTAGACAAAATACAAATAGAAGCAAAAAACAATGTACTCCAATTCACATAAAAATAAATTATATAAACTAATATAATATTTAATAACCCAAATGAATGAATGAAGCACAAAAGCTTCATTCAATTGATTAAACTGATTGTTTTACTATAGTCAGAGCTCCCAATTTCAGCCACTATAATAAACTTTACAGTGCAATCAATAGAAATATTATGAGGAACATTCCTTGATTTAAAATTTATTTGATAAAGATGTTCTAGTACTTGATAATAATAATTTAGAAGAGTCATCAGAAATTTTAAAGTTTCTAAATAAATATTTTTAAAAAAATAAAAATAAATATTATTTCCAATTAAAAAACAGTGTTATCTATCTATCTCTCTCTCTCTCTCTCTCTCTCTCTCTCTCTCTTTCTCTCTCTCTCTCTCTCTCTCTCTCTCTCTATCTCTCTCTCTCCCTCTCTCTCTCTCTTTTATATAATCGTAGAGAAAAAATAGTCACTAAGTTTTTGATTAATTGCATTGATTTTGGAAAGTTTCTTAAGCTTCCAAAATTAATATGATTTAGACAATTATTTTGTCACTTAAAGACCACTTTAAAAGTCACAATAGACTCTAGAAAATATATTAAAACATGTTACATAGATATTAAGACTATTTCAAGAGTGTATAATAAAATAATATAGCATTAACCCTATGTAGCTTAGTTCATGGAAGATTAGTAATCTATAGACTCAAAGTTCTTTAAATCATGTTCCAGTTCTATCACTTCCAATGATTGAACTTCTAATGAATTTCTAAGCAATAAATCATTTCATTATTTTAATATAGCATTTAGAATTGTGCTATAAAAAAATTTTACTTAAATATATTTTTTATTTTTATTATTCAATGACTTTTTTATATTAAAAAAAATAACAAGTCATGTTTAGTATTTACATTTTTTTAATTCTTTATTTGTAATATGATGAAGTTTGCTACAATGAAGTGTGAATGGTTTGCAGTTTCTCTTAAAGATTTATATAGTGAAATCAAATGTTGTAACAAACACTAGGGTGGAAGACAACTTCAGTAGATTTTATAAGGCATAGTTATCAATTTAGTTTATTTACCTGTTTATTGATTCCTTTAACATTAAAAATATTGATATGTTTTTTAAACTATTCTATATGTAGTGAAGCTGTACTATATGCTGTAGAAATACATACTTCAATTATATATTACTCTAAAAATAAAAAATAAAAAAAAACCATTGAAATTTATAAACTTATTAAATTTTATAAATTTTAATACAGCAACAACTTTTTATAAATCTCAGAAAAGTGGTGGTGATTTTTTCTTGTTAAATATAATGTTTTCAAATATCAACCACAAATTTATGCTTTCTTCTCAATTAAAATACAATTCAATAGCATAAATGTAAGCATGTATAAATCAATTTTATGATATAGCAATTGTCATTTTATCATTAATAGCACTGTACAATATTACATTTAAAATTATTAAAATTTGTAAATAATAAATTTTACAATATGGCAGTAGTCATTTTTCTGTCTCAGAGCTTCATACATGATCAGGTTTATCGATAACATTTCTTTGGATCATGTTAAAAGCTTCACTTCATTATTGTTTCAGGATTTATTTCCCGTAATAAAATGTTTTCTGAACATAATGCCAAAAGTTTACAAACTAAAGAACATTCATAAAGCTGATATAGACTTAAAAACATCGAACAATAATTCCTAATAATGCAATTGCTATTATGCTTCTATATAAAAAAAAAGTCATTGAAGACAAAAAATATCAGCCAGAGCATATTTAAATGTGATAAAATTCAGAATTCTGCTTTAAATTTTCTTTAAAAAAAATAATAAAGATATAGTACAGAAGTTATTATTTTTATTTTTTGAGTACATGTAAATGAGTAAGCACACATACAGTATATGTATATATATTATAATGATTACTGAAGAGGTGGAGATCGAATCTAACCGCAATCTATGATATCTGCACTACATGGGTGCCATCTAGGTATTTGAGCCTAGAAAAATTTATAAAGTAGGCAGATACATGCTGTTAAGATTTCACTTTATTTAAATATTCAGATCGTTAGCCCAAGTCACTAGCTCAGGGAGTAGCAGAGATAATGAAATATAACTTTATATCTTAAATATAAAAAAATAATAGCCACTGCCAGAAATTAACACATAAAAATATTTATTTATGCACATATAAAATCATTCTAAATTTTGAGAAATAAATTTAACATTTTAGATTTTTATATTAACTTTTAATTTTACATTTAAATAGATTGCAATAATGAGTTTAATATTTATTTAGTGAGTCGAGTATGAATAGACTACATAGATCTGCATTTGAAAAGAAAATATTCTTTCCTTTATTTAACCTTAGACCAAAAGTTCCCAGTCAAACTGGCGCCAATCCATCTAATACATTTATGTATTCAATGTAGCACGAAAATACGACAACACAAAATACTATACTGTCAGGAATATACATCTGAACAGTAAGTAGAGTTAGAGAAGACATTGTCTCTCCACCAACAGGAATGCTACATCTGTTGGCGAGTAGAACAATAAACAAAAAACTCCATAGGAATGGACTGCGGTCCTTTGCCGACTTACAAACCCGTCCATAGGCAAACAGAAGGTGTGTGGCAGATGTATGCAATCCTGCCCATAGTGGATCTCATACTACATCTACTAATTACACAAATATATCCAATCCATTGAGCTAATTCAACTATGAAATGAATAACCTAAGATTACCCTCCCTTAAACTATATATATAACTTTACAAATCTATATAGCCATTCACGCCCGACTTAAATTTAATATTTAGATATGTTCACACAGATGAATTTTATACAATTTGTTTTATAATGCTGAGTATAGATCAGCCACACAGATTCCACAGTCAAAAACATTTCAAAATAAACACAACCAATCAAAATACAAAATCATCGATAACATCAATTGCATAGGGAATACACAAAACCCAATAGCATTCATCGTAAGATGCTGCAATGACATCATTGATTTATATATTCTAATCAAATGTGAAAACCACAACATAATCAACCGCTAATGAATCTATGCAACGTCTATACCCAACCTTAAATTTCCTCATTTAAAATTTAAACAATAAATATTAATACAAATAAAATAATAAATGGAAATGATTTTTATCAAACGCAAAATATATAAAATTAAACATTATTAATTGATTTGAAACTTACAAAAATCAGATAAGAGTCCACTTTAACATTTAAGTTGGTTTGTTTATTAAATTTGTCAAACCCTGATGAAAGTTCTTAATTATTTTTTTTTATTTTTTTATGATTTTAAAAATTGTTTAGTTCATATAGCTTACGATAGAAGAGACCAGGTTCCTATTGGCAATTCCCCCAAAGACTTTCATGGAAGACCGTTCTGATATTCTGGAGGTAGCCTTAGCTGGTTCATTCTGGAATCACAGTCTTTTCCTTTTTAAAATAAGTGAGAGAGAACGATATGTGTGTCCCATCATTCATCTCACCAAATCATGTTGGAACTGTCTAGAACTCAATATTTTTCTTTTTATAGTCCTCCTGTGGATTCCATAAACATAGATGTCACTGTTCCATTTTTTTGTTATGGTCCGGGCTTTTATTTGCTTCCATTGGTCAAGCTAAAATCTCTTTATTCTCTTATCTATTTTCCTCTGACTTTTTAATTACACAGCTTTTGGATAATTAATAAACAATCATTTTCATCTACAAAAAATATTTTATCTTTAAATCTTGTACTTTTTTTATAAAAAAAGTACGTTCAAATACTTATTTATTTGTTGTTTTTTTTTAATATTTTTAAAGTTTTGAATCTGTGCAAATATATATGTTTAACAAACATTTTAATTTTAGCGTTTAGTTTTTTTTTTAATACATTTATTTTTATTTGCAAACTTAAAAGTTTTTATTTCAATTTAATGTAACGGCATATTTATATATTGTTACAATATATATATATATATATATATTGTACCCGTCGAAAAAACACCACCATCTACTAAACTGCAAGTTGGATCCAAACTCAGGCAGTTCAAACTGAATTCAAACCCAACTCCAGCTCAGATTAGTAGAAATCTAAATCGATGGCACAGTGCTATGTGCCAAAAAACTAGCTCAATGGTTGGTTAGGATTAGAGACCCTTTCACTGACACTAATATTGGATAATTAATTAACTTAAGATACTTTTAAGTTGAATAATAAGTATATGTTCGGGTTGCCAACACAGACAGTGAGTATTAACATTAAATAATTATAAAAAAATTAAGAACTAAGAAGCCAAGTGTGTTTAGAAAATATTTAATAATAATAATTTGTTTTGTTTGAATTTTAAATAATAATTATATTAATCACCTCTAGCCTTTAACAAAGTTTATAATTATAATAAGATTGGCGGTCCTTATTATATGCCAATGAATATTACGCAATATTTGGAAGTCTATGTCTATGCCCCCAACAAGAAATAAAAGGCAGATAAAGGTATTCATTAGTAAAGGAAATTATTACTCTAATTTTATACGAAAGAATGTGATATTTATTTTCACATTCGCAAATCCATTCATGAAGAGCAAGAGACATATTTTAGGGCATAACTTTAACCTTTTATTAGAAAACTTATTTACTTTGAGATAATTGAGAATTTGTTTGACTTTAATTGAAATTACTTTGTCACGAATTACGAGCATCAGAGCAGGCTTTACCGGAACAGAGAGGTGCTGACGAATTATGAACTATAAAGTGAAATTGAAAGACGATAGCTAGTCGATAATTGAAGTCCTATGGTGGCTTGCATCTGACAAGTCTTATGCTCTTTGACTAATATGAACAGGAGAGAAAGTGCTTTCTTTCTCAATAATTGAAAATAACAGAAATATTATCACCGATCAGCCTAACGGAGCGGAAGATTACCCTATGTCAGCAACATTGAAGATGATGATTTACTAGTCACTGTTTGAGAGCTAAAACCCAATTATAGAATGCTCTACGTGATGACTTGATCAAATGAATTAAAGTCAAACGAGCTTTTAAGTAAAACTATTTCAAAGCATTTATAACATTATATTAGTTATGCCCCAAACATCGTGCCCTTCCTGAATCTAAATAGCAATTAACTGAAATTTGAATTAGAGTATATTTAGTTTATTCCTTTATCGACCCTTTTGCAAAAAACATTTTAAGATTATATATGAATGAATACACATTGGTGAATACGAGAAAATAGCTGAGGCATAGATTAGAAGCAGAGCTAATAATTTATTATTAGCCAATTATAAAAATAACAAACATTAATAATTTTTTTTGACTCGATGATTGATAAAACTGTATTAATCTAGTTCTAATGGGCGAGAATTAACTATCAGAATTAAGTTTATATTACTTGTGTAAGGCAAAGAAAACAAAGGAGATCATCGAGTTGAAGTATTATTGGCATATAATTAAAAATAACAACATTAATAAATTTACTCAATAAATATACATGATAAAATAAATGAACCACCATGTAAGAAAAGAAAGTTAAAGACTAGAGGTTGAGAGAATTACTATGAATTTAAAAAGCATAAATAAAAGAGTTTTACAAAGATTATTACATTATAAATGAGAAGAGCTCTTAAAGGGAGTGTAAAGTAAAGTTTGGAACTGGCCAGAAAGTTTAAGGTTCATTATAGAAATATATATTACCCATTTCTTCCAGGCTGGGCTCCTTAGGTTACATGTCCAAGTTGGTAAAAACATAGGCATGCATTTAGTTGATTACTTGAACAGCATTTTATTTGAATTTGGCAGCATGATTTGTCTGGAAAGAATTTAGCAGCTTCATTGAAGATTCTCAAAGGATTTCAAGAACCATAGCCAGATTCATGATGTTCTAGACCTTCACCATAATTGAAAAACTATTTAAAATGCACCGAGTTTACTGCACTTCTCTACAACAAAAATGGCTTTTTTTTCCCCAAACTTTTCTGAGCTATATATACTGTCCTCCAATGCCTTCAGGCTAGTGCTTCTTTCATTATCAATGTTTTTAGATTTACTGGTTGTTTTTAGATATATTCCTTCGATAAGGCTTTCAAACTCATTAACTTGAATTCATTTTCTAATTAGAAAATGAATTCTTAAAATCAGAAAATGATTTTAATTAGGAAATCCTTATCTTTTTTTTTTAATTAATAAAACTTTAACTGTTGTTTTTGGAAAGGGAAAATCTGAAAGCTTATCAAAAAAATGTAGCTTTTAATCAATAAAACTTTAACAAATTATTTAAAAATAAAATCAAATATTCCCGATGCAATGAAACTTTCGAACAATTATATATATTTAAAATTTTACAAATATATACGCACAATCCACGCAGTTATAATATATAAATTCATGAATAATTCTATCATGAATTTATTAATAGAATTGATCAATTTAAATCTGAAACTAATTAATTTTAATATGCATTTATGAAATAAGTTATTCTTTATGGAAATTAGTGTGGATTGAACGTATAAAGCCCCATTGCATCGGAAATTTATGGTTAGTACTAGGGTTTGAAGTGGGCTTATGGCTAGATGTCATGAAGCTAGGATCGAACTCAGATCTGACTACTTCAATATATATATATAATTGTAATGAGTTTATCAAAAAAACTTATGATATTATATGTGATATACAATATATGCAAAGAAGATTCCAAGCTATGTAGTAAATATCACAAATCCACTGTACACATAATAATTTTAGTTATTGATATCTGATTAATTTTAACATCGAAAATAAAAAAAACACTGAATAAGAACTTTGTAAAATTGTCAGAAATAGTTGCAGAATATATAATGCTGAATTATAATAAATACCATTGACTAGAATAGCATATTCATGCACAAGATATTTTAGAACTGTCTGTTTGAGCATTGTGATTGCATGTCACGTTACTTTTAATTGTTTATATTATGGTACATGAGAAAAAAGATTTTATGCCTTAAAAGTAAATTGTAGTTTTTATTAAAGAAATATTATTTGAGATTTACAAATTTATGTGTAAAGTTAATGTGAGAAAGTTTTTATTAATTTTTTTTTTTTTTTTATAAAACAAGAATCAAATAAAAAATATTTTCAGACTGAGATTGGAAGTTGTATCACTTCAATTTATTTACACCAAAAAAGATTATTTATGTTTTTAAATGGTTTTAGCATAATTTTTATTAGGGAAAGATAATTTCTGTTTTTCTAATTTATATGTAAAATTAGAGTGAAAAAGTTTATTAAATTGTAGTAGATATTTTTTCTCACAGCATAACAATCAAATGAAGAAGGTTTTGAATATTAAGAGAAAAAAATTATGCTCTTCGTTTAAGATTTTCTGTGCTTTTATTATGATAATCTTGATTATAGTTTTTATGAGGAAAAGTTTAAGTTTTTTTAATTTTTGTGCATGTGTGCATGTAAACTAAAATAAATTAGTTTTAAATTATATTTTATTCTTTTTCTGTTTAAATAATTATGTTGTTTGCTAACCTTGCTTTAGGTTGTGAGTCTGGAATAAATTACTGTAAATGTATGAATGGATTCTATAAGTAGCATTTGTTTTTTATTCTTTGTTATCACTAAAAAAAAATTTTTTTAAATTTTGATACAGGGTAATTAAATCTAAAAAAGATTATTTAATTTTGTTATATGCAATTCTTTTTATATTTTATTAGAAATAAAAATAAAAATTAAGTGTTTATCAAAGGATTGAAAAGCACTTTGAAAAGGTAAGTATAAATAAAGGTCTTATGTTGAAAATTAGAAATTTCAGATTTATTATGTAGTGTTGGAATAACGAAAGATAACCACAATATAACTAGTGAGCAATGGACACATAGAACAACAAATTTGATTTGATAATATAAATTTCTAGAAAAATGTGTGTCTAGAAAAATCAGTTTTGAATCAAATGTAATTTTTTTTAATTCATTTTGACAAATTTAATAGAAGTTGTTATCCAAATCTTACTATATCTAAAATTGGAAGACTACATTATTATATATATATTAAATTCACATAAATAAAAAAAATCTTCAAATTTAGAAATAGCATGCAGACTGTAAATTTATAATTGTAAGAATTACATTACTCAGTTTATAACTATGCATCAAGACATCATGATAAAAATAAACTTTTTAACCAAAAATAATAATAATGCAATGAAGTTGTGACATCCACTCTATTTTATAGCAAGACACCCATTCACTTTTTGTTTGCATTGTATGTTTTTGTGTATAATAGCTCATGTTTATTAATATTATAGTAGAATACATAACTTGTTGAACTTCAAGTGAACAGTATTTCAACATGCACGCACACACACATATATATAACATAGATACTTTTTATGTGTATAATATGTATAAGTAACTACAGAAAAGTTTTTGCAGTTAACCGAAAGGAGACCTTTTAATTTCTCCTTGACGCATTAAGGGAAAGGAGTTATTCAAATTCCTAATATCCACTTGATTGTAACTGTTATTACTATATAATTAATTTATACATAGAATAAAAAAATATGAAACAGCTATTCACTAATGTTCATCAACCAGTATAAGGAAAGATTACCTCTGAGTTTAACTGTAATATTAATATGAGTTGTTTTTTTTTTTAAGATGAGATGAATGTGTATGAATAATTTTTTATATATAGATATTTAACAATCATGAGAGACAAAACTAAATTATAGCTCTTATTCCCAGGAGGTTGTAAAGCTACCACCCAACCAGCAGTTAGCAATCAAATATGAAGAATTCTATGAATTTATTGTTCGTGAGGCTTAGGTGTTTATAACTGCAGGTCATGAAAGGGATGGAAAATTACACAAATTGTAAAAACTATTTAATATTAAGTGGACATATTGCACTTTGTAAAGTTAAAAAAAAAAAATATGAACAGATAATTGTTCTAAAAAATGGGCGTGTATTTTATTATAAAGGCACAAATATTGGGAAGCACAAATATTTATAAATAAAAAGTGGATTAACAATATTGAGGAAGTGATGGTATATCAAACAGAGTGGCAAGATTTTAATGGAAAATAAAAAAATATATAGGTTTGTGCACCAATAAAATCTTACTGTAATCAGGAAGTAGAGGATTTGTATGTGTATATATATCAATAGTATTCTGTCCAATAGACAGTTCCAAAGAGTAGTACAAAAATTATACCAAACAGAGATTTTAATGCTAGAATTGATAGCAAGTAAATGATGAAAATAGATAAATTTGGTTATGATATTAAAAATGAAAGAGAACACAGATTTATAAAATCTAAAAATAAAAAAATAAAAACTGTACATTATGAATTCTTATTATATATTACGAATTTTTTTTAAAAGTGCTAAAGAGAATTGGTCTATAGAAGCATCTGAATGAAAGTACAAAAGAATCAGATTATATTTTCACTAAAAAGTAAGTATGTATTTCAAGATTTTAAAGTTTTTAATAGATTTGACCACCAAAAGTGTTCATTGAATAGTGAAATATAAGGTATATGTTAATGCATATTAATTAGAATTTGAAAAACATTTTAAAATGTTAATAAACTTTGAAGAAGGTTCAGACATGACTGAAATCAATAAGAAGTTAACTGATACCCTATTAAGAACTGCAAAAAAGACAGCTAGTATAAAAAGCAGCAATTTTTAGTAAATTTTCTACTAAGATAATATATATAAAAAATAAGAAATATGAAAAATTTTAAAGTGATTTATTAAGAATTAAAGACCTATGATTCTTCAAAATAGTACAAAGAAGAAAGCTGTAGAAAAAAAATCTCTAAACTGTAAAACAACATCTTGATATTGGAAAAAAAGTTATTTTAGCAATAAGAAGAAAAGCTAGAGATTTTATTAAAAAGAAAAATGACACATAAAATGTGTAGAAGAATTCTAAAAAAAATTACATAGTAATAAAGAACAAAATCACAAAGCAAACTCTATAGTTATTACACCTTTTGAATTGACCAGTATTTTAAATGAACTAATGAAGTGGCAATTAAATTTATGAAGAAGGGAAAAGCTCCAAGAAATGAAGGAGTTTTAATTGATATCTTAATAGAAGCAAATAAAAAAATAGAAATTTTGTCAGCAAAATATATACCAAACAACTAAATGATAAAGATATATTAGATGATTGAATGAATGCAATAGTAATGCTGATATTTAATAAAGATAATAAAGAACTAAACTTTGAATACCAACCAAAAAAAGACCATATAGAAGTCTTTAAAAAAGTTGCAGAAAATATTAATAAATGTAACATACTATTATGCTTTGGATTTGTGGATTACAAAAAAGGCATTTGATTCTATGAGCACTTTAATAGTGATTAAGTATTGGATTGTTAAAATATAGACCTGAGATATTATCATATTTTTAAGAATATTTATCAAAATGCAATAGAAATGAATAGATTATATATGATACTAAAAAAATTAACACCAAGAAGAGTATACATCAGGTTCATTTTATATTTCCAAAATTACAAGAAATATTTTATGTATTAAAAAATAAGCTAAAGAAGTAAAAGTAAATGAAGATTATTTAAGTCATCTAGATTTTGCAAATGTGGTTGTTTTTGTAAATAATATTTAATACTTTCAGATGTGATCCAGGAGTTATCATATAAAATTTAAAAAGTAGAACTAAACTATTGTTTAATGGATTTTCTCAGAAAAAATATATTGATAATTAGAAATTAAAATAAATTATATAGGTACAATCAGTAGATGAAAATAATCATAGAAATAATTTTGGAGAAATACTTTTGATAGAAATATTTTAATACTAAAAGGAAATATGCTTTTATATTTGAAAAAAAAATTTTTTAAAGAATATATTTTACAAGTTATGATTCAGATATTTAACAAAAAAGCAATACCACCAAAACCTTAACCCATTCAATAAAATATGGAAAGATGTATGTTAAAAGAAACGTGAGGATATTGAAATGAATCCATAGATGTAAACGGAATCAAATGACATCAATATTATTGAAAGAAGGTAATGAAATGGAGTTGGGTTAAATATATTGCTAGAAGAGATTACAATAAATAAATAGTTAAAGTTTAAAATTAGTTCCCAAGACATATTCAAACCCTCTAACACCAAGATAGTTTGCATAGAGAAAAACAGCATCAAGCAGAAAATTAGGGAGGTGTATTTCATTATTGGTAACAATAAATCTATCAATAGATGCACACCTGCTTTGAAATCTCCAAATGCTGGGCTATCTAAATAATTTGCATGTATTTTGCATATCACCATTAGCTCTCTGTTCTGCATGGATCAGTATTGCAATGAATATGAAGTAACCTGCCTCCAAAGTGCTAAGCTTTTAATATTTTGCACTCTTTATAGCTTCTCTTTTAAGCGCTTCTTATGCTTTTAATTTTATTATATTCTCAAGACATTGAAAAAGACTACATGTGTGATAGATGAATAAAATAAGAAAGTTTTTATGGAGAAGAGAGGCAAGGAATCAAAGGAAGTATATTAGATTAAAAATACTTTCATTTGCAGTTGATTAATAATGGTTGAAAATGAAGCATATATAAACAAAATTAAAGTATAAACAAATTTATGATAAATAATAATGAGTAAACACACACACACACACATGTGTGTGTGTCTGTAAATGTTCATTCATTTACCATCACTCAAAAACTAAAAATAATAAACTTACTATATTGTATCTTTATTTTTTTAAATAAAATGAATAGCAATATTCTTTTTCTTTAATAAATATTTTATTCTATGAAAACATTATAGCCATCTAATTAACCGTAGACTATGGCCTTGGTATTTTTAACTGCATATTACCAATAAAATATTATCATCATCAGTAATAATTTTAACATTAAATAAAGTTTTTTTTTAAAAAAAAGGAGAGCAATATTTTTATTGGATTTTTTATATATGAAAGATATTTTTACCAACTCATATATGTTGATTGCTGACTATTGCTTTGCATAATGGCATTATAGTCTTTGAGATATGAGTGATATATTTATTGCAAGCATGAAAGAAAGGGAGTATATTCTCACTCAATTATTATTTAATCCCTGTCTTCAAAAATCCAATAATTTTTTTGTTAAAATCTATTAGATGCCTGAAAAAAAAAATGATTTTTTTTTCGATCTTATTTTATCAGATGAATAATTACATAGTAATTACAACTGCAATATTAAAAATTATCTTGTTCAATTTCTTTAATGAGAAATCAATAGAACTCCTTTCCATGTTTTGAAATTATGTGTATGTGCATATGTATTTAGATGTGCAAGTGCGTGTGCAAATACATCAGTACACATATATTCTCTAATCTGGAATCTTGAATCTTTTATAAAATTTGAAAAAAAATTAAATAGCTGAGAATTTACAAGTGACCTATAGCCTATTTAGCTTGCTATTCAGTTGTAATGTTGGTAAACAGGTATTATAAGTAAAAAATAACTGAATGGTTTTGTTGCTCAAGAGTGCATAAGAAGTTTGAATACCAGAAGTGTCAAAATATGAATTGAGCTGAGCTCATCTTTAGAGTCTGATAGACCATCAACAGCACTAAACTGTGCTGAGTATATGGATATTTATTTTTAGCTATAAAGCAGAGCAAAAAAAATATTAAAGAAGCTTTATTAGATATCAGTAATCTAATGAGGGACACTTTTCTCCTTAATTGCTTTCTGTTAAGAAATGCTTCAGCTTTGCCTAATAATAAGGTAATCATTACTGTTTCAACATTAATAACAATCTATTTCTACTATTAGCATACTATTACATCTTTTTTATGCCACTTATAGTAAACATTGAAAAGCAATGATAATTATCAAAAGGCAGTGCTTAATAAATCCTTATCCTGTGCTTCTCTATCCAAAATTCTCAGCAATTTAGCAATGAGAAGTTTTGGATTTTAGAACAGTGCAACTGGATTTTTAGGATCTAATACACCTTTCCCCCAGTTCCAAGGGAAGGTGCATCAAATTTTAAAAAAGACATGTCACACTGTTCCAAGATCCAAAGCTCCTAGCTGATAAAATTCACAAACTTGAAAGTAGTCTTTTTGTATAGGAAAGCATAGGTAGTGTGATTTGTGAAACAATGTCATCTGGCAACTATTATTGTTTTTTTGAAGATTACAATAAGTGCCAAAAACAGAGTGGAAAATTGTGTTACTAAACAATAATATGTAAGACACAGTCATGTGATATTTTATTGGTTTCTATTTGTAATAATGTATATATATTTAAAACTTTTATACCACTATGCACACTTCAAAACAGAGATAGAAACATCTGAAAAGATAATATATCCTAAGATAAATAAACTGGTTCTCTTCAATAACAGTCCAAATTATTACAATTTCATCTACCAGTACCAATTTATTTCACACATACATTTAACAATATCCATTCTAGATAAATACATCAATGATTATTACTAATCATTTATTAGGCTAAATATATTAATCTTTAGTTAAGATTAAAGCTTATATCTAAACTAAAAATAATATTTGTTAATATCAAATTAATTGATAAATATTCAATAAAAATTGTGAACATGTGAAAAGTCATGGCCTGGGTCAAATAAAGAATACTAATTTAACTAAAAAATAATTTACTCACTTATTTGAAGTCTGGATCTATATTTATTTTTTAGATGACACTATTTTTATTTTTATTATGTAATTGCTTTTCTCCAGTGAAGATAATTATTTTGTATTTCTAAAAAATTAATACAAACTGAGTAAATTGAAAAGTGAAAAGAAGTTATTTTTAAAAAAAATCTAATGAATTACTGTAAATAGATAATTGACACTGTATTGTAAAAAAAAAAAAATAATAATAATCCAAAGGATTATATCCAGAAATAGGAACATCAAGTTCTCCTTATTTACAGAAATCTGAAGGTAAATCATAGTAAATAGTTGAGTTGATAATTCTGGATTGATGTAAAGATGGAGATTGAAATGTTTAAAAATAGAGCTTAACATCCATATTTTGTTGAAGATGCATAGATTTGAAACTAATAAATAAAATTCATGCTGTACAAATAACAGAGTTTCTGGGGAAAATGGTATTAATAGTAGAATATTGTAAATAATATTCCAAAAATGCAATAAAAATCATATTTTATGTAATCATTAATTTCATTCTTTTTAATAAACATTTTTAATTTACATATTTTATCAATGTGAATAATTTCTAACATTATATTGCTTTAAATAATTTGTCATTAATTTTTAAAGCATTAGTTTTTAAAATTGTCATATCTCACCTTTCCTTCAAATAACAAATTAGTCCAGATTTCTTGCTTATCACAATCAAATTGGGCATTCATTGCCACTAACAAATGCATGCATAAAAAGATAACACCTAGCCAATGGCAAGAACATGCCAATAGACAATGATGCTCACTGGATCTGAATGTTAAACCTGAATAATAGTAGCCCAGTTCTCCACATACAGTGCTTGATTCACCATACATAGTCTAAGGGAATTTCTGCTAACCTGAACAGCAGTGCTTCTTCTCCAGAGTATAGCTATTTATGTTAACTATATGCAGTGAGGCAAGTCAACATTCAGGACTGGAAGCTGCTGGAATGAAAGCCGACTTGAGAAAGCTATCACAGAAGGGTCACTATATCTATTCATTAGGCAGGCTGCCAAATACATCTGGAATTGGATAGAAAATTAATAAGAGAGCATACAGTCCCTTCTTCATCAATTCAATCTAGAACTGGGAACTATACCTTGACAATAGTAACTGGTGGAGTATAGTTATCTATAAATAACAATTTTAAATTGAGTGTATGTTTTGCATCTATATGTTACTAATAAATATATTATAAAATGTATCATTAAAAACAAGTAACACAAAAAGTCCAATATCAATATCAATTAACAATTTCAAACTGTTGCCAAGGCAACCTTCTTTATTCATCTTTATTGTTAAAAGAAAGTTGCCTTGATAACAGGTTAAAATTGTTGATTGTTATTGATATTGGGATTGTCTAAGTGATCACTGTTTTTATAATTTTACAAACCTAATTAGCCTTGAGCATTATTACACTTATCAAATGTATATATATTCATTTGTGTTTATATGTATAATTGTGACTAAACAACAAATTTGGTGCAGTTGACAAAATAAAATAAAAAATTTCTATGACTCAAAAAAAAATGTTAAATAACAAAATCTTGCCCCTGTGGGTCATTAGATTTTGTAATCATTCAAAAATTGACCCAAACATTATCAATGTGTCAATGAAATTTTTATAAAGTCAAACAAAAATAGTTACTTTTGGTAATAAAGTCAGAAATTGCCCCAGTGGGTTATTAGATTTTGTCTTTATTGAAATTGACAGTTACACAAACAGTCAAATAAACATTGAAAGACTATTCCAAGTGGTTACCCACATAAATTAATTTTTTTCTTTTATGATATAAAGACAAGAAAAATAATAAAATGGCTGATGTTGGCTCAATTAAAGCATTTGGTCACCTTCCCAGAGAATTGGCCAAGCTATAAAGATTGAATAATCTTTTATTTACAAGCTAATCAAATCAAACGGCCTGATTTGAAATTGGCCATGCTTACATCAGAGATACTGGCTGACCTAGGTTTTGACAAGGCATTATCTCTATTAAGTAACTTTTTTACTTCTAAACTCCTACAATAATGCAGAGATATCATTACAATCTTTGTGTCCAAGGAAAATGACAAAAAGCTAGATATTTTGCTATTAGAATATGTTCATTAGCATTAAATGTGATTTTAAAAACTTCTTTAATGAAGCTGTAAGAGATTGATTTATCTATGGAATGAATGATCATAATCATAGGGTTAAGCATCTAATGGATCTTGACATAACTTATGAATCCACTTTGTCTCAAGCAAAACTAGCAGAGTTAGTCAAGCAAAGCCATTAGAAAAAAATGAATTATAATACTCAAAGTATTGTGCAGAACTTTAAGTCAGTCAAGCACATGGCTGATAGCTCAAATACATTAACAACAATGAGTGAAAAGCATTGTTATAGCTGTAATGAATTGCTACATGCACAACCAGAATGGCCATACCTTTATATAGTGTATAAATATTGCAAGCATGTTAGTTATTCAAAAACTGTTTGTTCTAAAAGGAAACAACAAGCAGTTAACAACAGAATGTATCAACCATTCCAAAAAGCAACAAATGCAATTTAAATTTAAAAAAAACAGTTGCCTACATAAACAAAGTGAAAAACAGTGATTGCTTTCAAAAACCCAGAATTGTGATTAATGATACACTGGTCTCAATGGAACTGGGGAGGGATCTGCAGTGCCCATAGTGACAAACAAGACATGGTCTATCATTAATAACAGTAATCAACTTCAGCTGCATCCTAGCAGCAAAACAATACAGCAATCCAATAACATTCTTGGGATGAACAAGAGTTAAAGTTATAATGCCTAATAAGACCACATATTTACTGCTGGTTGGATCATCAGATGAATATAGCAATTTATTAGGCTATGAATCAATCACTTAGGGTTTGCAATGAGAAAAGTGAACCAGCTCACAACTAAAAGTGAATTAAAAAGTGATTACCCTGAAGTAATTGATAAAACACTGGGTTTGCACATAGAACACACAGTTCAGTTATTACTGAATAAAGAAAACAAATCAGTTGTCCTCACAGACCATTGCCATTGGCCTTGAGAGCTAAAGTGGAAGATGAAAGGTAGAAGGCAGCAGGAGTTATTGAGCTCATATGCTATTCAGAATGGCTACCCTAATTGTCCCAATCATCAAACAAAATAATGATGTGCTGATTTGTGGGAATTAATAAAAGCATCTGATAACTATTAACCACCATCAGTTTAGAAGATCCTACCCACCCTACCAGGTGGAATGTTTTTCCCAAAAATTGATTTGAAACATGCATACTTGCATTTATCAGTTGATGATCAGGCTGCAGCATTGTCAATAATCATGCATAAAGGCTTATTCAAAATGAAGAGTTGCCTTCTGATATATTGGTCACTCCAGTAATATTCCAGAGAGTCATGGACCAACTGCCTGCTGGCATACTGAATGTGCTACCTTATTTTGATAAGTTTTTATTAATAGCATAAACTCCAAAACAACTCTGGAATTCCACTGAGAAACACATAGACAAGTTCAAAATCTCAGGCATTAAAATAAATGCATAACTAAAGAACTTGAATTTTTGGGATCTAGAATATATTCAAGTGGCATTCATCATACTCAAAAAAAGATCATGACAATTACAAAAGCAAAAAAATTTTGGGAACAAGAAAGGACTACAGTTTTTGGGGACCTCATAAATTATTATGACAGTTCTTTATACCATAAGACTGAAGTGGCTGGACCACTATACAGACTATGGGACAAAAAATGCAATCTAGAAGTGGGACAGTAAGCATGATAGAGCTTTCAATAAACTAAAAACAATATCAGACTGAATAGTATTAGCACAATTGGACCCTGAAAGACTTCTGGTACTGACTTATGGTGCATTATCAATGGAAACACCTATGTAGTCTCATAGGAATAATGATGAGATGTACTGCTCTATTGCATTCGCATGAAAGTGTCTCTCAAAAGCTGAAAAAAACTATGCTCAGATTAACAGAGAGACCTTAGCCTTGATAAATGACATTAAAAAATTTCAGGACTATCTGTATGGTCAATCATTCATAATACAGAAAAATCATAGACACATGTTGGGTATTTTTACTTCTGATAAAGGAATCCTTTAGCATTCCTTATCACAAATGCTAAGATTATTCAATTTTTTATCAGATTATAATTTTAGACTGGAATATATTGAGGGAAAACAAATTCGCTATGTAAATGCATTGTCAGTTGCTTGCAGAAGTTGTAGATAATTTATATGCAAAAAGTCAAACAATTGATATGATAGAATTAAATACTTCAGTTAACAGTAAATCAGTGACTGGAAGGACCACTAATGATCCAGATTTCAAAGGTTATAAAATGGATAAAACAGGGTTGACCAAATAAAAAATCTAATAAGTTTCATCTAACCTACTGGATTTATAAGCTAAAACTCTCAATTAAAAATAGCTGCATTATCTTGGGGTCAAGAGTAGAGATTCCTCCAGGTGGATTATCCCAGGTTCAACCTACTATATAAAGGACATTCAGGGATTATCAGAATGAAAATGCCAAAACGATCATACATGTGCTGGCCTATTTTGGGTTCTGACATTGAATCTAATGTCCACCACTGCTAGCACTATAATATAAACCAAAACATTTCAACAAAGAACAAAATAATTTAGTGGTTTACACCTGAAAGCCATGGACCTGAATTCATGTTGATCATGCAGGCTTATGGAGGATCAAACTATTACTAGTAGTGGTTGACTCTAAATGACTGGAAGCAATGAAAGTACCATAATGTCAGTTCACAGCAGCTATCAAAACTCTTAGGAGGTTAAATGCACAAATGGCCTATCTAAAACTATAGTTTTAGATAATAACACAACATTTACATCAACAGCATTCAAAATATTTTGTGCAATAATAGCATAGAACTAGTGTTCAGCCCACCATTTCACCCTGAGAGCATTGGTCAGGTTGAGAGCCTGTTTTGAGAGACAAAAATGTTTACAAAGATGGATACAAGAAGTGGAAACACTTGTATTTCCAGAATGCTCTTAGCACAGCATTCTACAGCAAAGAAAATCACTGGAAAAACACCAGTTTTTTAAACAATATTTACTTTTCTTGATTTCTGAGAACTAACCTATAAGTTCTCAAGCCTAGTTCCACTAAAATGACAATACTAAAGTGCAAATAGGCACTCAGGTTCTATGTCAAATGTATAATGGTACCACCAAATGGATCCCAGAAGTGGTGATGAAATGTGAAGGACTTGAAACAGTGGTAGTTGAAACAGCTAATGGACTACAACATTATCACTACAGAAATCAAATTAGATTAAATTATATGTCATCAGCCAGTTGAAATGACCTTCAGTTCCAAAAAAACAAATGATGACAAGGTAGACATGGTGAGAAAATTAACAAGCCAGAAAAACCAACAAAGTCAATATGTCTTCCAGTGCACCTGCATGACTATTTTAGCCAGGGGAGGGAATGTCATATCTTACCTCACCTTCAAATAATAAACTAGTCCAGATTTCTTTCTTATCATGATTTGATTGAGCATTCATTGCTGTTAACCAATGTGCATATAAAGAAATAACACAGAATCAATGGTAAGGACAAATCAAAAAACAGTCATGCTTATTGAATCTGAATGTTTCTATTAATGTTGGGGTTTTGGCAATAAATATTCAACCTTTTTAAAGGTAAGGTCAGAAAACAGTAACCTGGTACTCCACATATGAGCAAAGGAAACTTTTGCTAACCTGAGCAGTAGTACTCATTGTCCGGACTATATATATTTAAACTAATCGTATGCACTGAGGCAAGTTTATGTTCAGGACTGAAATTTGATAGAACCAAAGCCAACTCCAAGTAACCTGTCCTACTCATGAGGCAAGCCACCATATACAGTTGGAAATGGGTAGAAAATCTATAAGGGAATCTACAGTTCCTTTTTCAATAGTTCATCTTAGTACTGGGAAATATACCTTACCAACAGTAGCAGATGGAGTATAACTATCTATAAATAATAATTGTAAATCAAGTGTATGTTTTATATCTATATATTACTAAAAAATATATTATAAAATGTATGAATACTTATTTGTGTTTATATGTAAAATCATGACTAAGCACAACAAAAATATTTAGAAATAAATCTTAGTATATACAATGGAATATTTTCACTAAAACTTTTACTTTCAAATTATTGAAACAAGCTTACTAATAATAATTCTATTTTTTTTTTAATAAAAACAGTATGTTATTTTCCTACTATCTATTATCATAATATAAATTTTATCAAAACAAAGAACTCATGACATCTCTAATTTACAATTAACTTGCACTTATATCCCATATCAAACTCAATTTTGATTATTGTCTTCCCCATGGGCATTTTATTTGTACTATAGTCTTCAACCATCTTTTTATTTGTATTATTCTGCTCAAGTTGTTAATAACATGAATAACATAATAAAGATAAAAAAAATGGGTGTTGAGTAGTGGTGATGCCAGAACATTGCTTTCTACTGAAGAAAACTAATACCCAGAAATGAATTGTCAACACTACCTTATTTTTACCAATTAGACATGCTTGGCAGAGATGGTTTTGATGAGAAAAGAAAAAGGAGAAAATATTACTATTATAATATAAAAGAATTTGTTTTACCTACAGTTGAAATCTCATTATTGAGATTCTATAACATGGAGTTTTTTTTAAACAATATTTACTTTTCTTGAATTTATGGATTGTGTAGAAAATGTACTTTTTCCATAATAAGTTATGCACATATAAGACAAAGAATGATTGTCGATATTACTATAGCAAACATCAATTATATAAAGAAGATTGGATATGTATTTTTATATTTTTTCTGATAATTACCTGTTTTGCTGATGGAACTTAAAAGTTCAGAAGATGATAAACTCACAAAAAAAAAAAACAGTCAACATCTTCAGTTTTAATGATTGTTTTTTTTTTTTTTTACCAATTAATACAAAAATATATACGACAAGAAATATACTTTATGGGTACAAATGACAAAAACAAACATGATAAAGCATTGACGTTGCAATAGATTGGATCAAGCATATGGCCAAGATGTAATTGCTATTCAGGCAGTCATGGATAGAGCAGCAAAAGAACATTGCCTTAAATTTAGTGCTTGCAGTATATATATATATATATGAAGTATGCTAAAACTAAAGTGCTGTGGTAGATGAGTAGGACATGAGTGTTAACCATTCCATTATTTTACGTATTTATTAATTATAATTGACTATTGATGTATTTCAATTACTAATATATTTTTGAAATAACAAATTATGAGATATATTCGAATATATTTTTTGACTCTATGTCATTTTGCCTTAGGACAAGTATCACTTAACAATATTCAACATATTATTTTAATAAAATTTCGGTTTAAAAATTACAGCAAAAAGCTGAATCAAATCTCAACTTAGATGGACAGAAAGATTTTATTAAATAATGAATGGTAAGATTTATTGCTAGGGAATTTATAAAAAGTTTGAACAGAATGTCGGAGTTAAAGCAGCAACCCATGGACTTTCAATTCCTGAATAAAACATTTTACCATATCACTAAATGACGCAAGACAAAGATTTTGTTATTTGTAATAATTATAATATAATTGACTAATAGATTAATAATTGATTACTTTCTGTTTAATATAATTATAATATTAAATATTTTAAATTTGTATGTTTTTGGTTTCACTTTTAATGAAAGCTTTTTTAGTTATTATAAACTTGTTATTTTATTTATTTAAAATTTTAAAATCTTGTTTTGTTTATTTTTTCTTTTTTAAAAAATATTCAATTCATTTTTTTTCTTCTAAATTTTTTTTTTCCTTCTAATGTTTTTGTTCATTTTGCAAAATTATCCCAAATTTCTTTTTATACTCAGCTTAAATTATTTTTTCCCACCTTCAAAAGACTAGTGTATAATGTTTCAGAATTTTTTTTATGAAGTAGTTTTTGTCATCACGGTTTCAAATTTCAACTTTCTGAAAGCATAGAATCTTTAGAATTTTTATTGTCAATCAAAAACCGTAATACACAAGTATAATTATTTATTTTAATTAGATTTTATTTATCTGTCAATCTTATCTAAAATGTAGTAATAAAGACAACAATATTAGTTTTAAAATTATTAATACAGCACAATTAAGTAAAAAAAATTCAGTTCATCTTTTTTTTATTTTATTTTATGAAAGACGGTAAATTGCATGCATAGGTTTTATTATTATTTTAAACATGAACGGTAAGAAAAACATTGAACAATCTTGTAATTCAATAAGAACAGCTGTGTGCAGTCGAGATATTATAAATACTGCAACTTATCGGAAAAGCATTATATATGTTCTGCATATAACTTTGATAAAAAGAACCTTGTGGCAATAGTAAACCACTTGCCAAATCTATAACCTAGGTTCGAATCTGGGCTCAGTAAGTTTTAAAAAAATTTAGATTCTAAAAAAACTTAAGATGCTTTTACAGACAGATTGTCTATAGTTATCTAGTTATTCATTCACTGTTCATCAAAAAATGGATATTGAACTATTTATTTAGCGAATAAATTCTTACCAATCAGTAATTGGTAATCCTAATTATTAATGTTTATTTTTTCTTTATTGTTTTTCTATGAATTATATTGAGGGACTTTGACTTGGAGTGAATTGTTTAAAAGCATTTTACCTTATTTTGTTATTATTGTAGTCACAAATTAAATTCAGAAGTTTTTATTTAAAACAAAAATTACTTATATTTATTACTTACAAGACGTAAATTTGTTTGGCTTAAGTTTAAATATCAATGAATAAAATTTTATTTACTTTTTTAAATAATTAAAGAAAAAAATATAAATTCATATATATATATAAAATTTAAAGTCATTGTTGCTGTTATTATTAATATTATTGTTGTAAACCACTAAACATCACATGATCACCATCTCATCCTAGCACATAATTGTTGTAAACAAAGGCAAAACTCTCCATACAGTAGTGCCACTTTGTGCTAACAAGAGTAATCAATGGATACCAGAAGGTTTGTGCATAAACTAGTCTGGGGGTATTGGATGAGTAGGCACTAGATAGGAATTTTATGCACAAACCTTCTGGCATCCATTGATTACTCTTGTTAGCACAAGGTGGCACTACTGTATGGAGAGTTTTGCCTTTGTTTATTATTGTTGTTGTTATTGTTGTTATTATTATAAGCAGTCCCTATTAGTTCATTACTTAAATGAATTTTAAAAAATAAAATTTATTATAATTTTTACCTATTCAGAATATAATTATATGTGTGCTGTTACATTAGCATCAAATTTAATAGTTGCATATGTTTTAACTTCTATACTTTAAAATAAAATAAATAAAATCTACTTAATATAAATAAAAGTCAAGCCTATTCTGATCTATGGTAAGTGATAATGGAGATTAATGTACTTGATAAAAGAGTTTCCTTGAAACTGAATCTATCGATCTTGTATTGATATAGTTTAGAATTTAGAATTAAGCTCTTATATAATGTCTTTAGCAATAGAGAATGTTTAAGTGCTCATACTCATAATATTATAAAATATAGCTTTGTAAAATATTAATTATATAAATGGTTAAGATTTAAAGTGAATGAGTTAGAATTATTTTTCTATCAATCTTATTATCTTTATAAACTTTGCAGGTATTTGTGCTTTCCCTGTCTACCAAGTTTGACAGCCATTTTTTTAATAAATATTCACTTTCATGGGTATAGAAGTTTGTTTCCCTCCCTAATTTTATATTACTGAATACATGTTGGTTGTTAAATTTTAAAAAATAATCAATTTATTGATTATAAATTCTGTTCAGTAGGTTTGTTTGAATTTTTTAAATATCTTTATTATAACTTTATGTTTCTATTTTTTTTATATTAATACAAAAAAAATATTAGTGGAATTATTTTAATGATAAAAAATAAAATGTAAATATTATAACATATAAATGCCAAAGTCTATATATTATATTAAAATAGCAATCAAATATAATTTCATCTTTCTTTATATATAATGCATATAAAGGAGTTTCATGTATTTTTTTACTTTTAGATTTTTTTATATTAATAAATTGACAAGATATGACACAATGCTTTAATTTTCTCTTTATTTTTATATTAATAAATTGACTTAATAAAAAAAATAACAATTAAGTGGAAATATAATTAATTTTTATAGAAATGTTTCTTTTTTTTTAAAATTATAATAATAAAAAAATTAAATATTAAATATATTTGTTTTTTATCAGCCATTTTTTTAAACATTTTTGTATGCCTCTGAAACTATATATTTATATTTAAAAAATGGCTGCCCAAGTACCAGTTTGCAATAAGTTTAATATTTCATTTTATTTAATTTATTCCAGAATCTACTAATATAGGCACCAATAATTAATAGAAACCAAATGGTAGTATTATATTCCAATTCTCTGATTAATTTGAGGCTATATGCAATTTTTAGTGAGAATAAAGTTTTGAATATAAGCCATTTTAATTATATAATTTTAGAAATCTGATACTAGGCTAACAACCATATATTTTAGTGACATCAATTTTATGCTGTCTTTTTTTAACCTAGTGCAAATTGTAAATACTAATAGTGATTAGAGAAAATCATGTGACCCTCTTTATATATCTTTGTAGGTTTCTTAAAAAATCAAGTAAGTGTTCACGCAGTTTAAATTTGTTGTAGGCAACATCAAATATACATTGACTAAATAAATATATATAGAGTCAATTATTTCCATAAAAACTAAATATGAATCTAAATTAGTATTAACTAATACAGTAAAAAGTTTACATCATCATCTTTGGTCACTTTCATTTTTACATGCAACACAAATAAAATTAAATGTCAAATAGTAATTTAAAAGTTTATCAAAACCTTTGCTAATATATTAATGACATTTTTTAGTATATATCTTAATTCTGTATAATTTTTAAATTAATAATAAAAGAAAAGGAAATTATTGGAATTAATAATAAAAAATACCAGCCTAATTTAGCATGTTTTTAGTTATTTACATCTCTATTTACACATACTGTAGTAATATAAAATTTTGCCAGCTTTTGTAATCTTGAAGGATTGTGTAGACTACTACTAAACCAGTTTCCAATAATTCTGAAATCTTAGTTGGGGTTATGGCAGGTTCATGGCACTATGATCTATATAATTATTCATATTATATATGGCACATAAACCATTTTTATTTGTTACAATCTGAGTAGTTTCTTTTATTAATAATAAAATATATATATGTAATATGAAAGGGGGAGGACTTAGGGATTGCTTTATATTAAATAATCTTTATCTGTTGTAAATACTATGCTTACATATAAATATTACTAAATATTTATCTCAGTTTTATACTACCACAAATAATAAAATTTCCTCAATATCATCTATGTAATAATTTTTCAGAAACATATTATTATGTATTATTAGTGTTCAGTATTTTAAAATTATTTATTAATATAAAATTTACATTATGATTTCTATTTATGATTTCATGTACTAGTTTATTTAAAATCTTAATGTTCATAATAATGTGACATCTCCATTCAGGTCCACCACATTTGTGTGAGGCATCTTTGTGCAAGATAAATTTTAGCTTCTCTAGTTTTATAATCAGAACTGGCCTGAGTGCATTGCAATGGCATGCAATCTCACACTTATGAAGGCCCTGGGTATGCTTGTTTTAGGTCTTTTGTGAAAATTAATGCATTTTCTCACATGCTAAATGGAATTAGGTTTCCTTTTTTTGTCTCTTTAATTTATAAATTCTACAATGAATATGCAACATAATACAATTGTAGATGGACTAATATGCAGTAAGCAAATTTTTTAGTTATATTGTTTACCAAAATGTTTCACAATGTTCTGATCACGTTTATGTGAAATCAGTTCTTCATTTGCATTTTTGCATAGTGAATCAGAATATGCAAAAAATAATAATAAAATTAGGATGATGTTATTAACAGATTTGTAATAAAACATAGAAGAAAATAAAATATTTTTTTGCATTATATGTATTTTATTTTTTCTCAAATATTGATTCAATAAACTTGTACAAAATCATATTTATAATAAATAAAAAATGATTTATATATTAGAAGTACCAATTTGTGCAAATTTAATATATCTATATTTGCAAGTAAAATAATTTATTTTTTTAAATATCTAAATGTTTTTATCATCTGAAAAAGAGCCCCCATCCTATTAAATAAAATTAATTAATTCAAACAATGAATTTTATGTAATTTTATTTAATCAGACACAAGAAAACGTTAAAATATTATAATTATTTGCATTTTTACCTTTTTATTTACAAATTAACTCTTCTGACTTTGGTGGCCACAATGTTATAAATAGCAATCAATTTTAATTAGGTCAACTCTAATCAACCTCTTGGTTTTTTGACTTTGTGTCATTTGGAATTTCAATAATAGAACAATTTTTTGTATGCTTATTATTTCACTTAAAAAACTTCAGTCAAGTGATACAGTTAGGTATGTAGGGATTTTAGGATTTATCTTACATTTACTTAAGGAAAGAAATTTTCACACTTACATTGTTAATTCAAAGTTGTAATTATAAATTTATTGTTAATTCAATAAATTTTTAAAAGCCATGATACCATGCCTTGCAGTTTCTTTTGCTTAATGATAAATTATAATAAGAAATAAAATCAAATAATTGGATTCTTCTGTTAATATAGATAGAATTTTGTAGGTCCTTTCCCAATCAAGAAGTTGCACATGAAGTTGTAGAGATGTTATAATAATGCCATGCTAATGAAATGTGTGCAATATCTTTTTAAAATATTGTTTTTAACTAATTCCAATAGTAACAACTTGATAAAAATACCAATACATGTTTTAAAAATCCAATCTCTTCGAAATAATTTGTTTATATTTTTTATTAACAAAAATAGCCTCTTTTGTATTTATTCAACAGTAAATTTCACTACTTTATTATGGTATTTGACTTTTTAATGCCTATTTATAACTAAATCGCATTATATATTACAACTTTTAGCTTTTGATAGTAAAGCTAAATTCCCAGTTATTTAATTTGCCCAAGTGTAAAAAAAAGATTTTAATAATTTTATTTTGTTGTCAATTAATTTTATTAGTGTTTTACAATTAAATATCTTAATTTATCTTATTCTGAGCACTTTTATGAGTCTTAATTATTGTTAAGAATTATTTTAATATTTTTATAATATGTTGATTTGAATTTATTTGTAGTTGGAATTAATTTTCAATTGTTTAAAAAGGAATATATTTCCCTGTCTAATAATAAAGTAATACTGAAAGCTATTAAAAGCTAGAATTACTTTCATATAATCTCTAATGTCTTAAAATTTAGTAATTAAATTAAATGTAGTAATACTTAAGTCTAAATCTTTAATATTAGATATTATTATTTAATTTTCCTGCCTATAATAAAGCATTTCTATCTAAATTATTTATTAGTTAAAGTTTATTTGTCCATGCTAATATCATAAGGATTAAATTAGTGTAAATAAAGTTAAGCTATTTGCATTAGTTGAAAGAATAATAGGTTTAGATACATTTTACAAAAGCATTATGAGATAAATACATGAAAGCACATGGTGATATTTGTTAATACATTTAGAGATGTTAGATGAAGTTAGTGTTTCATTGATATATAGCTGTACATAAATTGTGCTTATTAGTTGATGAAAACTATAGGTATCAAGGCTAAGTCTTATTGTTTATGTATTGAGCATTTAAAGTTCATTTGAGGTAATTTGGTGGAGTGATCTTTTAAATTTTTTTAGATCAGTGGGTTGATGAAATGTGTGCACTGTGTTACTCTCACATGATGCAGTATTTATTCTAGAGTTCACCCTGGTATAACATTGAAGCTATGAATTCATGCTTGGTAGGCACTTGAGCTGGATGAGATTCCAGAGAGTGGGATGTAAGTGATATAGAGAGCAGTTGAAATCTATGACTGACATAATGATGGATTTGAAGAGAAAATATCTTAAATGATGCAAAATATCCTCGTGGTATGATAATAATAAATTTTGGAAAATTGTTGTTAGCATGTCAGGCATCCACACCATAGGGAGAGTTATAATCTTGTGTTGTTAAGTCTAGGTTTTAAATATTGTTTGCATTGGTTGTTTTGAAACTTCGCTTTGGCTTATTTATTAATGGACTTAAAATATATTTGCTATTGTTGATATGGAAAATGTTCTTGAGGATTCTGGCATATGTTTTTATGAGCTAAAGTTGAAAATATGGTACAATATGTTTTGGTGCCCACTATTTAATCATGTAGTTGTATGGCAGTCATTTTGATTGGTTTTAACAATTTTAAAATGTCATTTTTTTAAGAAAAAGTTTTTTTTTAATTCAAAATTATCTTAGAAAAGATGTGTGGCATAGTTAATTGTTAATAATTGGTTCAATATATAATAAATTTATCTGAAATATTGCAGATTTTGAGTGGTCTTTTGGGGGTTTAAACCCAGGATTTTTTCTTCTTACCTAAAAATATTAAGATTTACTCTGCTAATGAAATATTTTTTCTTGCAAATTAACCATTACACTTCAGTCTTTATAATGACATGAAATTTATTTTTAAAAAAACTAATATTTGCAAATTTTTAGAATTTGAAACAGAAGTTCTTGCAATGAACATGATGACAGCATTAAGATTAAATGCAAAACTCAAACTACTGTAAATCACTGTTTTTATCATAAACAAAATTGTTAACCCTCATTGCATATGTAATCTCATGTATCAAATTGTATCTAAATACTCACGTTTTTCACATGCAACTTATATAACACATGAATAATAAGACAGTCATGAATGCTATAATCCTTCCCACTAAATAGGCCCAATTTATATACAATCATATATTAATCTAACACCAACTGTAATGCCATAACCCATATATGTTTTCTCTCATACTATCATTTGCTTCCATATATTTTTCTCAAGATCCCATTTAAAATTTCTATATAAACCTAATTTGATAAATGGATCTTGTTATATAAAGATCATTCTGTTTTCAGTTATTGTAAATCGTGTTTTTTTCTATCACGAACAACATTGTAAACTCTTATTGCATATGTAATATCATGTACCAACTTGTATCTAAGACCTCATGTTTTTCTCCTGTAACTTATATAATACTTTTTAAAATACTCAATAAAATTTACATTTGAAACATAAAATTATGCTTTAACTTAAGAGATAAAAAGTTAATTTATTACTATTAAAAAAATGTTAGTTTTTAATTAAAAGAAACTTAGGAGAATGTGTATGAATGTGCTTACGTTTTATTTTAATTTACCCTTCCTTGTTCATAATATTTAAATATCATTTTTAAGAATTTTAATTAAAATAATAAAGGTATTCTGATGAATTTCTAACTTATTTAATATAGTTTAGAATTTTTATAAAGAGTAATGCAATATTATGTTCAAAACCATATAATTTATGCTGTAATATTTTATTTTTATTTCATTGTAATAATTTTAATTTTATAAATGATTATTTTTAAAATGTTATATTTTTAATTATAGTCTAGACTGTATGCTTATGAGTTTCTATTTTTAATTTGATTCCCCAAATACCAAATTAGTTTTAAACTTTATTATAAGAGTTCAAGAGATGGTGATTTGGAAATGTCAATTTTCAATCAATCAAATCAATCACATGATTGGGAGTATAAATATACACACTGAAAGAGTTTGCACACACAGGGTAAGAACATACATGGGCGGGGAGGGGGACTTGCTTATTTCTTTTCTAATTAATTGCATAATTAATCATAAATTTAATTATTTTCAACTATTTTATTTTTGTTTAGTAAAAATGTATCCTTAATGAATTCAGGTCCAATGTCAACAGTTTTAAAAGGAAAATAGAATGGAAAAATTAAACAATTATTTCTCTGCTATCATTGAATTGTATTTATTCAATATTAACATGCTGTGAGAATTATATACAGCTTGCATTACTTGCATAAGAAACTTTTTGTAATATTCAATTTTATGCTTACAATAAACTTTATTCTATATTTAGTATGTTTAATATTGTAAGGATAAGACTGTTAAAGACTTATGTTTTGTAATATTTATAACAATTCTTTAATATTTTTAAATTCTTTACTTCAATATTTAAAGAATGTTGAAAGAGTAAATGATATATTCAAAGACTTTAAAATGTTTTGTCTTCAGTAATGTTTTTAAACTATATTATTCCAAAATTATTATAGTTAAATGACAGTTTTCTCTGGGATAATTTTTTTTAATGAATGAAATTATTTTAATCCTAGATAGAAATATCTTTGTATTAATTTTAAAATGGTATTTGATTACTTATAATAGTGAATTATTTATTATTATTGCTGCATGATTTCAATTTATACTTATGCAAACTGGATAATAGAAATATATCTCAAGTATGTAAAATAAAGATTTATTAATTTACATTTTTATTGGAAAAGCATTATGTCCATACTCATGTTAAGAAAAATATATATATACCATATCATGGACTTATTATAATTATTTAAATACATCTGGACAAAATAATGGAAGCAGCTATATTTCCATTATAAAAGGAACATGAAATATTTTAATGAATTATAATTTGAGTTATATACAATTAACTTTCAATAAAATCTACTTTATTATATGCTTCATTATTATTATTAGTGCTCCAATATGAATTTAAACCCTGATCTCTCTCTAATAAAACCTGAATTATTTTCTAAAAATATTTTCTTGTAGACCTCAGTATTAATTTATATTTTTCTGGAATGAAGAAATAAAATGTTAAATTAGTGTCATAACATAAATTGTTAGCAACTTATTTAAAATAAAATTACTTTCATAAAATTGAATTGCCATTAATATATTTGTGTGCTTATGTTTTAAAGAAACCTTATATAAAAATAATTCTGAATGTCATGCACCTAATTATTTAATTTGTTGTAATTTCAACAAATGGAAAATTTTTATGTGTTTGTGGAACTATATTGATAACTGGTGACAATTCCAGGATGAAAGACTTTAATAATTTAAATTTTGGTAAACTGTGTATAATGTTAAATAATAACTTTGTTTTTTGCAAATTGTCTTTTATTCTGTTTTATTCATTAGATGTCAATTGTTGTAATATGCAGTTAATATTTTATTAATATTATATCATTTTAAAATAATAAGTGAAATAGTGCTTATACATCATTTTAAAAGTATTGCTTTGTCCCATGTCATGAGTAATTTATCTATCTGAATAAAGATGTTTATGCAAAACCAATGAATTTGATGTATATTCTTATTTTACTATATATTTCTGGACATATTTTATTAGATTAGATTTGACAAGTACCTTTGTTATCAGTTTTATATATAAATTAATAATTTTTATATTTGTTAGGAGATCATTAAATTAGTCTCTCTCTTGTTTGTTGTTTATGCTTATATTGCCATTATATTTTTCAAGTGATTGTATCTGTGTATTTCTCTCTCTTGATAATATTATTTTATTAGGACATATATTTTATAAAGAGATAATAGCTTTGTCTCTCTTTTATGATGGCATTTTTCCTGAGTGGTATATATATATATTTATTTCATATTTTGCATGAATGCTTTGTTTGAGGCTGTTCCTATTGTTCCTAATATTTATAGTAGTTTGTTTTCATTTTTTTCATATGTTAAGATACAAAGGCTCTAGCATATTTATTTGCCTTCAAAATTTAGACGATCTTTTAAGTTCATACCATCATTAGGTTTATGGCCATCTTTATCTTTTCCTCTCAGAAGTATCATATTTTGTATGTAACCATGTGTGGTGTACTGCATGATTTCATTATTTTTATGGCAATTGATATTATTTGTTTGTGAAGAGTATTATCTTTTCTTTGATTGCACTTTTGACCATTCTTAGTGTAGATTAGAGATGGTTCTGGTGTGAAGATTTATTTTGTTGTGCTTTTGTAGCATTACAGAATATGAATCTAATAGTTCTTTTATTTAAATTTTTAAAATTGTAAGTATAGACTGAAATAAGTGATATAAATCATTCTAAACATCAAGTCCTTGCTGGATTAATTAGACATGGATTGGTATTAAGATGTACTCATTGTTAGGACAATATTATAGTATATCTGGTTTCCAAAATGTTGAAATTCTTGAAATAATGCTTAAGTTAATAAATGCTTTTATCAAACAGGAAAAATGCATAGCTTAATGTAATAATACCCATGTCAGAAAGCCTATATCAGTCAGATAAGTTAAAATAATTAATTACAATTTAATTCATAAATTTATTTGTTTATTACCATAAACTGCAAACTTGTGAAATTATTTTTCCTCAATGCAGTAAGATTGTATAGCATTATATTTAAACAGTTCATTTCAAGTCTGTAGATTTCCAAAATTGTTGTTATTGAATTATTCTTGTTATTGAATTATTGTTGTTATTGAATTATTCTTGTTATATTTATTTTAAATTTTTGTATTTGATTTTAATATCATCCCCATCACATATGATTTATCCAGAAATCTTAACATAATATGATTAACCCAGAAATCATAACATTATATAACTAATGACACAATTATATTTTATTGTGGTTGTTTAGAGTACATGTATAAAAAATAAAGATAATAATCACTTTGTTATAATGATTTATAGAAATAAAGGATGCATCTAAAGAATAAAATATTTATCCATTTTTAAATCATAAATTATCATTTTAATCCATCATAAATTTAATTCTTAAATTATTTATCTCAACTTTATAAAAATAAAATTGGTATGGATTATTATTAGGATATCCTGAGCAGCCATAAAATCCCTTATATACTTTTAGCATTTGGATGCTATTGTAGTAGATTATTATTCTATTCTAAATTAAGAGTATCTATGCATTTCATTTTAATTAAAATATTTATTTTAAATTTGTTATTATTATTGTAAATTAGGCAACCATTATCTTAGGGGCAAGAGTATGTCTCCTCATATTTTTGCTAGAATGCCATTCATTGTGTAATAATACACAAATAAAATAAGAGAGTGGTAATTTTAATACTATAAATATTTAATTAAGAACCCTGAGATCTTACTATTACAATCAATAATCAAAATAATTGTTTTTGGAAAAAGAAATTATTTTGAAAAGTAAAGTGGCACAAATAAAACTTAAAGAACATTATTATTTTTTATCAATAGTTTTGAATTGTGAATCAGATCATTGCAATGAAATAGTGATAATAGTGGTGGTATGATTTGTTATTATATTGGAGGGGGGTATAAAAATATATTCTGAGAAAGAATATATTATAATCTAACCACTCTTTGGCATATGCTTTTAATATTAAGATTATTTATATTTTGACAGAGTGAGTAGAGATTTTTCTTTCTTTTCAAATTTATTAATTGTAAATTAGCATATTTATAATGATTAGTCATTATTATTCTTACCCTAATGACTCTTTTTATTATAGCATATATTACATGTATAAGGTCCCCTTGAGCCAATGTGTTTCTGTTTATTTAGCTGAGATTATTTATTTTCCTGGTAGTTGGTTTGTTCTGTCTTTTATAGGCTTTATAATTTTGGTATTTTGTGGCAATTGACATCTATATTTGGATTATATAATTTTGGCTTACCCAACATGTTGGCTTTCGATCAGTTATAAGGTACCAAGCAATTGTCTGGAGGAAATGTTTGCAGTCATTGATCATTTTTCCATAAGTTATCTCTATTGATCAGATTATAATATATTATACTTTATTATAGTTTTGTCAATTAGGGATTTATCCAGGATTTATTTAAGGGAAGAATTTTAAATTATCATATTTAGATTGTTTATTCAATAAATTTTTATAAGTTATTAAAACCTCTTGCATTTTAATTTGTTTATTCATAGGTTATATCATGAAATTTGTTAAAAATTAAATGTTTTGGTGTGCAATAAAATCTTTTTAAAAATTATGTTTTTTACTCATTCTGTTTTGTTTAGATCTTGCATCATATGTGGATTATGGATTAATTATGAATTTTTAGTTATAGAACAAGTAAAAGCTAATAATGTATTTTTAAAAAAGATAATATTGTTATTAAAAATAAGAAAAGTTATTTAATAAAATATGTAAAAAGATACTGTGGCATAATAAAAAAAAAGATAATATTGCCATTGCAGTTCAATCCTAGTATCCCACAGTCAGGAGTCAGATACTCTTATTACTAGAAAGGATTTAATTAATTTCACTTTCCAGATCTACTATTTTTATAAGATTTTATCTTTACTCTAATCAGTTAAAAATTTGCTCTTCCATTCTTTTCATTCAGTCTGTAGAAATCATCTATAAACTGAATAAGACACATTACTCATCTAAAATATCATTGATCAACATTTTAAAAATAAGTTTTATTTTTAAATAAATTAGTAATAATAATATGTTATATTTTGTATAAATTATGATATTTAAATACTAGTGATTGGGGAATCTAAACATTTTTATTTACATATACATTTGATTAATTATAGTAACAAAAGGATAATCAGACTGTTTGATTTTGTGTAATGGTAGAATATATATAGAGCAATTGTCACAACATGTCTAAATAAAGAAATATTTAGAAAAAAGATAAAGAAGTATTTCACTTCTATTTAAATAAAAAGAATGTGCTTTTAACAATAAAGTGATTTGGAAATGTAAACATTTACATATAAGTTTTATTAATTATTGCAACAATAGGGCATCAGCCTGTTCAGTTTAGTGCAATGATAAGAATTTATATATTGTATATTTCACGCTTGAGCCTGAAAATTTAAGACCCAGACAATTGTCACAATATGTTTAAGTAAAGAAGTATTCTACTCACATTTAAATAAAAATATTTATATTGAGAACATATTAATAACAATAAAGTGATTCAAAAATTTAAACATTTTCTTTTATATATAAATTGTATTAATTATCCTTGTGTCTTGATGCCCCTGTGCTTGCACAACCTGCATACCCTCACATGGCAGCCGTATCTCCATTAGCAGTAATGAAGATCATATCTTACTACAAATTGTGGCCTTTTTTGCAGATAGAGCTTTAACACTTATATAATTAACCTGAGATCTCCCCCCTCAAAACAGCTAGGTATTCATTTATTGATTACAATTGATGGTTGATTAATTTAACTGCGGTATATCTACCTGGAAAAAAAATCCTAAACGTGTTTGTGATGTCAAGATCAACTTGTTAGCAAGTACTTATAAATTATTTTTAAATATGTTTCTAATAACTTTAACAGTTAAATAAATTATTTTCTGTAACATTAAATTTTTATAGTTTTTTTTTATTTTTCTATAGATTTTTAAAAAAAGCAATAGTGCTTTGAATGAATACATATAGAAATTTATTCTGTTTTATTCTACATCTATCAACATTAAAAATGTCTATATTACTTGTTGGCTGATAAATTTCCATAATTACAAAATCAATTTTTATATCTTAAAGTTTAATTTCAAAGATTGTTGTTAACATACTGGCCAGCTATTTTTGACTTTCTCTCAGCTTGAAAAAACAATAGTTATAATAATTACTCTCATGCACTGTTCTTTATTTCTTTATATCCAATTATACACAAATCAATAGACATCATGTTTCTTAAAGTTGGCATCCGTTTAAATAATTTTATATTTCTAAATATTTACAAAAAAATAATATTAAAATGATATTTACAATTTATAAAATATATTTTACTCAAGTGTATATTTGATATTATTATTCCAATTTGTTACAATAAGAAAAAAAAATCGTCTATAAAAACAATCCATATTTCAATTATATAGGTATGTGTGTTTGGCAAACAAAAAATATGACCAATTAAACTATCTTTATATATTTTAAAGAATGTGTGAACATGTGCCCAACTTTAAAGATTCTAGTGAATCATTCTCGATCAATGGTGCAAAACAGTCACTCTCTGTGAATTAAAAATATATAAGATTTATCACAAATGTATCATCTCAAATCTTTCCCTCTTTTTTTTATTTTTATAATGATGTACCTTAATAATAAAGCGTTCTTCTCTAATTGAAAGAAATACTTGAAATGGAAGATTAATAAGCAATCTTTATTTTAAAATTATTGCAATTGAAAATCAATCAGTATTACTGACATTTACAAATGACTGTTTTTTTATGTGCAGAACGTAGGAGAAATATACTATTTTTATGTAAAGTAAGATTACAGATTGGTGATTTATAGGCCTAATAGAAAAAAGAGCTGGAAATTTTTAAGAAAAAGGAAATTATATATATAATATCAAATACAAAATTATATATACAATAATATAAAAAATTGGTATTAACACTGTAATATCTTTATTTTACCAATTATTAACTATCATTAATAGCCGCTCATAAATGAGTATAGCTACTTTAAATCCTGTAAAAGAAAAAAGTTAAAAAAAATAAAAATGAAAGATAATTTTTGTGATGATTATCATATATAGTTAAGTTCATGAACCAATCTGTCAGCACATGTTGCACACTATCCTTTAATCTACTTAAGCCTGTGATAATCCTATCTTTCAAATTTGCCAAAACAAATTTTTCTTTTAATATCTGGCATAATTATATCTCTCCAACGGTAAGTTTATCTTAGCCATATCATCTTAATAAAACAAAAGTTAACAATATATTGGCACTTCTTTAAAGATAATTACACTGTCTGCCTCTCTCACAAAAGTCATCTCACATTCTTTTTATAGTGCGTTTTAGAAAGTCCGTTACCTTTTACTCTTATCACATAAACATTCTAATAAAAATGTGACATTATAATGGTAAATTCACTATCATTTAATTCAAAAACTTTCATGTTTGTTAGAATAACAATCATATACCCAATTAATTTAGTTGAAGCAGTTGTATTATATACATATTTTAAGTTTCTAAATGCAATAGTAGGATATTGGAGTTTAAGCAGCATCTGAACACCTAAGATGTCTATAACTAAATATTTATTTAAAAGTACTAAAAAATACATAAATATATATGTTATAAAATATTGTTATAAAATTTAATAAATTTATATTACTTTGTATTTAGCTTTAGCTAAATGCACTTTCAGTCTCATAAACTATATCAAGGAATAGTGGCTATATGTAGAAATCCTATCTCACACTTATCTGGACATTATTGGCACATTTATTAAGATGTTTTTTTGAATGGGTAATTTTTCATGCTTCTTTGATTTTATTATTTGATGGTAATGCTTTTGGCAAAATAATTTGATGTTTGAGGTATTATGCATTATAGGTATGGCATATTATATTCTTATTATCCAGAAATACTGAATTATATTTTATGTTTAAGTTTGATCTTTGTACACTTGCATGGATTATTAGTTCAATTTTATAAATATATTATCTGGAGATTAATTAAAATAGAGTGACAAATGGAATTTGGATATGTAAAAGCATAATTTTTTTATATTTTTTCATCATCTTTAATTTTTAAATTTATAATTTTTAATAACTCTGTCACATTTACAATATGTCTCAGTAAAAAGTTGGCTGATGTGAAATAAAACCCAAGATATTAACTATGTTTTCTATTCAAAATAGTCTCCTTGTAATTCAGTATACTTCTGAAAATGATTGTAAAATTATTTGAAGCAATACTTAAAATCCTCTGGCAAAATAATCTGCACAAACTTTGTCATAAGCTTCTGGATATCCTGAATTTAACCATGGCAAATTCCTTTCATAGACAAGTTTAATTTTGGAATGGACAAAATTCAATGGAAACTAAATCAGAAGAATAGAATGAATTCTCAAGCACAATAACATTTTTTGGCCAAAAAATCAACATATTCTTGGCCTTGTGGATAGACATGTGATCACATAACAATGATCAAGAGCATTGCTTATGGTATTTATATCACTTTCTCAAAAATGTAATCCACATACAATTCAAAACATGAAATATTTAAATACTAATATATTGTCTATATTGAACTTAACATAATTAGAAAGGATTTGAAGTCAAACTTTCAAGCTCCCTACAGACATCCACTCCATCTTATAAAACCGATACACATGACTTCATACGTGTGAAAAAGATAAATGATCTTCAATATGCATATTTTGTGCTGAACGAGCACTCATCAGTTGTCCCAGATCATATCTCTCTCATATATATATATAACAAGGGCTCAGTTTATATTAAGATAGCAAATATTCAAACTTTAATGAACAAGCTTCAATCTTCTCCCCCCTCCAATTCTTCAGTCATTCATATCACTGAAAATCTGATGATGGAATACACAAAGCCCTTGTTGATGGTAATCTTATTGAGATACCCATGCTGACTTTAAGTCACTCTGCCCCCTCATGTATAGGACCTTAATATATCCAGTTAAATACATAGAAGAGGGATGGTCAAAATACAAGATAAATATGTAATTATTCAACTTAATGAAATTAGAAGAGATTTGGAAAAGTAGTCAGGATAAACAATCTGAGCTTTAAAAATGTATTCATGATAAATAATGCTTTTTAAAAAACATAAACAATGTTTCATTAACAATTGTTTTAATTTTTTTATACCCCTATCACCTATTACTAGAGAAGAATTTCAGATTTATAGTTTTGAGTTCTCTGCATGTTTCTACACAACCCTGATATCTTTTTGAGTGATTGTCAACAATTGAGGTACAAAGCACACACACACCTTTCCTGTTTTCAAATCTTTAAATACAATGAAGTAAGCTTTTAGAAATGCTTGTGATTTTTTCAATGAGTCTGATCGATTCACAGTAATGAGTTATAGAAATTTAAGAAACTTTTTGCATGTTTACTTTGTTTCCGGTTTTTTATTTACCAGGCCATGGATTATTTTCAATGCTTTCCATGCCATCATAAAATGTTGTAAATAATTTTAAAATGTTCTTGCAACCCATGACATTGCTGCTATAAACCGTTTGAATTATTTGAAATATTTTAATAGCAGTTTTTCCCAACTTAAAACAAAATTTAATGTTATCACATTGTTACATTGTAGGTTTTCTATAAAGATAAGAAGCATACTGTCATATTATAACTCATGAAATATACATGACAGCATCTTAAATTTTTTTGTAATGAATAGATAATCTATGTTGCTACATAAGACATGCATTAATTCAGAGATTGTAGTAGAGGCAGCATGGAGAGAGCATTAGACTCCTTTTTATTAAAACACATTGTGTATGTCATAGTAATGCTGAACTTACTTTTTATCTTAAAGCTAATCAGTTTATTTTTATTATAATTAAAATTATCTGATAGCATTATTCAAAATAGACCTATTATATCCCATATTTGTTAAATTGTTAACATATTGTCAATGCCCCTCCCTTTGGTTTCAAATTTCAAAAGTGAATAATTGTAAAATAGAAATGCCTTAAAACCAGAATACTTATATATAGAGAGAAATCTATAATTAATGGGCATATATTTTATTTTTTAAATGTTTAATCTCTATCTTATCAATTCAGTTTTTACAATGTTGGCTACATATGAGGGAATACCCCAAAATAATGGAATTTTGTAATAAAAAAATTGAATATTTATTTTTACATGTTACAAATTAAATCACTTTCAGATAATAGTCTATTTAATGCAATGAACTGGTCTAAACATATTTTTACTTTTTGAAGTAGTCTAAAAACACTTACAAAGTGTTGTCTTTTAATACCTCCATCTTTTTTTCTTTACCACTTCTAAGTATGCAAAAAAATATATTGAGACATTTTTTTATTTGAGAGATTAAACAGAATTTGCATTTCAAGAAAATGTGGCTGATAGATAAATGAGGTTGTGTTGAATTCATTAAAAATTGTTTCACACTCAAGCTATGCTGTACTAGCACATAGTTGAATGAAACATGCACTCTCATTTTTTCACAAAACAGGATGTTTATGTATTATTGTCTCATGCAAACATTTCAAAAGATGTAGGTTTTAAATGCCTGATTATTATGAATGAATTTGAATGAGCAATGTCATTTGCATAAAAAAAATCTGCATCATTTTGACATTTGACTTTACTTGCCACACTTTTTTTGGTCATGGTGAATTAAACACTTTCATTAAACCACTTATAAACTTGTGCTTTTTCAAATTGACTTTCTTGCAAGCTGTTTTAAGCATTACAGCTGCTTTCCATGTGATTCTTTTCTGAAAGAAAACAGAATTTCACATTGTTCCAACTTTTCAGCTATTACAAATATCAACAAATAGGTGAAATGCAATTTACAAAAACATGTGTTACATGATTTTACATGATGACATTATTGGAATATTGATACTGAATACCCCCACAAGAGATATGTTAAAGAAGATTCATGGACTATGATACATATATCTACTAGAGAATGATTCTATTATTGATACTGAATATCCCCACAAGAGATATGTTAAAGAAGAATCATGGACTATGATAGATGTGGCTATTAGAGAATGATTCTAGTTATTTTTGGTTACCTCCTTATATATCTAAGTTCATAAATATTATTTTCATATTCTATGATATATTTAATATTTGATCCTTTATTAAAGTTTATAAAATTACCCATTCAAAAAAGTATTACTATTCAACATGTCAATTGTAACACAATAATAACTATTTAATTTGCATATGGCATGATTTCTTTAAAGTGTCTGCCATTGTTTGATAGCTAACACGCTGAAAGTATAATTAGTGAATGTTAAATCATAATATGAAGCAAATTAATATAAACTCTATTGATTGTTTTTATATCTATAATAAAAAAATGTATTACTTATAATTGTACATATAATAAAGCTGACTAATTAACCAATCATTATTTAAATCAAAGCAAAGAAAGGTATTAATTGCTATATGGACTTATTTTGTTCCATAACTAGAAACACTTCCAAGCCCTCTGGAAATTAAATATCAATGGCAAATAATATATAGTCTTTAAATAAGTTGAATAAAGATATAATATAAAATAGTTTAGGAAGGGAATTCATAAAATAAAAAGTGAGAACCTACAACATGATATCCTAGCACACACAGAGAGAAGTGCTAATGGTTTTATTAATCTGAAGAGTTCATAAGAAGGTCAAACACCAGAATCCATCTTGGGATTTTTAATTCTAAGTTGAACACTTTACCAACTGTGCATAAAAGAAATTTAAAATAAAACAGCCTGTGTAAATGATATATAAATGCTATGAAACATGTAAAAGAGAGGCAGCACATTTTACGATCTAAGAATACATTAATTAAAGTGAAATTCTAAAGAATAGTTAACAGTATAAACTAATATTTTTAATCAAAAAAGGGAAGAGTATTCAAAAATCTACATTGCATTATTTAATTCATAAAGATAAAATAATTAAAATTTTATAGAGTATGTGAATCTATAAATTTGTTTTAAAAAGAGACGAATGGGTTTTTTTTTTGGATTTTGTGCTGCAGGTTGACTCTATAAGTTAAATCAAAGAAAGTGGATATATAATTATTGAATCTATTTATGGATTAAAATAGAATATATTTTAATATATTCAAAAACAAAAAATGTTTTTCTAAGAATGCCGAATTCGCCATGTACAAAGATGAAATTTCATTTTTTGTGTATAGATATAGCTTTATTTTATATATATATATAATTTGGAAAATTATACAAAACATACACTTATAAAATAAAATAATAAAATACAATTATAAAATCAACTTCTCACATGCACATTTAGAATGCTTATATAACAGCCAATAAATCATCATTACATCTTATTGGCTATTATATAAGCATTCTAAATGCGCATGCGAGAAGGTTTCAGCCTTTCACTGTTATTATGAACTGCTTGCACTTAATAAATAATATTTACATAAAATTAACTTCTATAAGTTTGAAAATAAAAACAACTGAATTCTGTAATATTTTAATTAGACAAAAATCAATAAAAAAAAAAACTTAATAGGATTAAGAACAGAATAAAAAAACAACTCATGAAATTTGCCCATTAAGACAGGAAAGATGCTCAACAGTATAGAAAAGTTATTTTTTCCAGGTACATGCAAATTGGTTGTGATAAGCAAAAAAACTGAGATATAAAGAATTGAGAGACTAACTTAATTATTCATTAGTCATTTTAATAGAGATTTACATACCTGTTGCATTATCATAGTAAGAGCAAATAGTATGGAAAAATTATTAGAGCAATTATCAGTTCATCTGATAACAGAAGGTATCAGTCTAGTATTGGGAAGTTGTAATTTTTATTATATTTTTTCAACAGCTATAAACAAACATATTTATATGTATGTTGTGTAATGAGTGTATCCTCTATTTGACATATATAATTTATTCTTTCCATTTACTCTAACTAATGATGGACATAGAATCGCAATCAGACCTGTATGTAACCAAATTCTTGGTTCAAATTATTTAGTGATATGAATTTAAGATTCATTTTATTAATGACACACAAAAAAATAATAATTTAATTGGAGATATGATGCAGTTAACAGATCTATCCTGATAAAATAACTTCCGTAAGATAGATAAATTTAATTGTCCCCATTGTATTTATGAAAATTGACTTATCGATCACAAGTGTCAATCTATTGGATAAAGTAAGAATTACACCAATAACTTTTACACATTGATTCCTCATATATTTATGTGAGATATTAGCCCAACCCATTCTAATTCAGTATCTCAAGGGGTAGTGGTTATGGCACCATTGAAGCACATAGATCATTTATGAGTAAGAAGGTAGAGTAAGAAGGTATGACAATTCCATTTGAGTAATTTTTATGATACATATAAAATCAGTTTCTTGTGCCTTTCTGTAAAATATGCTAATAAGATCTAATTGTAAATTTGTTAGAATTTGTTATTTCCTCAACCTAAATGGATTATTTACTTTATAAACCCTCTATATTACTAGTTGTATAAATTTGGTAAAATCAACACACATATGCATAATACAAGAAAGTAAATGATTATAACTATAAAAATAATTATGTATATATTATGAGAAGATGGATATCAAAATCTTTTATTTATTGATTTCCTAACATTTAATATTGGTACAATACATTTGAACAATTTAACTATAATGATTATAAACATTTAAAAATATATATACACCTGGGTCTTGTTTTATGCGGTAGATAGGTTCCTCAGAAAATGCGCACAAAAAAAATCACACAAAAATAGACTTAACTTACCTTGAAAAATGAGGGATACATACTGTAATTTTCCAAAAATCGCATAAAAGCAAAGCAACAACATAAAATTACTTTAAAATTTGCATTAAAAAAAAATAAGAAAATAAAATATGAGTAATAAAAAATTTCAAATTTGAAAAAAACTGATATAAGACAAACTTTTTTTTACTATTTTTATTAACTACAGTATTTAATTTTATTCAAAACGATATATTTTTATGCATAATTTACATTTTTTTCATACATGGTATTTTAATTATTATCGCTATTTGAGACATCAGATTCATCATGATGTGATGTGAGGTACTGTAGCTTCTCCTTAAATGAAGTCAAGAGGAAATACAACTAAAACATTTTCCAATTACTATTGATCCTTCCCATTTCACTAAGCAATCTAAAATTGAAATTTTTATTTCCAAAGAAATGTATTTTCTTGGGTGTTTTTTTTCTCTCCGTTAGAGTAAACTAAAAGTTTAAAATTTAAAAACTTAGGCTTACAATAATAAAAAGACACCAACTCACCACTGTTGGGCAAAATTTAATTAAAACTAACAATTAAAAATTAAATTCTTATTTTTGTCTTTAATTTTTTAATTTTCAATTCCGTTTAAAAATCAAATTTCATCATTTCACATCACCTCATTACATAATTTTTAAATTGTTAATTACAATTAAAAATCAGATTTTAATTGTCAGATTTAATTGTGCCCACTGCTGTTACTCACCTTTTAAAAATAAACTTGTGGACACTAAATGATTAATTGATTATGTACTCATTTTATAAAAAGCAAAAATTGAACGTGATTTTAAATGCAAAAACAAAAACATATGTAGTCTAGGCATCTATAATGTTTGAATAGATTTACATTATAATCTTGTAAAATTTATTACTTGCGGACACTAAATGATTAATTCATTATGTACTCTTTTTATAAAAAGCAAAAATAGAATGTGATTTAAAATGCAAAAACAACAACAAACATAATATTTTTCATCTATAATGTTTGAACAGATTTACATTATAGTCTTGTAAAATTTAATGTGTGTATATAAAATGGGGAAATTCTGATTTTAAGTGAATTATGAATTTCTTTATTACATAAAATCTATTACAGTACTATTATAAAGTGCTGAAAATATTGAAATTATTAGATGGAAGTCGAACTCCAATAATGTGCTATTACTTCAAATATGATGTGAGTGCGCAAAATTTATAATATTTAAAGTAATAGCACATTATCGAAGTTCAACTTCTGATCTAATAATTTTTATCACATAAAAGGAAACGCATACAAAGATATTAAGAAGAATCATGAATCGCATAACTTCAAAATCTCATTAAATAAATCCACATAAAATGAGATCCAGGTGTATATACATTTTTTCCTGGGAACAGATAAAATTACTATATGTCAGTAAGCTTACATTTAGAAGACCAGTAATATTCATTATTTTAAACAGTTTATTTTTTGTTTCTTTTCTGGTTGTTGATTCTTCAGTTGAGAATCACATTTAAGATTTTCTATATTTGTCTGCAAAAGTCTTTAATGCAATATTTGATAGCGATAGTCAGGTGGCAGGGTTTCCAATGATTTACATTTATGGAGACTAGATAGGATTCCAACAAGCTTTAGCTTTACCCCACTCTATTAATATCACTTATATTACTCATTTGACCTTTTTGAAGCTTAATAATTCTCCTATTTTCTTCTTTTTTCCTTTTTATACCTCCCTCCACTCACCTGATGCCATGAATGTTCTTCTCAATTTTTTTTCTTTTTCTTCCATTTTTTTAAATCAATTACATAAAAAAAAAAATACAAATATTTTGGCACACAATCAATTTTCAATCTTATAATATTTTAATTGACATTATTATTATTTATCAGATTGGTTTAAAATAATATTATTTTTGATGTTTATCTGCTTTGACCTAAAATTATTTTTGTACATTTACATCCGCTTTCTTTTGTCTGATTACAAAATTTGAACAAAAGTAGGAAAAAATAACTTTTAACTATAAATGTAGATTTTCCAAGAATTTGGAGATATAACAATGGAAAGATGAATAAACAAAACAAAAAAAAGTATATATACAGAAATTTATCTCCAAATTCCAAATTTATTACAGTGATAATAAAAAAAAAAGTTTGAGTTCAGCAGATTTTCAAATTAGATTTCATGTATTATGAGCACAAATTATTTATCTTTTTTTTAATGTCTTCTATAATATCTATAATTAAAAAAAAAAAAATCTATCTGAATATAGATATTTTGATTATATGTTGACTGTGCATATACATATGTGATGAATTTAAAGAAAGCTTCATGATAAGTAGTTGGCCCTTGTAATAGGGTTCGAACTGGGTTCCTGTTACAAATACCCCCCCCCCGTTCAGAAGCCTTCAAAATGGGGTTGCCTTATTTTGATGGCTCTTAAATGTTACTTTAATTTTGACACTTTGCATGATGGTGCAGATTTGAGTGATCTGGCATTATAGGATTCTCTGATCTCCTGCCCAGTATCTATCCAAAACTTTTTGTTCGATTGGCATCACACAATAATGAATGGACTTTCATACAGATTACAAAACTTTCAGCTTATAAATTTCCCTGGGTTGCTCATGTGTGGTGTCTTTACCATTACTGTTTCTCCTACCTTAAACCTATGTCAGGTCCCTACTGGTCTTTTATTTCTCTTTTGGTTTCTTTTGAAAAGTTTGATATATCCAAACCATATCAATGTCAAGTTCTATGGGTAATTTTTTCACTTCTAGTAAAATAGTCTTTATCAACTTAGGAGTGGGTTTACCAAAATGCAGACACATGGGTGAAATCTCATTGATTCATTGATAGACCAGTTAATATAGTTGACTATATGTGAAATTTGCCTGACTCGAACCCTGTGATTTGTCAGAATGCATGTTCTAAATAATTGCTCCAATTCACACATTACCTGTTCACGAAAGTTAGATTATGGGTTGCTGATAGACATTAATACATGTTTTATACCTAGTCTCTGGATCCATTTCTGCTGTTTTTTAGATACAAATGGTGCACCATGAACAGAAAGAAGGACTTGAGGTTTCCCTATGGCCAGAAAATGCACATTTTCTAACATCTGTATCATGTTTTTGGCATTTACTAGCATGACTGGGTATGTGGCCACAAATTTAGAAAATAAGTCATTTACCACTATGAAGTATTTCTTTTTATTAAATGTCAGTAATGGACCATAATAATCCATAGCCATCACCTCTTGAAGCTTCTTTGGAATTATGGATATTATCAGGGTTACATAACTCTTGTTTGTGAGTTTGGCTTTTTGACAGATTTCACACTGGTTTATTACTGCAATAACCTTGCTATGCATGCCTGGATAATAGAACCACTTTTAAAGCCAATGTTTAGTTTTGGTAGTACCATAGAGCCCATATAATTTGTGGACATGAGCTATGACAGCATCTTTCATTTGGCAAGGTATGACAGGCATCTATTCCTCTTAATTATCCCAAATCTTATATTGAAATATGAATTGGTTTAGTTTGTAATGACCAATTTTTTATTTCCTAACCCATCCTATGGTCATTGTTCCTTTCCCTTCCAGCCATTCAATTCACACTTTCAATTGTACATTCTCATATTGGTACTGGGTCAGCCATCCAAGATCTTTTTCAACTTCTTCATTTTTTCTTAGGTCTATGCCTGCTATATATAAGCTTTCCCTATTTAAATATTGAGATTAGAGGCATTCAGGGTTTCAGCTGAGAATATTAGTCACTATATTCTCTGACCCTTTCCAATACCTCATAATATTATTGTATTCTTGGAGATACAAACTCCAGTGCATTAACCAACTATTGTTTAGATAGCTGTGGTTTATAAACTCCAAGTTTTTATGGTCCATGATCACAATAACTTTTTATCCTAGTAAGAGTGGGCAAAACTTTTGGAATGCTCATACAATCACTAGAGTTTTCTTTTCTGTTGTGGTATAATTGAATTCAGACTCCTCAAATAATCAGCTTATAAAATACAATACACCTATTTATTGAACCTGGGATAAAATCACCCCCAAAACATACTTACTACTATCCATTTGCACTGTAAACAGTTTCATAAAATCAGAAAATGTTAATGTAATGTTTTTCATATACCCTTCTTTGACACTTGCAAATTCTCTATCTTGTTCCAGCATCCATTCCCATGGAACATTTTTTTCTTGAGTAACCTTACTAAAGGTTCTATCAATTTTGCAAATTGTTCCTGGAATCTATTGTAAAAGTTGCATAGACCCAAGAATGACTGAATTTGTTTCCCAGACTTAGGTATAGGTAAGTTCCTAATGGCTAATACTTTACCAGGTTGAGACCTAATACCTTGTGCCCCCCTACACGGCCTTAAAATGTAACATCCTGAAAAAACACTTTTTTAGATTTACTTTAATTCCTTTTCTCATACATTTCTTGAGGAACATTTCAACATCCCTTATATGTTCTTCACCAGTTGCTTACTAATAAAAGATATTACAGTTAATTAACAGTCTAAATATATTCAAAGTTAGAATATGAAGGCATTATTTTATTTGTTAATTCATGTCTTGTAAATGTCTAATCAATAAATGATAAAGTGTGTAATAAAAGAGATATCAAATCCAGATTAGTAAATGTATTTGTAAATTTAGGAATTAGGACAAACAGTCCCAATGTGAACCAATTATATTTGTTTTAATTGCAAAATGTAAATAAATGCATTGTTTATTATTTAAAACTTTGTCTTCAGTTTTTCTTATATGCATTCATATTCTACTTTCCACATTCCACATATCATGCATTACTTTGTAAATTTGATAATAAACATACTGAAATCTGATAATATTGTTCTCTTGATCCAAACATTATGTGAAATACTTTACCATTTGGTAAACTTATAAAAAGGGTTGTATATTAAGTTTATTATTTAGACAATGATGTGGGATAAAAAGATACCAGTGAAACATCTTTCAATTTATTCCATTATTTTTTTATAATAGTTATAAGTTAGTGTACAATAGAATTTCTTTAATCAAATTGTATTAAAGGTTCCCTGAGATCTAATTTCATAGTTCCAAATTAATATCAATTTATCTATTTAGATTAACATGTGCTAGATGGTGGGGTTATTCAATATCATGTTTTCTGTTGAAGTTACATTGTAGTTAATATATGAGTGTATTTAGATGATGGAAGAAATCAAATGTAAATTATAGTTTATTAGCTTGAATAAATAAAACTTTATTGATTTCTATTGTTTGGTTGATTGACAAGTTGAGACATATATCTTATGTTACTGATCAATAGTATTTTTTCCTTCATTTATTTACATTCTATATATTCTTAACTTTCTATAACCCTCCACTGAGTTAAGCTATAAGTCAGGCACAAGTAGAAGAGTCTCAATACTAATTCAAAGCAAAATAAAGTTGTTAATTTATTCTATTCATTAATAGAATTGGCGCCCTGGGCATTTTGCTCATATGATGTGTAGGATCAGTGTTAATGGGGGAGTTTTATATATATATATATGTCCACAGATGGCGTTCTACCAAAAATGCCAATCAAGCGTATGTTTTGTTTACATAAACGTCAGAGTAGTTAGTATTCACTATCTCTAACTATAATTCCACTTTCAGATCATGATTTCAAGCTATTTGCTATTGTCAGTGAAAGACAGGAATAAAGAAACTAGATCTAAATACAAACTCTGAGCGTTTATGAAACAATTTCTATTCAGCTTGCAAGCGTGAATTTTTTAGACACGTAATGTCTTCAAACTCAGCATAGCAAACCAGATAGCTATATGGGTCTGATCTCAGTTCAGCATCACCACAAGATCGGAAGAGCGTCGTGCAATCTATATCATTGCAAGAAAGACCCCAGAGGTACATTTATGATAAACAAAAATGCAGTTAAAAACTTGCTAAGCTGATTATGTCCACAGATGGCGTTCTACCAAAATATCAAGCGTATATTTTTTTATATAACGTCAGAGTAGTTAGTATTCACTATCTCTAACTATAATTCCACTTTCAGATCATGATTCGTCAAGCTTGCCATGCAGTGAAAGACAGGAATAAAGAAACTAGATCTAAATACAAACTCTGAGCATTTATGAAACAATTTCTATTCAGCTTGCAAGCGTGAATTTTTTAGACACGTAATGTCTTCAAACTCAGCATAGCAAACCAGATAGTTATATGGGTCTTTCACTGACGATAGCAAATAGCTTGAAATCATGATCTGAAAGTGGAATTATAGTTAGAGATAGTGAATACTAACTACTCTGACGTTTATGTAAACAAAACATACGCTTGATTGGCGTTTTTGGTAGAACGCCATCTGTGAACATAAATACAAGCGTTAGCAAGTTTTTTAACTTGCATTTTTGTTTATCATAAATGTACCTTTGAGGTCTTTCTTGCAATGATATAGATTGCAGAGGCTTCTACTATGTGGTGATGCTGAACTGAGATCAGACCCATATAGCTATCTGGTTTGCTATGCTGAGTTTGAAGACATTACGTGTCTAAAAAATTCACGCTTGCAAGCTGAATAGAAATTGTTTCATAAATGCTCAGAGTTTGTATTTAGATCTAGTTTCTTTATTCCTGTCTTTCACTGACGATAGCAAATAGCTTGAAATCATGATCTGAAAGTGGAATTATAGTTAGAGATAGTGAATACTAACTACTCTGACGTTTATGTAAACAAAACATACGCTTGATTGGCGTTTTTGGTAGAACGCCATCTGTGGACATAAATACAAGCGTTAGCAAGTTTATTAACTTGCATTTTTGTTTATCATATATATATATATGAAATAAGATATACTAAAAATTGATTCAATTTTTAAGCAGGTATAATGTTAAGTTGCTTGTTTAAATAATAAATTATTGTATATTGTGTATTTATGTTACATCCCCAGAAAATTGTTGGTTAATTGAAACTGTAAAGATGATTAGTTTTAATAAAATAAGCACTGTAATAGTAATAAGAAAGGTGGATTTGTATAATAAGTATTATTTTCTATGGAATGCAATAGTCTCTTCTTTTATATCTAAATTATTTTTATTTTCAAATTTCTAGATATTTATTCAAAATACATTTATAACTTCATTTTCTTTTTTATCAGTTGTAGTAAACAGAATGAATATCTTTTCTTAAAGCACATGCTAAATATATAAAGCAACAAAAAATATTTTCAAACAGTACGTTATTAAAAAAGAATTAACATTTTTAAAAAGGAAGTAAATAATAACAATTATATTTTATGTATCATTATAAAAAAAACATTAGAAAGTGCAAAAAAGGAGGATAAAATATAAATTAATTTATACATATAGAAATACAATGAAAGCAATATATAAAAGTAAAGAAATATAAATACAAATATAGTATTAAAGATAAATTTGAATAAATATATATAAAATAAATGTACAAATATTTGAATTATAATAATTAAAAAAATAATTATAAAATTTAAATTAAATATAATAAATGAAATATTGTGTTAAAGGAAATAAAAATGACTATAAAAAATAAAATTGAAACAACATTTAAATAATAAAAAATATGTTATATAGATTATACTCCGTTCTGGCACTTGAACTTCTTGTGATATTTTGAACTATTAATAATAATAATTTCAGTTTCAATTTTACTTTTATTATTAAGCATGTAACAACAGACTAGTAACAATCCACTTATGGTACAGCTTTTACAAACCAAAAATTAGTTTACATCGATTTAAGAAATCGTGAAAATTCAAATGAAATATACCAATATTCAAAAATATCTTATTATACAACATGGTTCTAATCAAGGCAGAATTTTTATAACAATTATGATTATATTTTTTTAATATAAAATAAATCATTATTTCTATTTATATTAAAAATTCTGTAATTTATACTATGAATACATTCTCTTACATCATATTTACATATAACAATTTTTTTTTCATATGTCAAAGTGTTGACTGGGAAGCGAACCTGGACTAGCTGCTTGGAAGGCAGCTATGCTAACCACTAGGCCACCAACACTTGACAATTTTTCTTAAAAGCACTGCATCTTTCAACATTCTTTTTTTCATAAGATATGTTTCACTACCCACAGGTAATTGTAAACCTGCATATATAAAATATCTTTTCATTAAATTCTGCAATTGTTCCTCATAACATTTTGTATTAAAATTCTAAACACTAGAACAATAATTAATTGTAGGAATAAGTATTACATAAAGTAAAAAAAAAAATCATGATTTTTTGTGTAAAACTTTTTTTAACCATACTATAATCTCAGTAATTCTATTACATTTAATAATAATTTCATTAATGTGAATCCAAAATAGACCATTACTATTAAACTAGACATCTGGATTTTTTATTTTATCCTTTTTATGAATAACAATATTATTACCAGACTAGGAATTAGATAAGGAATCAATACTAGATCTGTCATTTAAACTGTGTAAAAGTAACTATTATTACTAGTAGTAGTAGTGTCATCATCATCATCATCATCATCATCATCATCATCATCATCATCATCATCATCATCATCATTATTATTATTATTATTATTATTATTATTATTATTATTATTACATTTCAAAGATAAACCTTATTGAGACTCAAGAAAGGTTACATAAGTTACATGTGAAAACATGAGGTCTTAGATACAAGTTAGTATATGATATTACATATGCAATAAAGGATTACAATCTTGTTTGTGATACAAAAAACATGATTTACATTGATTGAAAAAATAAATATTATTAAATAACCATATACATGTGTCAAATTAGGTTTACATAAAAAATTTCAATGTGATATTAACAACAATACACAGAAACACTTGAAAGTATGAATAAAAACATATATGGAGGGTGTTAAAGTTGGTGTTAAATTGATATATGCATGGGTGTAAGTTGAGTTTATTTGGTCAAGAGTATTATAGTTTTCATGGCTATGTCTTAAAGTTACATAATTTGCATGTGAAAAATGTGAATTCTCAGATACAATGTGATAGATAAGATTGCATTGCAAAGTTATAATAATATTTGATGTATCAATATGGTTGAATAAGAGGAAGCATCATGCCCATCTGTATGTAGTAATTTGTAGAAGCTCAGTCATGGTATCCCTGTCTAACTATCTAGATTTATTTGTTCTCTGTTCAGGTTAATTCTATGTGTGGAAGGCAATGATGGCAAGTGGATAGTTCTAAGTCATTATTATTTGCTGTATCAATATGGTCATATATGAGGTAGTCCCATGTTCACCTGGGTGAAGTTTGGTGAAAGATCAGCCATGATATCTTTGTTATGCTGTGATGTCTGTTGGTAATGAGTTTATCTATATTCAGTTGGTAGGCATGAATCAGTGTTTTTATTGTTGAGAAATCTATTGTTGTGAGATCTTCCAGATGGGGATCAGTTATTATGTCTAGAGTGCTGTTTAGACTCTCTTTGGTTGTAATTAATTTTTTGGTCATCCATGTAGTCTTCTAATCTCTATTGAAGTTAGTTCTATGAATAGAAGGCAATAGGTGAGTATTATCATGTTATGGGATGATGTTTTATTCATGAATACTTGTGAGTGGTTTGTTTGGTGGTGTGGTGATCTGCTAGATTGATGGTATTTTGGTTTGATTCAGGTTTGGAATTGGTTGTACCAATTGGGTGTATGTTGTGGTCTTTAAGTTGTATGACTGATAGAGATTGGGGAGCCACCTGGTTGAGTATACAGCAATAGCATTAGCATTGTTTGACTTTGTAATGGTGAGATCACTGATATGCATGTATTTAAATGGATTGTCATACTCAATCTTTGGGACTGAGATGACAGGTAGACTTATTCAATATGACTGGATTAGTAGCAATTGAAAGTGTATTTGTATTATTTTCTTGATGGCTTGTGTAGGTTTGGTTCATGGTTAGTTGATCTTGTGACACTTGATTAGTACTGTAATGTATTGCAAGATCCCATACTGGCCACATAAATAACATTGAGGCTTTAAGTCTCTTATATAGAGACAGAACATGGTCTCCTGATCTACAATTTGTGATGGAATGGTATCAGAGTCAATTTGTCTGTGTAATTTAAATTTGTACTCATAGTTGTTGGTATAAACTAGTGTGCTAAATATATAGGTTGAAATAGTATAACCTTATCAAATGGCTCTGTCATCACTTGAAAATATTGATGTTGTAATTGAGGTATATAATTTTTAACTATTCCAGTTATATAGCTTTGGAAATCTTGGTCAACATTTATCAGTGCATAATTACATAGAAATCTGATATCTGTTTGAAATTTCCACTTTTGGAATGGATTGAAAAATTCAATTATAAGATGTCTCAGATTGGTGTGTTGTGTGATGCATTGAACAGTTTATTATAGCCTGTGAAGAATTAAAACATCATGTAAAATGTGTCAGGGAAATTTATATAAAGATATGTTAGAATCCGTAGTGGTTAATATATAAAATGAGTGGAAAAAATCTTTTGAAGGATGTAAATAAACTCCTTGGAATATTATTGTTAAAGGGCTCATTGATTACTTCTAGTTCACTTTTATTTCAGTTCATAGGGAAGGGATCTTCATTTTCATTTATTCTTAGATCTAATGTTTTTATGTTATTTTGATTAGTTTTTCTGAACAGGGGGAGGGGTATTTTATTTTTGAATTGGGTTACTTTAATTCTACTGTCGGTCATTTGCAAGTTGGCTTTAGAAGCATTTGCATAGGTTGACTGTGATTTGAAGCTTTGAATGCTGCAGAGATTGTGCTGGTGCGAATTACTTTGTCAGCTGACTGGTTGGTAACCATATCTTTTGTTTGAATCTGTGAAAAATTATCTGTTTATTAAAAATGTCTTTTATAAATTTGAAGTTGTCACAGACAAATGTTTTAAGTTGTTGAGTTTTGTCTGCTATGTAAGTTTTTTGCAAACTATATAATAATAATAAAATATTATTATTGTTGTTGTTGTTGTTATTATTACATGAGTTTAAATGATGGATTTAGTACCGATTTCTTATATAAGAATTCAATTTTTTAATTACTTCAGCAGATAAATAGTAAACTTCATGTGTTACTTATTTTACAAAATAATATTAATTTTTTTATCACGGTAATTAATTCAAAATAATATACAAAAATTAATTAACGAATTTAATGAAATGTAAAAAAAAAAAAACAAGATTCTTTATTATATAGTTTGCAATATATATATATATATTTATTTATTTGTTTAAAGCAGCAAAATTTAGAAAATAATATTGAATTTGTTTGTACTAAATATGCTGAAGGTAATATAGCTAAAAAATTAAAATTGCCAGACTTTAATAAAAGTAATAGTAAATCTATATATGGATTATAATATACAGATAGATTTAGATTTATAATAGAAATTACTTTTATTTATAAAATGATTAGAAACTTATTCTTATCAGAAAATAAGAAAATTATATATGTAGCTGATATTTTTTCTAATTCTATATCTGGTAATCATACGTATTTAAATATAGATTTATTGAGAGTTTTTAAAAACATTCATAGTGGCTAAAAAAAATAGCTATTGATTTGTTTGGATTAAAAATAGCAAAATTTGATTTAGGAAAGATACAGGAGATAGGACTGTTAGGATTAGTTCTGAATCTAATTTATAATATCAGTTCTCTTCCAAAAAAATTTTAACAGTAGAAAATAAATTAGTTATTGAACATTTTAATTTTAAGATTTTTTAATATAAATATCCTTGGTGTGAAATAACACTTTGACGAACTACATTTACTTGATTATTCGTGTAATATACTAATTTTGTTTGCGATCTGGATTAATGAATATAAAAAGGAGCTTTATGAATTAGAGTGATTATAAATCATCTTTGTGTAACTTTTATTGATATATATCTTGATTCTTTTGAGTGTATTGTTTTAAACTTTATTTTAGATTCTGACAAATTAACACTTGTTGCTTAAAGGTCAGCCAATATTCAATGGACATTTTTAATGACGAACTTCATAATTTACTTACTAGTTAAATGATAAGTTCATTATTATTATTGGGACAATATCGTTATTTCTGGACAAATTATTTCTACTGCTCAATGCTATTTAAATATGCTTTCATTTTTTTGAATTTATTCAATGTTTAATTCATCATATATGTATTATATCTTCATCATCTTCACTTATTGACCATATTTTTGATAAATCATTTTGAAAATATTCTTTTGAAATATCATTATTGGAATCTTGTGTTATGAACCACAAGAGAAATCATTGTTAATTTTGATAAGAATTTTCTCTCCTAAGAAAAAAATGTTTTACGTTTGTATTCCTTAATCTTTAAAATGAGTAATGTAAATTGCGCCTTTTCAATGTTTTTTTTTTGATAAGATTAAAGCTATTATTAAATGTTCGTTTATCAAAGCATATATATATATATATTGTAACTGTATATAATATGGAATTATATTATTTTAAATTAAAATAAAGATTATAAATAAAAATTGATTATTAAAAAGAAAAACACTTAACTTAAAAACTGAAAATTAAAAGTTCTTTAATGTATATAATATATCACACAGATGAAATGCAAACTTTAAAAGTATTATTTTTTAAAAAAAATAAAAAAAAAAGATCTAAAGATAAAATATTTTTGTTAAAAGATTCCTATGTAATCTCTGTAAATGAAAATGATTGTTTTATAAATTAAACGAAAAGCAAACTAGCCCTTGGGGCTCTTATATAAAAAATTCAGATGAAAGATATAAATAAGAGAACAAAAAAAATTACATGTCCAATAGAAGCAGAAACCAACGCTTGGACCCTAATGAAAATGATTGATTGTTCAGTGAATCCGAACAATGTGTATAAAAAGAAAAATATTGAAATTAAGAACAGTTCCAGCTTGATTTTTTTGAGAGGGGTGATAAGATGCACTTGTCACACTCTCTCACTTATTTCAAATGAAATGACTGCTGAATTATGAATGGTACTGTTGCAGACCCGATTGATGCAGCTAAGGCCACCTCCAGAACAACAGACTGGTCCTCAAATAAAGACTTCATGGGAATTCGCAGCAGGAACCAGGAGCTCTTCTACTGTAAGATATAAACAGAAAAATTTAAAAAAAGATAATTAAGAACTTTCAAGATTTGACAAGCTAAACCTTTTTTTTAAAATGAACTTTAATCTGACTTCAAATCAATTATTAATGTTTAATTTTTATACATTTGAGTTTGCTTAAAATCATTTCCATTTTTTTTTGTTCCTTTAAGTTTTATTATGATTTTTTTGTTGTTAAACTAAACTTAATAAATGCTAAATTTAAGTCAGACATGAATGGCTGTATAGATTTGTAAAGTTATATTAGTTTAATTAAGGGAGGGTAAAACTAAGGTTATTTGTTTCGTAATTAAATTGTACTGGATGAGAGTCAATGTCTTCTATAACCATGCTGTTCAGATGCACATACCTGACAGTATGGTACTTGTGCTGTTGTATTCATGCTGCATTAAATACATTGATGTATCAGATGGATTGACATTGTTTTGACTGTGAATTTTTGGCCTAAGGTTAAATAAGGGATAGAATATTTTCTTTTCAAATGCAATCTATGTAGTTTATTCACACTCGACAATCTTAAAAATATTATCAAATTCATCTGTGCTGATTGTTTAAAATAAAAATTTAAATTTAAAAATTAATAAACAACCTAAAATAATAAATTTTGTTCCTCAACTTCATTTATATGTGCATTAATAAATGTCTGTGTGTTAATTACTGGCAGTGGTTTATTTTATTTTTGTTAATAGTGAAAAGATATTTTAAGAATTTATATTTTATAAATCTCTGCATCTCCTTGGGCTAGTGACTTGGGCTGATGGTCGGAATAAAATATATATGTAAAAATGTGAATCTTTAACTTACATATCTGCCTACTATATAAATTTTCCAGGTTCAAATGGCCTGGTGGTGCCCTGTACAGCAGATACGGTAAGACTCCCCAATATCCAACAATTATAATTGGCACCCAAAGTGGTGTGATACCCTTTAACCATGAGTACCCTGAGAATTTTAAAAATAAATTATGCCAGTAACATTTTTTCAAAAATTAGTATATATTTTTTGTATTAACGTAAAGTTATAGTTTGAATTTTGGGTAAAAAAGTACTGCCAGCAAAAAAATTGCACATATGTAGAAATACATACAAGGAATAAAATGTAATAATTAATATAAATCATAATTTTTTTAAAAAAAAGTCTTATTTAAAATCCAACCATTTAACCTGCCTAAGTAATAGTTAAAAGTAGGAGAAAAAAAACTTGGAAGGGAGGGGGGCAGAAATTTAGCTAGTAGTAAAAAATCAACAGTCAACAATTTTTATTATTATTATATTTGTCTGTAATTACTGACCAAAGTTTTGTCTTTTAAAAAAAGTTTAGTATAGAATTTGTGTAACGTAATTACTGACATTAAGTAAATTTTTTTTTTTATGTTTTTGTTTTTTGAGGAAATTTACTGATATGTAATGGTATATAATATGCCATTACGTTATTTTAAATTAAAATAAAAAGATTATAAATAAAATTGATTATTAAAAAGAAAAAAACTTAACTTAAAAACTGAAAATTAAAAGTTGTTTAATGTATATAATATATTGCACAGATGAAATGAAAACTTTAAAGTATTATTTTTTTTTTAAAATGAAAAAAAAGAGTTTGAACATACTTTTTTTATAAAAAAGAAGTACAAGATCTAAAGATAAAATATTTTTGTTAAAAGATTTCTATGTAATCTCTGTAAATGGAAATGATTGTTTTATAAATTAAACGAAAAGCAAACTAGCCCATGGGGCTCTTATATAAAAAAGTCAGATGAAAGATATAAATAAGAGAACAAAAAAAATTAGATGTCCAATAGAAGCAGAAACCAACACTCAGACCCTAATAAAAATAATTGATTTTTCAGTGAATCCGGACGATGTGTATAAAAAGAAAAATATTGAAATTAAGAACAGTTCCAGCTTGATTTTTTTTGAGAGGGGTGATAAGATGCACTTGTCACACTCTCACTTATTTCAAATGAAATGACTGTTGAATTATGAATGGTACTGTTGCAGACCCGAATCATATGGATTCTGCGATAAAATAGTACCAGGATTGATGCAGCTAAGGCCACCTCCAGAACAACAGACCAATCTTCAAATAAAGACTTCATGGGAATTGGCAGCAGAAACCAGGAGCTCTTCTACTGTAAGATATAAATGGAAAAATTTTAAATAAGATAATTAAGAACTTTCAAGATTTGACAAGCTAAATCTTTTTTTTTAAAATGAACTTTAATCTGACTTTTCAAATCAATTATTAATGTTTAATTTTTATACATTTTAGTTTGATAAAAATCATTTCCATTTTTTTTTGTTCCTTTAAGTTTTATTATGATTTTTTGTTGTTGTTAAACTAAACTTAATAAATGCTAAATTTAAGTCAGGCATGAATGGCTGCATAGATTTGTAAAGTTATATGAGTTTAATTAAGGGAGGGTAAAATGTAGGTTATTTGTTTTGTAATTAAATTGGGTCAATGGATTGGATATATTGGTGTAATTAGTAAATATAGCACGAGGTCCACTATGTGCAGGATCACCTTATATGCCACACTGGGGCAAAATAAGCCTTTTTTATTGACCATCAGAGACAGATGGTATTCCCTGCTCCTTGGATCACCCCTTTGCCTATGGAATGGGATAGTAAGACAGAAAATGCAGTCCTTTCCTATGGAGTTTTTTTATTGTTCTTCTCACCAGACAGATGTAGTATTCCTGTACTAGATGAGAGTCAATGTCTTCTATAACCATGCTGTTCAGATGCGCATACCTGACAGTATGGTACTTGTGCTGTTGTATTCATGCTGCATTGAATACATCGATGTATCAGATGGATTGACATTGTTTTGACTGTGAATTTTTGGCCTAAGGTTAAATAAGGGATAGAATATTTTCTTTTCAAATGCAATCTATGTAGTTTATTCATATTTGACAATCTTAAAAATATTATCAAATTCATCTGTGCTGATTGTTTAAAATAAAAATTTAAATTTAAAAATTAATAACCAACCTAAAATAATAAATTTTGTACCTCAATTTTATTTATATGTGCATTAATAAATGTTTGTGTGTTAATTACTGGCAGTGGCTTCTTTTATTTTTGTTAATATTGAAAAGATATTTTAAGAATTTATATTTTATAAATTCTGTGTCTCCTTGGGCTAGTGACTTGGGCTGATGGTTGGAATAAAATATATATGTAAAAATGTGAATTTTTAATTTACATATCTTCCTACTATATAAATTTTCCAGGTTCGAATGGCCTGGTGGCACCCTGTATGGCAGATACGGTAAGACTCCCCAATATCCGACCGTTATAATATATATAAACAAATGATTGGATAATCAATAAAATAATATCAAAAGTAAGCACAAAGAACACATGTTAATGAAAAATTTAAAACTCTAACTATAAGTCCTTGATAAAGATATATATAATAAAAATTATGAAGACCAAAATTTTTTTCATTTTCTTCACAAATTGATCCTATAAAATCAACCTTAATTAGTCCACTAGAGGAAGTCAAGGACTCCAGTTAACTCTGTTACTGGCTCCCCATTTTAATTCCTTTTTTTTTTTGTTAAGGGAATTAATTTTTTCTAAAAACTATTCCTATTTAAAAGTTTAGTTTCTTAGCTTTCTTTTCATATACTGTATAAGTTATGTCAACACATTATTACAAGTAAAAACAATTTCAGCATTTATAAAAATGCTGTGCAAATTATATGGCAGCTATTGAAATTTCAAGTGATTACTACAGTGATTTTTGCATTTTAATAAAAAATTTTCATTTTACTTAATTTTGCTGAGTGGATGAGAGAGTCTGATGGTTGGGAGGGGCCATGTGAAACTAAATCCTAGTTCTGTTGAATACGGCAGCTGGGAAGAGTGCACTATGTGGATCATTTCCAACATTGATTTTCTCATTCATAGAACTAGAAAAATAACATTATTTTTTTAGTGTTATTTTTATAAATGATTTTATTCATATGTTATTGCAAAGTAAGCTGCAGTTTAGCCCAATGGTTTTAATTACAAGTGATTCACCTTATTTATTACTATTATTTCCAATGTGATTATTGATAAGGTTGGGCCTTTCCTGTTCATGTGGCTCTTCATGATGGATTAGAATGGTTTTCAGCAGAGACATTTCAAAGCTGTTTTTTTCTAGTTCTCCATAAGTTCTCCAAAGTATACTAAATTTCTCTCTTCTGGAGATATTCAAGGCCATTCTGGAGAACTAAACAGTAGATTGGCTTAGCCCATATTTTATATTCTCAAGTATTTTTCTATTCCTCAACTTATCTGCTGCAAATTGGATTTTTCAATATTGTACTTCTAAAATGCTATTCATATTTGAACTCTAGACTTTAAAAATAATTCCTAATTGTAACCTAGGTTGACTTTTAATAATTAATCATATCATGGACTAATGCTCTGAGTTGTCACAGGTTGATCAATTTTTGGAAATTCTATGGACAAAAAATACAGTGTATCATCTTAAATCTCCATATTATACTATGTAAATCAATGCTTACCTTATAAAATATTTTGTACCAATAAAATTTAATCCTTTAAAAAAAAATCAACCTTAATTAAGCAACTTTTGACTGTTGTTAAAATATATTTTTAAGGAATGATTTTCACAACTTTTTAGAATAAAGATTAATAAAATATCTATTGATGTTTTGAATAATTCAAAACTAATAATTGATCTCTTCAAATATCATTTTGTATATAGTGTGGAATTATTAACAAACAATTTTATTAATAATTATAGATCTCATTATGTTTTTGATTAAGAGAAATTTACCATGAACTCTTGTTTAGTAAGAGATAGAATAGAAATGTATTGATTTGGATAATATTTTTGTGAAAACATTAATTGAAAATATTTCTATTCTATTACTAATATTATCTTTTTTTGTTTAATTTTTCTGTACATTCAGATATATTCTCAGATTGTTTAAAATCTTTTGTTGTTACAAATATTTCTAAAAACGGAGAAAGGGAACGTTTAAAAAGTACAGGTCAATATCTATTTTATCAGCATTATCCCTAATTTTGGAAATATGTATTAAATAGAGTTGTTTTGTTCTTGTTTTTTTTCCAAAAATATAATTTGTTTTTCAAATAAGCAATTTGTTTTTTTTTACCAGGAAAATCTATAGAATTGATTTTATTTGAAAAACATCACAAGATTATAGATGCCTATTTAGTTTAACAAAAAGCATTTGTCTGTGCTCCTCATTATTTATTATTAATTAAATTATTTGAGTATAAGGAATAATATGCTTGAATGGTTTAAATCTTATTTAAGCAATTGTATCCAATTTGCTCAAATTAATAATATTTTGAGTACTTTTAAAATAATGTGATATAGAATTCTTCAAAATTCAGTCATTGGATCTTTGTTGTTTAATATTTATATTAGCAATTTGCTAAATCTTTCTCTTCATTCCAACATTTTTTGTTTGAGGTTAATACTGCCTTAGTTACTTCAGGAATTTCATAAAATTTGTAAATTAGGATTTGATAAAAATAGCCCAATGGATAATTAAAAATAGATTACTTTTAAATGTCAATAAATGTAAATATATACTATACTGTTTAAAAATTTTCCAGTAAAAACATTTTAATTGAAACACTTCATCATCTAAATCAATTCACGTTAAAAAATATTAGAAGTACAATAATATCTTACCTTGGTTTGGTTTTGAATGAATCTCTATGTGGGGATAAACCTTATCTATCTCTTCAAGTAAAATTTAAGAAAATTGAATTTTCTCTTTTATAGCATAATAAAATGTTTATATAAATCTATTCTGTTTAATGTATATAAAGAGATATACTTAAGCAACTTATGTTATGAAATAACATTATAGGGTAATACTGCAGCATATTATTTGAAATCTCTACAAACACTTCAAAATTTTACATTGAGAATTTTTTTGTTTTGATCTTTTAACTTGAAAGTATTTGAATTATATAAATGTATTGGAGTTTTAACCATCAAACAATATTTATTTTTTTTTAAAAAGTGACTATTTTTAAAATAATGAAAACAATAAAAGTAACATTCAAACATTAATCTTAATCAGATCATATAATTATGGTTTATTAATTGAACCAATATTTTTAAAATCCATTTTAGGTATAAAAATATTATCTTGGTCCAAAATTTATAGTATATTTATGAAGAGCATTAAAATTAATGTTAATGACATCAAGAAAAAAAATTAGAAAATTAGTTATGGATTGAATTGTAATTAATAATAATGAAAAATGTAATTAAATGTTTTATGTTCTATGTATGATTTTTTATCACAAGGAGATTATTTGTTTTAATAAATTAAATTATTATTATTGTTATTGGTATTGTTGTTGTTGTTGTTGTTGTTGTTGTTATTATTATGATGATGATGATAATGATGATGATGATGTTTTAAAGGTAACTTTATTCAAAAACAAGTGGTTACATTGGTTGTTGATTATACATAGTGTTATACATAGGTTTACACAGTTATTACATTACAGCTGTATGTTTGATTAGAGTCTCTTTGAACTTAAAAATTGACGTTTTAGAACTTAGATAGTGGCTTTCACAATGTTTTAGATTTTTCCACACTTTATGAAATATTTATTGTCCAAGTTTATGTACAATATAAATCAATGATCATGGTTTCAGTAATTTTTTCATGTTCTTGCAACACTGAATTTCATGTTTGCCTTTGTCCTTTTTTATTATATCCTTTATTATAAAGTGGCCTGAATTTTAAAAAGAGACCATGTTGCTGCAAAGATATCAGGTGGTGCAATAATGCTGTCTCTTTCCTTTATTTTTTGCAATTTGTTCTTATAGGTGTTAGGGTGCCTTCTCGTGTTGTTCCCCAGTGTAAAAGTATATCTGGTACACCAGAATGCATATAGGCTGAAAGTGTCTGCCCTTATGGTGGGTATTCCATTATTTTTGAATGTTTGTAGAATCTCATCTACTGTGGTTCCATTTTTCCTCTATCTGCCAACCATCACCTGTCTTACTTTTTTAAGTCCTGAACAATTATGTATGAAATGGTCCTGTGTTTTCTCATCCCTGTGATACAGCATACACAAGGGATCTACATTTTATATAGAATCTTCTGTATCTTATAAAATGACTTGTAGGTAGTGTTTTCAAATTGACTTTAATTATGAAATCATAAAATTTTGGTTCCAGGTACCATTTCCTACATTTTTTAAGTAATTGCCTGTTATCAATTCCTAATACAGATATTTGGTTATTCTAAGATTGTTTTTGTGTTAGGAAATCACATATTTGCCAATATGTATATTTTATTGGACTTTTCAGTGTTACTTTGTTTTTGATGCTCTCAATGCTTTCAAGCAACATAAAGATATAATTGTTTGTAGGTGGTGGGTGGTCTGTGGGTGTGATCTCCAATATTGGTTCAATATCTAAAAACTTTTTGACTATGGCTATTAGCAGATTTATTGGTTTTTTTTGTCTGAAACACTGATATTGAGTGAAGTCCCAGACCATTCCATTTTGTTGGTTAGTTAAGTTGCTTTATTGAAATGGCAATTACTTTCCTGTTCCATAGTAGTTTGCTACAAAATGAATTAATTGAGGCTATAAATGGGTTTGTGAAACTAATTATTGGTAAATAGTAGCTTATTTTTGACACTATGAGTTGATTGAATAATGACATTTTTGCATATATTGATAAATATGATCTGGATAATGATTCTGTGATTCTTTCTGCATCCACTTTGAGTTTGTTTTGTATTGTTGTTCTCATTTGATTCATTCCTAGATAAAATGGAAAATGTAGAAAACTGCTGAGCTTTCCTTCATAAATTTGTTTGTTTACTTTCCCTGTAAAAATTGTCCCAGCAGCTGACTTATTGATATTGATTTTAAGTTTGAATTTTTTTGTATATTCTTCTATGATGTTTTGTAGTGCTTGTGGTTGCTTTTTTGATGTTAAGAATATTGTGATATTGTCCATATAAGCTATGCAAGGAATGTATTTTTTGGTATTTGGTATTAACACTCCCTGTATTTTTTTTTTCAATTTCTTCCAATAAGGGGTTTATGTAGAATGTGAACAGTAGTGTACTCAGTGGTGACCCTTGTGGTATTGATTTAGTGGGATAGAATGATAATGATGTTTTTCCATTAAGTGTGATATGTACTTCTCTGTTTAAAAGTAGGTTGGTTATTGCATATAATATTGATCGTGGTATTTGTGTTTCCTTTAGTTGGTTTAGTAAGATTTTTATTGGTACAGAGTCAAAAGCACTTTCAAAATCTAGTTGTACTGCAATTGGAGCATATTTCTTCTTCTTAAATACTGAGTTGATTATAGTTTTAAAAACTAGTGCTGCCTGATCTGTGGATGAGCCTTTATTTGCATACTGATGTTGTGATATTTTTGTCAGTATAAATGGTTCAATTTTCACCTTTATTACTTTTTCTAGCAGTTTAATTCCTAAAGGCTCCACTAAGATAGGTCTTAAGTTGGTGATCTTGGTAATAGGTTCTGGTTTTTTCATAAATGGTACCATTGATATCTTGTATAATCCCTGTATGCTATAAATTTTTTGTAATATTTGATTTGCCAATTGACACAGGTATGTATTTGCAATTTGGCTAAGATGTGCAAGTACAAACTGTGAAATGTCTGAAGGTCCTGGATGATATGTGGGTGGGATTGATTCTAACACTACCTTAAAATCCTCGATTTTAAATGGCATCTCATCTTCAGTTGTTCCAAAATAATCTTCTGTGGGTGTGAATTGTGCATGATTAGTTAGCTTTGTTTTGAAATAGTTATATATAGGTGCAATCATGTTAAATCCTGCTGTAATCTTATTTTCTGATTCCAGCGCCATGGGAACTTTATTTATGGATGGGTATCCCAAAGCCCACCTAATATATCCGTGTGTCCATGTGTGCGGCTGTGCTAGGCAAATTTTTTTGCTTTTTTATGCTTAGATATTGTTTTAATTTATTGCAAGTCTGTTTATAGAGCTGGGTAAGTTTAATTATGTTTGTTTGATTATGTTGAACTGTTTTAGACAGACTGATTCTTTTTTATATTTCATCTGCTAATTTAATTAGCCTGGAGGGAGGGATTGATTTTTGTGTGGTATGGTTTATATTAAATGAAAGTGTGTTAGTGTAAGCTATGTATCTGGATATCTGGTCTGATTCAAGTTGATTTATTTTATTTATCATTATATAAATTTCTTAAAAAAATGACTCCATAGTATTGTCTGGTAGTAGGATCCTGATCGTTTTTTGCAAATTAATTATTGCGCTGCGGTGTGTGTTTATGTTTAGCATTATTATCTGCACTGCATGGTCTGAAAAAGGGGTTGGGGAAAGTGCTATTTCTATTGAATGATGCAGCATTGGGGAATAAAACATTAGATCTATTAAAGTTCCATGTCTATTGTTATAAAAGGATATAGAGTTAGGTGGTAGAAAATCTTCTGCACTCATGAGTGGAAATGTTAACTGGTGTATCCACTTCATAATAAATTTCTTATAACTTATGTTGAAATCTCCCATGAGAATAGTTGGGTAGGAATTGTTTGAGAGAATTGAGTTAATTGTTGTTATTATTCTGTTAATTACAGTTGTCCCTGGTGGTATATATACAAATATAATATTTATTGAGAAATTTTTATTATTGAATGTGTTATTAATAGATTCGCATCTATGTATATTATTTTAAATGTTGTAAATGGACTTCTTTGGCTAATAAATATTCCTGTTCCACCTGAGGGCATTAGGGGGTCTCTAGAGCATGCACAGAAACACATTTTGCTCATAAGTTGTGCTGGATTAATCTGCAATCCGGTATAGATTTTTCGTTTCTACGAGTCCTAACATGGTAGGTTGGAGTTGTTATAGCCAGTGATTGATTTCTTGTACTTTTTTCTTCCAGTTTAATCCCCAAACATTTATTGCACCTATCTTAATTTTCATTGAGTTTAACTTATATTATGAGGCAGTTTTAATTTGGATCATGGTTTATTCTGCCATTTTTGTTTGCATGTTTTTTTTTTCCTGTGGTGATTCTGTTTGTGTTTGGATACGTGTGCTATAGTGTGGTGTTTTTTTTTCTTCTGATGTGGTTAGTTCTATTTCCTTCTCTTCTGCTGTGGTTTCTTCTGTTAAATTAATCTGATTATCTTCTTCCTCGTTCATTTTAATTTTTTTACTTTCTCTTTTTTTTTGTTTTTTGTGTTTTCTTCCTGCTTTCAATTGATGTGCTTTCTAGCATTGGATGGTACTGAGTTATTTTATCCATGATTTCTGTGGTCATTTTATTTATTATTATGATTTCTAATTGCTCATCATTTTTATTTGTTTTTCCTTTAAGCTCTTTTGGTAGGTTCTCATTTTCTTTTTCCTCCATTCTATTTAAATTGGGCGGATTTTCACTGCTTTGATTTTCCTTATTTGTTTTAATTTCTCTTGTTGTTATAGGTTTACTGGATTGCTAATTATTATTATTATTATTATTATTATTATTAGTAGTAGTAGTAATAGTAGTAGTAGTAGTAGTAGTAGTAGTAGTAGTACTACTACTACTACTACTACTATTATTATTATTATTATTATTATTATTATTATTATTATTATTATTATTATTATTATTATTATTAAATATCCAAAGAAACTTTGCTGATAACACTTATATTATAAATTCAAAAAAAGGACATACAACTTACCAAATTACAGTATTTTGCTAGAATGAGAGAAAACATTGTAAGTTGTGAAACATATTTTACTCAATATATAATAGAAAAAGAGGGTATAGTCCATTTCATTAAAAGTTAAACCACTGATTTATAAACAACCATGTAGCTATAAATATATCTGATGGTATTATTTTTGTCTCTCTGTTTGAATCTAATTTATTTTTAAATATGTTTGGGTGTCTATTTGTATTATTAGTGTAAAAAAAATGTCTTGTGCACCATAGAACATAAAGTATAAATATGGAGATTCAAAATAGGTTTTCAGAAAAGTCAATGATAGAATGAATTGTAATATTATTTGCCAGAAGTATTTTTATGATGTATGATCAGACATTGTGTAGATTATTATTTTAATGACAAATGATTTTGATCTTCTTTCCTGTGATACAGTTGGTTATGTAGTTTCTTTGTTGGTAAGGTTTCTCTTATATCTAAGAAAGTATAGCATAAGTAAAGATTACATTTATTTTAAGCATAAGATTAAAATAATGTGGCTCAAGAGTCCAATACTTAAATCTTTAAATAAATTGGTTATTATTCATGTTAAGCATTGGAGACACTGCATCTTCATTTACATTAAGATATAGAAGAGCATGAGCTTTCCAATATTGCTATTTATTTTGTGTGAAAGTTATCTCAATGTTTATCATTAGGTTAACTGGTGCTAGAATTTTTTGGACATATTTTGTGTAAAGAGAAAGTTTATCGGTTGGAGTTACTTTTAGTGCTGTCTCTAAATGTGGAAATGATCTTGTCCTGGATGAACAAAATTTAATAAATTTCTGCGTTCTATATACATATATTGAATATAATTCTAATTTGTTTTGCATACAATGAAATTGTAATTTTCTGAACAAATAGTGGCTTTTTTCTACACAGTGAATAAACATTTGAAATGAATGATTTTATGAAGATTATAATAAATAATTAATAAATTTTTTTTGTAATGATAAACATGTTGATGAAAGGTGCCTTAGGATAGAGTGAGAAATATGCTTTTGAGAGTGATGATTTTAGGTGTTGTCTTTCTAGCAATAATTATTTTTGTATTCACTTTCTCAAAGTCATATCGCTCAAGTAGAAGAAAAATCTAAATATGATATTGGTATGCAAAGAAATGTATTTGTGTATATTTTATCTATGCACATAATTTATCTAGATTGAATTTCAATTTATAAGAAGTTGGTAAATTTTTTCATGATTTTAAATAATAACTGGATTTCTTTTTGTTATAAGGAAGACTGTAATATCATCCACATATATTATGTAGGCTATACTTTGACCCAATGTGCATATATAGATGCTTGAAAGATTTTTTCTATATTTCTGAGGAGTAGACTATAAATATCATAAATAGTAAACCATTAAGCAAAGATCCGTAAGGTATTGATTAATTTGCCTAAATAAAGAAAACACTTTTCCATTTAATATGATATATATATATATTGTAACCCTTCATCATTAATCACCAACACCTCTCCTACCTTTCCTAACCACAAATACCCGGGGGCACCAATTCTATGGATAATAGAATAAACTATTAACCTAACTTTACCTTAAAATTATTAATGAGGCTCTTAAATGAAGTTTTACCTTAGCTTAGTTCAGTTGGAGCTACAGAGGTCTATAAGGTGTAAAATGTACATTAGATGTGGGAGGAAATATTATAATTAATAGGAACAAAATATCTATTAATTTCTAAAATAAATAAAAATTAAATTGGTAAAATTCTACTATCTAAATTAGTAAGTTATAGTCTATACTTCACCTCCTCCCACCATCCACATGCATTGAACAACCTCTACTATATTAGAAAATTAAATTAATAAATAAAATGTAATGTTTAGTAATTATACTGAATAGCAAGTCGGAACTGAATATAAAATAAACCTAACATAACTAAACTTTTAATTATACAATAATCTAAACTAGTTAACTGAATTAATATTTAATCTAAAATAATAATTGAATATCTCAGGGAATTAATTTTTTGCATGGCTTAAATTTAAATCTATACTTCTCAACAATTATAATTTACTATTATAAAAGTAATGATGTAAATTATGCAATATCCTAACTAAACAATGGCAGTTAGATAATGAAAGAAATATGATACATTTTGATTTCAATTCATCATCTAAACAATAACTAAATGATAAATTTTCCAGAGAATCATCAAAAAATCAACATTTAAGACAGTGTTTGGATCAAGGAAATCAACATCATCATATATGGACATGTTCATCATTAAATTAAATGAAAAGTGCAATCATATCATATTAGATAAGTAAATGTGTGTATGTGTGGAATATGAAATACGAATGTATGTCAAAGAAGAATTCTGAACACAACTTTGAATAATAAAACATTTATTTACAAATAGTTAAGCAAACATTTAGCTTTTTTTTTATAATTTGTGCAGATACAGGTTCTAGATGTATTTAATATCAATAGTTGAAATGGTTTACATGAGAGCGGATAACATAAGATAAATTTCTATCTTCTGTTCTAACACATCTCAGCTATCAAGGCATTCTGATAGACTTATGGAAAACACATTATATTTTCAATCCTAAAATAAGACACCTACATAAAATCATTACAATTTTCTTGCATAATTGTTTAAATTATCAGTCAATTCTGATAAGCATACGGTGCTGAAACAATATAATCCTACACTTTAGACAATAAAATACAAGATTTACTTTACATTTGGCCTCTTGTTTTAAGCACTCTTAAGCTATCAATTAAGTTGATTGGTCTATGAGAACTAACATACTGTTAAATATTTACAATAAATTATAGAATGAAACTAAAATTCTTGGCATTTTACTTCAAATGCACATTAACTAAAATAAAAGGAATTTGAATCTAAGAATAAGTATAAAATAAGAATAAGATCAAACTATACTTTGCAAAATTGAAATAAATAATTCTATTAATTAACTATACTTTGTCTTTTTTTGCTTGCTCACTCAAATGATGATTGAATATTATGAAAGTTGATGATATGAAATTTAAATGATAAATATAAAATGATTTGAAATAATAATTAAAGTTAAGCATTAATGATGGATTTTTCCATATTTTTTAAATTAATACTTTATGTATGTGTCTGAATTATGCTGTCTGTCATAAAATAAATAATAATAATCAATCCAATCAGTTTATTTATGAACTTGTGATAAAATCATAATATGGATGATGACAATGGCCAATCAAGCTTTTACACTAATTCTACTACAGATGTTTTGTGAAAAAAATCAATTCTGCTTTTATTCTTTTTTATCAACAAATTTTCTTGCACTTGGCTATGAGTAACAGATGAAAACATTCCATATAGCACATGGGGATAAAAGATTTTCACAATTCCAATCATCTAAATAGCAATACAATAACTCCCAAGTCTAACTTCTGAGATTTAAAATAAACGAGTGTGGACAAATTCTCATCACCAAAAATAAGAGAGATAAAATATTTGGCTTTTTATACTTGAATTCAGAAAATACAACTATCAGAACTGGAAGATTCAATCTACTCCTAACAAACACTTCAATAAACGAAAGAGAGAGTTTACTCTATCCCATACAATATACTATGTAATCTAACCATGGCAAATATTCAAATAACTAAAGGGGAGAGATTTCTCAATCCCATAAGATATTATACCACATAACTAATTTCATTCTACATAGCCACCAAATACTTTTCTATCCAAGCATAATAAAAAACAATAAATTCATACTCAAATAAATTTCTAATCTTTCAATTTTAATTGGCATATTCTCACCATCTGAAGCCAATGGTCTTATATCATTTTTACTTTCAATTCAAACATTATTGGAGCTGGATTTAATAATAGACATGCATATGTAAGCATAATAACACACAGACAATTTCAAATCCCAGTAGGTAAAGAACTACTGTAAAAATATCAATTAATAACTGTGAAAGCAATAATGAATAAATATTTCATATCTGATAAGTATAATATTTTTAACTTGGAAATATACTAATTATGGTCAGAGAAACAAGGCAAAAATAATTTCGATTGGCAAGGTAAGACAAAATAATCTCTTTTTTTAGTGCATTTGCATTAGCACAAAAATTAAAATAAAAGTTTGGTTTAAAATAAACAACAAATCTTTAAATTCTAGGTTAAATAATTATTGAAAATAATTATTTTATAATCTATTGGAAACACAAAGATAAACTACAAAATTTTGTATAATAAGCTTCTTTTCAAAAGAGCTGTTCACCCCTGCAACATTAAATGGATGTCTTCATTTCTAACACACATGTATATTAATAATACGGGCACACGATAAACTTATATTAAAATAATAAAATTACCTAGCATAATATTTTTTTATATTATACTTTATGAGTCGTTCTTGAAGAAACAATAATAATAAAATAATAAAACAACCTTTTAAACTATCTATTTACTAAATACCAAATATTTATAATAATCACTAAAGTTTTTTTTCTTTTTCTAGGTTGAAAACAAAAATTTATTTACAGTTTGTAAAAGATGTTTCTCCGTCATATATTAAATAATGATAATAATTAGCACAAAGATAAATATTGACAAACACATGACACATTCCTGCAGGAAAACAAATAATATTATTTTGGGTCCAAAATAGCAGTATTCAATGTTCTTACCAAAACTAATGAAACCGCTGTTAACATTATCGGAGAATTTTTCAATTTTGGTAACAAATATTTTTTTATAATGTAAGTATAGTAATAATTCATTATTTCATTCATGAGATATATTTAATCAGTTATCCTTGGTTTTCAAAGCCATTCATAAATGCACATAATTATTTAGTTTATAAAATCCACTTAATTACCTGTAAGTTTGTTGATAATATTTTACATGAGGAAATCCCACGCAAATGAAAAGAACATTGCATAAAAAAAATTCATATTCAGTCTTTTCTATTTTATACATTCATTCCTCACAGTAATTGGGGATAAATAGATAAATACTAAACAATCCATTAAATTACACATTTATTCTTTATTGTTGAGGCAAGTGTCTCAACAATAATGATAATAAAAATAAATTATTAATATGCATATCCTCCCATCTCAACTTTCAATAGAATTCCCTTGTTCCTGATATATATATTTTGTTAGTCACATCAACCCTAAGAATAAATTATAATAATAGGTCTCATTATTGCTCTGTATGATTTTGGATTTATTTCATGTATAGCTAGCTGGAAGGGCATATAAACAATTTATTTAAATATAATTGGGATAATGTTATCTTTCTTCATTTAAATTATACAACCTATTATATTTGGCTTTCTCAACAATTGGATTCATTTAGATTGTTAAGGTCTTTCTTTATGTGTAAGATGTGCTATGTTTCTATTATTTAAATTGGATGATAAATACATTCTACTATATTTGGCACCATCAACATGCAGACATGATTAGTTAAAAACTGTTGCTAGTTGTTTCATTATATTTGATGCCTAAAATGTGAGATTTGACTCATTGTGATTTGTTTATGAGGATATAGCAATCGTGATTCCACTACATTTGGCTTTCCCAATGATTGGGCCATTTCAATTGTGGATAGGCATTCCATTACATTGTGGAACCAACATTTGAGGCCTTCTTTCTTCATATGTGTATTTTTGTTTGAGATTATTTAGATTACATATATTCCATGACATTTGTCATCCAATGTTTGGAGCATTATTTTCTTTTCATATATTGACATTCCATAACATTTAATGCCACAACGTGGTCAGCATAATATGTTTGTATATATACATTCCATTACCTTTGGCGCAACAACTAGGGCTCAAAATATGCTAATTAAAGCTTGAAATACACCACATACCTGAGAGATGTATAGTTTAAAGAAAGAAAAGCATTTTTGTGTATGTAATTTATATATATATATATATATATATATATATATATATATATAAATTTTTTGGCCTTATGTTTAGATGGTGATGATTACTGTTATTGGATTTTTTTTATGATGAGAGATATAAATATAGTCATGAAACAGCTTAGTTTCAATTTAAATATTATATTGATGGCGGCAAATTATAGAGTAATACGTTTGTCCATATTTAGAAAATTTGTGTTGCAGAAAATCTATAATTTTGAAGGTTGGATTGGATATTTGATTGTTGGAGTTTGGTTGGTTTTGTTGCAAGTATTGATGTTGGATGGCAAATTTTTGTCATTGTCTTGAGGGTGTGATGTATTCATGTCACTTGTGACTGATTGATCTCATTCACTGCTCCAACTCAAATTGTGATGTTAGTTATTATTTATCATGAAGCAGTTAACAGTAGTCCTTCCATGATTTTACCTCTAAGACTCCAGAGAGAGTAAGGTATAGTTCTTTTTGATATATGTATAATATTTGCCTCTAAGACTCACAAAGATGAGCAAGGCCATATTTTATAAATAATAGCCCCTAAGACTTAGATGTAAGCAGGGCAGTGCAATAATGTTTGCAGAAAACTATTATGGGTTGTAGTAGCTTAGAAAGATTGAAATATGATGATCATCTGAGTGTTCATGGAACATTGTATGCTTTAAGAGCAGTGATTGAATTCTTTTATCTATCTCAAAATTGTGAAATGCTAATCATTCTTTTGGATGTCAGTATCTGTCAGATCTTTAGAGGAATGGATGAGTATATAACCTAAATATATAGAAACAAACTTAGAGGCTCGGTTAATTGATTATTGTTGGTGACAAATAATCTATTACATTGGTTATCAACTAAGGCTTGAAAAACAAACATATCAATGTTTTATTTTCCATTATAGGTGACTTTTAAACATAAAGTTTAATTAGTGAATGTTTGTTGATGACAAATTGCACTAGTACAATTTTAGTAAAATAATGTTTCAGGCACAATAGTAAATAATTAGTGAAGTTGATTTTTTTTTTTATGTATATGAAATGGTATTAAGTTTTAAGTTCCAGAAAATTTATACAATTTTTTTTCTTTATTTTATCTGGACTTACTTATATAATGGTGAACCCAGTTGTGATAGGCTAGAGATGGGTGTCAATTTAATAATTTTATGCTACCTACCATTATCTTGAGTGAGAAAGTTGTCTCACAATTCAATTGAATTAGTTATTTTTAAGGAATGTGAACATTTTATTATATTTTAAATACTTCAAGTTTATATTGAATTTGATATGAAATTTCCACATTTCAATATTGTATAAGTGTAGAATTCTTATTATCATTACACATAAATAAATGTTAGTTAGTGATCTCAGTTGTTACTCTCTAAATAAATTTTTTAGAGAAATTTGTTGATGTTATGATGATAGATAAGATTTATATATATATATATATATATATATATATATATATATATATATATATATATATATATATATATATATATATATAAACCAAGAAGTTCATGAGTTCAAACAACTGAAATTTAGATTGTTGGATAGCTATTATGTATAATAAAATTAAAAAGGCTTGTACTTTGCTTAGTTGAGTAATTGCTTGTTGGGATAATGATTGGAGATGGTGAGCCCTTGATCTGTGATAATTACTGTATAGAAATATATATATATATATATATATATATATATATATATATATACATATAAAATCTAATATATATATATATATATATATATATATCTTAGATTTTTTTTGTATGAGTATATAATATTGCAGTTCTAGTAATAATGGATAACAGTAATGAAATGCCAATTAGTGGTAATTTAGATTTAAGGAATTTAATAAAGATATTAAGAGCTGAGATAAAAACCAACTCTGATGGACTTAGAGCTGAGATGAAAACCAATTCTAATGAACTTTCCTAGAAACTAGAGTCTGGTTTAAAAACCAACTCTGATGAACTTAGAGCTGAGATAAAGACCAACTCTGATGAACTTTCTAGGGGATTAAAAGTTGAATTAAAAGTGCTGGTAGATGATAGTGTTAGGAGATTAGAGATAAAATTTGAGGAAAAAATGGAAAAATACAGAGAAGAGACAATGGTTGAAGCTAATTCTTTGAAAGCAAAATTTGAAGAAGTAAGCAGTGAAATGAGAGAAGAAAATCAAGGAATTATAGCCAGATTTGAAGAGTCTAAGAAAAAGCATGGGGAATTTGAGAAAAGGATTATTGATGATAGCAAAGTATTGTGGGATAAATTTCAAGCATTGAGATTTGATAATGAGTCTTCATTTAAGAATATTTATACAATTATCTCTGCTGAAGTTAAGGTTGCTGTTGGATTGCAACAAGAGGAACAGCTGATTGATGTTAATAAATTACAGGATATAAATGAACGGATTAATGTAGTAAGTGATGTTACTTCTAATCGTATACAGGAAATAGATGTTAAACTGGATCAAATTCGAGGAAAATTAAGACCCCTTTCAGAATATATGAATAATAGTGAAATTGAAGCCTGTAAAAATTATGAAATAGAGGTACGAAAGGATGTTTGAGAGATAGGTGTAAAAGTTGAGCAAATAATAACCATTATGTTAGAGAATTGTGAATGTATATCAAATTTACAAAAACAATGGAGAGAATATGAAGTAGAGATAGACCAAAATAAAATGAAAGATAATATTGCAGACAGAGGTCATCTTAAGGATGAAACATTTGTTAAGGAATTGGTAAATAAGGAAAATTGTAAGTGTTGTTTAGATAAAGTTCATGATGGAGCAAATGTGATGGAGTCCAAGAGATCTTCTGATTCTCCACACCAAATCTCTAGTGACTCATATATAAATCATAATGATTTAAGGTTTATTAATGTTAAGGTTTTTAAAGGCGAATATCATGAGAATCCTATGGAATACTTGAGTACATTAGAAAAGTTGTTTATACTCAGTATCCTGTCAGAGAAAGAAACGTTGGCAGTTGCTAGTAACCATCTATATGCATCAGCTAAAGATTGGTGGAGATCTCTGTTTGAAAGGCCTCAGACATGGTGATTATTGTGAAGCCATAATGAATAACTTCTGGAATGAGGACAAGCAGGATTCTATACGCCATAGTATTTCTCATGAAAAATATACTGCTCATGATGGGAGTTATACTCAATTTTTTAGACATCATGTGGCCAAATTCAAAACTCTGACTGCATTTTCACTATCAGAAACCCAGATTGTGTGGATTTTGCATAGAAATTTACCAAGGCATATCAAACAAACATTGGTGGCTGCAGATCGGCATACCGTTGAAGAAGTAGCAGATATCCTGGGAATATTAGAAGCTGGAGATGGTACTTGTAATAGATCATCTGGATCTAAAAGAGATAACCTTAATTAAAGTTTGGCAAATATAAATTATCACATACCAGAAAACCAATTTGCAGGTTGCATGCAAAGGTCCACAAGAAATTATCATAATAATAGGAGACAAAATCCATATAAGGATCATGGAGGATACATTAGAAATCGTGAATATAATCATATTATCAGTTTACAACCAGAAAGTTATCCATATGGTGCCACCAGTACTGGGGTTAAGACTCCAGCGACTAGATATTCAAATCATCCATTAAACTGAGTAGGGCCTCGTGGCAGTGTTTCTTACTGCAGGGACCACTGGGGAAGTTTTGTTTTCTTCATGAATGCTTTAAAAAAGCTAAAATATTTTTATTAAAAAAAAGAAGTATAGATTTTATAAGAGATATTGGAAAAGCCAAAGTTAGACTTAAAATTATAGATAGAAAGATAAATAATTTTGATTTTCTTAAAGAGAATATTGACAAGGAAAGAGATATAGGGAAAGCAAAGGTAAAATTTAAAAGAATGAGTAAAAAGATATTTGATCTGAATCTTGGTAGAACAATGATTGATAAGGAAAAAGAAATTGGCAAAGCCAAAATTAAGCTTAAAATAATAAGTGATGATGTTATTAGTAAAGATTTTCTTCCAGAAAATATAGCTAAGGAAAGAGATTTAGGTAAACCTAAAGACAAACTGAAAAGAATTAATATAGAACAGGATAATATTAATGTTGTAAAACAAAATGATTTTCAGAAGTTTTTTAATGTTGAAATTGTGTCACATCAATCTGATTTGCAATTTTTTAAGGATTATTTAGAAAGCTTGAATGAATACCATTCAAAATTGCCCAGAGTATTGTTTTCAATTGAACATAGAACAAGTGAAGTAAAACAAAGACTTGCTCAAGCTGATAATATTTATCACAATATTCAAATGAAAGATAATAGATTGTCTGATAAAGTAGCAACTGTTATTGATAAAATTAACAATTATGTTAGTGCTTATGATCAAGTTAGTATTTATGTAAAGGATATAGAGGCAGAATCTAAGAAGATCATAACAAAATCTTTAGATGCTGATCCCAAAATTATTCAAAAGTAATTGAATTATACCAAATCATTATACGGAAATCTTGTAAATCAAAGCAAACTTCTTCACAGAGTTTAACAAACTGGAAATTCTTTCCAAAAAAAATTAAAAGGCACTTTTGATTATTTTTTTATTTAAAGAAAACTCGGACAAAGATCTAGATGATCTGAAAGATAGATATGAACAAATGAATATGATTATTAGTAAGAAAAGTAATATTCTTCAAACCATGTTAGTCCTCAGAAAGATTACAAATTTGAGAAATTTTTCAATATCTCATAATTAATTAGTTATTTGCAAAGACATTTTTTTAGGTAGATTAGGGGGTATTGTAAAAGATCAATAAATCTACCTATAGTTTAAAAAAATCATTTGTTGTTATTAAAAAAAATCTCTTTGATTTGATGTTTATATATGGAATATTATTATAGTTTATGGTTATTAGATATAATTGTTTGGATTTATTATTTTATTTATTTGTTATGGTACATAGCTGTGAATATTTAATTGTTATAGATAAATAAAGACATATAAATTGTTGATTATAAAAAAGATTATTTTATTTGTAGTGATTATTAAAAAAATGCAATGTTATTATTTATGTATATATATATATTTTTAAAGCTGCAAAATAAATTTTTGATTGAATATTTTTATATGATTGATATTTTTTATTTTTTTTTAATGTTAATTGTTTAAAAGAAAATAGCTGTAACAATGGTTTTCAAAACTGCATTTGCTGGAGCATGGAGAACAACAACAAAAGAAGCCATCATTATTGAGATAGTTATTAAAAAAACTGAAGGATAAAATTAGTTGTACTTTGTTTCTTTGAAAATTGCCATTCTTGAGAATAATAATATAAGATAAATTACTGTAGTAAACACATAATACCATGACCGGCTAATATATATATATATATATATATATATATATATATATATATATATATATTGCAGCCAGGGAGCTGTGCCATTTCTTTTCTTTTATCCCAAGGAAATTTAAAAAGAAAAACTAGGCAAATTTCAACACATGAATTTTACCACGTCTGAAGCTGAAATTTGATATAGCTATCTGGAATTTATAATGGTAAATCTAATAACAATCTGGAAGTAACTAAAATTATTTAATATATTGGATTCAACATGTCAATTATTATTTGTTTTTCAAGGAGAGAAATCTTTAAAAAAAGTGAAATATATATATGTGCTTGGAAACCGATAATTTTCTCTAACTTGCTATTTCTTCAATTTATCCTTGGCTAGAATGCATTCTAATATTAAAAAATATAAGAGAATAAAATAACAGAACAAGTTGACTTGAAAAGAAAAATGAACAAGTTTAACTTTGAAAAAGAAGGTAGTAAATAACTTTATTAATATAAATGATATATATATTTTTGAGATCGATATTCTTTTTTTTTTTTTACTTTTATTTTTAATTAGAAAGCGTCTTGTTTTCTAAATAAAAAAAAACGTTTAACAAGTGTCAAAATTAACATTTAAGTAATTTAAAATTTTAAAGTATGGCATATAAGTTTGGGTTGCATATGAGTTGTTATATATATATATATATATATATATATATATATATATATATATATATATATATATAATAAATATATATATTATATAAGTGAAAGTTATATTTGCAAATTTTTTACTCTAAAAAATTTCTATTATTTATATAATAATTTTTTTTATTATCTATTCTATTAATTTACAATATTTTGCCATTTAATTATTCACTTATCTATTTATCTATTTTTATTTTAACTTCATATGATAACTCTTATGTAGACCTAAACAACAATTCACATATTTGATGTATATAATTCACTTTTATTTACTTTTTTTTCTTTTTTAATTTTCAATATTTGGAAAATATAGATATAAATTTGTGTTTATATTAATGCATACTTGTTGAGCACAAATATGTCTTTATCTATTTAACATATATACTTATTGCAAGTATATATGTATATATATTTTTGTATTTGGGTTTGTATTTAAAAATTATTTAAAACACTGATACTACCTAAAATCAAATCATAATATAGAAACAAAGAATGTACTATTTGTTTTATAAGTAATGCCTTTGTAATTTATTTGGAAGAGTATTAATATTTTATTCTTATTTTTCTTTTAGTGCCAGAGTCATTATGAAATTAATTGAATTCATGATTTAGTGGAGAATAACTTCGTATTTCACTTATTATTTAGTTTTTAGGTCACTTATCAAGCCAATGTTCATTAATATGTTTAGATATACATAAGTTTACTTATGTAATATGTATATTAGATTCAATAGAATTCCCTTGTTCCTGATATATATATTTTGTTAGTCACATCAACCCTAAGAATAAATTATAATAATAGGTCTCATTATTGCTCTGTATGATTTTGGATTTATTTCATGTATAGCTAGCTGGAAGGGCATATAAACAATTTATTTAAATATAATTGGGATAATGTTATTTTTCTTCATTTAAATTATACAATGTATTATATTTGGCTTTCTCAACAATTGGATTCATTTAGATTGTTAAGGTCTTTTTTTATGTGTAAGATGTGCTATGTTTCTATTATTTAAATTGGATGATAAATATGTTCTACTATATTTGGCACCATCAACATGCAGACATGATTAGTTAAAAACTGTTGCTAGTTGTTTCATTATATTTGATGCCTAAAATGTGAGATTTGACTCATTGTGATTTGTTTATGAGGATATAGCAATCGTGATTCCACTACATTTGGCTTTCCCAATGATGGGGCCATTTCAATTGTAGATAGGCATTCCATTACATTGTGGAACCAACATTTGAGGCCTTCTTTCTTCATATGTGTATTTTTGTTTGAGATTATTTAGATTACATATATTCCATGACATTTGTCATCCAATGTTTGGAGCATTATTTTCTTTTCATATATTGATGTTCCATAACATTTAATGCCACAACATGGACAGCAAAATATGTTTGTGTATATACGTTCCATTACAATATATATATATATATATATTAGGCACAATATATATATATATACATATTAGGCACTATTACATAAAAATTGTTGTGGCAAGTGAAATAAAAACATTACAAAAAAAAAAGAAGTGTGCTTCCATTCCTAAAAAAAGTCATGCTTTGTCACTGATATATACTGTACCAGTTAAAACATGTTGCTCCATCTAACATGAGCTAGAACTCAAAAAATATACTTCAAACTCAGTCAAGCTTGATATTTAGGTCAGGGACTAACCATGACTTAAACCCATTCCCCAAGTCCCAGATCAAACACCCAATGAATAACATATAATGATAGCACGTGAGAATTTATTCTAAAGTCTGGCCCACTAGCAGAGTAGAAAAGACAATGAAACTTAATATTAACTACATTATAACTTAACTGACATAGGCATACACATGGTTGTACATGTAGAAGTGGAGAAAAAAAATTTGAATCATTCAAACAAACGAGACAAAAAAATACTTTAATATAATGAATTAATTATATACATTAATGTATGCGTGAAGGGGTGGTCTACCAAATGGTAGATACTTACATATTTGGAGTTCATGCAAAGGGTTTTCATATGCTCTTTTATTAACTAAATATGATATATACATTAACACACATCTTTGGTGCGTACAGTATTAAAATGCCAATCAATTATTAAAAAAGATTCATAATATTGCCATTAATGCTTTGATTTACATTTTTGAAACACAGTCACTAACATATTATTTTGGGGAGCATTCTGAGATTCATTACAAAGATAATAAAACTATTTTCACATCATTGTGGTCATGAAAATAAATATAACACATTTATAAAATCACATTTGATTATGAGACAAACTATTCATTAACAATTCTTTTACTTAACATTTGGAAATATATTAATTTATCAAGCACAAGCAGATGATATAATAATAACATGAAAGGTTAAAACCTTTGACAGAAGCAACATCAGATGTAATAATGACTGCATAGAAAACTCACAAGTCAAAACACAAGGCAGAGAAGAAGATGGGAACAAGTTTTTATCATAAAATCTCTGCCTTGTGTTTTGACTTGAGAGTTTCCTATGCAGTCATTATTACATATAAGCATTTTTATGATGCTTCTGTCAAAGGTTTCAGCCTTTTACATTATTAATAACATTTGGAAGGAAGAATGCTTTGTTTCCCCAAATAAATGGTGGGATTATATAATAAAACTACAATAGCATTATTAATTAATACAGCTGTTAGTGTTATATATTTGAGCAGAGTGCAATTTTAATAGCATAACATTAAAACTAGGTCATGAAGCAAAACAAATAATAAATGAAAAAGTGGTGGTACTGACATGATGGTGGAAAAATTAAAGATGAGGTTGTGCTTCTGGATAAAAAAAATGGTCTAAGACCCCCCTCTTTAGGGTAGTGCTTTGAGAAATGTAGTTAGGCATGGTATGGTCCAGGTGTAATGGAATCACTGACATGCAGAGCCTTTTTATATGAAGGGGGTCCTGGGAAGCTCAACTATCCCCAGGACAAAACATGAAAATAAATTCTTGGGTTCGCTTGTCACAACCCCCAGATTAGAAGCACATAATATATGTATATATATTGTAACGAGCATAGATGTTCGTTACATTGTTTTTTTTATATTTATTAAACATGAAAATAAATTAAAAAGTTCGCATTTAAAATTTTTCTTTAAGAATTAAAAATTGAAATTAAATATCATCTTAAACTCGTATATATTAAATCGCACAGATAAAAAAAATTATTAAAATAAAACTGTATTAAAAATAGAAAAGGTATTTTAAAAACAAAAACTTAAAAAGATTTGGAGATAAAATTATATCTTTAAATTTATCTTTAAATATATCTTTGATTTGGAAAACAGGTTAATTAATCAGAAATGGAAATGATAAATTTAATTAGTCAAATGTAAACCAGCCTTGGGCATTTAAATGTAAAAACATGGGTCAGATAGGAAAACAATAGAAACAAATAGCCAATGAAAGAAATCCATCGGGAAATCGGACCTCAGCGAAAGGATCATCACATCGATGACATAATGCCAAGTCAATCCTTCGAATACGTATAAAAGGAAAATTTGGAAATTATTAATCAGTGAGTTATTATGATTATTACGATGTGACAGATAGATGTTAGTGCGGAGGTGCGGGAGAAGAGATTGAAGGACGCACGTTCAATCCCTTCAGTTGTTATAAAATGGAAAAATGAAACATCGCTTTTCTTATATTCAGAGGACCACAGGATCATCGGGAAATTTAATGCTGGATTTCAAACGGCAAGCAACTGTAAAAGATGAACATTTCTAAAACCGTAAGAACTTTATAAGATATAACGAACAATATTAATTTGAAAACACTAAGAACTTTAAATTTTAAACTTTCCTAGTATTTAATTGTTACAAATAGAATCCTATCTGACCAAACTAAATTCTTTATTAATAGTGTTATTTGATGTATTTTTTTTCTTATTTATGTAAAATCATTTCCATTTATTTATTTTTTATTCTTTAAGTTTTTATCATGATTTTTTTGTTTTTCGTTAAATTAATTATATAAATGTTAAACTTAAGTCGGGCGTGAATGGCTGTATAGATTTGTAAAGTTATATTAGGGGAGGGTAATCTTAGGTTATTTGTGTCATTGTTAGATTGGGTCAATGGATTGGATATATTGATGTAGTTAGTAGATGTAGTCGGAGATTCGCTACTGGCAGAATCGCTTCATACGCCGCACTCTCCCGTTTTGCCTATGGAAGGAATTATAAGACGCAGAGCGCAGTTCCTTTCTATGGAGTTTTTTTTTATTGTTCTTCTCGTTGGATAGAAGTAATAGTCCTATCTAATGAGAGTCAATATCTTCTCTTAATCTTTTTGGTGCTGCCGTATTCTGTATTACATTGAATACATCGATGTATCAGATGGATTGATGCCAGTTTGACTGCGAATTTTAGCCTAAGGTTAAATAGGGATAGAATATTTTATTTTCAAATGCAAATCTATGTGGTCTATTCATACTTGACCCTAAATAAAAATGCATTAAATTTAAGTTGTTTATAGACGCTTGCATGGATTGGTTATCGGTTAAGTATGTTTTGGGTTTTCATATTTGATCAAAATATATAGACATTCGATAAATAATGATACCTTACGGTGAGTATCTAAAATGTATTTATTCGGATGTCTTTTAAGTTATTGGTGACAATGCAAGTATCTTATGGTGAATACTATTGGGTTACGTATAAATTTCCCTCCGCAATTGTCAGTAATCAATAATTTTGTATTTTGATCGTTTATGTTTACTTTGAAATGTTTTTGACCGTGAAATCTATGTAACCGATCTATATTCAACATTATAAACAAGCTTTCATAAATTTATCTGTGCGAACTTAATTAAAATGTAAAATTAGAATATAATAGTAATTAAATGTAAATTAAAGTCAAAAATCAAAGTTAAAAATAATGTTAAATGTTAAAATGTAAACTAATACTAAAATAATTTTAAATCTTATATATATATGTGCATACATAAATGTTTGTATGCTAATTACTGGCAGTGGCTTATTTTATTTATTTTTTAATGTTGAAATCTAATTAGATAAGATATTATATTATTTAATCTCTGCTATTCCACTGAGCTAGTGACATGGGCTAATGACCGGAATCAAAATAGGAAAAATTTTTTTTTTTGACTTACGTATCTGCCTACTTTATAAATTTTTCTAGGTTCAAATGCCTAGATGGCGCCCTGTAGTGCAATTTACGTTAAGCCATTCTCCGGATCGTTACAATATATATATATTGTGCCCTTTTCTATAGGTCAGTAATAGTTCATAACAGTCAATTACTAAAAATTTTAAATTTAGAATATGTTCTTTTAATATGGTAATTGTATTAAGTCAATTATATTTTTAAAGTACAATTTGAGGCTAAAGCAAATACGTAGTATATAAAATTATAGCGAATTATTTAAAAATAGTTATGTAAAGCTTTAAATATTGTTTCATATGGTTGTAAAAGCTGGCCATATTAAATAACACAGCTATAAATATTAAAAGTATATTTAAAAATTCGATTTTAATAGTTTAAAACGTATAATTTAATAAATGCTACATTTAAATTTGTAATCATATTTAATATTCAAAATTAATATAGTATATTTTTAAAATAAACTTTATGATGGTGAAAATTGTATTTAATTCTATATTTTCTAAATTATTCTTCCAAATTTTTTTATAATTATTTTATATAATATAATAAGTGTATCAATTTTATAAATCTAGGCAGAGAAATAGATTAAAAATCGTCTGTCAAAGTTATTAATCATGTGACTTGTATACTATATACTTTCACACACTGCTTGTTTGAATTAATAATAAAGTTTAAAATATTTTGAAATAGCATTATAGAATTGGATGTAATTATTACCTATCATAAAAGCAAATAATAATAAATATTAAGTTAACTATCGTATGTAATGTTTTAAATAATGTAATAAAGACGTATACATTCATAATATAAAAATTAAATGTTTTATTTAAATAAAAATAGATAAATTGAATATTAAGAAATGGAATAGGTTATTAAAATTATTTTAAAAGTTATTTTAAATGTTTAAATAGTTTTAATATAATAATTTATTTAAAAGTGATATTTTAAATAATATTTTTTAAATTTTATTACGTCATAGTTTCTAATTTTGAAATTCAATTCTACTTGAAATTGAAAATATGTAAATTTGTTCTCAAGCTAAAGTAAGAATTAACTAATAGGAATAGGTATTCTTAAAGACTATAAATATGAATTGCACAGGGGTATAGGGGGAGATTAATAATGTATTGAAACCAGAGAAAGGTAAATTATAGTTATCAAAGAGATAGTATTTAAAATTATTATTTTAGTCAATTTTAGCACTCTCTCATAATTTATTTGCAGAAACTAATTAATATTTTAAAAATAACTTGCAAAAAAGAGAGTGTAAACTAAAAAAATATTTTAATAATTTCGTTTAACATGCTTTGTTAAATTTTTTAAAGTTCCTTTATCAGTAGTATTTTATCTAAAAATTTAACCTAGACTACACAATAAAAATGGATACACTGTGGAATAAAATGGATATAAGTTGTAATACTGAAAAAATATTTGAAATATTTATTAATACAGCTTTATTAATATTTCACCGAAGAACTGTTTTGGTACATAAAAAAAACCACAGCTCGGACATTATACGGAGTCTAAAAAAAAAAAATGTATTGAAACGTATTATTTATAAGCTGATCCAAGATTTATTTTTAAATAGTAATAAGACAATTATATTTCATGAATTATTTTATATAATATGATATTCAAAGGAGTAAAATGTTATATCCTTTCTGAAGGTAACATTTTTTTTAATTTTAAAATGATATATAAAAATACCAAACGAAAGTTTAAATGTATCAAGAAGGAAACTTATATAAAAAAGTGAACATATAGTTGAATAAGAGATGGATCCATGGAAATACAAATAGTACTTAAAAGTTTATCGAATATTTTTTCAAAGTTAAATTAGATGGATTGATGCATCGGATACACAGAGAATATTGGTAGAGAAGATTAAGAAGCTTCACAGGATTAATTAATATTATGATTTAATAATTATCATCCTAAATACTAAAACCAAGGATTATTTTCTATAAATTTTACTAAATGGATTAATAATTATTTTTATTTTAAACTTTAACGCGCTTGGAGAAGAACATTTTTGGAAAACTCTAGAGAAAATAATAAGCATTTTGGACTTATCAGAAACTATCGTCAAGAAAATATGTAATTATAGTTTTGATTCCTTTTATTTTGTTAACCTAGTTTAAATCTAAATTTTTTATATAAGATTAGGAAAAGCATAAAAACATTAATTTATTAATATTAAAATTTTACAATATAACAATTTAATAATTTAGCTAAAAATATTTTAATATAAAGTGTATGGGAGTGAATTTTTTTTTTTTATATCTGCAATGCTCAAGTGGATAAAGAAAAGCCTACTGAACATGATGACTAGATAAAGGTTATTGGTAATAATAATAACTATTGATAATTTATAGTGTATATATTTTTTTTGTTTTCTTTAGATCATCCATAAATTGGAAGAATGAAGTGTAAAAGTTTTTTTAATTATATGTAACGCATTTTCATACAACATTTTAAAAAAAAAAACATTATGAGATAGGATTGATTTGAAAATATGCATACGACGATTATTTTTTTTTATTAGTGATATCATCCAACATAACAAATAATTATGTGATTCTTTTAAAATTTTCATGTTATCGGATATTCAAATATTTTCTAAGTAGATTGTATATGATTAAACATACAGAGCAATGAAGTAAGCAACTTTTCTTATGGAATCGTAAGAGTGTTTAACTATTAATGAATTTTATTTAGTGTTTTGTAAATGCAGATAGTTATTTATCGATGTAAGATGTAAAAAATCTTGAGAAATAATGTTGAGATAGTGGCTTGGAAGTACTTAATGAACAGGAAACCAAGATGATGTATTTTTTAAAATAGGATATGATAAGGAATGGGAATAATATTTAGTCTTTATGTGGTTATCAGCATAGTTAACAAAGCCCTATGACTGATACACATTTTATTTGGACAGTGTTTATATTTCTTTAAATATTTGATGTTCTAATAAAGCTGAAGAAATAGCTTTAACATCGTCCCTGTACTAGAGGATATTAGGCAGGTAAATGTCATACCTCTTCGCACTGTACCATGATTTTGAGATATGTTAAGAGTAATACTCTAGCTTTCTTCCTTAATCCTATGCATCTGTTTTCGCTATCTTTATTTCATGTAACTGCATCGTTCAGTAAGATATGTTTAAGAGAAATGACAAATAATTTAGAACTTAGGTTATGCTATCGTTTTTGTATAATATTAGTTTATTTGAATATAAGGAGCAGAATATTATAACTTAAAATTGAAGATCCAAAGTATCCTAAGGAAAGAAAAGAATCATAGAATATATTTTGAATTTTATTTCGGAAATGAAATATAAACTTTTTTAAAATAGGGTATCTAAACAAAGATATTTTCTTTAAAATGATAATAATTTTAAAATGCTTTAGTATTATTTTTTTTAAGAGAAAAATAAGTATTGCATATTTTAAAATACAATAGTACAAAGTAAATTATGTAAACAATATGCATAGTATATTTTTTGTATATTGATAAACAGAAATATATTGATGATTACACTTATATCATACTAAAGTAAGACTTAAATAAAAATATTATGATTAGTAAACATTGTGTGATAAGTACTAAAACCTAGTACTGAATTTTGGATAATATTTTGTGTAACATCTTTGACTTTGCAAGATGAAATTTTTTTTAATATTTTGAGAAATCCATACTCATTATAAAATTTTGTTTTCTATGGAATGTTTTCTAAGTATGAATTTTTTTTAAAATAAGATAGTTTAATAATATTAAGGATAAAATGCTGTTGCTAATAAATGGGATAAATTTATTTGTAATAAGTTAACCATAATGAGAAACCAAATAGTAACATTTTTTTTAAATTTTGTCCTAAATCTAAATAAAGATGTAATTGAAATATAAATTGTTTTTTTTATAACCTGGTAGATCAAACTGTAAAGTAAAAAAGTTAAGGATATCCACTGTAAATAATGTAAATAAATTGTTTATTTATTTGTTGTTAGTAATAAACTTTGTTAAATTTTGTTATTTCAAAATTTTTGTGTCCGAGTTATTTATTTCTCCACATCGCTGCATGAAATCATGATATATGCATAATAATCAAAACAAATATATAATTTTGCAAAAAAGATAAATAGAGAATTATTTTAAGAATTTTAAATATTTATTGGTATTCATTATAATTAAATAATCATAATCTTACATTATTTTATTGGTCATAAATCAGTTATCACAATATTATATTAAATTATATGCTATCAGTTGCCACACATATTTTGTTTGTCAGATTATTAAAATGCTACCACGTATTTATTATATCATTACATGAAGATATAAGATCATATTATATTATTTCATTATTTTATTATGGTAATAAAATTATAGTAAAAAAGAAAAGATATACAGAATTAGTTAAACAATGAAGAATATTATTACTGTTATTTATTATTATTAGTTTCAGTGTAGTAGATTATGACATAAAATCCCTTCTCATATTTTACTACCGTATTTTAAATTAACTTAGAATAAACTTTATGAACCTGAGATTGTTTTATGGAGCTAGATTATTATTAAGTAGAAGATTAAGATTTAATTATTAGTTTAATCTTAGTGAGTAGAAGTTATTAAAGTCATAAGAATACTATGAGTTTGTTATTTGAAATAGTAATAAAGGAGGGATAGTGTTCTTATGCCATTGAGGTAGTATCCTGTGGGATATTGGCTCAATGTAATCTATCTTGTCACCTGTATTTTCACTTCAAGTCTCATGAAAATATTAAATATTTATTTAATTTATTTTTAATATAGGGTATATGAGCACAGACTTTCACACCACCCATCTCTCTCCACTCTATCTAATAACACTGATACACCTAAACACATATATGCTGAAAAGATAAATAATCACCAATATACGTATTTCATGCTAAACCAGCAATCATCAGTTGGTCCAGACTATCATCTTTACATACATATATAGTATAAGTGCTCAGATATATATTAAGATAGACTATCCTCATAGTTTAATGGACAGGCTTCAATCCACTCCACACTCCAACTCTTCAACCGTCCATCCAATTGAAAATCTGATGATGGAATGCTCAAAGGCCACCCTGAAGCCGAGATTATTGTCACACCCATGTTGACCTAAGGTCAATCTGAACCCCACATGTACAGGACATAATCCATTTAATACATATGCAAGGATGGGCAGACATCTCTATAATGTAATAACTGAAACACAGGCTTGTTATATACCTGTGGCTATATATATATATAATTAGATAGAGTGGAGAGAGATGGGTGGTGTGAAAGTCTGTGCTCATATACCCTATACTACATATATATATAGCCACAGGTATATAACAAGCCTGTGTTTCAGTTATTAATTTATTTTTTATAAACTGAACCTTATTCGTATTTTAAATTTGAACTAGTGAAATATTTTAATTTTAATGCTGAAAATTTTAGTTAATAATTATTAACTGAGATAGAACCCTATCATATTTTATATCATATATTATCTGGAAGTGAAGCTGCATGAGGGCAAGGTCAGAATATATATATATATATTCATGATGATAAGCCGAATGTCAGTAATGCAGTATGGATAAACGTCACTTATGGCATTGAATAAGATTTACTGCTTTAAAATAAATGGCCCCTTGTTATAATGCTATAACTTATACAAATAATAGGTTATGCCACTATAATATATATAAAGAGAAGATTTCTTTTAATAAAATAAATGTATTAAGATTTTACACCCTCCCTTTTCTGTTATTTAAAATAATTCAATCCCATCTTCACAGATTTTGATAATAACTAGAATATTTAAATATTTGATATTTTAAGAGTATAAAAAATAAAAGAACCATCAGTTGTAAAGAAAACAACTAAGGTCACCCTTTCACAATTTAATAAATAATATTTTAACAGATTTCAAAGTGCTAATTGGCTTGAGTGATGGATTTACCACATGTAGAATTACTTTATTCTATTTGGAGTTGAACAAATAACAATTTTTTATAATAAACCAACATAAAATGTTGATTTATAAAAACATTCTGGTGAGTGTATTAATTAATCATACATTATATTTTGAGGGAATGTTAATAACCTCAATTCATGGAAGTTTACTTGAAAGAGGAAAGAAAAGGTTTTAGAAATTTAGCTTGTCATGTTGCTTGAGATTGGCATATTAATAATAACTAAAACAAATATATGGAATCAAGTAATAAATACATATAAATAAATGACCACACCAAAGTTAAAGAAAGTTAGAGCAAATGAGAGAGAAATAGATTTATAAAAGTTATTTGAGAGCAAATTACATTTTTAAATAGAAGAAAAAGATAAAATTAAGCATTTTAGTAGTTGTTTTGATCATGTTATAAAATATTTTTAGCCTATTTTTTTTTCAATATCCTAAAGGCAATTACACTCAATAAAACTGATTTTAGTATAGACACAGTTGAATCTAAGTAAAATGCTCTTTATTTAGATTCAAATTATAGTTGTTTTTGTTTTCTTTTAACAATTAATTACTTTCAGATATTTTATCTTTAATTACCTTTTGTCATCTAAAATTTTTAATTAAAAAAAAAAATTCACTTTCAAAATATCTAAATACCTTTGGCAGTCTCAACTTTTATTTTTAGCCATTACCTGCATTTAATAATTTTTATTCATTTCTTTATTAAAAGCACTTTATATTATATTGACATAAATATCCTGAAATTTATTTTTTTATTTTAGAATAGTAGCAATAAACTTGATCAATTATCTTTAGTTTAATTAATTATTCATTAAAAATAATATAAGAACTGCATTTGAAGGCATTCATCGTACCATTTATTTCTTTAATTTGCTATTGTTTTTTCAAAATTTTCAACTTAAATACCATATAAAACGTGATAGTTTACAAGCTTATTTTTTATTTTGACCAACTTTAAATTTAGCACCATGAATATGAATATCCTTCTTCAGCTGTAAAGTGCTAACTACTGTTATTATATAATACCTCACAAAACACACACACACACAAAGCAATTTTGATTTTTAAAGTTTTTTAAAAAAATGGAAATTTAAAATTAATTCCAGTGAATATTTAACAGTAAAAGCTGATGTACGAATATTACAGATGATTTTTCCATATTTTTAAGTCTTTATCATATAATGACACATATGATTATCACAATTTAAAAAATACTGTTATAATTTATTGCAATGTTGTGAAGTTTAGCACGATAATAAAGTAGCAGACTGATAAGTTAAATCCTTACTCAGTTGAGACAAGTAAGAAAAAGAAATCAGTGAAATTGTTGTTGTCAGTTTATCATTTTGTTGCTTGAACATGATACACAGAGTAACATTTAGCATCCACTTATAAATGAGTACAATCATTCTAATATTATAAGAAAAATAATGTTAAAGAATTTTGCATTAACTATACAAATCAATTTGACAAATATATATATATATATATATATCAAGCTGTTTCTTCAGTCTGTTTATTTGATGCCTTGTAAAGTTTCTTCTTTAATTTTTTTTGCAGCAGGCATTACAATCTGAGAGTCTTTAACTCTCTATTCTGTTTCTTCCTAGCCATATCTTTTTCATAATTAATTTATTTATGCTAGTTATATTACTATAATAAAATTCCCTATCTCTTAGTTTATTAAATTTATATAGCATTTATGTTGCACTGACTCCACTTGTATATCTTTTTTCTAATTAAAAAGATACAAACATATTTAAATTGATTCGTTATTCTCAATCTGATAATGTGCCAAGTTAAAAGCAGCTGCAATTTTTCTCCCTATCACTGAGATTTTTAAACTCTATCTACAATGTGTAGAGAAACTTTTGTAGATCATTGTTTTATTCATTAAAATGGCCCAATCATCAGCATACTGTAAATTTAGAAGCCAAGAAGATAAAATTATTGCTTTTGTTTTTTTATTCTAATCAAATTAAACTGTTATCAAATCAATGTTTTATTTTGGCCTTATATTACATGAAGATGCCTGTAAACTACACTGTCATAAAAAGTAATCTAATTATTAACAACAGTTTTCATTTGAATTGTCTCAGATTTTCTATTAACAATAGTAATTTTTGCTTTCACTCCATCATTTGATATTGCATATCATGAATAATCTTTGCTAGTAAGCAGCTAATCTCAAACATTACAACACACTTTTGAGTACAGTGAATTCAGAAAATCAATGAAAGCATTATATAAATTATGCTTTTTTCCCCAATATTTTTTTTACATTTTCTTGATTGTTGCGTCTTGATTTTTCTAAAACCATTTTTATGATTACAGAAAGTTGTCTTACCCTCTTTGTCTGGATTTTTTTATCCAAATCTAAATATATTAATACAACTGAAATGTCATTAAAAACCATTATCTCATTTTTGGTATTATTTTTTAAAATATTCTCTGTCTTTACATAAAATAGCATCTCACATGGATTTAATATGTTTATGATATCTTTTTTCAGATCCATAATGTGAATTTTAGTACACAGAAAATGATCTAAAATGACACATAATTAGAAAATGAGTGTATCTCTTTTGCAATGTTCATCCACCAATCATTTTTGAGTATACTTGATAGCTGCTAAAATTTCTATCTTTAAATCTGTACATTTCTTGTGAAGCTTCCTATTTAATTTATTGTTCTACTAAGTGGAAAATGTTGCATTTTTCTTTGTAGTCAATTCAATAATAATAGAATTATTGTCAGAGAAACAACTCAGAATTTTTCTTTCCAGTGAACCAAAAGAAATTTATTTGTATTCACATGGCAAGAATCATAAAAAGTTTGAAAATTCAAATGGCAATTTTAAAATTTAATGTGCTTTAATTTAGTACAAGTATTTGTATGTTTAGAATTAAACCTATTTTTATTTCAGCTATGTAGTCTTGAACAATCTCTATCTATATTATGAACTTTTATATTCTAACTTTTAACAATAATAGTATTTGTAAAAAAAAATTGCTTTAATTGTGGATGTATTTAAGTTTTTTTATACTGATTTTTCTGCAAACAAGTGTTTGATTCATTTACTGTGTAAAAATTCAATAACAGCAAATCCTTTGACTTTATAAAGCTAACATCATTATGTCCAACAATTTTGGATTAAGGTTTATTGTTTCTACCATCACATGCAATAAATATTTCAAAAAGAAACTTTTAGTATTTTAATGATATTAATGTGATAAAAATATCAAACAAAAAATAAAAGTGTTTTTCTCTTAACCTTTTCAATCTAAAATTGGAGCAGAAGCACTAATGAAATGAAATAATTAACACCACACAAATCAATTATTGTCATTAATCTTTTATTGATATGCTGGAATTTCTAATAATCTCACAGCAAATACAGTCTCTTTTCATTCTATGATTTGTCTTTTAAAAAAAAACTTGTATCCATCTATTTATTTACTGATTTTCCCCTCTCTTTTACAGATAAATTTTACTAAGAGCAGTTATATCAATCTTAAATCTTAAATTTTACTAAGAGCAGTTATATCAATCTTAAATCTTAATAGGATTTTAGCAACAAGTATTATTCTCTATTGAGGCTTAAAAATTTCACCTCTAGCAAGTAAAATAATCAGCTTTATTATTGCCACAATTTTCTGCTTTACTATCATTACTATTGTCAATTTGGAATTCCTACTTCAGTTTTAGAGCCTTATTATTGATTGTACTGCCCTATGTAATGTCACTACTAATGAATCTAATTCTGTGAATAAAAGAATAGAGAAGATTAGAGTCTGTATGTACTGCACAAGTTATTAAAACATGCAAATGACATTGTACAAACACAGAATCTCAATTAGCATGATGATATGGTTAATAGTATGAGAAGCACATGTAAATATTCCATGACTTCTTGAGTAACAGTTTATACAATTATTTAACATAAATAATGTTATATTCTCATTGTGGTTATATATATATATATATATATATATATATATATATATATAACCACATATTTTATATATATATATATAATATATATATATATATATATATATATATATATTTCATAGATTAAAAATAGTATGTTAAAGAAGCATTTTATGTTAAAAAAAACTATAAGATAATGGTATCCAACCTTTTAGCATTTCTGGATCATATTAGATATTTTGAACCACATATTAAATACACAAACACAATAGTAGCTTGAAATATTATTTATAATTGCTGTTTCTCCAAGTCACCATGAACACATTTAACATCTGAAGTTGTCAATTTTATTGTCTGTGCTTGGAAAATAAAACTGGAAGTCACACACTTCTGTAATACTGAAGCCATGCATGCATACAAATAGCAAGAGCATATGTATGTTTATAATAGTAACATTACAAAATGTAGTCACAAAAAATCTTATATTTTAAGTAAGTTTATGATATTGTATTTAAAGCCATCCTATACTACATGCAGACCATAAGCCATGGAATAGACTCCTCTGCTATAAGATAATAACCTCATATTCTATAAACATTTTAGAATGATGATAAATTCCTGATCACAGCATCTTTTAAATTATCTTTTAAATTATCATTCAATTGTTCTTGCAGTTGAAAAATAAACCACTTCCTGACTACTACTTGATTGTTAATAAGGTTGGCAATTATGGCAATGAAAGTTTCAATATATTTCCACTAACTTGTTTTGAATAGGTCTAAGATGTTTATCTATTAGATTAAGCTGTATATATATATATGGTCACGTGACTATTTTATAATAATGTGATCAGATATAAAAAATTTCATTATATAGTTTTACTATTACTGCGTTTGTAATTTATATTTATGCATACATATATATATAAATGGATTACGAAATAACAATAAAATTGTATAATGAATTTTATTTTAATCTATTTTATTTAATGCTCTTTCTTCAAACTGTTTTTCTTTCATGAAAATTTTTCCATCATATTTTTTATTATTATTTGATAAATAATTCAATATTTTGATTAGCCGTTTTTTCTCTTTTGCTTTAAAATATAAATTAGTTTCTTAATAACTAAATGTATCATTTATTTCAATTTTTGAAAAAGTCTTTAAAGAATTTCTCTTCCAGAATTATTTTTCTAATGCCATCTTATTCATTCCAAATATGAATGCAATGCATCTTTTTTTTTTAATTGCATTTATTGTTTTCGTTTCTGTTTTAAAGAAATAATATAAAAGAAAAAAATTAGACAGGGTAGTGTTGTTCGCTGCAAAAATGAAAAAGATGTTTCTAGCAGAAAATTATAGATTAAATAGTTTTGTGTTTATAGACATATGTTGAAAAAGAATTTATTGATTCAAAATGGAGTCAATAAAGTCATGAGAAGAGGTTAGATTTACTAGTGATGTAAAATATCAGAAATGTTTCAAAGTCTGAAAAACGAAATAGATTTGTAGTTTGCGTTATATATATAAATATATTGTATTGCATTTACAAATGCTTTAATACAAAATATGATAATTAAAATCCATATTTATTTTGCAAAATAGTACTTTATAATTACTATTTATAAATAAAAAGAAATTTATTGATTAAAATATAATAAAGTAAAAAGCACATATATGGAAAGAAAAGAATCGTATACAACTAAACATTAAAGCTCGTTACATTCAGAAATTAATTTTAAAAAAATCTAATCTGATGATTTAAATCTGAAAGGAAAAAAACTTATTAATTGTGAAAATAATATACAATAGCAAATGAATACAACTTGAAATTGCAAATAGCAATTATGATTTTAAATTTTTAATATTTAATTATTTCTTTTTTGCTTAATTTTTAGGTTCTTATTAAAACTGATAAAAAATACAAACAAATTTTAATACTGAAACACATTTCTATATAGATAAAAATTCAAATGTAAATAGAAATAATGTTCTATTCTAAAGAAAATGATTTTTTTTTAAATAAATAATAGCGCTCTTTCTCTATATACAAAAAAAGGAAAAAAGCCGAAAGAAATATTTTTTATTTTCTAATTTAATATTTTGACCTACATTTTAAAAAATATAATAATTGAGGACTTTATTAACATTGAAGTAAAATATGCAAGATTTTTTTAAAAATTCAAATTCTTCTCACAAATAGTTCTTATTGTGACAAAGATTTATTTGTTTTTCTTTGACATAATTAATATCTGATGGCTGCAATTATCTTCCATCTGGTTATTTTGACTAAAACTTTTGCAGTGAAATACTTCTGAGATTTGAACTCAAATGTTTAATAATCCAACAGAGACATCGTTCAATTTTCATAAATCCTATGCATAGGACAGAAAAATCTTTCATTCTCAAGTCCATATTAAGCCAACAGTCAAGGCAATTTTACCTTATATTTTTTCTGCCATTGTAGACTAAGTGTTAAATTCCTCATTACTTTATTATAACAAGTTCAATTACATCTCTTATAATAAACTCTCAACTAAGACTGCATATATATATATAAGAATAAATTATATATATATATATATATACAGCAGGTAATATATATATATATATATATATACAGCAGGTAATATGTAATAAAATATATTCCACAAGAGTATGTGATAATATGTTAATACATTTTAGTATAAAACAATATTTATTATGTATATTTGCATGTCTGTTTATATTTTGAGGGAATTTTATTATCATAATACTTTGGGGGGGGGGAATTATTTTTTATCCTTTTATTAATTAAACCTCTTAAATGTTTTCATCACTTGATATCATCAAGTCTTGTATTTTAGAATAAGAACTAGAAAAATATATTTTTTGGTACTTTGGTATTAGAGGTGCAACATGGAGCATGTATTAGTCCTACTGCACTTGTTCACATTCATTTATATACAATCCACTTGTATCTTTGTAATCTTTGAATATGACCAGAATAACATGTACATGGATCTTGTACATGCCTTTTTTTGTTTGGAAAAAATGTGTATACAGATCTTGCACATGATATTTTGGCAAGATTTACAAAGTTATTGGGAGTGGGGGTTGATACGAATGAGAAACAAGTGCAGTAGGTCTAATACATGCTTCATGTTGCAGGATTAAAAATAACTAAAAATTAAAACATAAACATATTTATTATTTTCTATAAGAAATGTATGATTTTGAACAAGACATTTAAATATGTATGACTTGGACACTAACAATTTTTAAGAATGACATCTGAAATAAAAAAAATATGATTTGTGATTTTAATGAAATGATGACATTACATAAAAAAAAATTGTTAGTTTAAATATGCACTAAACAAACAGTAAATGATTTTTGGGTTTTAAATAATGAGACATACTAATATGTGCAAGTTGGACACTAACAACTTTTTAGAACGACATTTGAAAGCAAAAAGCAATGTGATTTGCAATCTTAATGAAATGACACCATTAAACAAAAAAATTGTTACAAAACAAACAGTAAATGATTTTGGTTTTTAAATAATATTTATAAAAACACATTAAGTAAACTCATACAATATTTTTCATGTAATATATAACAGGAATTGTCACCTTGAAACAAAACATTTAATATTACTACAGAAAATGAAGATCTCTACTAAAAAAATTTCCATGGGAAAATGTAGCACATGATTGCAGAGTATGCGGATTTTCAACAGAAATGCTAATAAATATATTTTTATAAACAATTTAAAACAAAAAAAGAACAAAAACCACAAAAAATACATATTATTATGAGACTTTTATTAGATTTTTATCCTGACAGAACTATTTCTTTTATATTGTTAAGTATGGCAGAAAGACATTAAGTAAAAATGTCAAAGTATTACAAAAAAAAGATCATGTTGATAAAGATAAAAACACATTTCCACACATATATTCACAGGGTTTATTTCCTTTCAATTTGATGTCATTGTGACATTAAACATTTATTGTAGGTGTGAAAAGGCCTGCTATCTCAACCTACATTGCAGTTCTAAAGTCAAAGTACCCTTTTTTCTGTAAACAAATAAAAAAAATCAGCCTCAGAAAACAATATTTTATTTCTAAAAATCTGTCAAAATTATAGTAACAATATTTACATGAATTATTCAAAAAACCCTTTGAATGTCCTATCTAATCCTTCGTTAAGAATGCTGATTTAAGTGCAATGAGTAGAGTGTTTCCACTGTATACTTTATGATTTTCAACATAAAAATTATTGTACTATAGTTAAACTGTTAAGGCATAATTTTTGATACATGAATATTTTATTTTTTCAATCTGTAACTGAGTGCTTTTTCCAAATTGTTATGCATAAATTGGATAGCACTATTATTGATCATTTTTTTATAGTTTGTAATATTTTAATGCATTACCAACATTACTTGTGGACTTATCTTTTAATAATGATCTCAAAGTGCATCTATCCTCAGTATTACATTATTGGAGATTTCTTTCTTTTATATAGCTGATGTCATCAGTAGACATGTCCTCACTGATACAATTACAATTAAGTTATATATATATATATATATATATATATTGTAACCGGTTGGGTTACATGGTACACCCATAATAATATAGTGTGTGTGTGCATATATATATATATATATATATATATATATATATATATATATATATATAAAGTAAGGGAAAAGTAGAAATAAACACAATAAATTTTTGTAGACATTTTTCTAAATAAAATAATAATAAGTAAAGGGTTAAATAACTCTGGGTTTAAAATAAAATTTCATTTTGAAATTGATATTTTAAAAAAGGTCTGAATAAATATAAATATTGTATTACTATAATTATTATTCTGATTGTGAAATGTAAAAACACAATACTTGTTTTTCAAATTTTTTTAATTAATTAAAACATGTATATGTTTTCAAAGGGATTAGAGAGCTAAAAATAAAACTCTGTTTTCATCGGGATGTTGTTATCACCTTAGATGATTTTATAAAAGGGCTGATAACAAAATTAGCTCCAGTCTGGGTAATGACTTTTGAAGAGAGCAGTTTGAATTGTAGTTTTTTGTGAGAGCTGAACAGAACAGCTTGGCTACTAAAACTTTTTAAGTGGCAGCAATTAGCTGATCAAAATGGATAGCTGCATTTTGTTGTTGGCTGTAGCAGAGAGTTGGCAGTCCAGTTACCATAAACTGATGTAGCTGAAGGCAAGATAATAGACGGTTTTCCTTAGCAGGAGTTTGAATTCACATGGAAAAAATGACCCACTTTTTATGCTTAAATTCATCACCTGAAATCTATCAAACCAAGACAGCTGCTTGCCTGGAATAATCCTAGATAGAAAGAGACCAACTACAAATCAAGATTTTACATGGATTGCATACTTTTACTTGATGATGACAACAAACATGGATTATATTTTTCTAATGGACCAAAAGAACCAGCTTGCTAAATAAATAATTATATATATGCTGACTATCTAAAGGCAGAGAAGCCCAGATAAATATATATACAGCTGTGATGAGTAGAGTTATATATAATAACAAAATTTTAAATAACTTCTTCAGTAAAATGACATTTTAAAAGTAATACGTGATGTTGTACTTTTTATGTTTATGGTGAGTGTATAGTTGAGTAGGGCTGTCTGGATGTGGTGTGTTTATGGTGCTCTGAAGTATATGCTCAGAACTGTCTAGACCTAGATATTGAGCTCCCAGTGTAGTCCAGTGGTGTATATGTAGGCCTCATGAATAGGACTTGGTCTCATGAATAGACCTCATCTAAAGCCCCTAAGATTCACAAGAGATGAGCAGGGCTGGCTCAGTGCCTGATATTTTTCTGGATACTATTTCTTGTGGATGATCTGTCTAGGTACTTAGAAGGGGCAGTGCTTAAAAATTAGGTATTTTCTCATGACATCATGGGGCATTGTGTACTTAGTCCATGCTTGACTATCTACTTATCATGGCATGAAGAGCTTCCATTTACATATTCATTTTTTCTCTCTCACCTTGCCTGCTTCATCAGCATTAACTAATCAAGCAGAAAGACATTTTGAAATTTATATTTTCTTAATTCTATAAAACGATTTTATCTTTCATTTATTGAAAAAAAAAAGTAGAGAATCAATGATTCAATAATTTAATTTAAAAAAAAAAAACGTTGATAATTAATTAACAAATAACTGTCAAAAATTGACTGTACCTTTTTTTTTAAAAAGAGAACTTATAAACTGAAAATAAATTGTAAATTATATCTATGTTTTGTTTATACACACATATATGCATGAAATTTATATGTTTTCCAAATGAATTATGAAAAAATATAATATTATTGTAACAAGTTGAAATAGATAAAAGTCAGTGTGTGTATATACATGCACACTCATATATGTAAAATTTTAATATTTTTTTTGATTAAATGTCAATTCATATTTTAATATTAATTGTACATTAGAAATTGTGTCTCTGTGTGCACATATATGTAAATCAATGTAAAAATTTGGATTTTGAATAGTAATTATGTAAATCACAAATGTAATAATTATTATATGTTTAATTGAAATGTCTTCATCCTGCATTATAAAATGCACATCTGTGTACGAATATATGTATGCATTTATAGATACCCATTAAGAAATAATGCAGTTAATGTGATAACTTGAATTTTATAGTAATATTGTAAATTACAGTGTAATGACTTTTATTATTGTATACTTTTCAAAATCAGAGCCTTATCCTATAAGACCTTAAATATCGTTTTTTTGTTATTAATAATTTTTTTATTGTACAAGACTTAATTTTAATGTATAGCCACATAGACCTTAATTTAAATTCGTTTTTATTGCTATTAATAAACTTATATTTAATTGTTAAAATTGTATTCCATTATCTCTTGGTCACATACAGTAATAGAGCTTGTGTTCTCTGGGCTAGATTCGAGCATGGGATGAATATATAAATGGAGATGTGCATTTAGTACTTTGGGGCATCCAGAGATGATCAATCATCATCCTGGTTGGTGCAAAAGAGGATACTCTTTAAAGCCCATGTACTATATTTTATTTTAGTTCAGTCTTGTTAAAAATTTAAGTTTATAGTTGGCCAGTACATTAATGGTACTAAATGACCAGAGCATTGATGATGATCAGCATATTTTAATGTCCCAGCATTATTGCTTGATTCTTATGTATTCTGATGGATGGGCACTAAGCTGGTACATCCAAGTTATGTTTAAAATAATTGCTTAAGCTGGCAAAGGCTCAGTAGTTAGCCTGGTCTAAAGAAGACCCATTTCTAATCCAGCCACAAGGTTGACTGTTGTTTTATATTTTTAATGGTTTAAATCCAGCCACAAGATGGACTGTTGATTTTATTCTGATATATTGTACTAATTTGTTTATTCCTATTAATGATGATGATGGATGGTTGGTTCTCTTAATATTTACTTATACTTTTATTTTATGATAATGCTGGTTGATTAATTATAATTTAGCTGCTCTTCTGAATTAGCTGGCTGATCTCCCATGATCTCAGAGATCTCTTGATCTCATGCTTCTTATAAAATACTATATTACTTATAGATAATTTTTCAAATTATTGATATTTGTATTTCATTAAATGGACTGTGAGTGCTGATGATTTGCCATCACACCAGTACAAACTCTGATACCCTATCTTGTTACAATATATATATATATATATGTATACATAGATATTGTAACAATATATATATATATCTATATATATATTGTACAGGATGGAGAATCCATCCTTTCCTTTCTTCTACAGTCTCAGAATAGTTTTAAAAAAATCTCTTTGACTTAGTCTTTGCTTAAGAAGTTGTAAATAGGTATTTATTATTATTTAGTTCAGGTTTATTTATTTATTATGATATGTGCTTCATTATGTGATGATGGGATTTTTAATAGCAGTGAATATATATAAAATTCACAAGTGTGTATATAAAGAAATAATTGTTAGCAGTAGAATTTAAATTGCTAAATATAATTATATTGTACCTTTAGTTAATTATTATTTTTTTTTTTAATTATAAAAGATGTAGTAATATTATTCTGGTTGTTTAGTTATTCATTTGATTTGTAAATTACAACATAAATTTTTCAATGTAATATATATATTTTTTATTGACATTTTGTTTTATTTTGTTATTTAAAAAAATATTTTTAAATCACTAAACAATGGCATTAAAAATCTTAAAATCTGCATGTAAATTTATAATAATAGGCTAAAAGAAATTGCGTGGAATGCAGAACAGAATCATAATTATTAGGATTATTAATTAATAAAAAAAGAAAGGAAGAAGACATAACTTTCATTCATCATTTCCCCAAATTCTTATTATAAATCTCATTACAATAATTATTGGATTAAGGTTTAGTACTAAAGATGGTTTGCTAAGTTCAACTTTTATCATTTTGGGGTGATTTGCCTCCTCTTCTTGCCAATCTATCACCATTAGAAGCTGTGAAACGTAAAACCTAAAAGTAAACCAGCGTTCATAAATAAGTTTAAAAAATAGCTATTTATAATTGTATTTATATACCCTATTATAATTTCCAAATTTTTTAATGATCCAAAGTAATATTTAACTTAACTTCTATATAATTGAATATCAAGGAAATGACTGAAACCAATTGTTTTAATAACAAAAGACAAATCTATACATTCACTGATAATATGTACATATTTTTAACATCACTTTGAATCATTTTTAAGAGAAATAAAATAAGTGAAAGTGCTTGAAGTAACTGGCTGATATTAAAATGAAGGGACACTAAAGCAGTTAGATGGTAACTAAATTTATCTTATTTTTTTATTATCTATTTTTTTTATGTAACATTTAAATATATCTTTATGAAAGAATATACAACTGAAATATTTGGAAACTAACTTATAAATTTCTTTTGAATGTTAAAATCTTAAGAATGATGAAAGTCGATTTTAGTATATATATTTGTTTATTTATTTTAAAGACATTTTATAGCTTAAACTATATGAATATGTTGTAATTATAAATATATATAATATGGTTTTTTTTTTACTTTTTTTTTGATTTCTGTTTGTGTACAGGTGTACTAAATAATAAATGTCATTTGTCAATTTAAAATGGAAAGCAATAATTTATATTTCCTTGCATAGGAGTTGTATAAATATACAAATTTTATAGAACTGTATTTATAAATAATATCATTGTTTAATAATTATCTTAGTTCTTCATTTATTATTCACACAATTTGTTTGCATTTTATTCATGTCCACCAATTCTCATAAGTTAAAATATTTAATATTCCATACTTGTGTGCATTATATCTTAGTGCCAATATTTTATATGCTAATCATTATCTTTATTTATATTTCAATCGATTGATTTTTAAATTTATTTGTTGGTGCAGACATTACTTATTGTTTATTGAGGTTAAAATTACGGTTATAACTTTAGTCAACTATTATGAAGTTTTTATCTTGGTATTGTTAGTTGTAGCATGGCCTTAGCATGTCAGGCCTTGTTTATTATAGTTATTATTAATGTGTTGGATGGAGTGGATAAATACCCCATCTGTATTGCAATTGTCCATGAGTTGATAGTGCTTATGTTTCCAGTGATTGTAATCACATATTTCTAGATACCTATTGTTGTTTTTTTCAGTGAGCCTCTCCATATATTTTCCTGATGTGCTGAGACAAAGGTCCAAACATCCTATTTGGTCTCAAATGTAGATGTTATTTTGGAATCCACCATGCTTTTGATATATTTATGCTAGTTGCTCTGTGGAGTCTTCTTTTTGATCTATCACTCATAAGGTTTAGTTAAAACTAAATTTTCCACCATAGTAGGTGAGGTTGTTTATATTTTTAATATGTAATGTCAAGATAAGTTTTTTTAAAGGATGTGATACCTTTAGGATGCACTCAGTTATGTTAGTGCTTTAAAGTATAAGAATGTCTGTGTTTTGTGCTATCATGATTTGTAATCATTCACAAAACAACTAACAATATTTTGTAATTGTAAATGTTTAAATTTATAAGCATATGGCCAGTTGGTATAATTCACACATCTTATGTATATGCTATGATCATCCAGAACTTTTCCAATGAATCTGTAAATCACTTAGTTATTTTTAAATATTTATTTAGATGATTTACATTATGGGGACATTGAATTTATAACTTATGGGTATAAATGACTTCTGATAAATGACTCATTCATTGAATCCATTTAATATTTGCTTAATTCAGCCATTTAGTTATTTTCTACTTTAAAGTAGTATTTATATTTAAAATAATATATTAAAGAAATCCACTTATGATTTAAATTACTAATTTAACAAGATATCTACAATTTGTTTATTTATTTGTGTATTTATTTAATTTCATAACAACTTATACAATTTCTATGTGAATATAAATTGCAAATTATAAGTGTTATTGTTAAACCTGGTATTTGATTTGCATATAAAAAAATAGTATTTGAAAAACAAAACCACTATTATGTTTTCCAGATATATATGTGTTTATGCTATTGTATACATCTAAAATCACAAATTTGAAATAAAGTTATGTCATTTGTTTTATATAAAAGAATGATTTTGAGTTTTATTTGAGATTTATTAATCTTTTTTTTCTTTATTTTTAGTACAGTTCCACAAGCTAGCAGATATGAAAATATTAAATTGTTGGTAATTTCTCTTGAATAGATATATTTTGGATTCAATAAAATTCCTTTTGTTCCAAATTATATTTGGTATATAATTAATTGTGAGTTAAGTTAATCCTGAGAATTAATTAGTAACGTACTCTAATCAATGTTCTATGCTATGAAGTTTGTTTTATATAGTTAGCCATAGTAATAGTATATTTTTAATATATTCATTTTGAAGCAATTTCTATTCTCTTAATATATGTATAACATGCTATTATATAAGTTATTACCCTTCTTATATGTATCATATTTATATTGAATTGAATGATGGAAGATATGTTATTGAAGCAGTCTGATCTGAGTTCGATCCTAGCTTCATGACATCTAGCCTTAAGCCCACTTCAAACCCTAGTACTAACCTTAAATTTCCGATGCAATGGGGCTTTATATGTTCAATACATGCTAATCTCCATAAAGAATAACTTATTTCATAAATGTGTATTCAAATAATTAGTTTCAGATTTAAATTGATCAATTCTATTAATAAATTCAAGATAGAATTATTCATGAATTTATATATTATAACTGTGTGGATTGTGCATATATATTTGTAAATATTTAAATATATATAATTATTTAAAAGTTTCATTGCATCGGGAATGTTTAATTTTATTTTTAAATAATTTGTTAAAATTTTATTGATTAAAAGCTACATTCTTTCGATAAGCTTTCAGATTTTCCCTTTCCAAAATCAACAGTTAAAGTTTTATTAATTAGAAAAAAAGATAAGGATTTCCTAATTAAAATCATTTCTGATTTTAAGAATTCATTTTATAATTAGAAAATGAATTCAAGTTAATGAGTTTGAAAGCCTTATCGAAGGAGTGTATCTAAAAACATTGATAATGAAAGAAGCGCTAGCCTGAAGGCATCAGAGGACAGTATATATAGCTCTGAAAAGTTTGGAAAAAGAAGCTATCTTTGTTGTAGAGAAGTACAGTAAACTCTGTGCATTTTAAATAGTGTTTCGATCATGGTAAGGGGCTAAACTTCAGGAATCTGGCTATCGGTTCCTGAAGTCCACTGAAAATCTTCAATGGAGCTGCGGAATCTTTTCCAGACAAATCATGCTGCCAAAATCAAATAAAATGCTGTTCAAGTAATCAACTAAATGTGTGCCTATGTTTTTACCAACTCAGACATGTAACCTAAGAATCCAGCCTGGAAGAAATGGGTAATATATTTCCATAATGAAATTCCAAACTTTACTTTACACTCCCTTTAAGAGCTCTTTCCATTCTATAAATGTCATAATCTCTGTGTAATAATCTCTGTGTAAACTTACTTTTATTTATGCTATTATATCGTAATTCTCTCAACTTCTAGTCTTTAACTTTCTCTTTTCTTACTTGGTGGTGCATTTATTATATTATATATATATTTGTGTAATTTATTAATGTTGTTATTTTAATTATATGCCAATAATCTTTCGACTCGATAAACTCCTTTGTTCTATTAGCCTTAAGTACAAAATATAATATTAAATCTGATAATAATTCTCACCCATTAGAACTAGATTTATACAGTTCTATCAATCATTGAGTCGAAAGAAATTATTAAATGTGTGTTATTTTTATAATTGGCTAATAATAAATTATTAGCTCCGTTTCTAATCTATGCCACCGCTATTTTCTCATTCCACTAATATTTATTTATTCAAATATAATCTTAAAATGTTTTTATTGCAAAAGGGCCAAAAAGGAATCAAATATATTCTAATTCAAATTTCTGTTACTCGCTATTAAGATTCAGGAAGGGCATGATGATTGGGGCATGATTAATATGATTTACAAATACTTTAAAATAGTTTTCATTAAAAGCTCATTTGACTTTAATTAATTTGATCAAGTCATCACATAGAGCATTCTATATGGGCTTTATTTTTCAACCGATGACTGTCAAGTCATGATCTTCAACGTTGCTGACGTAGGGCTATCGTTCATTTTGCATGCTTGTTGGTAGTAATATCTCTGTTATTTCAAATAATTGAGGAAGAAAGCACCTTCTCCCCTGTTCATGTTATAATTGGAACACCAAGGGCTTGTAGTTATGACTTGGACTGTTTTCCCTCATGTTTCACATCTCAAAAGGGCAGTAAGACTTGTGAAAGACAAGCCGCCATGAGACTTAAATTACCGACCAGCGATTATCTTTCATTTTCTAGCTCATAATTTGTCAGCACTGTTACCTCTCTGTTCCAGTAAAGCCCACTCCAATGCTTGTAATTTGTGATTAAGTGATTTCAATTAAAGTCAAACAAATTCTCAGTTATATTTAATTAAATAAGTTTTCCAATCAAGATTAAAGTTATGCCCTAAAATACGTATCTTGCTCTTCATGAATGGATTTGCGAATGTGAAAATAAATATCACATTCCTTCGTATAAAATTAAAGTAATAACTTCCATTACTAATGAATACCTTTATCTGCCTTTATTTTCTTGTTGGGGGCATAGTCATAGACTTTCAAATATTGTGTAATACTCATTGGCATATAATAAGGACAGCCACTCTTATTATTATTATAAATTCTGTTAAAGGCTAGAGATGATTAATATAATCATTATTTAAAATTCAAACAAAACAAATTATTATTATTAAATATTTTCTAAACACACTTGGTTTCTTCGTTCTTAATTCTTTTATAATTATTTTAATGTTAATGCTCGCTGTCTGTGTTGGCAACCCGAACATATACATATGATTCTATTTAAAATTATTTTTAGTCAGTTTATTATCAGATATTAATGTCAGTTCAGGGGTCTCTGATCCTCACCAACTGTTGAGCTAGTTTCTTGGCACATAGCACTGTGCCGTCGATTTATACTAATCTGAGCTAGTGAGTTGGGTTTGAATTCAGTTTGATTCAGCTTAGTTTGGGTCTGACTTGCATTCAGGTGGTGGGTTTTTTGACTGGTACATTATTTCTTCTTGCATGGCACATACATTTTATGATAATTGGAAAGTTACCTTGAAGCTTGGTTAATTTATGGGTGCCTCATAGATATATTTTATTCAACTCTTTTCTTTAGATAAATATCATTTTCCATTACAATATATATATAAAAGACATTTTGCGGGTATATTGATATACCAACATTTTGACTTGATCACATAAGTCATCCATTGGGTGATAAAAGGTAGTCTTTCTACCTTTTATCACCCAGTGGATGACTTGTGTGATCAAGTTGAAATGTCAGTATATCAATAACCTAAATTTTTTAACACAGATTAACACGCAAAATCTGTCTTTTATATATGCAGCCTGTGAAAATCTTTGTATTAACATATGTATGTTGTACCAGAATATTATGATACATGAGTTTGAACCTTCAATGTTTATTTCAGCAAAAATAGAAGGAGCATTTTCTTTAATAAAAAATAAAAATAAATTTAACCCTTAAACCGCTAATTTTATCATTGGTTGTATCAGATAAAAATCAAATCTTTTAATTGGCCAACTCACAAACTGAAGACAAAGCCTATTGTTAAAACATATTCGCCTATAATATTAAATTCAACTCAGATACGTTTATAAAAAGTATATAATTAATTTTTCAGGTCATGAAGAAAACGAAAGTTCTTTCAAAAATAAATTGCTATTTATTTATTCTAAGATATTCTATATCGGTAACATAAAAGTTATAATGTAAACAAAAAGATCGACTTTTACGTTATAGAAAAGTAAATATTTCTTTTTACTACATCTTCAATATATTTACTTAAATCTTCAATATTTTTCGAAAATAATTTTGTTTTTTTATTATTCTCTCTGAAAATTATGTTTAATTTCCATAAATATTATTTAATAATAATTTAAATCGTATTCGAAATGAAAATCTCAGCGTTTTTCTTTATTTTCTTTGATCAGGCAGTTTCTTTGTTCTTTCCAGCCAATCAGAATGTCTTTTTCGGCTGAGAGCATGCTAAGAACCAATCACAAATAATGTTCCTTCTTTGTTTAGGTTTAAATGCGTTTTTTTTTATTTTTTACTTCTAAAATAAATCGGAAGATGTCACCATCGTACAGAACTTTTAAAAACGAATTCAATACATATTTAACGAATTTTATCGTATAAAAACGAACTAAGTTAGAGTGATTTTAGATGTCGACGAGGAGTCTCGTCGAGCGCGGGAAAAGGGTTAAATTGTATTTAATTAATGGGTTCCAATAATATAAAATATATATATATAATCCTGTGTGGCTCTATATAATTTAAATAAAGTGTTCCAGTTTATTAAACCTTGAAAAATAAAATGAAAAACAAATAATAATAACTTAATAACATTTTTTTTTAAAAAATTAAATATTTAATAGAAAGGAAAATTTCCTGTGTTGTAACTTATTTTTGTAATTAGCAGATAAACAGATTGACAGATTTAATAATTTAATTCTTTGGTAAATAACAAAATTAGATTAATTAAAAACCAAAAATCAAGATAAGTTAAACTTTTATTATTTAGGTTTGTGTGGATCTGATCACATTATCAGAAATTATTGGCTATAAAATAAAAGGGTCTTCGTTGTACTTTCTTTTTATGTTAGCAGCTGACTTAGAGGAAGGAAACAAACTTATCACTAGAAAAAAAAGATTCAACCACTGCCATAAAATTGCTTTTGATTATTGAACCTAAAGTATCAGCTCACTTGTAATATACAGAGATGGAAAATAACAATTTCTATAATAAAAGAGTTAATATGAATGGCTAAAGCTCAACTTTGATAAATACTTACTATATTTGTTCACCAGAGATGTCTGTTCATTGGTTAGAATATCCTTGCCTGCTAAATATATAAATAGTCTGTTGAGAAGAGTGAGAATGAAATTTAAGTAAAAGAAGTAATTTCATAGACAATCCTTTCTAAAAGACCAGACTATCAAACAAATATAAATTATTATAATACATGTGTACATTGTGGAAAAGATAGTATATAAACTAGTAAGGAGGCACCAACTATTAGCTTTGGAAGTGAACTTTAACCAGAATTATGACAAGTATGCAAAGTGACCTTGAATATGTGTGCACATATCAACATGTCCAAGTGTTAGCAGTTGTAAGGGGAAAAAAATACATGTACCTTGAACTATAAGCTGAAGTGATTTTTAAACCATAGGTGAAAATACATTAATTAATTAATTATATTATTATTTTTTATTAATGTTAGCAATTTGTATTTAACATGATTTTAAATATTTTCATTTATGATTATGAATTGTAAATAATTATTGTTGGTTTCCATATAAAAAGAAACTGTTCTTTATTTCTAGAAATTTAAACATGATATTTAATGTACCTTTATAACTAGTGTCATTAAATTGTTAATTTTATTATAATCTCATCTTCTTATTCCTAACAGCCTATCAAATTATTCCTAACCTATTAGAAGTATGTGCATGCATGATTTATATATAACTAATTATCTAACAAAAAAATTAAAAGCTAAAATTTATGGATAAATACAGGTCTTGAAATTAAGAATCATAATAAGGGTTAAGGTATTATATGGTGCTGAAATGTTGAGGAGTAAGAATATGGCTGGTGCTCATTAATTACAATTTTTTTTTACCATGTGATCTATTGGCTAACCACTGATACAGTTATTATATATATATATATATAATTAAGCTTAGTAAAAGAGATTATTAGTCTAATAAGCTGTATCTTTAGTCATTATAATTAAGTATTGTGTGTGGGGCTGGGTAACAACCAAATACCAATAAGCCAACTGATACAGAAATGATTTGATGGCAATACCTTATGTTAATGGTTAATCAACAGTTAGGAGATAAGTGATTGGTACAATATATATATATATATGTGTGTGTGTGTGTGTGCAAAAATTGGTACAATATATATATATATATGTGTGTGTGTGTGTGTGCAAAAAAATCAAGTTGTACATCATGTGACTGAATTTAATAAGCTTGTATTACAAATGTTATATAATGGGAATAAGGATATTCAGAAAAATTTGTTAAGAGCTTTTCACATTCATTATATAATATAATATGTTACAAAGAAATCAAGTCATATGTCACATGATCTAATTTAACAAGCTTGTATTACAAATGCTATATATAGAGCTCACAAATAAGCTCTTAACAAGCTTTGCAGAATATCCCCAATCCCAAACATATTCTGCAAAACTTGTTAAGAGCTTATTTGTGATATATATATATATCCAGATATATTGGGTACATATATATATATATATATATATATATATATATATGCAATAGTCCTAACTTCATAGACAAAATTATTTATGACAAATAATAACACAATTTTTTATTATTGCTTTAAATACTAACTGTTTATAAAATATATTTATTTATGCTATTTGTTTTTTGTTAACTAATTTGATTTAAAGCTGTAATTATTTCATATAAGCCTTTTTTAAAAAAATTAATTTAGTTATTATAAAAATTAATAGAATTTATAAATATCAAACTTGAATTTTATTGCATGATATAGCCCCAAATTTAAGATGCTATTCTACTTTATTTTATGATATCAATAGTTGTAATGGTTATAAATGGTTTCAAGAAGCAAGCAACAAGATATATATATATATATATATATATATATATATATATATATATATATATATATATATATATATATATATATATATATATATATATATATATATATATATATATATATATAGTTTTTTGAAAGTGAAATTTTAAATTTGAACTGATTATAAGAAAAAGCAATTTTATTTTATAAATTTACAGAATGCTGTTATTTCAAAGGATGATTTGCAGAAAGTTTTTAATGTTTGAAGGTGGCCTATAAAGAATTAGGTATAATTATTAATATTCAAAATATTATAACAATAAGAATATAGAATTTTTGATAATGATTCATTTTCCAGATTTCTCATTATGTTGTCAATAAATAAAGTTGTAAAGATTAAAATAAATGATGTTTTGTTGGTTTCATGTTTATTCGCTGTTATACACCAATTCTATCACAGTAAAATCAAAGTGACTCTAAAGACATATATGTATATATGCTAACAAAGATTAATATATTACCTCTAACTATGCACACATTCCCAGAAAGGAAAAGTATTTGTATTCAAGTGTCATCCAACTTTTGGATAAGACAACTAAATTGTAAACGCATGCACATTTATTCTCATTATAACACCACCTATAAAACTCAAGTCAATGGCAATATAAACTCTGTCAGTTTATGAAAAGTCAGTATATTATTTAATGATATTATTATTAATCATATATATAAAAGGAATAGTGAATTGCGAATAAAAAACTAAAATTATGTTTTAATAACAAAATATTTAATTAACAGAATATTAATAATAATTTATATAATAATAATAAGAAGAAGAAGAAGAAGAAAAAGAAAAATAATAATAATAATAATAATAATAATAATAATAATAATAATAATAATAATAATAATAATAATAATAATAATAATAATAATAATAATAATAATAATAATAATAATAATAATAATAATAATAATAAAAATGAAGCTTTTATATCTATTCAATCCAGAATTCAACCATATCACTAAAAATAATAAAAATCCATTATATTTGTTTCTTTTTTCTCTTTTTAATTAAGTTTATCTTCTAATTACATTTTAAAACTTAATCTCTTGCTTATAATGTTCATAGATTAAAATCTTTTATTCCAAAAACAAGGTAATCCCAAGTTAGATACAATAAATTAATTATATTTAATCACATATTTTTAAATCGGCATAACAAAAACTTAAAATACAAAAAAGAGTTTTTATAAAATATATTAGGTTTAACAAATCATTAAAATCAGTCAACATTTAGACAATCCCAATAACAATCAACAATCTCAACCTGTTGTCAAGGCAACCTCCTTTTAACAATAAATGATTAACAATTATGAAGCCATTATTCTATTTTATACATTTCATTTTCCTCCCTAGTTATCAATCGTTATTATGTAATGTTCAATATTATTTACTAAGCATAGAGATCATATATAATTAAAGGTGGAAATCATTTCTTTTTAATTACATAAAATATTTATTATCAATCTTTTGAAATTAATTTATTGTATTAATTTCAGGTAGCAAAGCTAAATCCTGGAGTTTGTTAAAACAGCTGTGTACATATTTTTCTATAGCTTTTAATTATATAAATTTAACAAAATTTGCTAGTCTTTGAGTAATATCTCCTCCTCCCCAATTGTGTAAGCTTTGGTTGCCAAAATTATATGAAATATCTACTTAGTTTGCTTTATTAACCCTTATATAAATGTATTCAATAATCTTTATTAGAAATCAATTACATTATCTGCTAAGAAAATGGTTATTTATTTTGGAGATGGAAAAATAATAAGTTTAAACCTATGTACTGGTACCATAATGTGTTGGTACAATATATAAAAGTTTCAGTTGCATTTAGATATTACAGAAATTATAAATCCTCTGAGGTTTGAAATTGTCAATTTTAAGCAGTTTTTATTTTGCTGGAAATATAAATAATCTATTCATACAACTTATAATTGTTAAGATGCACTTCAGTACTTATCAAGGTTAGGCAGTGAATAATCCAACAAAGTTTGTTAGATGATTGTCATTATTAGGACTGTCATTTATTTATTGTTAAGTTTCATGCATACAGGAACTAAATTTTTAAGCTTACCTGGGTCTTTTATAGTTTACCCTTTAATTATTAGAAAACTACTTTCAACAACAAAAGAACAAAATAATATCTTTTTAGCTGCACTCAGAAAATTTGATAAACAATATTAATTAATCTTAATTTAACAAAAAAGATTTTTCATTTTCTAAACAAGTAAAATAATTTTAAGAAATATATTATTTAGAAACAAATAAATACAATTAAAAGAAAATTTCAAAATCAATTAATTAAAACAAACTAAATGTGATTTTTAAGCTTGGCATTATAAAATCCATTATTATATTTATAATCAAAACTAAAGAAAGAAAATAACTTATTTTTCCTTTTACAATTAAAGAGAAAATGTTATATTTATGCAAAATAAAGTATTTTAAAACAGTTTATATGACAGCGTGGTTTCTGTATTATATATATGTAAATGATATATTTTCCGGGTTTCAGCGAAGTATAATTTTTATTATAAATATACGACATTTGGGCTTATTTCACATAAGCGATCAACAAGATAATAAATATTATAGAAATGGTAATAATAACCATCATTATATTAAATTTACAATGGAAACAGAATCTGATGAAAAAAAATTTTTTTATGTAATCGTCACCAAGAAACAAAATAATCTTTTATCATTTTCAGTTTTCAGAAATACACAAAGTGATAAATACCTTTAATTTTCATCACATCATCATCCAATTCATATCTTTTCTATAACCAAAACTTTTTTTATTAGGCAATTAACCTTTCGTCTGATAAATCATATCTAAAAAAGAAATGAATCATATAAATAATGTTTATTAACTAATGATTATAATAATAAAATTATACACTAAACCTTAATTCAAACCCAAAATTAGAAACGAACTGAAGAGGAAATAACTGTTAGGGATTCCTTATATAAAAGGAATTACAGACAATATTGGGCATATTCTAAAATACTACAATAAAAGTAGTACATGCTACTTATCAAAAAAATTATCAAGATTTTAACCAAATCTAAAAATTCATGCCCTCTTGATATGTTTTCCAGTCTCTACATGGTTCATTGCTCTTCTTTTAATCATTACACTTGTCATCCTTAGATGAGGAGTTTCAATAACTTTGCCATGATAAACATTTGATGGCAATATTGTATTACCAAGATTTTTAATAAGGCTGAAACTGAATATGATTTTATAAAATTTTACCCATTATTATTTCAGTTAATAGACATTGTATAGTACTTTAGTAGAAATAAACTACATTTGTAATTTAAAATAAAAGTAAAATAAATGCTGTTGCATATTTTTATAAATCAAATAATAATTGATTTTTTTTTTATGTTTTAGATAATATATCATGAAATAAATGACTGTATTGTTTCAAAATAACCTCCAGACTAAGTATTAAAAATAATTAAGAATATATTATAGTAGGTACAAGCTTCTAAATTTATATATTAATGAACATTGAGATAAATATTGCTTTATTTTATTTTAATTTTATTTAGAAGTATTTTTAAGTTCATTAAGTATTGAAGGTATTAGTGATAGAATTTTGTCTGTTGGGTCTAAAATAACTTACATGATTTGATTATGTTATTTAAAAACTTTAATAAAAAAATCTGAAGAATATCTAACTAGATCTGAGAAATTACAAGCTAGAGCTGAAGAATTTTATAAAAAATTGACAATATGGAGAGTAAATTTGAAGAATTCTGTGCTGAATGCTAAAATTGAACAAGAGGAAAACAATGCATTTAATAATGAAATGAAAGATTTTACAAGGAAGTTGAATGTTTTTCAAAGTTTTCAACAAGAATTCAGGCAGGAGATAAAAGTTACTTTCAGTAAACAAAAAGATTTTATCACTGCTATTGAGAACACATATCAGATGTAGCTGAAAAAGCTAATGCTGATAGTTATAGTTTAGCTCAAAAATTAAAGCACTACATAAACACAGTTGCAATGGCCATGAAATATGGCATCACTAAATGTCATAAGAGTTTAATGAATTTATCAAAAGAATAGATAATTTAAACTGATACGCAAAACAGAATGACCTGAAAGATTTTTAAATACATTATTTTGTAAAAGTCTAGATACAAAATATTTTGATAGTATAAGTACAGAATTTTTTAATTTGAAATTAATGAGATAGGATTGAAAACATAATCCATCATGTTTATTTTATGATATTAAACATAGAAGTAGTACTTTCAAAACAAAATTTATACCTCTTTCAGGGGTTTGAGATCAGTGAGTTAGTAACATGATTAAACAGCACATGTTGAAGGCTGATTACCTTCTGATTAACAATTACTAACAAAAACTGTGCTTGTAAATTATGTTATTAAATTGAATCTACAATTGTAAAAGCACATCTTCAGTAATGGATGAAGGATAACAAAAATTCCAAAAATCCTTTATGGTGAACCAGAGCATAGTTTTAATGGAAGAGTCAAACTCATTTCCATTTCAAGGATTATGTGAACGATACTCTAAAAAAGTATAATGCCAAATACTTTTATTCAAAGTTATTAGATAGAATCTAGAGAGTTAGAATTAGGCAAGATGCTGAAATTTTTCTAAAGGTAATGTTGTCTGCAAAAAAAAATTGAATGACATTATTTTAAGATGTTTTACAAATAGATTAAATGACTGGACACCTTTTAATATTTGTGTACATATTTATGATTAGTAGATTGATTTATATAATCAACATAAAACTTTCCTTTAATTTTTATTTTGTTTGATTCTCTGGGGTTTTTTCAACAGTTGAATTACTAGTTAGATTTGTTATATGTTCACTATGTAAAAAATAATCTCTAGTCAAAAAATTCCCAAACTTTTTTCGGCCACAGACCCCTTTACCAAAATCTTTTTAAAACTGTTGACCCCTTCGTCATTTACTTTACTTACTCAAATTAATAAATTTGTACACTACTTGATATTAAATATTTTACTACATATCAAACTTTTTATTTTAATCACTGGTAATTAATGATTAAAAAAGATAAAAGAGCTACAGAATATAACATTATCTTAAGCAACATTTAATATCAAAACCTGCACTAACCACTAACAAAAATTAAAACAAAAAAATATGAGCAGAGATTTTTTTTAATTTTTGATATTTATGAAATAAATATGTAAATTTAAAATAAGTACAAATATTGAAATCACTTTATTAAACATAAAAATAAAGTGAAAAAATCAACATATTCAGATAGAATTAAACATCAACAAAATTACAACAATGAAAGATTTTAATCAGAATTATAAAAATAAAAATACCAAATAAATTAGCTTGGAAAACTGAATTTAATGAGATGGATGCACTTGGTGATCTTCAACAATTTATCTTTGTTTGGATTAAAATTAGTGAGTTGCATTCTCAAATCTCCATGTTCAGTGATATGCGATCAATGTCTGTTCTGAAATATGTTTAAACCACACTGAAACCTCTACCAGATATAAAGATAAAAATTCCAGCAAATACTTTTGTGCAGCAGTCCATAGAGCTGAGTATAGAAATGGAATATCTTATTGCAGCCAAAATTTTTGATAACCTTGTTTGAATTGTACTTTGAAATCCTCATTTATGCTAATGGTTATCAGCTCATCTTGCAAAATTATATTTGGTTCTGCACTAGTAATGTATAGATTTATTATCCAGTCCAGTATTTACAATGATAGAATATCTTAAAACCGAACTTTGAAATCTAAGTGCAGAACCTCCAAGTGGCTGAAATTCAGAAAGATGCTTTCTTCTTGGATTGTGCTTATATTAAGTAAGTTGGGGGACTGGGAAAGATCAGATCTGGTAATATTTTACTTAAAAAACATTAATCTGGCAACAAAAGCCAATATGATTGATTTTGCTTTGATAAGATTCAAATTGTCTTCTTGCAATTGTAAATTAAGATTATTAAATTTTCTAAATAAATCAGTTAAATAAGCAATGTCTGTTTTAATCTTAAGTAAATTTTTTTTCAAACTGGAATCCTCTTCTTCCAAAAACTCTAAAACAGATTGAAAAAGTACAAAAAAGCTTTCCAAATATAAACCTTTGAAAGCCAGCTGACTTCAGTATGGAGAACCAATTGATAGAAATCTTTATCACCTTCCTTGCAAAATTGAGTGAACAATCTAGTATTCAAAGTATTACTTCAAATTTTGTTCATAGCTGTTATAACAAACTGAAATGATTGATATAACTTGTCGCTAAGGTCCTTGGCTACTAAATGTTGCAGTTAACTTCAAGCACTTCAGGTACATGTTGTTTCAGGTAACTTATAAAACTGTGATCATGAACAACCATAGTTGGTGCTCCATCTGTTGCAACAGATATTATATTTGACAATGGAATCCTTTTTCCTGATAAATAACTTCATTAAATTAAAAATCAATTTGCTTCTGCTATCAGATTTTAAAATTCTATCAAAAAGCAGATTTTCATGCACTTCCTGATTATGAATAAAGTGAACTTACACCAGCAAGAAAGCTTCATTACTGGATAATGTTGACTCATCCAATTGGAGGGAAAAACATTTTTTTCAAATGATTACACAAACAGTTTTTCACATCATGACTCATTTCATCAATATGTCTTTGAACTGTGTTATTTCTCAAAGGAATCCTTTTTATAACATCTTGTGCAGGTTTGAGGAGTATAGTGTTCAGTATATCCATGATGGTCAGTAGAATCAGTTTCTCCCCTATAGTGTGTGGTTTGCCAGACTTTGTGATGAGTAGAAATATGTTGTGTGATGCCCTTAATCCATCATTTTGTTTTGATGATGAAACAAACATATTATCCATCTTACTTCTCTCCATAATTTTATCTTTAAGTAATTGAAAGTATGACAAATCTTTTTCTTTTTTGTCTTGGTGAATTTTGTTCAAGTGATCTGCTAGTTTTGATGATTTTATAACATCATTGCTAAAGACTTTTTCACATATGAAGCATATTGGTAAATGTTTGTTTGATAATGGCAGTACAAATCCTAGCTTCAAACAGTCCAAGCTGTACTATCTGCATTTTTTTAGTTCAGTCATATTATTATCATAAGAAATAAAAACTTTCATTAACAAACAATTTTGACAGCCCCTGTAATTAAAAAACAACAACAATAATGTATGTATTTACTTGAAACAAAACATTATTATTCAAACCTGAATAAATAAACTGTGTCCTCAGATTTTCTTTTTGGTAGTACTGATTCTCAATAAATAATTATATTCAAAGTTCAAATCACAAATAAGCACATGTCACATCAAATGAACCAATTTATAATGTTTTATGAAAGCATGACCATGAAAGTCTGATAGATTCTGCTAATATCAAATGTTGTCTAATCCCATCTTGAGCAAGTGCAGACATGCAATGGTTTTTCATGTCCACACTTGCTTTGATACATTTGATAAGACAATGCACAGACATGTTTGTACTACATGTATTTTCATGCATTCTTACATGTGACTCTTTTAATGACACATTTTACCTTTTTGTTCTTGGTATGTAATGTGTTTTTATCAAAACAATGTTTTGATTTTAAATTATTTTACTTTTTAATTAGGTACCTATTGGAATCATAAATACTTTGAAGTAATAAACAAATAGCAATAGTAAGGGGATCTATTTTTGCTGTTGTCGACCCCCAATTTTTTTTCTTGAAACTATCGATTACTAGAAAGTTCAAATTGTCCTTCCGGGGGGGGGGGCGATATTGACGATTTTGGAACTCTTGCTCTAGTCTAATGAATGACTAATAAAAATTATTAAATCCTAAAGGTTATTTGAAATCCGAAAAATTTTAAGTTTTGCTCAGATTAGATTCTAATGCCAGGTCATATGCAACTACTAGGAATAATTTAAATAAAATAATTAATATTAAGCTAAATTTAAGTATTAATTTTATTCTATTTTTTTTTATAAAAATTAATTCATAATGGACTGTCATGAATCCTTCATTTTTTGTTGTTGTTGTTAAATTTTTAAAAATATTTAATATCCCTAAAAAGAAAAGAAAGAAAAAGTTTAAAACAGATATTGCATTCAAATTAAAAAAATAATAATAATTTTGCTTTAAAGTTTTTTTGTTGTTGTTGCTAAAAAAAAATGCGTGACATACTTGTTTTGTCTTTTTTCTTTAAAAAATTCATTTAAAAAAGTATAAAATAAAATTCAATGTATAAAAATATTTTTTTAAAAAGCTTATGTTATCTACATTATTGAAATATGATGCCAAAGTTCAAGTTAATTTGTTCCTGCAATGATTATGCTATAACACAAATGTACACACACATATATATATATGATAAGATTTAATTTTGTTTCTTCTTAGATACAGTTCGAAGTGTATGTGTAAAACCCATGTGCACAGAGATTCTGCTAGCGAAGTTAAATATTTCCTTTCTTTAAAGTCTCTTTTTAGTACTATAAACTTATTTAGTTATTTCCCCCTATAACCCTTTCTCAATCTATAATCATACCAAATTATTCTCTTAGAATTATCTTTTTTTTTTTCAACATTTCATTTTAATAAAAACTATTCTATTAATTTCAAACCTTACCTTCATATTTCCCATTTTTGTCATAAATATTAAATAAAAAATCAAAAAATTTCTTTTCACTCTTGATGCATTAATGTTCCTTCCGCTCTCCATATAATTTATTTTGATTCTTTTTTAATACCTAAGGTTTAAAAAAAAAGTTGTTCTTCTACATAATTTGCATCACATGTGCAGTTCAAATATTTATCATTTTCATTTTTTTTCTTAATATCCAACAAATAGTTATTATTTTTTTCTAATATTATCATACATTATTTCTTAATTTATATGTATATTTATTAAACTTCAAACTACTTTTATTTATATTCATTTTTTATAACTATATTTTTTTTTCTCTAAATAACTTGTCTATTCTCTTTTCTTAGTACTTTCAACTAAGGACCTGTAATATATTCACTATACAGTTATCCCATTTCATATACATATAAACAACTTCTTTTTTACTTATTAACTTCACATATTATAAAACTTTTTTAGCCTAACATATTTTCTGATCTTTACACAAGATCCAATTTAATTTTCTTTTTACTAATTTCTTATATTTTAGCCTTCCAAACATTTAAATATGCTTTTTATCATTTAAAAAAAATTGCCTAATGTTTTTTAAATTCTCTCTAAAAATGATTGAGTTTTTGACCAATACAAAGTGTTTCATTTTCAAATGTTAAGAGATATTATGACCACTTTTCAAATTTTATTATGTATCTCATGTTTATTAAATAAAAAACATGTCAGATTTTATTTTTTTATTTTTTTATTTTTTTTTTTTTTGCTTTTTGACTCCACTCTAATTCTCCAGCTGTTTGTATAATTAATTTTCCCACCAAAATATATAAATATCTCTATTTTTTCATTTTTTTAAGACAAATATCTTCAACTTTTTATTTTTAAATTTTACCCTTTTTATTAATTACTAATATCATGCACCCCCCCCCCATCAAATTTAATTTTTATATTTTTTAGAAATTCTGCATATTTATTTAATAATAGGGCCATGTCTTTTTTACATTATACTGGGTAACTTTTTTTTTTCAGTTGCATGAGGTTTTAGAACTTTTTCTATATATTTCTGCATCACTGATTCCAAATCCGAAATCTGGTTGTTGTTTTTTTTTTTGGTGCATGCTCTAGTTTTTATGCAATTTTAATTTCTTTTTGTTACAGTTAATGGCATGCATTGGTTTTTAAATTGGAGTTAAAGGGCAATGTCTCTTTGATTGAATAATACCACAAGGCAATTGATGTTTTACAAACATCACTTTTACATAATTGTAGTTGGTTTTAAATGTAAAAAATTATTATCTGATAAAAACACTCTCTTATTTTGTTTTTATATTGAATCATGGCTTTTTCGAGTAGGCGTAAATTTAGGAATAGTCCTGACACCTTCTGTTATATATGTGGCTGTTACACACTTCAACATCAAAGGCACAATATTTCATCATTTGTGACATATGCATATATTGCCTATTTTCAAGTTTCCCTTGGTGATCAAGACAAAAATTGGGTTTCTCATATTATGTGTTATAATTGTGAGGAAATGCTTTGTGACTGGACAAAAGAAAAATGCAAAGGAATGCCTTTTGGTATTCCCAAGGTTTGGTGTGAACCTAAGGACCACAGCAGTGACTGTTATTTCTGTCTGATCCATACAAAGAGCATCGGGAAGAAAAACAGCATATGATCACATATCCTAATATTCCTTCAGCAATATGACCTATTCCACACTCTGAGACACTCCTGAAATGGTTGTAGAATCTGAAGGATCTTCTTCTGATGCCAAGCAGTCATTAATCCCTCAGCAGTTTAGCCATCCTGAATTCAATGACTTAGTAAGAGATTTAGGCCTATCAAAGAAAGCAACTGAGGTTATTAGCCTTCAGACTTCAAGAAAAGAATGTACTTCACTTATCAGCTAAAGTATCCCATTTCAGGAAATGTGAACAAATTTTTGGAGCTGTTAGTGATGAGCAGAGAGAATGCTTTCATCAAGATATGAAGATGATGGAAGAGCATTATTAGGTACGATGGAACAGAAATATGATGGCAGACTACTGCTGGAGCTTCAAATGAAATTGTCCTCAACAAGTATACAAATGCAAGAGCTACAAATGCAAATTTTTGCCTGAATAGAATTTAAATAAGTTTTGTGCAAATTTTATGATTAAAATAAGTGTTTTAATGTGTTCTATTTCGAAATTGTAGCAAATTCTGATGCAATCATATCTTTTAGTATATTAGTGTATTTACTGCATTATATAAATTATTATATTTTTACAAAGATGATGCCCAAGAAGACATTTTACTTCATTATGTTAAACTAAATATTGAAAATTTTACAATAAGATAAAAACCTAAAATCTTGAATTGCAAAAGAACTGTAGCTCACATAGAAAAGCTAATATCAGATTTGAGATCAGCACACTCATATTAAGTAAGAACAGGTGTTTTTTGTGCAACAAAAATTTTGTTCTTCGGTGTTATTTGTGACAACAACAAAAAATATTCCATCATATCATATTAAGTACTTTTGTCACAACTTTTAATTTTCTTGGTAATAAAAATGGCATTAAGCATCCCTGTATTCATCTGAATTCAAATTTAATGTTTATTGACATTATATTTTTCAACTAGTATTTATAAAAATTGTCCTTGCAAAAATACTTTATTTTTAACAGACTCAAAATTATTTCAATATTTTTAAGATTTATCACTAATATATTTCTATCTTTTCTGTCATACTCTTTTTTCATATTTAAAATGCTGAAATAATATTTAGTTTTGTTTTATTTTTTAATAAATCATATCTATTTTTGAAAATAAAATTTAGTCTGAATTTTTTTCCAAGATTTATATTTTTCCATCCATGTTCTAACATTATTTATTATTTTATATGTAAAATATACTATGGACATTATTGCTATTGGTCTATAGCTAAAAATCTAAAAAAAAATTGACTTTTTTAAAAATTCTTATCACAAAACTTTTCCTGTGTGGTTTGTCTCAATAGTAGAGTGAAAAATTCTGGAACTCAATAACAATATATTGAATCCAATTCTGTCACCTCTAATGATTTAGTTTTTGTGATTTCCTCAGCAATATAGCATTCAATAAGTCCAAAATATAAGGCCATAATTTATATTTGTCTATATTGATTTTAAATGTAAAAAATAATAAGCATTACCCTCAATATATTACTTTCAAAAAACCCAACTGATATCTCAGTTAAAAGTTATCAGTTATTTGGTAGGGGAAAAAGACCACACTTGTTTTATGATCTTAAACTCACAGATAAAAGCCTGTAACTGATTGAACTGGCTATTATTAGTTGATGAAAAGCTCATCTATGTTTATTTAATACCTAAACATTCTTATGATAGTAACAACTTTACTGATAAATATGAAGAGAAAATTTAAAATTTGTCATTCTCAGCTTTTTTAAATACTCATCATATGATCACTTCTCAGTTAGTAAGCGTTGGATAATAATGTGTTCATAATATTTCTCATTTATCTATTTTAGCACCATCTATTGCAATCTATGATAATCAGTGTTTATCAGATGACAATGTAATTGAAAGTACAAATGCTCTTTTTATTATAATAAGTTAAAACAATCAATTCATGCTGAGTCACTATTAACATTTCTAGCCAAGGATGAAGATTTCTACAATTAAAATGGATTTGGCTCCAAATCCTCAATCAGTCTGGAAATGGAGATTAAATTGCTCTACTACTTGGTAACCCCTAATCACTCAAGTTTATAATAGATGATGTTTTAGAGTAGATGAAAAAGAAGTGTTCTTGTTTATTGTAATAAGATGAATGAATCAAATAGGGTTGGGATTCATTACAGAAGAAACACTTGACAAACTTCTATGTATTGTACACATATAAAAATATAATAATTAAAAAAGAAGATTGTCTAACTAAAAAAAACTATATTAGCTTATTCAAAACAGCATAGTTTTCAGAAAAAGTATATATATATATTTTAATACAGTTCAAAATACTGTAGTTATAAAATATTTTCTGAGTGCTTTCTAGAAAATATTTCTTTCTCATAGATCTTTTTATCTTATACAAAATTGAAAATTAGTTTTTTATTGAATGTTATTATAACTGAAGTAAATAAATTCTGTTCCGATTTATTAAATAAAAAAAATAAAAACGTAATGCAACTTTTAAATTCTCAACTGCGGGTAAAATTCTCCCATAGAGGCACTATGGAAAAGGTGACGTCACTCACCAAGTTTGTCAATTGTTAAGTGAAAATATAATATATATATATATAAGATTTTGAGGGTTTCTTTATCATTAATATGTTTATCTAAATAAAATTAACTATTCAATTAGTATTATTGGCTGATTAATAAGAGTGATTAGGGTAGGGGGAGTCCTAAACTTGATTGGAATCTGAAAAATGTTTCACCTGCTACAATTTTTAAGTCACAAGTCATGAGCACAGAAGATAATTCTATGCTGTATAGTGAGACCTCTTTCACTTAAAAGAACCTCATATATAACTTTCAAAATACTTCCATTATTATTCTTTATTAGTCTTGATCATTTTTATAGACCACCAGAATTTATTTTATTTGAATTTTTAAAATGTACCTTACTTAAATATGCTGATTATTTTTAAGACTTGGCTTTTTTTTTTTTCACTGCTAACACTAACACAATCTTGTTATTCAAGCTCTTTTGAATGCAGTTCTTTTATGAAATTTATTTCTTGCTTAGCAAGTAATCCTGCCTATAATATATAATCTGCTTAAAATTATCCAAATCAAATATAGTTTATAGCATTCCTTTTAAAAAACACTATCATTTATAACATGTTATCAATTAAAAAAACTATAACAAACTCTACATATAACTTATAAAATCTTTGTATAATATCTAGATTGAGTGCTTTGAAATACTAAAAGCTGAAAAATATTAAAAAAATAAGCCTAATATTTATTTCATGGATTTTAAAAAGGCATTTCATAGGAGATTTTTTAATATTTTTTGGGGGGGGGTGCATATTAAAAGAAGCATATTAATAATTTTTATTAGTCACTCATTAGACTAGACATTATCCAATAATGAATAATATTTCTGTAATGTAATTTTCGTTACACCATTCTCACACAAAGTAGGGAATGTTTTCTGTCCACTTTTAACATCTTGTGGAGAGATGTAATCATAAACATATAATTAAGACATGTGAAAAGAATAGAAAATCATTATTGGATAATCTCTAGTCTAATAAGTAACTAATAAAATTATTATTATATTTGCAATAAATGATTTGGATTAGAGTTGTGAGGGCTGCTAATTTGACATCAATTGAACTGTAGTACTTTGTTATCTATAAATACTGAACAATAATAAATTGTGTGTAAGAAATCATGGCCTGGGTCAACTGGTGAGTGCTAGTTCAGCATGAAATGTACATCTTGGGGGATCATATATCTTTTTTATATGTCTTTGATCATATGTTTATGATTACATCGCTCCACAAGGTTTTAAAAGTGGATAGGAAACATTCCCTACTTGGCATAAGAATGGTGTATTGAAAACTACACTACAGAAATATTATTCATATACAAATCAAAGAATATTTTCAAGATTTAATAGCTTCTTTTTTTTTTACAAGAAATATACCTAGAAAATCTTTCTTTATATTATTTCATTTAAATGAGATATTTAGTACATGGAGCAAAAATGTTAGTCACCTCAGCTTTGTTGGCAGTATAACAATGCATATATAGATAAGAATGATTGCATAAATTTTAAATCTTATATATAGAGTAAGTTAAAAACAAATTCTTATGAAGCTTCAAAAATACCCCCAACCTCAGACCGCGGTTTCTGCCTCTAGTGTCATCAGTGAGGTGCTAGGGAATAAAAATACTAGAACTAGTCCAGCATTTTATCAATGCCTAACTATTGAGAAGAAAATCTGAAACTTTCAGACATTTAAATGTCCAAAAATCCAGCTATCTAACTCAAATAGCCGTATGGGACTGAACTAAGTTCAGATACACTATATATTAATAGCTCTAGCAATATAAAATCGCCAAAGCATTAATAGTTAGGCATTGATAAAATGCTGGACTAGTTCTAGTATTTTTATTCCCTAGCACCTCACTGATGACGCTAGAGGCAGAAACCGCGGTCTGAGGTTGAGGGTATTTTTGAAGCTTCATAAGAGTTTGTTTTTAACTTACTCTATATATAACATTTGTAAATAGGAGCTTTATTAAAATTAGGTCATATGACTTGATTTTTTATCAATTTAAATTTTAAATCTATAAATGTAAGTGGATGTGATAAAGTTTAAAGGCTGCTATAAAGAAGTTATAGATCAGAATAATGATTTTATTATTTAAGGAGTTAGATTACTAAATAAAAACAAAAATATTAAAAATTGTAATTGCTAAAGAAATTACTTTATTGTCCATTAAAATTATATTTAATAAAGGCATTGATTAAATGTTTCATTTATTTTACAATAAAGCTTTATAATATATAGGGTATATGAGTACAGACTTTTACATGACCCACCCCTCTCCATTCTATCTCATACCACTGATACACTTGAACACACATACACACATATATATATATATATATTGAAAAGATAAATAATCACCAACATACATATTTCATGCTAAACCAGTAATCATCAGTTGGTCCAGATTATCATCTCTTCACATATATGCAATAAGTGCTTAGATATAGATTAAGATAGCCAATCTTCATACTTTAATGGACAGGCTTCAATCCACTCCACCCTCCAACTCTTCAACCGTCCATCCAATTGAAAATCTGAAGATGGACCCTCACCCTGAGGCCAAGAAAATAAAAATTTGATTGATTAAAAAAATAGAAAAATTGTTAGAAGGATAGAGATTAGCAAGTAAATATATTTTTAAATAAAGTAAAAAGTTATTTGAAACAGACGAAAAATTTAATTTGGTCCATATTTTTAAAAAATATGCTGGAAAGATCTGTGGTTATTAAGAATAAAGAATATATGATAATAGAAAAAATAGATTTAAAAAAAATTATTGAAGTGGAGAAGGGAATAGAAAGATCTGGATACAATAAAAAAAAAAATATGTTGGAAAGTTAAGTATAAAAAAGTAAGAGAAAAAATAGATCTTGAGAAAAGATTAACTAGAAGATTGAAGTAGAACAGGAGCAGAAAGATCTGGAGAAGATTGACATAATACTTATGAGCTGCTTTTTTACAAAAAAAAAATAAAGATAATAGTTTTAATAATAATAAGCATATTTATATAATTACTTAGAATGTAATTTTTTTCAAAGATTTATAAATATATTTTTTCATCTCTTTTAATTTTGTTTTTACGCCTAATTTAAAAACTACCTAAGATAAAAATATATTCATTTTAAAAAATTAGGAAAAATGTTATGATTATTTTTTATTTAAATAATTTTTATTTGAACTGTAAATTTTTTTACATTTTTAAATTTAATTTGAGAAAAAAAAAAAAAGAAAAAAATTTTTTTTACTTGTAACTTCCCTTTTTTTTTTTTTTTTTTGATGTTTTTAATAAATTAATTTAAAATAACTTATTTATTTTAAATATTCATAAAGCGGTTTCCTTGAACATGTAAAATTAACATTTTTTTTTTTAAGTAAGCATGTTGTGTTTCTTCTTCAAATATTTTACATATAACTATATCAAAATAATTAAATAATGTTTAATGTTTTTCCACTCTGAATATAAGTATGCATAGGTTAGTATTGTTCTAATTAATTTGAAATATGTTTGTCATTTTGACAGAGAATGATTAAGTTCAATGCTAGAATATCTAAGTCATACATGTATACAGACATAACTAGTTTTATAAGTTAAAAAAGTAGCAAATGTTTTTTCAGGTTTTCTGCATTTAAGCACAGACAATTGACTGCTCTCAGGAGAATTATAATCAGATGGATAGTTCTGAAAGGTATCTTTATACTTATATTTAGTGATAGAAACTGCTAGTGACAAGATAGCAAAAAGTAGGTTTAAATGTATATTTATACAAAATTAATTGAAAAATAATAGAATCTATTAAAACTATATATACTCAAACATTTCCTTTGAAATCAAATTACTTTTGCTCTGAAAGAAATGACTGTGATATTACTGGATGTAAGTAATCCCTCATATCAATAATAGTATTGTGATGTTGATGTGATATGGCTATTCCTTTATTAAAGTCAGGAATCTCTCAGTCCAAGAAAAACCTGTAACCACCTTATCTTATCTTTTCACACCCCATTAAGTTTTTCCCATATTCTTTCTATCCTGCTCTATTCCATTTCCATAACATCATCTTTGTACACTCCATTGCCTTTGTATCTAGATTCCCCTTATCTTTTTCTAACCCCAGAATGAATACCAATAACTCATTTGCTGTATAATCACTTGGTCTGTATTTACTCTCCTACAACTTTATTATTTGTACCTTTTCTTCTTGTAAGCATTTATATTCTATTTAGAAAATATCTAATTTTTTTCATGCCTTCCTTACATAACCTGCAGACTAAATCACCCACATTTCTCCAATTTGTGTATACATTCCCTTGTTGCTAATGATACTGTTTAAACCTTAAATAGTAAACTACTTTATCTGCTATTATTATAAATTTACTCACATCCAATATTCTGTTCACTTCTATATATATTTAAATTCTTTTTACTCTTCACACTACTCCTCAATATTTTCAGCTTCCTACTTTTTATTAATAGATCTATTCTTCTATCCTAATCTTTGGCACTATAACCCTCAACAATACTCCTAACACAATCATCCAACTCTTTGTACAAGTATACTGACATAAAGTCTTTATCCAAATTTTCTGCAGACCATACTACTTTTCTTACCCAGTTTGTTGCCTGCCCTTTACTTGTAACCCAATTAAATACTATTTTGACTATTCTCTTACTATCCATAAATTGCAATCTACCAAACATTTTCATTTTTTTTTTATTTCTCATGTAAAAACTTGACCATCCCATTTCTCCTTGTATTGCCACCTTTGCCATCTACATGTAATGCATGTCTTCCTACTTCTCTTTATACTTTCTCTAAATAATCTAACAACTCTTTACTAACACATAATGCATCATTACCATAATTTAACCCTTACCATCTATTAATGGTATCTTCACCCCTCTTCATAGTCTTTCTATTGTTCTCCCCATTTCTCTCAAATAAAACAAAATAGGTGACATAGAGCATCCTTGCCTTAGTCCCACTCTCTTTTTAAATTCAACTGATTCTATATTTTCTGATATGTATTGTAATTATTTTCAAACAATATCATAATAAGATCCATTTAAACTCTATTCATTTCCCAATTTATTAAACTTACTCATAATTTATTTTTATTTGTTCTATCATATGCCTTCTCTATATCTGCAAAGACTATATGTAACTGCCTACCTGTATTCATATTCATATCTATAAGTTGTATAAGTACAAATAAACTGTCTCCTGCCTATCCATTCTAAAACCTCCTTGCATTTCTTCCCTATATTATTTTATTCCATCCATTTTGCCACCCTTCCAACCTTTATATATGCCAAAACTTTATGCAACACCGATGTTACCACCACCAATCTATAATTGTTCATCTTTCTATGGTCTTTATCCTTTCCTTTAAATAATAGACTCACTCTTGCATTATTCCAGCTATCTAGAAATTATGTCTTCTGTGCCATCTTATTAAAGCATGATAATAGATTTAATTTTGACCTATTTCTTAAATTCATCAACATCTCAGTTGCCTGTCCATCTAAATGTCTTGTCTTTCCATTTTCAACCTTTTCTCTGCCTAATTTAATTCATTTTTTTTGTAAAACTAATATTTCCAATACTATGTGCTTTTATGATTGTTATCATTCTATCCTTCACATCTAACATCTTTTCTATATCGATTACATACGTCCTTAAGACAGACTCTAATTCTTTTGTACAACTACACTCATTCTACTCATCATTTAGTAATATTGTTTCTCTCTCCCCTATATTCCTTCTTTTAATATATTTTCAAATTTTTTTAGTCCCATTTCCTCCATTTTTATTAATATCTTTTAATAATTTACTATTTAATTTCATTCTCTCTATATAATTATCTATTTAGCCAACTTCTTTTTATTTAAATCATTTTCCTACTTAATATTAATTTCACTTTCTTTGTTCTTAATAGCACATTTATATTGAATTCATGCTTTTCTTCTCTCTTTTACACTTTTACTAATTCTCACTTTTCTCTTATTTTTATTTTTCTGAATGCTCACACCTAAAACCTCTACTTGCCACTTTTTCTACTTAACTACCAATTCTTATATACATTCCCAAAAAACTCTTCCATATGTTTTTATACTTTTATTTTATATTCATTTAACTTATTCTTATCATTCACTCTCCATCAATATCTTTCACTGTATTTTCTACTTTTATTATTATTTTCCATCACATTACTAACCATTTCTATTATAAAAAAATTATGATCACTGTTATATATTTTTTCTTCATTATCAAAAACCTTAATTTTTCATATTTTATTCATTTCCTCTTTATCTACTAATACATAATCTATTGTGTGAAATATATTATTTCTAGCCCATATGTAATGCCCCTGATAAAATATTTGATAAATTTTCAATCTTTAAATTTACTTTCTGACAAAAAAAATCTCAGAAGCTGCCCATTCTTGTTATCCAAATCATCAATATCTTTAATATGCCCATTTATATCCCTCTAATCATAATTTTTCCCCTTTTTTTTGGAAACTTGTATATCCTTAAATAGGTATTTATATATGCTATTGTTTCACTCCATCATAGTTTGATCATGTCCAGTGGCCATATATACTATAGCCATCATTCATTCTTGCTTTTCTAACTTTATCTCAAACAACAAATGTTCTTGATACTTTACAGTATTTAAAATTGTTTAGTGTAGTTCTTTTTCTTCTTTTCTTAGATGTGTTTCCACTGCTGCTAATATCTCAAGCCCTTTATTTTTAATTGCTTTGTTTAACTCTAACCACTTTTCTGATCTCCTGTCTCTTGCATATTCAAATTTCCAATTTTTACAATTTTTTACTATCTTTCTCCCCTTTTATAAATTCTTTTGATTCTTCATTCTCTATTAGATTTGTTGTTAGTTTGTTTAAAATTAGTTTTACTGAATCACTCCCCACATCTACATTTACATATAGATAAGCTACCCTTTATTTATTTTTTACATCCCATCCAGCCTTAACCTTCTTTTTGCTAATATTATAATTTAAAACCCTACCCATCTTTATAAGTTTCCTGAAATATATTTTTCATAAATCAAGCCCTTTGATGCTTCACTTCCTTGTTTTGCTAAATGTGATCCATCTTTACTATATAAATATCTCTTATTAATAAAAATATCCCACAAATCCACAAACATAACATTATTTCTATTGCATATTTTTTTCAATTTCTTATTTATAAAACATGCCCTATCTAACATATATCTATAGTCAAATCTTGTTAGTAATTCACCTATTCCTATTTTTTTTAATCTTATTCAAAGTAATAATCAATTCTTTGTACTTATTTATTGCTCTCTCCAATGGCTCTGACAAATTATTTGTCCCCACCATAACACAAACAGCTCTACACCCCTGTTTATTTATCTTAGCTGTAACATCCCTAATTCTATCTCCAGGCAAACATACTCTTATATATCTATTTCTATTTTCTCATACAATTATATCTCCATATTCTCTAATTAGTGATTCCCTTATCAAGACCATCTCATGCTTTACTTTCCCTGTTTGATATGTAACATTTTCTTCAATCTTCTGAACTTCCTTGTCTACTTCTTCCTAATTGTTTCTATTTATTAATTCCTTGCTCTGCTCACACTTCACATCTAACATTTTTAATTTTACTTCTACGTCTTTTAATCATCTATTTTTTTTATTCTTTGGCTAACTATCCCCATTGCCCTACTTATTTTCTCATCTATATCCCTTGTCATTTTACTAAACATATGCTCCATTATATCATTCTTATCTACATTTTCTTCAATTTCTTCTGACTTTCTTTTTAAACTATCTACACTTAAAAACCATTTTTTACCTTTTTTATCACATTTATGCATTATCAACACAATCATGCATCTTTTATATCCTTCCTAGTCTTATTTAAGCATTTCAGATGGAAAATCTTATCACATACTGTACGCACTACCAAAGCATGCCTAGTTTTCTTCTGACAATCATACATACTTTGTGATATACACATGCAATCCATATTTTTTATTCCAATTTCCCTATTCTACATTTAAATTTATATTTTTCTATTACTTACAAACCTTTTTATACATTTTTTTTTCTTTTTTATAATAAAGAACAAGAAACAATTGCTCACCTAAAACTCACACTTTAACACTACCCCTCTTTTTCAAAATGAATTACTCTCTCACTTAAATTAAAAAATATTTATTAGCAACCTCCTAAAATTCATCTAAACTTATGTATGCCTTAGTTTTTAAAATGTCAACTTGTCTAATCACTTTCCAAATGCTAGCAATATTTTTCCTTCAATCTTTCCGAATTCAATTAAATCTATCTCTCTGTACTCCAACTGTCTTTTCTCATCCATTCTCTAAACAAATATTTCCCACAACAGAAATTTTTATCTACATGTTATTAAAATAAATAAAACTTTAACATATTTTGTGGAGCAAAAATCAGACACGTTGATACATTCGCATAAGCAGAAAAATCAGGATGCTTTTCAGTACCTTCACCTAGATCTTTCTCTGCACTTACCAATTTTTACCTATGGTACAATCTGAAAACACACTTTAAGTATTTTTATATATAAAAGAAATAACTTGCATTTACAAAACAAATTGTATAAAGAAAGATTCTTATACAGATATAATAAACCTTTATCCATTATTCCTGCATATATCTTTTTTTTTATCCCTGATCTGATTTCCTTTAGTCCCAGAGCTAGCCCAATAGAAATATATATTATTTTTTCTCAGCTGCAATACTTCTTGAACTATTATTTTATTGCATTAATCTTTGGAAAATCACATAAATACCTATACAAACATATTACGATTTATTGTTTGGAAATTCATAAGAAATTCTAGCATCGAGAAGGATGGAGCAGAATCATAATCCCTGGATCTTTAACTCCAGAATCTGTTATTCTATCACTGTGCTAAATAATGCAAGGCATTTTTATGGTCAAAAATACATGCTTTCAAAGATGTGGTGTTTTTAAAGTTTTCACAATGCTAAGCACATTAAAGGAAAAAGTATTATAAATTATAAGTGTACCAATTCACTGATTTAAGATCACGGTTAACAAATTCCAGGTGGAAATATATAAAATACAACAATGATTTTAATTCCAAATATATTTTTATAAAAATACACAAAGAAAATAAACCTTATATTTGGTTCTCACAAAAAAAAAAAATAGTATATTTTACTGCACTTAAATTTTTAAAATAAAATTTAAAATATATTTTGAATTCTTCTTCATATATGTTTAGATCATACATTTATTATCATAATTTTATTTTCATCTATATTGTATAATCTTAATGTAATAATTTTCAACATAATACATGTACAGATAATATATGAGGGGACACCCAAAAATAACCAGAATTGTTCTCAGGTAGGCAAACCTATTGTAGTACATGTTTCTGCAGCTAGATACCTTTTTCTGGGACCCTTCTGTATCAATATGCCAAATGACATCACTATGTAAGTGCCATAAAGGGTATTTAACATATTTGTTGATTTTTGTAGTGGTTGAAAATTGGAACAACTTGAAAATTCTGTTTTCTTTTGGAAAAAACAGCAGAGTAAACAGTTGTAATAGATAAAAAAAACTCACAAGCAAGTTGCTCTAGGAAAAATATAAGGTAATGTGTGGTTTAATAGAAGTGTCAAATTTATCATGTCTGAAAAAATTGTTGTGAGTAGTAAAGTTCAATGTCAAGACAATGCTGATTTTTTGGGGGATGTAAATTGCATTCTGCATTCAAAATTCATTTGTAGTGATCAGGCATTTAAAGTATTCCAAAACTTTTGTGTGATGCAGTAAAACTTAAATGTCCATTTTGTGACAAAATGAGAAAAAAGTACATACTTTATCATGATGGCAAGCTAGTATACAAAGCCTTGAATGTGAAACAATTTTTAATTAAAATCAGTATTACCCAGGTTATCCATCAACTATATTTGCTGAATGACATTTTGTGTAACTTCTTTTTATTTCTTTTGAATGAAAAAAAGTCTCGCTTTTTTTTTTTACGGAACTTAAAATGGTGAAAAAGAAAAACGATGGAGTCGTTAAAAGGCATCACTTTGCAAGTACTTCCAGAGTACTTCGAAAAGTGAAAAACACTTTTAGAGAGGTGCATTGCTTTAAATAGATTATACTTTGAAAGTGATTCAATTTGCAACTCCTAATAACAAATAAACAATTTTTGATTACAAAATTCCGATTATTTTTGCCCCCCCCCCTAAAAACTTCCCAAAACAATGCATTAAATTTGTAATTTTTAAAACTTGTAAAATAAACTACTGCATAACTTAATACCTGATCACATTTGTGAGGTGTTTTTATAATTAAATAGACTATTATCTGAAGTAATAGGAAGTACATCAATTTTTGATTTTAATATTTACATAAAAAAAATATAACCAGTTTATGAATTATAAAGTAATTCTAATAAGTTTAGTACCTAACTGTAATGTACTTTTCGCCATAATATGCTCTTTCAATCATCTACAATAATAAATACTTTTAAAAAAGTTAATGTGTATATTCATGAGCCTTTTAATTGCTTGCTATAAATTATATAATTCTTAATTAGTGATCTATAAGTTGTTGTTTTTAATTAGAGTTAACACATTAACTTATTTACTATTGAAGATTTCTATTACAAATATATCAAAGCCAAAAGTAGAATGTAGTTACTTATTTAACTTTATTAATTTTTAATGTTCATTTTATAATTTAAACACTGTTATTAATTATATATTGAATATGCATATATATGTGTATGAATAAGTAAACAACTCAATACAAGTCAATAGTCTTTCCAGCATCTTTCCACAAAAGATCCATGGAGTCTGAGATATCACCAACCACATTAGTTAATTACCAGCTAGTGACTTTCACACTTTTTTTTATTTTATTTTCTAACTAAAAATAATTAGTTATTCAATTATCAACTAATTATTGAATGGCTGAGTCAGCTACAAATCAGCTATCTGAAGAAAAATTTTAATCACTTTTTAAAATTTTCAATTCCATTCAGATTTCCACATTTATTTAATATAAATATAATAATAAATAAACTCATAATTAGTTGTTAAATAATAATTTATTATTACGATTTTATTGCATAACCAGACGATGGAAAAAATCACATGATGTCCAACCACCAAAGTGACAGGCAAACTGCAATAGATTCAAATGTTGGAAATCAATCTAAAGAATCTTTTACAATTATTTTTTCTGTAGGATAATTTTCACTACACCATTTCTCTCACAATATAGGATCTGGTTACTGTCTGATTTTAACATGTTGTGGACTAATGTAATCATAAGCATATGACCAAAGACATGTAAAAAAGATGTATAATTTCCAAGAGTGTATTTCATACTGAACCAGTTCACAATTCTTTACATATATCTTTATCATTGTTCAGTATATATAGATAGCCATTTACTACAGTTTAAGTAAAAAGTGTCTAACTTACTGCCTCACAACTTTGACACAAACCATTTAGTAAAAGTATATTAATACTTTTTATTAGTCATTCATTAGACTTAACATTATTCAATTAATGAATATAATACTCTCCCACAAGTATCAAAGTTATGAGGGTAATAATTTTGCCACTTATCAATTAAACTGTAGTAATTGTCTATCTGTATATACTAAACTAGATATGTGTAAAGGATTGTGATTTGGGCCAACTAATGAATGCTGCTTCAGCATGAAATGTGCATCTTGAGGATTATACAGTTTTCCCTATATTTTGGGGCATATGTTTATAATTATTCCCCTCCACAAAGTGTTAAAAATAAATAGAAACCAGTTCTTACCTTGTAGGAGAGTTGTGTAGTAAAAATTACACTATAGAAATATTATTCATTAAGTGGATAATCTTTAGTCTAATGAATGACTAATAAAAATTATTAATAAATCTTTTACATTGATTTTGTAACTCAGTAACTGGTTTAGTATTTGATACATTAGTCAATTATTTGGAGATATTAGTTGAACATTTGATAATTCTATTGCTTTTCTTTCACTGCTTGTTTCAAAGGACTATCTTTTAAGTGGAGATCTAAAATCTTATATCCATATAATGTTGAAGTTTTACAATTTATGCACAGTATAATAATAATAATAATAATGCAATCGATATTGAAAAATTTTGTATGTAATAAAATATAAAAATATAATATAAAATCAAATTTTATTTATTTGTACAACTTTTGAAAATATAAATGCGTTAAGCTCTATTAATTTTTTTATTAATTTAATTTACATGACTGAATATATATAATAATAAATACATCACTATTGATAAGTCTACTAATGAATAAATATTAAAATCACCCAATATATCTGTTTGTTTATTTGTTTTTGTTTTTCAATTTTCTATAAGAATAGTGTATTTATAAAATTAGGTTTATATATATATATATATATATATATATATATATATAAATTTATTTATTTATGATAAATGCTACTACAAGATATACTATAAGTATATATAGATATACTTATACATTTAATTCAATAATATGAGTGTCAGTTATTTACAGTTAAATTTAGTCTCGGCTAGATTTTTAAACACTACTTATTTGTATTGTTTTTTGTGATAATAATTTAGTAAAAAGATTGAAAATGCTATTTATTAATTTTTTCTATAGGTGATATTTACATTTTGCATATTTTTGCAGATCTGCATTTGATCGGCATTTAAAAATTTTAATTTATAATTTATGTTTGTGTGTATGGGTGCAAGTTTTTTTGTCTGAAAAAGAGTCAGATATCCAAGAATAGAATTCTAAAACCAAGCATAATATTTTCTGATTACAATGATCAGTGTAACAGCTCCCAAGTGCTCTTCCACAAGCAGTATGTGATTGAGTATGGATGTATATATGATGCATCCATTAAATATTTTTGGTAATAAGAAATATAATTAGTAATAACAATAATGTTATTGCTTTTTAAAATTTATTCCTTTTATTTCAAATAATAATGGTAACAGTGGTGTTAAGAACATAATGTAATTCTTTTTTCAGCCTTATGATTATGCATTTCATCATCATCATCATCATTATAATGATGATGATGATGATAAAGAAGAAGAAGAAGAAGAAGAAGAAGAAGAAGAAGAAGAAGAAGAAGAAGAAGAAGAAGAAGAAGAAGAAGAAGAAGAAGAAGAAGAAGAAGAAGAAGAAGAAGAAGAAGAAGAAGAAGAAGAAGAAGAAGAAGAAGAAGAAGAAGAAGAAGAAGAAGAAGAAGAAGAAGAAGAAGAAGAAGAAGAAGAAGAAGAAGAAGAAGAAGAAGAAGAAGAAGAAGAAGAAGAAGAAGAAGAAGAAGAAGAAGAAGAAGAAGAAGAAGAAGAAGAAGAAGAAGAAGAAGAAGAAGAAGAAGAAGAAGAAGAAGAAGAAGAAGAAGAAGAAGAAGAAGAAGAAGAAGAAGAAGAAGAAGAAGAAGAAGAAGAAGAAGAAGAAGAAGAAGAAGAAGAAGAAGAAGAAGAAGAAGAAGAAGAAGAAGAAGAAGAAGAAGAAGAAGAAGAAGAAGAAGAAGAAGAAGAAGAAGAAGAAGAAGAAGAAGAAGAAGAAGAAGAAAATTATCCCAGTAAGAATTACATCATATCAGTAATCTGTATATAAAATCTGCCTTAAAATATAATAAAAATAATAAATACATATTATTAAAGAAATTATCCATGAAATCACTTGGAATAAATAATTTTGCTAAACTCATTCTGTTAATAGATATGATCAAATCAATGGGCAGTTTGATTATAACCATAGGGATTATTATTTCTTAAGCCCTGAATTAGCCTGAGTTTGATTTCCAATAAAAATATTTTGTCTTTATATTTATATTGTTGCTAACACTGGCCTAAAAATTGAACTTCCAGATATGAACTAAAAAAGAGAAAGAATGAAAGTAAAATAACTTAAATGTTGGTCATTAAAAAAAAAATCTAATAATAAAGAAAATTATTAAAATGTTAATATATGTATATAGATTCATTATCTTTACTAGTCATTTATTGTTGCTTTTTTTATTCATATATATGATTTATGATTTGATAACTGATATTGTCAAAATATCATAAATTTTTATGATGAAATGCATGAGCCTTCCATTATTTATAAATATTTATTAAAGGATTTAAAAATGTGCATTATCAATAATAAAAATTAATGTTTGAGATTTACAGACTCTTTAGTTGATAATGTACAAGAAAGGCGTCAATAAAAGAACCACTCAATATAAATAATTAATAAATTTGAAATAAACTCATTATAGTTATATGTTTATTGACTAAGGAATGTTTACCATTAAAATGTAGATTTCCCATTTCTAGTAATTAAACAGCATTAATTCAAATTAATTAAGAGTAAGCAAAAAATTAAAAACAACTCTGTGGAAGTGTAAATGTAAAATAAATTTACATAATTACCCTACATATATGCTTGTGTATGAATCACTATGCCAGCATGAGGAAATCAATTATATGTTGAAAGAAATATTGTAATGTTGTTATGCTATTTTATATTAAGTTAAATAATTAAATTAGAATAAGTTAATGGTTTGGCTTATTTTAAGAAAGTGAATAGATGTGTGCAACATGATGTGGTCTGATGAATTTATGTTATCGGTAATAAAGTTTATACTGTGTTTTTGTATGTAATAATAATGTTGATATTATTGAAAGACTCTGCCATGCTAAAAATGAGTTGATAAAATTATTTTAGAATAGTCTCTTTCTTTTCTGCAATGAATGATGAAATATATTTTAGATGTTGCCATTAAAAGCATAATATTAATAACATTAACTCACATATGTCAAAACCAAATATATTTGTATTAATACAATGTAAATCAATATCCAAATGAAAAACTCAATGGTTTATTCATTTTCTTAATCTTATTCTTAAAATATTATTAATATATAATCACCAGTTTTATGATATTTGATAATGGCATAATTTAAATTTTAAAGAGTGATTAACATAATTATCTCTGGCATGCAATTCCATGCTTATAAATATAAATGTATACATAAGGTACCATGGTATTATTAATGTGCTTGGCAGAAATGTGCTAGTACCAACTTGTAAATAGATAATCACACAAATATGAAAAGTTTATTTAATTAAAATTAATAATTAAGTAATGGATCTAATACATTTTAAGTTGTAATTATACAGGTTTGTTTGAGTTATGGATTACCCAAAAATGAATTTTATGATAATAGCAATAAAAAAAGTTGTCAATTGTAAAAAATATTTTTTCTACTTGTTTAATAAAATTGATATCTTTAATAATTATAATTAATCATCAAAAGTTAGTATATATTTCAAGATTTTGCTCTTCATTGTTAATTTGTTACTTTTTTTGTTGTGTTGTTTAGTTAATTATTGTTAATATTGTTTCTGTGTTAGTCATACAGTTTGTTTTTATGTCATACTTTAAGAAAAGGGCAATCAAGCTTCAGAAAAGTAAAATGCCTTCAATAAAGAGTTTTTGCTTATCACTGTATCAATAGAGCATTGTTAGGCTGAAGAATAATAATCAATGAAATTATCTAGTGAATATAATGCATATCAACAAGATCAGATATAATATATTCATATTACTCATAATAACATATATATATATATATATATATATATATATATATATATATATATATTGTAACCATATATTTTAGTATAAAGTATAATAATTGATGTAACTGGTATAAAAATTTCTCTTTCTTCTTTTGGTGATTTGATTGGCTTGATTGCACTTTGAACAGATTACTCTCTTATATTATTTTTAATAAATTTAAATTTGCTTCGTCCCATATACTAACTCATATCATAATGTTTAACTTTTTAAAATTTTTACAACACATTAAAATTTGGTAAAATATTATTAAAATAATATTTTATTTTATTTGTTTAAAATGATCTTAAATTATTATTTCCATTGAATTAAAAAACCATTTGTTCAATTAAAATTAATTATTAAAAATAAATACAGTAATTGCGTATGCGTCTCAATGTAATAAAAGAAAAGAGCGCGAATTTAGGAGAAGATCATCTGTTAGTTTGCTTTTGGAGGGAGAAAGAAAAGAAAATGGTAAAGGCAAATGGTGTAAATTTGATAAGCTTATTTTAAAATAGTTAACAAGTAAACGGATTACCACAAAATTTGCTATAAACGTAAAAATAACCTATTGGTATTTAATTAAGATGAACTGCTAAATTTAAAAAGTCTGTTCAAGTCGGCTGGCCAAGTGGATCAAATCACCGGTAACAATTTTCCAATATTACATTTTTAAAATGTCAGAGCTTCCCAGTTTAAAAGAATTAATTGCAAGAGTTTGGTATGTTTTAAAATGTTTATTATTCTACAATTTGGAAAAATTAAATAAGTATTTTAATTACAGAAGTTTAATGAATATGAAAATTTGCTTTTTTAAAAAAAAGAGGAAGTTTAAATTAAAGTAAAATGTTAAAGTTGTCAACGTAGCTTAATATTCCGTTTCTAATTCTAATAAAATATAGTATTAATTGATATTTAACTTTACAATGCCAATCATATATTTGCTAGTTAATTTGTTTAACATTTGGATAATAAACCGTCTTCAAAATAGTTAATCAAAGCTATTTTCTAATTTTAACGTCAGTTTGAAATGATTAAATTAATTGCTATAATTAGTATTCCTAGATTTAAGCGTGGATAAATAAATATTAGCATGGATGTGATAAACTTGGAACATTTTTAATAGAAAAATGTGGAGATTAATAACTTATGAAAAACATTTTCATTTAAATTCTGCATGTCATGTTTTGAAATTGTTTCATGTTTATGGAGCCACGTAAAATCGTCAATCTAATAGTGATTATAATAACTAATACAAATGGATAAAATTGCATCTATGGAATTTAACTATAATTATAGCTATTGCTTCGTGTATTTGTTGTTCAGCACATCGTACATGGATTCCACGGATCATATTTGGAGTTATAAAATGCTATATAATCCAATTTGTGATACACACACCTGCTCTAATTCATGTGTTGAACTATAAAATGCGATACGTTTAATTTATATCATACACACACCTGTTAAATTTTATGTATTTGATGAATAATGCATTACTTTAATTTTATAGTTATATGAACTTGCATGTGAAGTTCATAAGTTATATTTTATTAAGTTAAATTAATAGGGGTTGAATAAAATATTTATTCAAGAGAATAGCACTTGCGAAAGATTGAAAAGTACTAAATGAATTCATGAGATGTATTAATCTTTATGAGTTATTTTGTTAGTCTTTCCAGATTTATATTCCTATACTAATATTACTTATACTATATTACATATGTTTTATTTTAAGCAAGATAAGTTAGTACATTAGTTGTCCTGATTAGTGTAACATTTATTATGCAAGAACCCACATTTGCTAAAGTGTTAGTGTATTCTGAATGGTCAGAATAACTGAGGGGGATGATTTTGCACTTTAATGTGAAGTAAATAGTAATGTTGTTTTAGAATGTAAAGGGCATTAATCTGTGCTGGTGGTTAATCCGCAGATTACTTAATTGCCATTTTTTGTATTTTATACTCATTCCTGCGCTGGTGGTTAATCCACGGAATGGTGTACTTGTACTTATTGCTTTATGATGGTGTATAAATCCACAAAATGTTTAGTGTTATTTAATTCCTCCGTGTAGATGAATACATCCACAGGAATATGTTTTACTTCATAGATATAAGTTGGGCAAAGTATTTTAGTTAATCTGCTAAATCATCTTCTTTCATTTGTAAGCATAATTTATAAGTTAGATCATCAACTTGTAGCAGGACATTCTATTCAAGTTACTTCATAATAATTAACTGTTGGTTGATTATTATTTACCGGAGTGTAAGTTTAAATTATCACTTTATTTAATGATTGCATTGTAGCTAAATCCTACAGACGTAATATTATTTATTATATTATTATAAGTTTAGGGTATGGATTTATTGAATCTGGAAATGACGTTAAATGTTTCATGAGTTGATGCTGAATTTAGTATAATTTTCTCAATATTCATTGTATCAAATTGAAATATAAGGTATGATTAGGTTTTTAAAAACTGTACCTATGAGATGTTATTGAAGAAAGTCGATGGAATTATAATTTATTTATTTTATTTGTTTATTTATGTCTTTAATTATAACATTGGAATTAATTACTTATTATTCATAATTTTGTAAATAAAAGTTGATTTATAATTAAACTTACTGTGCCGTTGCTATGTGTCATTCGTAAAATCAGAAATCATAAACCTTGGATAGAGCATACATTGAAATACATACTATCATCAACATGATATAAGAGTTTATTGATATTTTTGAGAAATCATTTAGATGCTTTCGTCTTTGGTAATTTATGATGTGTAAGGTACAATAAAATCCCATTTACCTTTTCCATCATTTTGGCTTTGCGTAGTTGATTCTAGTATACAATATAAATTAATTATTAAACTTGTAAACAGATTTACCAAATAATAACATGATTGAATATATTTACTTAACGTTTTTAAATTGTCATTCGTCAGTATAATAAGAGTCTCAATGATATAGTAAACTATAAAAGAACCCAAGTATTTATGTTTATTTATTGCAAAGCTTTACCTGGACTAGCATCTGTATTAGAAATCATATAGATGGTTTAAAATTTCATAATCTTATGTAATTCCACAAATTATGCCATCTTGTACATGGTCAGCCATCGGGTCTCATACAATAAAATTGCAAATTAAGGTTTGAAAATAATAACATTACACTTATAATTTGATTAAAGTATTTTATCATAATACTATGGTAGTTCTTCGCGGTACACCCTGGCTGCGATCAAATTAAATCATAAAAAGTTTAGGTTAGATCATTAGTTTGGTCTGTGGTAAGTTGCTCCAGATGTTGATTGAGGTCTTTCGTGCATAAAATAGATAGCATGATATGCTTTTGGATACAGCTCTTAATAGCTGACAATGTGCAACGGGAATTGATCAGTGATAGAAGTTACGATTCTTAGTGCATTTGCGTTTCTGTAGTTGGGACCACACAATTTACGGTTACAATTTTGAGTGCCGCAGTGGGTTCGGCACGATGGGTAGTTGAAGGGGCAAGTGAATGGTTACAATATATATATATATTGATTTTAGCATTTACACTAAAATATTCAAATTTTGTTTGTAGTTAATACTTATTGAAAACTTACTTATTCATGACTTTATAGTTACATGCTGATATATCAACAGATCTGAGTTCAATCATATTGATATGATGCTGCTTAATGAAAAGAAATGATTATTCTCATGCATACAGATTACAGTATTTGCCTGCCCATTATCATATTGCTAGAAGAAATAAAAATAGACATTTGAAATTTCAAACAGGATCTCAAGAGATTGCAAAAAACCTAGAGAGAGACCATATATGAAATGAATAAATGAAATAAGGAAGTTTATTGGTATGATATGGAAAAGAAAGACTGGTTCAGAGAAACTGTATTACCCTTCTGAAACTTTCATCCTAAAGGAGACTGATAATGGTATGAAGATGATGATGATAATGTTTTTTTCATATTCCACATGAGCAAAGAAGTGAGAGGTTTTTGTTATCAGTGCACTCATTCTAAACATTCTAAAATAATTTCCGTATAAACAAAGTATCATTTTAATAATAACTATTTCACTGAGTGATTGTAATTCTACCTGTAATTTAAATTTTAGGACTAAATTCAGGTAGGCTAATTAAACACAGAATATGCAATCAAGTACTTATTCTAGTATACCCTCAATTTTAATTAGTTTTTAAATCATTCTGATGCAGAGAGATTTAAAAAATGTTACTAAGATAAAATAATTTGTAAAAATCAGAGTTTTACTTGGCAAATATTTTCAATTAAAATATGCTTAGTTGGAACTTGTTTTTAAAAAGTACATGTTATTAATATTCATGAGCTAAAATATATTTTTTTCTATATTATAAAAGTGAAATGTATGTTGGATTTCAACAATAAACAATAAATTGTTTCGATATTTACTTCAAGTAAAATAATTCAGAATATTTGGCTAATTATTGACATTAACATTACAAATGTTTGGTTAGATCTGATCTGACTGTTAATATCAGTCATACCACATTTTGTAGAAAATGTAAATGATATTAATTTATTCAGTAGATTAATTTATACTGTAGATTGGTAATCTACAATAAATATAATTTCAGCAAAAAAATTTTATCATTTCCTTTTGATTGTTTATTAAATAATAATATTGCACCTTTAATAAAAAAAGAAAGTCTGTTTTTTTTTCTTTTGGACAAAATCTTAAAAAGTTTCGCATCATTTACGATGTTACTTGTGTAAAAAAATAGACGTGAGTCAAACATATGCAAAAATAGTAATCTTTCAGAATCTTTAAAAAAAAAAAAAAAGCTTTTAAAGGAAAATGAGTTTTGCAAATTCTCAAATTCAAAATGCCAATTAGAAAAAATTGCACAAATGTTTAATTCTTAAAAGATAGTATATTAAAATAATCATCGATCTTTTAAACTTAATTCACATAATAATTATTACTAGCACTTATAATTAAATAATTTTCTTTTTCATTCTCTATTTTAATTTATTGATTTCATTCACTTAGATTTGTCATTTCGTGCTATCACTGATTTTCTGCATTAACTATAACAAACAATCTTTTCTACAAGATCTTGGTCATATGTTTATGAGTAAATTCCTCCACAGGGTGTTAAAAGTAAATAGAAACCAGTCCCTATCTTGTGTGAAAGTGGTATTGTGAAAATTACACTACAGAAATATTATTCATTATTGGATAATCTCTAGTTTAATGAATGACTAATAAAAATTATTAACATGCTTTCATTAAGTGGTTTGTTGTAATGTTGTGAGGGCAGCATATTTAACACTTATCAGTTAAAGTGTAGTAATTTTATATATATACTGAACAATGATAAAGATATGTGTAAGAGATTGTGATCTGGGCCAACTGATGAGTGCTGGTTCAACATGAAGTGCACATTGTGGGGATAATATATCTGTTTCACATGGTCAAATGTTTAGGATAACATCTCTCCACAAGATGCTAAAAGGGGATAGAAACCAGTCTCTACCTTGCATGGGTACAGTGAAAATTATATTACAAAAATATTATTCATTACTGAATGGACAATCTCTAGTCTACTGAATGACTAATAAAAATTATTAAAATGGGAATGTGTATTTGTGCAACGTCATTTCCAATCTTTTGGGTCCCCCCTCCTCCCTTTTTTTAAATTTTATTTTCATAACTTTTTATTCATTGCCTTTCTTTGTTCTTCTTCTGGGATTAAAATTGTCTTTTTTTTAATTGTCATTATTAACAGTTTATGATTTGTATTTTTAAATGCATTTAAATTGGTATGTAATATATTTTTATTCAATAATAAATCTATTTTTTTATCTTCATTTATATCTGAATTAATTTTCTTAATTATTCATGCTTTCTTTATTGTTCTTTCTGTCATGCAGTAATTATTATGGGATATCATTATTAGCCACTATAGCAAAGGTATTTTCAAGAATTTTGTTGAATAGGTTTCTTCTAGTCAAAGATGAATGGTTACCAAAAGATGCATTGTGATTTTAGAGATTCAAGCATGATATTTGTTGCCAGACAAAGGCAGAAAAGTATTTGGAATAAAGGTGTGATTTAGATATTTCTTTTATTGATTTTGTTGAGGCATTTGACTCAGTTAATAGAATATGTCTATGACTTTGTTTGAAATTAATTGTCTGCCAATCAAAATTTATTCATATTATATAACATCTACATGGTGGAAAGAGATGAAGTGTTATTACAACAAGTAGAAAATTAGAGACATTTGAAATGGCAACAATGAAACAAGGTGTGTACTTCCTCCAACATTGTTTTCAATTTTAATGACAATGGTTTTTGGAATTGTTTAAAGACAGCTTAATCAAACAGAAATCAAGATGCAATACAGATTTGTTGATGGAATTTTTAATTTGAAACAATTAAAAGTGATTCTTCATTTACAGCATATGATTGTGCTATTTTTTGCTACTTTAATACTTGCTTTATAGAGTATGCTTAATATTTTGATTACAACATACAAAGACTGATTTATTAATTAATATTTAAAGAACTTAAGACTTTGTCAGTCAGTGACAAAAAAAATCTTCAACTTGAAAATGTAAACCAGGTTAAATACCATAATAATTTTATATGTAGAGAAGTGGATTTAGATGTTTATGTACAACATAAACTCAAATGTGCTACTGTTCTTTTTAGCAAGTTAAAAGGTAGAGTATTAAGTTAGCTGTATATAGTTATTATTTTACCTAATTTAATATATGGAAATGAAACATGGGCACCCTATTGGTACAAAAGCATTAGAAAAGTTTTATTTAAGGATGCTCTCTAAAATGTTAAAAATACAATGACAAGATTATAAAAGTAATCACTATGTTCTTCAACTTTCTGGATGTGATACTATAGAGTCCATTATTGAAAAATCACATCTTTATAGGATTGAATGTGTAAAACAGAAAAACAATGCAAGGCTTCCTAAAGAAGTTTTTATAGTGACATTTAGCATAGTTTTCATGAGAGAGGTAGATCATATTTACATTATATGGATTATCTTAAAGACATTCTAAAAAGTGCCATGTTGATTGTTTTCATTGATAAGATATAGCAGAGAACAGAATATATGGGAGCACTGCAATTAGATATAATATGAAATATTTCAGAAAGAAACGTTTTCTGCTAAAGAAACCAAAAAATGACATTGTAAAATATATAAAAAAATGACCGTGTTTTATATGTAGACAATATGTGGACAACTGATGAGTGCTGGTTCAGCAGTAAGTGCTTCTTGGAAGTCATTTGTCTTTTATTGCATTATCAAATGTTATAAAAGAACTTGTGGTGATGTGGATGTTTTTTAAAACATAAAGTACTTGTATGTGTTTTTCGGTGGTTAATACGTGTGTTTATCTGGAAAATAAAATTGTTCTTCATTCTTTTTCTAGACAGAAATATAAAGATCTTAAATATCTTTATAAAATCATTAATCAACAAGCTAATCTATCCGATGTAATTTCAATTATTATAAATAAATTCTATGACAGTAGCAGCAGCAGTAATATTATATACATTTATAATTGTAATATACTTCTGTATTCATCCATATGATATTTTTGTTTTTACTTTTTCTTTTTTGTTTTTGTTTTAATGTGTTCTGAAATTGAATTATTATTATTATTATTATTATTATTATTATTATTATTATTATTATTATTATTATTATTATTATTATTATTATTATTATTATTATTATTATTATTATTATTATTATTATTATTATTATTATTATTATTATTATTATTATTATTATTATTATTATTATTATTATTATTATTATTATTATTATTATTATTAGTAGTAGTAGTAGTAGTAGTAGTAGTAGTAGTAGTAGTAGTAGTAGTAGTAGTAGTAGTAGTAGTAGTAGTAGTAGTAGTAGTAGTAGTAGTAGTAGTAGTAGTAGTAGTAGTAGTAGTAATAGTAGTAGTAGTATGATGATGATGTTGTTGTTGATGATATTTCAAAATATAAACTTTATTAAGACTCAAAAAGGTTATATAAGTTTATTTGAAAACATGAGATTTTAGGCACAAATTGATTCATGATATTAGATATGTAATAAAGGTTTACAATCTTGATTGTGATAGGAAAGAAAACATGATTTATATTAATTAAAAGAAAAATAATTATTACATAATAAGATACATAAGCCAAATTAGGTTTACCTAAAATGTTTAAATATGATATTGAGAAAAATTGTGGAAACATTATAACATGCTTGAAAACATATGGGAAGGGTTTGAAGTTGGTGTTAGATTGACATATGGACCCATAAAATTGGGCTCATTTGGGAGAGCAATATAGTTTACATAGCTAAGTCTTAGTGTTCATTTGTTACATAAGTTCTTTGTGAAAAAAAATGGAAAAATACTAGTCAGCATGAATTGCATCTTGGGAAAATGGAAAAACATTGGTTCATCATGAATTGCATTCTGGGAGAATAAAAATACTAGAATGCAAGAAGTTCATCTTGGAAAAACAGAAAAATAGTAGTCAGCATAAATTGCAATCTGGGAAAATGGAAAAATACTAGTTCAGCATTGATTGTATCTTGGGAAAATGGAAAAACAGTAGTTAGCATGAATTGCATCATTGGGAAAATGGAACACAAGTTAGCACAAACTGCATTCTGGAAAAGTGGAAAAATACCATTTCAGCATGAATTACATTCTAGAAAAATTGAAAAACCCAGTTAGCAAGCATTGTATCCTGGGAAAATGGAAAAATACTAGTTTAGCATAAATTGCTTCTTGGGAAAATGGAAAAATACTAGTTGGCATGAATTGCATCTTGAAAAAAATAGGAAAATGTCAGTTATCATGAGTTGCATCCTTTAATACTGATGATGGTATTGAGCAATTTGTTGTGTTGAAGTTTGAAAACTTGCAACTGTTATACAAAAAAAAAAAACTAAGATTTGCTGTGGGACTATAATATTGGTCAAAAATAAATGTGATTAATTTTTTTATACACACACATGGTAATTTTTAAAAACATATGCTATGTAATCAAGTTTTATTTTATATTTCAGGGATGTCCAAGACATCAACCACAAAGTCTCTGGAAGTTGATCACCATAACCAAACTTAGGATATATTACAAAAGCAATCATCAATATTTTATCTGAAATCATATGTAACTGCTAAAAATAATTATAAGAATAATCTTATATCAAAATTACTAAAGACATTATATCATGTTGGTCATCATCTATGCTTTGGGACATCGGGTAACATGATGATACTGTCCATTAATAAACTAATGGTCATCCTAAAATGTACAATAAAGTGAAATATGGAAGAATTACTTTTGCATCATCCAAACAATTCTGCATAAAACCCTCTGGATGTCTACACACACACACACACACACACACACACGTGCGCGCACACACACACACGCACATATATATATATATGGCAAATACTATTACATTCAAGCAACTTTGGGATTGCAAGGATCCTAGAAACTATGAACAAGAGCAAATATACATAATTCATTCTATTATTAAATAATTTTACTAGGATACTTATGAAATCCATCATATCTATTAGTGGTTTATGAAAAAAATATCTAGAAGGCTAAAAACATCAGAAAAAATAATTTCATAAATTATTTTTAAATAAGTATTTAATAAAGTTAATAAAAGAATAACAAATATAGAAATTGATACTGTGGTGAACTCAAAGTAAATACATATTAATTATTCCTATCCATGCAATATACTTAGTTTTATATAAATATAAATATTATTTTATTCTGATTCTTCTTAATTAATTATTTTGTAATTTAAATGAGTTATTCTCTTACAATAATCAAACCATAAAAAATACTTTGTAATAAAGAAAGAAAATCATTTTAACACAAATTTTCCTTCCCCTTTTTCTTTTTTTAAAATGAGATGTCCCTATACTATTTTAACTGTGTAAAAAAATATTTTCAACAAAATTACTAAAAAAAATTATTCAATACTTAAAATTTCAATTTTATTTAAAATAACATTTATAAATGCAAATGTGCACATATTGCAATATCTCATTTGTCCATGAATTTTATTTTTTTCAGGACTTCTTATTGTTTAAATAAGTGGGTTTTTTTTGTAAATTTTGCAAGAGAAACTTAGCTAATCTCTTGATTGCAGGTTTTTATAGCTTTTTCATGATTATTTTCATCGATTTTTTTCCTTTTTATTACTTTGTAGCTATGTATTTCCAGTTTAACAATTATTTTCATTTTAACTTAACAGAACTTGTGACAGTTGCAATTTTGAATAGATCAATATATGACTGTTCAAAGGTTCATCTTGAGAATATTTTCTTTCTCCTACATTTTTTATTGAAATTAGTTGCATATTATTGAGTTATTTATTTCTCTCAGTAATATCTTATTTCTCATACATTCCTTTTACTGAAATTTATTACTTGCATTGGGTCAATAATGGTCATCTTTTAGCAAGAGCTTAGCATATGGTTCTTGTAAAGTCCATAATTTTATTCTGCTTTGCAAACATCATTTTTATTTTTAACTAAGAGTGAGATCAATCTAGCATCAGATTTCCAAGTGGAGTTTCTGACTGCTGAACTCACTGCTATTGAACTATATTGAATTTTATTGCTCACACATATTTGTTTTTTTTTAAAAAACAACTTTGATATTAATCTTCAATCTAATCACAACTATCTCAAAAATTAATACATTAAGCATTGACCAATTGATTTGTTTTTTACAGGAAATATTACCTTTTTTTCTACAAAATTTTTAATTTTAATTTATACACTAATTCATAAGCAACATTATATTTTTCAGAGATAAAGATCTTAATTCCTTTTTTTTTGTTTTTTTTAAAATAATATATATATATAATAAAAATTTAACATTTATATTATTATTAAAATGTCTTAAATTTTGTCACATATTTATTTTATGTATGTAAATTTTCTAATAAGTTTAATTTAATTACATTTCTTTTTAACAACTAGATTATTCAGTAGATAACACAAATAGAAATAATTCTTCTCAATATATATGTATAATCTAACTGCAGGTATTCTAAAAACTATATTTAAATTTGTTTTGTTCCATAAATATTTGGCTGATGGTATCTTATAATTTATAATGAAAATTTTATGAATAAAGTTTATTATTTATTATGTTTATGATTATGTGCGTTTTGGATTTCATATGTAGGTATTTTCCATATCTATTGATGTTAGACTTATCTTTAATGATTATTTTGTCATACAAAAAGTTTTAAATCAATTAATATTTCATTTTGAATTTTGTGAATATTTTCAAGAGTAGTGGTTGTGAGAAAAAAATATTTATGTGAATACAATTATTAACTGTTGCTGGATTCTAATAAATTGCTCATTTCTGGACTTTATCAGATGTTATTTTTAAAATTAAGAAATAAAATTAAAATATAGAATCATCTTTATTAAAATTATTAATATTCTAATACAAAAATACTCTCACTATATATTTTATTCTATTAATTTTAATTTTATTTCAGCAGATATCAACTAAAATGTAGATTGTGAATAAATTTTAATATATACTAGGCATCCCAGCATTTTCTAACAGCATTAATGGTTGCTTCAATCTAATATTTCTTTTGAATATGACTTCAGATATATAGAATTAATTTGATATTTTATATAAATGCAAATAAAAAAGCATTAAATATAAAGAATGATTAAATAAAACTGCTGGTTTCATTTAATGTTTATATTCAAAAATAATGTTATAAAAATGAAAAATTAATAGAAAATAATTAAATAAACAAACTCTCTTACTATCAACCTTATTCAAATTTATATTAACTTTTCATCAAATTGAGAAATCATCTGGCTTATATATTTTACCTATTTTAGATCCTATAATGATGATATCAAATGAATTTCAGGAATCATCTGGTTGCCAATCAGCAGTTTAATAATTAACTACAAGTCAAATGATTTCTTCAGACATTTTGTGTTTTTTCTATATTTTTTTTGTAATTCCAGTTAAAAAGTTATAATCTATTTACCTTAATAAACTAAATTTTTGATAAGACATTAACTAAAAATTAAAAGCTTTTGTCAACTGCATTTGTATCATTTCTAAAAGATGTGACCCATAATGCTATATAATAGATCTTCTAAATTATTACTGTCCATATTTTGCTTCACATAATGTGTTCTTACTAGTTGATATATCTGAAGTAACTGATGCTTCTTTATTTGATATAGCAATATCACAGTTTACATTAAAGCAAAATATTCATTTCATTGACCAAATATCTCCAAAATTGTATGGTTATAATTTGTAAACAATATTTCTAATATTAATGATAGCTAAGGTAAGAAGATCTTTTACATCCAATTTACACTTAATCTCATTAAAAAAATTGTAGTAAACAGCATTAACAAAGTGAGATTTCATTCAATTCTTTTTGATCTTCTCTTGTCAATGTTTAAATCTCTAAAGCTTCTCTTAAAGTATACTTTGCAAACTTATTTTGAGTTTTTTACTTTAATTGTTTCATAGATCAATCTCTACAAAAATTTTCTCTGTAATAAATTTAAAACTAATTGAACCGAGCATATGATATATTGTAGCAAAATAAAAAAAATTTCTATACTAAATAATACTTTGACACAGAAAATGCAACACATCTGGATATCATATCTAGTGTATGCAAATATTTATGATTAATTTTTATATTTATAGTCTAATGGTATAAACTGGTGTGAGTTTCCAAATCATGCAATGAAATATATATGGTAAATTTAGCCTATATGTTGGAAAAGTCAATTATTGTATTGAAAGTTATATAGTATGTAGTGATAGTGATGATAACATCTTATACTTGTAATCAATATATATAACTAATAGTATTTGTGGCAAATCTAGGCTTAGTTAAATTAAATGTCTCAGTTATCATCTAACTTAACCAAGCTATCACTTTATGGTAATAAGAAATATGTGATTGACAAAATTTTATGTGGAAATCACAATTTTATGGAGCTAAGTGCTGAATATTGAAGACAACAAACATTTAAAATTCTACTTGTTAACCCCAAAGTAAAAACATAAGTTCATAGATTATCTTTAATCAAAATCTTGAATTAAAGAGAACAAAAAACTAAAACAACCTTAATAACAAAACAATATTTAATGAATAATAATAATAATGCATACATTAATTACTTACATTTTGATTTTATGAACAAAGAAAATATTATGCCAATATTAAATTAAAAGTGGCCGTGATTATCAGAATATCTTTGCAAAAATAAATTACAATCCCACAGTTCAATTTCATCAAATAAGTTTAATTCTTAAAATGTCTAATTGCAAACATTAAATAAATCTATAAAGAGTATAATATTCCAATTCAAAAATATTTTATTCCAGCTAAAAATGAATTCAAATAAATGTTAAAATATTTAAAAGAACAGTAAATGAAAAGAAATGAAATTGATGAATATTGTTTATATTTAATCTTAAAATTATAATAAATCCATTAAAAAAAATCAAATCAAATAAATTAGCACATTTAAATATATATTGTAATCTTTTATATTGGTACACCTCATCATAAATTAAATTGGAAGTAAATCTTATGGGGTATAATTTTAAATTTTATAAAGTAAAGATATTTCATTATTAAACCAAGGGAAATAAAGATTATTTTTGGTTGTTTGGGGTTTAAACATAAGGTTAGTTAACTTGAAGTAATATAAATTCTCTAAGTTTTAATTAAGTATTTATTTTAAAAATATATAAAAAATAAAATAATGAAATATAACTTAATAGTATTTATTAATAATTGTTTATAATATTTAAAATATCAGTGAAGTTCAAATATAGTCTTATAAATAAAAAATATGTGCAATAGATATAGGTAATCATGTTTGTGCACATATGATATAAAGTAATAGCTATTTCCCATAAAATTTTAATTTATTTTTAAAAAATAAATAAGATAATATTGTTTATTAATTTTGTGATTAAAAAAAAGTTTATAGAATCAATTTAGGATTTAGTCTATACTAGATAAAATTAAATTTATTTAAATTAGTTGAAAGTTAACTGTATTATTTTCATTAAGTTTATTAAAAATATTATTTTTTTTATTAATAAATATTTCTAAGAAAGATGCTTGTAACTAATCAAATATTCATTATTAAAAGATTAGAAGAATTAACCAATGAGAGGTCATGATTTGAAATGTGTTAAAATAAGTAGACGATATTTTTTAAAAAAATGGATTGAAAATATTATAGATAGGAAGAAAGTAATTTAGTTCTTCTATAAAATTAGTCTAAATTCTTTTAAATATCATTATTATTAGTATAAAAAATAACTAATTATGATCTATTTGATAATCTGAAATTATGTTATAAAGTTATTGTTCTTTTTAAATTATGGAGTAAATACATTTTAAGTCTCTATTGGTGAAATCAGTGTTCAGTAATTTGGAAAATATCTTGAAATTGTTATATTGCTAAAAGTGCTAGATCAATGGAAGGGAAAAGCTGTGAATTTGTGCAAATATGGTATAAAATAACAAAGGGGTTCATGGGAGAAAGAGTGAGTAGTATGTTAATACCTAATAAATGAATTATTAAGCCAGCTGAAGTAATTATACATTGTGTTTGCAGTAAAAATTATAAAAGACTAGACTGGAATTTACGAATAAACCAAAAAAAAAAAATTTTATGACAAAGTAAATTATAAAAGAAAATAAAGCTTTGCTAATTTGCTCTATCAAGGTTTATTGATAAATGCCAGCTAAACAAAGCATTTAAAAATCTCTATCTTGAAAACCACTCCCTAACCTCAGACCAATGGTTTCATGCTTTGGCACTCCTCAGTGAGATGCTAGGATAGTTTCAGACACTAGATTTAAAAATACTAAGCCAAAGCCAGCATTTATCTAAAAGTTAACTATTAAGTAGAAAATCTAAATTTTTTAGACACCTAAATGTCTTCAAACCCAGCTATCTAACTTAAATAGCTATATGGGGCTGAGGTATCTTCAGCCAAACCATATATTAATAGCCTTACCAATATAAAATTTCTTAAGACTTTAAAGCAAAGACTATAAATAGTCAACAAAAAATCGAAGTCATATATCTCATGACTCAATTTTTAAGCTTGTAAATAAAAAATAAGAGTTCTGCTAATTTGCTCTAACAAGCTTTAGCAGAGGTCTTTATTTTTTATTTACAAGCTTATAAATTGAATCGTGTGATATATGACTTTGATTTTTTGTTGACTATTTATAAATTATAAAGACTTTAAAATGCTAATGCTAATGGAAGTATGTGTCTGAGGAAAGTTGTATTCAATACTAGAAGAGAGCAAGCAGAAGCATATCTGGCTAATAATTTAAATTATATAAAATACATTAAAAAATGATTTATTATTTTAGTAAAACATTTATGAAAGATGGAGTTTAAAGACAAAATTTACATTGTAGATGAGAGATATAAAATTAGAAGGACGTGTTGTTATTGTATGAATTAAAATAAAAATAGTTGATTTTATTAAAATTTTGATAAGACTGTAACGATTTACTATGAAGATGAATGAACTATTTATTGGTAAAGTGAGATGAAAAACACGATGAGTGGGAGAAAATTAAATAAGCCATGATAATAAAGAATAAGGAAAAAAAATGGAGTTGGATGAAAGTGATTGAATAAACTTATGAAATAAATATTGTCATATTTAAAATGTATATCGCGTATGTTAAGAATAATATTGCAAGGAATACTCACGGGATAAAAAGAATAGTGGGGAAAAAAATAATGTTGGATTTATGACCAATTAGTATTATAATAAAATTAAAGGTGTCTTCAATATATAAAAAAAAAGCTATATATATATATAATCAAGCTAGAAATAATTTTTGTTGTCAAGAAAAAGTAAATATTAAATTGTAAATAATTGTTTACGTTGGTGTTTTTTTTTTTTTGCATTTTCTTATATTCATAAGAAAACAATAAGAGCAGAGATGGGAACGTCAAAGTTATTGTACAAAGTTTGAAACGATTTGGTTAATATAGAAGTTAGAACTCCTCAAGGATGAAACTTAGAAAAACATTACGTTTTTTTAAAAAAAATTAAAACTTTTATCATTGTCTTTGAATAGTTTTGAAGTTTTATAATTTTTAGTAATTATTATAAAGACAGAGGGGTGGGGGATAACTAAATATATATTAAAAAATTGATAATTTATTTTATTTATTCATCTGTATAATTAGTTGTTTAAAATTTTTATTTTATTAAGTGTTATTAAGTGACTATAATAAGTGAAAAAATAAGGATCTAAGTACCTATAAATATAAAGATAATAAAAGAGATTAACGTAAAGAGGATAAAATATGTGCGTAAATATATATATAATGTTAAAAGTATATATTATGATATTTAGGTTTTGATTTCATATTTAATTTCATATAATTATAGTGTATCTCTATTCAATCCTGACTTGTAATTTGGTATAGTTTATTATTGGTAATAGTTATAAAACAATTATAGTTTGGAGATGAAAACAGGAAAATTGTATTATTAAAATTGGCAATAAGAAGTTAGTATTTAAGTTGTATTAGATTTACTAAATATAGGTATTTCTTAATTTATGATGTACAAAAAAATATAGTATATTAATATTCATGAGAATAGAGTGAAATCTAAAATTAAATTATTTTTCAAGATATGATAAGTTTTCATAATGTTAAAGTATCCAATACAGTATTTTATTTTATTTATTCAAAAAGTTGAATAGTACGGTTATTAGAAAAATTGAATGGGATGTTGAAAATCAATAGTTCAGTAAGTATTAAATACCATTTTAATGGCATAGAATGAAAGAGATCACAAGTAGTAAATATCATAAAAGATAAAAAAAGAATATGAGTATTTAGAATATTAAAATAATATTTTACTTTAAAGAAAATACATATTTTTTATCTTGTTATCAATTTATAGTCGTCAAGATTGGAGAAAATGATATTTGTTAACAGAAGCTTTAAACAATAATGATTATAAATAATCAACATAGAAAGTGATTTAGCATTAATCTGATGTTATAGTGTAATAAATATGCATATGTTTATTAATATGAAACAAAGTCAAACTATAACCATAAAACTATATATATTATTAAAAAAAAGATATTCGATTTTAGGTATTGACAATTATAATCAAGGGAAAATATAAATGTGTGAGTGTTTAAATATATTACTTTTATATTATTATATAATTTTCTTTATATTGTTATTTGTTGAAGTATTTATTAGTTTAAATATAATTATTAAAACTTTTGTAAATAATATGTTAATAAAGTTAATGTTTATACATTTAATTAAATATTTAAAATTGTATTTCTTTAGTCTGAATCATCATCATTACACCATCCTAACAGAGTACTAATTAGACTATACACATTAATTAAAGTGTAAAATTTAATATTTGAATAAATTTAATAGTACTAGTCTGTTAGCTGGGCATGGCTGCTTGATGGCATTGTTTATGTGCAAAAACACATAAAAATGCTGTTTATGCAGCCACACTTATGGCTAATACTACAGTTCTGTTGGATTAACCAATGCAGGCCACTTAATGACATTGCACAGAAATATTATGGCCTGTTTTGTGCTTCACAACTTTATGTGAATTCGCACAATTCATTGTTGACTACCGTATTGTCAGACAGTGGCTGGATTTTAAGTGTCCGCAACTTTTGAAATCTCCACAGCAGAGTAATTTCATTTATACTTAAATCACACACAGTCATCACTAAGAATTGTCACACAATACCCACCCTTCCCTACACAACTTGGAATGTGCAAAACATTGGAAAAGGATAATGCGAACATGATTTGGCTGAACTCACCCAAAAACTCATGTTTTCATGAGAAAATGTACGAGACAAATAAAATGGCACACTGCAACAAGCAGATTTTCAAATTGTACCAGTTTCTGATAACATAAGCAGGGCAACCATGATGGCATTTACACAGTCAGACTTATGGCTAATACAACAGTTTCTATTGTATTAGTCTTGATGGCATTGCACAGCTAAATATTATGGCCTGTTTGGTGCTTCACGACACTGGTTATGCGAATTTGCACAATTCACTGTATTGTTTCTGCAGGTGGCTGCAAGATTTGAAATCTCCATAACAGACTAATTTCATTTCTCCTTAAATCACACAGTCTGACCGATTGTCAGTACACCATAGTGTGGTGAATCCATGAAAGTCTACATTTGCAAAACAACTTCGCAATACCGATGTTGTGCACACTCCTGAAAGCAAAGCTATTTGATTCATACATGTTTCCAAAACAAAAGCTTGTGGTTCTATGACATAAATCAATAATAAAAAAAGAAAATGAAAGTTGAAAAAGTCCAAAGTTTTGGTCTTATTTTATTTTTTGTGAGAGGGGATGAGAACAAGTTTGTCATCACTTAGACAAAAGTTAGAGACACAAGTTATTTTTGTTTTTATTTAAAAAAAGAAGACAGAACAATATTTTATTTCAAAAAAAGAGAATGCAAATGAAATGGGATAAAAATTGGTTTTAAAAATCAAAGTTTTACTATATCAGCAGTAAAGATGTGTTCTGTATTGTTTTTGTTATCATAATTTGTTAGTAGGTAGGAAAAAAGCCATTTTCAAAGCAAAAGGTTGTGCTTCTATGACATAAATCAATCCAAAAAATGAAAGTTGATAAAGTATCTTACATTTGATTGTTTTTCATAGCAACAATGCATCAAGTGGGCTAACAGACTAGTACCAATTTAATAATAAGATAATGTATAATAATTATTTAAAAATGACATATTTTAAAACTACCATGATCACATTAGTCATCAATGAAGTATATGTTCAGGATGTATCAATGTATGTTTATTTGGAGGAAAATCAGGTGATCAATTATTTTATTATTAAAATTATACATTATTATTTTAGTTGAAATAAAAGTGGTTATTTATTATCAAAGTATTATAGATCCTAAAAATATAAAATAATAAGATAGTTTTATTTATAATTATGATAATTAACAATTTTCTTAATTACTACATTGCCTATAGAATTGAGTAAAATCCCTCTTTATATCTTATAGGTTTAATAAATAGTTAATTAAAAATCAGTGGTAATCCTGAGATCTCACTATAATATTATTATTGTTGTTATCAATTATAGCTCTATAAGAATAATAATGATTGGGAAAAAACATAGAATAAAGTGATAGTATAAGCTTATTAATTAATTCATATTAAAGTCGATTATTATAGATATTTTATTATATTTATGTAAATATTATTGTTAGTAATGGGAATATCTAGATACTTAATAAGGAGGAGTATCTTGGTATTCTTATGCCATTGAGCAGATACTTTGGTATTTGTTTAATGTTAAAAGATTTGTGATCTTGTTTAATTGTATATTTGCATCTCATAATTGCTAATATAAATTAAAAATAATTTGGAAATAATTAGAATATAAAATTGAACCTAAAGAAAATCTAATTTATGGACTTGTAAAATTATTAGAGGTTATCATCCTATTGGCAGGGTACTATATATAAAACCATATAATCTTATAAAAAAAATTTAATAATTACAGTTAATGTTTAATATTGTTATACATATCAAATCAATTGTTATGCATATTCAAAATCTATTAATTTAACCATCTCAATGAATTTATCAATGAATCCCTATTGTCTCAATATATAAATAAGCAAACATATAGATTGTTTCTGTTGTAAAAATTTTTAAAAAAATGATTGTATTATTTTTATTACTACTTTAAAATGTCATTATCTGGAACAATTTAATTTATCTTTAGATACTAAAAAAATAAAAAGTGTAATTTTTTCACGTAATGATATTGTTCAATTTTAATCTAACATATAGAATATGTAGCCAATAAATTGTCTACAAACACTCACACTGAAACATTAAAATACCGATCGTAAATTTTAGATTGTGTGTGGTGCATATGCGTGAATGAAAGAAATATTTTTAAAAGCTACAGAAAAATTCTAATACCGTATATATATATGAATATACGGTGGGACATTTGAGTTCCAAGTTTTGGGAAAAGGGATTATAAAAAATAAATTGTAAAAAAAGTAATTTATTTTCTCTCTGCTGAAACTAGACGTGATGATATCATTAGTTATTTTTTTACATAATAAAAATCATAATCATGTAATGTAGTATTATTGTTAAATATACTAGAGTGAATAATTAAGCACAAATGATATTTAGATAGTAATTTTTATGTTATCTATTTAGTGTGAATAATCGATATTTTTTAATAAAACTAATTATAATTACTTGTCAATTTAAAAATAGGAAATAACTTGGAAAATGATCAATATAATTGATTAGTATGTTTTAATTAAGTCAAGAATAAGACTATAATCCACAGTGTTTTATTCCTTTTATAGTAAAGTTGCAAGCTAAATTGTATTTAAACTTCATAACTTGTTATATGCTAACCAAAAAATTTAAAAAATTTAATAAACAAAAAAGCGTATAAATAAGTTAATAATAATAGAAAAAAGTCATTGAAATTGATAAACTTATTAAATTTTGTGAATCTCAGTATGGCAACAATCTTTTTTTTTTATTGCTAAATATAACGTTCTCTAATCTCAAATTTGAATTTTTTAATCATGTTTTCTTCATGATGTAATTAAAATCATTAGTATGATCATAAACATGTCTTTTTTGCGGTTATTTTTTTTTTAAATTTTTTATATACAATCATAATCATCATTCTTAATCATTATCGATCCATTTCAGAATGAAGGTCTTTCTTAGTTAAATCTGTCTTCTCAGATCTCTAGCCTCTCTTCTCCACTTTATTCCAGCACATTTCTTTATTTCATCAATCCATATTACATGTGATCTTTTTCTAGGTCTTTTACAATCTTTGGGATCCAGTTTAAGATTTCAACTGTCCATCTACTATCATCTTTTCTAGCAATATGTCTAGCCCAACTCTACTTCATTTTCTTAATTTTTTCAATGAATTCAGTAACACTTGTTTGCTCTTATACCCATGTATTTCATTTTCAATCTCATAACTTCTAACATGCATCTCCCCATACTTTGTTGAGGTCTCTGTATTGCTCTTCTGTTAAGTGTCCAAGTCTCAGATCCATAAGTAAGAATTGGTAAAACACATTTATTAAAAACATTTTTCAAACACATAGGGAAATTTCCTTTTAATATTGTTATTTTTACCAAAAGCATTTCAACTTAGTTTAATTCTATGATTAATTTTATTCATTGTGTTTCCATCTGTAGTAATAATCTGACCAAGGTATTTGTAGCTATTAACTTGCTCTAACTCATCATTTTCAATCTTTATTTTTATCTTTTGAAAAATTCAATTGAACATTATTTTTAACATTTATCTTTAGTCCTATTTTCTTACTTTCATATAATAACTCTTGCAATATTTCCTGAAGCTCTAAAACATTATTTGCAAAAACAACCACATCATCTGCAAAATCTTGATGGCTTAAATAATGTCCATTTACTTTTACTCCTTTAGCTTCTCATTTTAAAAAATTTGGAGATATGGAGTAATCTTGTTATACACCCTTCTCAATACTAATCTTCCTAGTATCATTATGTATTCTGGTTGTGGCTGCTGCATTTTTATAAATGTTCTCCAGAATATGACTATTGTGAGTCTATATCTTAATGATCTAATGCTTTAATCACTGAAGAAATAAAATCATTCACACACACATCTATTCTGTTTTCAAAAAAACTCAACTGATATTTCAGTTAAGAGCTATCAAGTAATGGTAAAAAGAGATCATGGTATTTTTTGATCTTAAACTCAGAGGTTTATATGCATTAGGAAAATTGTAATAAAATATATTGTAGTACAATGAACTATAAATTCAAAAGAATGTTGTAAAGTACTTCCTTAAATGAGAAAATAAAAAATATTAATACTGTGAAATCAGCTGTATGTTTCAAAAGAATGAATCATCTGTCAGAAAAATTATATAAAAAGTGGATTCATATCACTATCACTTGCATCCCTGAAACAGCTAATGTTGTAACTAAAGTAAAAATATTTTTTTGTTTAAAATGGCAAAAACTTAAAGCTATGATTAAATGACATGAATCATAAAAACATTATGGTTGATAGTCTTGTATTACATCAGAAAGTCTTAAATGTGCATGAAAAATTAGCTGAGAATCTGGTTCATACAATTCCAAGCTATTCATTGTGAAAAGGAAATGATTATTTAGATTCCAAACTATTGCAGTCTTAAAAATATTAAAGTGAAGCTCCATCTGCTGATAATAAAGCTACTGCTATGTTTTCATTAAAAAAATTTTAAATGTTCAGAATAAGTATTTAATTGTCATGAAACAGAATTATGAATGGTATATATGTAATGTGTTTTCTCAATTTATTATTAATAGAATTTTTATTCTTTTAAAATATGGTTTATAATATAATTTTAATTTATATATGCCTATCATATACATAAAACATCTGTTATATATATATTGAAATGGTATTATTTAGCTATCATCCCATTTCATCTACTATGTTTCATAATAGTATCTTTTTCCTAATTCAAACCCATCCCAGTCCATGTATATAAGCCCCTAATAATTTGTTTTTATTTGAAATAGCGTATATTTGTGTGGAAGTGCGTGTATTTGTATAGGTGTGCACATCTAATACTTATATTAATGTTCATATGTGTATAATGCATATGCATTTATGGATTTAATATTTAATAAAGTGATATAATTTTAAATTAAGTGCATGAACATTGTTATATGTGTCATTACCTATATATATATGAAAAAGAGGTTGTAATGCAATAGATTAAATTTAAATTATTAGTTTTAGTTAAAAACTTTGTTTAAAGACTTTCGTACACATATATATTAAAATGTTTACGAACTTAAACTCTTTTTAAAAAATTATCTGTTGTTATAAAAATTTGTAATTCTTAGAAAAATATCTGCAAGTAATTAATCAAACTTGTAGTTAAAATTTTAATGTCTTTTAAAAATAAAAACTAAGAACTAGGAGTGATTTGTTTGACATTATTGTTTAGCCAAAGAAATGATCAAAGGTTTCATTTTTATGCATTTTTAATTACTGGTGAAACTTTGTAAACTCTGGTAAACAGGATGCTCAGATTACAGATTTTTCTAATATAAATAACTTTGAATTTTCAGTAAGGGGATTCACTTGTTAAATTTTACCATGAAAATCTTTGAGTAAAACAACCACTGCCTATGTCCCTTTGCAGAGAATTGGTTAATGCTCAAGCCAGAGTTCAAGCCCCACCAGCCTACTAAGAAGACAGCATCAAAAATAGATCAGTCCAGCTGAGAATAATGGATCAGCTATAGCAGCCTGAATAAAAAAGATATGGTAAATTTTCCTTGCAGAGCTCTTTAAAATAACTTTAAAACATTATAAATGAACATCTAAAAAAACTTAAGCTAGCTAATATTAATCATACATAAATCTAAATTGTAATAATGTTTCAATAAACTACCAGCCAATTTCAAACTGTAAAATATGATTTAAAATTATAATTTAACTTTTAAAATAATAGCTGTAAACTTGCCTATTTTTTTATAAAACTCTAAATGATTGTTAATAATAAGTTATTCAGTTATTATTCTATTTTTTTAATCTGCAGTCATGCTTTCTTATTTGTTTTATATTTATTTATTTTATAATTTATGCTATGCCCAATTCAGAATGAAGATTGATTTTATGAATAAAGTTTGAGGGGGAGAGATGATTAGATGCTCACTCTGAATTAAGTAATTTTGCTCTTTAGCACACACACTCAAATCTCTGTTCTGAAAACCTAAATATTTTCATTAAGCTATTATGTTTAGCTTACTATTATTATTATTATTATCATTAGATTTGCAAATCAATAAATAATTAGTTAATAAATGCAAGGATGAGTTATAAAGCATATTATACATATTACCTAAGTCCCAGATATGCTTTAATTCTCTTTAGTTATATTATAAACTGTGCCGATTGATTAAGAAATTATATGACTTTTAAGTATTCCTTTTAGCGTGTTTTAAAAATGCTAATTAATGAACTGGCATATGGTAGTTTTGTAGAATGAAACTATAGAATTTTGCATACTTTTTAAGTTATTAAGTAATATTATGTTTAGTGTGGTGAAGGTGTCTTTAGGAAGCACATACATGCATATATGCTTTGCTGTATGATTTATATAATAGGCTTCTGGTTTTAATGGTTACACCATCTTAGTTCAGACAGCTCTTCTTTAGAACTGGAACACGAGAGTCCAGATTGTTTTAATAAGCTGCTTTGATCACTGAACTATGTGTTCATTTTATTTACAGTGAGTCATACAGTCCACACCTCTCTGAAGTTATACTACAAAGTTCCAGTTCATCCCATCATAATGTAATATTTCAGCATTGATCTGAAGGTGTAGTCTTATTTTTACATATATGATCTGCATAGAGAGCCTATTGCAGCTTGTTTAAGTGCTATTGAATGACTTTTTTAAATATTATAGTGATATATATTAATTCTTGCACTGACTTAACCATCGTAAGCCTAATAAGGTGGAGCATAGTAGAATTAAGGCATAATTAGACCATAGATTCTAAAAATTGTAATAAATTCTTTTAAAATTTTAGTGCATCAGATGAGATTCTGTTACATGCTCATCATTGTTATATCTGCGTGTGTCCATCAGTGCATTCTTATTTATTTGATTCATATTTATTAATTAAAATATACTAAATTATAACTGTGTTGAGTTTTATTCATAATCCATTCTAAATCTTAGTTAAGTTTATTTTAATATAGTATGAGTTATTAATATATGCATTATCTAGCCAGCCATGAATGTGTGTGTGTATTTATCTATTAATAATTTAGTTATTATTCCCTGAGTCTCTTACTCTACCCTTTGCTACTGCCGGAATGTGAACTAAAAAATTCTGAGTGTAGCCTCATATATGTCATTCATAGGGTAGTAAGTCATGGAGTGTTGGTGGAGAAACCAAGGTGCAATCAAATTTGAGGTATCAACCCCTCATCTATGTCAGCCTTGGTAAAATTTGCCAGGACTCTGGATTTTGTTGTGTGAATGTACAAATATGACCGTTACAATATATATAATATGTGTGTTTGCAAAGTACTGTACTGTGCACTTACAGTACAATAAACAATACTTATTATACTATAGTCAAGACTGTAAACAAAATGTGAACTATTATATGCTACATACATTTGTATGTTAGGAAGGTTTAGAAAAAAATATACTGAAATTCACAAATCCATTGTATTTTCTTCCTCTCATCTTGAACTCCATTAGACTCTAAAAAACAAAAAAATTGAGTCTAAAAATTGCAATCAGTGATTAGCTCTCCTTTTTGGAGGGACTTGTTTATTCAATAGATTTTTCTGAATATGGAAAGTAGTGAAACCATCACTTGTGGAAGACTTAACCTAAGGATTTTTTCTTGAAGGTACATATAGCAGTCCAGAGCCTAATGGGTCACCCAATCTTCATATGTTGAAATATGTCTCATAGCATCAACAAAATGTAAGTTAGCTGTAGTTATTTTTAATATGGTAAATAGAATCTGTTTTAAATATAATTTTTTGTGTGATTTATTCAACTAATTATTGTGTTTATTTGTGAGGTAATAATATCACAACTTATTAAACAGTATTATAAATCAAGAATGTTATATTATCCTATTTTTGTAATCATGTTTTTCCACAAATTTATCATTTATTTATTATCTTGCCCAATCATAATCACATATATAAAACCAATTTATAGATTGGACATAGAAATTATGTTGTATTTAATATCATACTGTCAGTTTTAATATCAGATAACATGACAATAGCAGAATATGTTGTGCCTTAGCATTTATTTTCATTTCTATTGTTGGCTGAGAATTGTCTTTGGCCTGAGATTAAAAGTCATTTTGAAATAGTCTTCAATTGTTTTTTTAATGATCAATATATTTATAAAAATTTACTGTTAAATTTTTGGTTAAATGTTCAAAATAATGAGATCAAATGAATGGAATGAGATAATTAAGAATAAACCAATTAATTAATAAAGGGCAATCAAAACACATAAATACAGTGAGGTGATTGTTAATAAATAATACATTTTTATACAACTATTAGTATTTAGCTTTTTAAATAATTTTATCAATTCAGTATGCGCAAAATGCAAACAAAAAAAAGTGATGTTTAAAAAGAAAGGGGCCTTAGCTAGATATCTAAAAACCTTATTTACACATGATTTACTTTTGATTCTTTCTTTCTGCAAAAAGTAGAGCTTCGATTATTTCTCATTAACTTACGCATTTTTATTAACTAATAGTACTATTTAGAATTTATGATCAGACATATTAAAGCCTAGATTAACATCATAACTTTTAAGATGATCTTAAAACTTTTTTAGGAAAAGAAGACAGCAAAATGTGATATTGTACAGGGTAGCAAAATTCCTAGAGCTGGTCCTGGTTTCCATTATTATTTATTTCAAATTTCTTAATGGATTGCATAAGTTATTACACAGTAGGTCACTCTTTGTTTACAAAATTTTATTTACATTACTGTACTATCATGTGCATATGCAATACTTTCCCCCAAACATATATAAATAAGTGCTTTTTAATATGTATATACATATATAACTTAATTTCAAAATTACAATACATATATAAATTAAGCTTGTCAATAAAAATATTTTTTTAAAAAGTAAAATAATATATTTGTAATAAAAAATAATAATAAATTGACAGGACAAAATGTATTTGCATTCAAAAAAGTGCTGTGTGTGTGTGAATTCATTTTATATCAAAAAATAAACAGTTTAGATTGTGCTTTACACGAAAAAAAGTAACGCTTGTCTCAATCTTATTACAAGTTATATGGCTTAGCGCTTTCAGAGACCTTGTGTCTCCATAATCATAGCCTACTTTTAACTGAAGTTTAGTTTTGGTTTATGTAAAATTTTATGCAAATTTTATAATGACCATTTTTTGGAGATTGCAAAGCACAATTCTTTCCAGTTTATTGCACAATTGTCATTTACAATAAAGCACACCTCTTTAATTTTTCATTTTATATCATTGTGTTCCATGCATAGTGCCCTTGCCATAGTGGGTTCAAACACATGGCCTGTTGTTTTTTGGTGCTCGAAGAATATGGATTTGTTTTCATTATTATTTATAGCTTTCCTGTACAAATAATGATGTTGAGATGTTTTTGTTGTAATGTTGGCATGGGTCTCCCCATAATATGCCACTCTACATCCATTGGTTAGGCATGAAATTTTATAAACTGCTTGAGCTATTTTATTGAAACAAGCTTCACTTTTTTTGCGTAAAGTGCAATCTAAACTATTTACTAATCAAAGGTGAAGTAAAAAACTAGTATTTTATATCAAAAAATAAAATAAATAAGTAAAATTATTGTATCCTTTTTCTTCAATCCTTTTTTAAAATTTTATAGGACACAAATGGCAGATTTTAGTACACAATTAATTTGATTTAGAAATCATTGTTAAATTTTAATATTTAAAAAAAGAACTTCAAGAATTCTATTAAGCTTGAAAAAATGTCTATAATCTTGATGTTTATAGTTTAAAATCATTTTGAATAAAATTTTAAATTTTTGAAAAAATGAAAAGTGCATGTGATTGAATGGGTGAGAGTATTAAAATTATGTGAGAAATTAGTCAAGATAAAAAATGGTTTCCAACTACCAGAAAATAATGCACATAAAATAAAATTCACATTTTTAAAAATTAATTTATGAATTTTAATGTTTTTATTTTTTGTTTGTTTATTTTATTTATTTATTTTGGACAGTGTATAATTAAAATAGCAGATGTTAAGATAGCTTATATGGGCAGCTTCACTATATTTATTCTTGTCAATTATAAATAATATATAAAATTAAATATAAAATACTAATCATAGAATTTATAAATCATGCTTTTTAAAAATAAAAAAAAGTCTTACTTGAGTTTTTCTAATTTTATTTTTAAAGTTAGTTTCCAAAATATGTTTTTACCATATAAGAAAAAAAATGGTTTAAAATGAATTGTATATAGAAAAATAATAATAAAATGAAGAAGAGTTTTTTTAATTAGATTTTTAAAAGATATAATAAAAATTCTCTATATCAAATATTTTCTCCATCTGTGTAGAAAATGCTCCCTAACAGAATTTGTTTAGAAATTGCACACTTATCCTCTAATTAAATCACAACATTTTAATTTTTTAGATTCAAATATAGACAAAGTTAATAATCTTATTGTAACTTATTTGTGATCAACAATATTATAAGTATCTGTTTTAGATGGTCAATTTCCCACCAACATTAGTATATGTGCACTGCAACTTAATATACACACACATACATACTAAGATTTTGCTATATAGAAAAGGGAATATAATAACTGAACTACTGATACTATAAATAGAAACTTAAACATATGTATATTTAAGAAAATAATCTTTAAAAATTTCTTCTAACAAAATAATGTCTTCAATGGTGCTTGAAAATTTATATTTCTTTTCTATAAATTGAGACACTGCTAAATCTCACTGCATTCATTAAAATACCTATCCAACAGCCAATCAGATGTCATGATAGCCATGTAAACAACAATCAAATCCAAACACACAACAAAGATTTTTACAAGAAAAGGGCAGCCACCCTTCTCTCAACTTTTCTTTTTATATATCTAAGCTAGTCACAAATTTGAAAGCTTGAAGCTTTAAATATCTTCCCCAATAACTCACTGAATCTAAATCATAAACATACAATGCGAAATCCTATGATTTACTACGTAGTAGTTTTTAGAATACATAACAAGCAGTAAAGTATGTAAATAATATTTTAATTTGCAAAGCACAGATAATTTTCAACTAGCAGTGCTTCACAAATTAAAATATTATTTACATACTTTACTGCTTGTTATGTATTCTAAAAACTACTATGGAGTAAATCATAGGATTTCGCATTGTATGTTTATGATTTAGACTCAGCGAGTTATTTGTGAAGATATTTAAAGCTTCAAGCTTTCAAACCTAAATACTTGCAACTGGCTTAGATATATAGAAAGAAAAGTTGAGAGAAAGGTGGCCACCCTTTTCTTGTAAAAATCTTTGTTGTGTGTTTGGGTTTGATTGTCATTTAGACGGCTGTCATGACATCTGATTGGCTGTTGGATAGGTATTTTAACAATTGCAGTGAGATTCAGCAGTGTCTCAATTTATTTTAATTTTCAACTATCTGCACTTCGCAAATTAAAATATTATTTCTTTTCTATATATTGTGATACTAGGTCAAAGAGCAAATACTTATTTTAAAAAATCTGATTTGTTACCATTTCAAATTTCACATTATTTTGTGTAGTTTTTAATACTGAGAAAGTTCTCGGACTGAAGCTCAACTTTCCTCAACCTTCGGAACAACTTTTTGATTTTTTTTTTAAAAAATATTACTTTATACTTATTTCTAAAATTGTTTTATTGTAGGGGATTTGAACACAGACTTTCAAGCTTTCTTCAGCAATCCACTCTATCTCATACAATACACATGATTATACACGTGTGTGGTCAAGTATCAGTTTCATGAAATAGAGTGAATAGCAGAAGGGAACTTGAAAGTCCCCTATAATTGCATTTACACCCCAAGTATGTGAAATATGCTTGTATTTCAAATATTAAATTGTTTTAATAGCAATACAAAAATTATTGTTGCCCAATATTTTTTTTATGGCCGCACTGACTGATAAAGTTTGTCATAATTTGTAATAATGTAAAATTATTTCTTATTTTAGATATTTAACAAATTCTTGCAGTTATTGCTTTCTGCTTTAAGTTTTTCATTGCTCTTATGTGTTTCAATTGCTTAAAGCTTAGGAGCCAAAGGATAATAAAAAAAATAGCTTTAAAATAATAAAAGCAGACTTAAAGAAAGCTAAATACTAAAAATAAAAGAGCTATCATTTTGCAACTAAATTATGTATTTCTAAAATTGACCAAGAAATAAAAAGAAAATGATCATTTCAAATATGATAGATTTTTCAACAGCAATTCCACGCTCCACTCAATAACAGTTATGAAAATAGCTATCAACATCAAGTCATAATTTTGGAATAGAATAATGAGTAGCCGTTTGTACTGAGCTTGTATTAAGTGAGAACTCACAGGAATATCTTTCTGATAAAGATTGAGTTTTGAAAATGATTTGCTATCATAGTAATGATTTTTAATATGTGCTGAATCTCAACCAATTTTTTGAGTTTTTTATTTTCAATTAATTAATTGTTTATGCATTATTTATAAACGTGTGTTTATATGTACATTTATTATGCATTCATAGATATTAAAATATAAATCGTACTTCAATTATAAAAATATTAATCCATTACTTTAACCCTTCAAGCTAAGCATTTTTCTCCTACATTGGTTTACAAACAGTCTTGATCTAATAAAACCTTCATTTAACTCATTTAATGAAGCTGTGTTTCTGTAATGCAATTTTATCTCCACAAATAACTAGCTTGATAAAATTGTAAGTATTAGCAATGATTGCAGGGAATCTCCCGGTCATAAGCTAATGATCTCTTGACAAGATATGTGAAGGTTATCAAAGAAGCTTAAATGATAAGCTTGAAATTTAATATATGAAAAGCAAAAAGTTTTATTAACAAAGCATAACTTTAGAACAACTTAAATCAATAACAATAATCATAGCGTAACAATAATTCAGTTGCTAAGCAACTTTTCGTGTTTGTGTGACAATTCTTATACAGGTTAACAATAACCGTTTTTAAAAATTGTAAATAATAAACAAAAGTATTTGCACAGAATATTAAATTTTGTCTGACTGAATTATTTAATGGGAAATGTCATTTTGGTAGAAAACTAACAAAATTAATCTAATTTGTTTTTTAGCGAGAGATTTATTTAATTTCTAATTCACTAGCGACATTACTTTTATTACTTATGTCTACTTTAAAACTCTATTAAGATTTCTACGTTTGGATTAGAAAAGGCATAAATAAAATAACTTCAAACACTAAGTATTAAATAAGTATTTTGACCATTTTAAATTTAATTAATAATTGATATGAATTGATGAGTACATTAGTCATGAATTTAAATCTAAGCTGCTAATATATTTAATGATATTTTTTCTTAGAAAAAAAAATTATAAATATATTAAAGAATCTCCACATTCCAACATTCTTTTAAAATCATATAAAGATACAATAAAAGACAAATGATCCCCAAGATGCGTCTTGTGCTGAACCAGCACTCATCATTTGACCTACGTCATTATCTCTCATATTCATCTCTATTATACGAAGAATATATATCAATAGTGAGTTGTTACTTTTTGATTTACAAGTGTCAAACTCTCTTTATCCACAACTTTGACACCATTCACTTAAAAAAAAAAAAAAAAACAGTACTGATTATTACTAATCATTTACTAAATTATAGATTTCTCTAGCACAGATATAAACTTTAAACCTCAGTTAAAGATTAATATATGTGTACACACATGGATAATAGGGATATATATGCAAGCTGATGACCAGGCCAATTGATGAGCGCTGGTTCAGCACAAAATGTCTCTTAGGGGTCATCTTTCTTTATATGATTTTAAAAGATTGTGTGGAAATGTTCTTTAATATATTTATAAAGATATTGTGCACAGAAAAGAGAAATGTAAATAACTCCATGTGATTAAAAAAAAAAACATATTAATCTTTAACTGAAGTTTAAGTTTATATCTGTGCTAGAGACAATCTCTAGTTTAGTAAATGATTAATGATAATCATCGCTGTTTTTTTCTAAAGAAGATGGTATCAACGTTGTGTTTAAAGTCACTTTGATACTTGTAAATCAAAAAAGAAATTCTATTTCAGAAAAATTAAATGAAAATCATTACATATAATATTTTTCAATACTGTGCAAAGCAAGGGGCTTTAATTCTTAGAACTCTTGAAGAATATAATGTAATTCTTTAAAAAAATATATATATCAGAAAGCAATGATAAATATTATTGTAATGATAAAGTGTTTATTCTTTGATTATAGCATCTTATTATTAGATATTCAAATCTGACTTTAAAAAAATAATTAATGTGTGTATATATGCATATGGCTTTAATGGGAAATTTACTTCTATATTCGTTATTACGTAATTCATTCAATAAATTATTTATTTTCTTGGCAATTGTAATTTTAGACATATTCTTTATATGTATATATTTTTATTATATTAATTTTATTGATATTCTTTTTTTTATTGATAAACATGAAAGAAATTAAGACATTATCATCTTACAGAAGTTTTATTTTCGAAATGAGATAATGTTCCATTTAAAAAGTGATAATTTAATGAAGTTTTTAATTCATGACTAAACAATAAACGGATGGATATGATTAATCAAAATAGATTTTTAATGGATGAATTGAATTCTTCAAGAGTGTTAGATTTTGAATGAAAAACAAATAACTTTGATTTTTATCCGTATATTAACAAGTTAATACAGGCTGAAAAACAAACAGTGAAAAATCCAGTAAGAAATGATCAAAGTACTGTCCATAGGTTAGAGTGGATTTTTATATTTATTAGTAACATCTTGGGTTGCTCTATTTTAAAAACATGTAAAATATTTCCAAAGGTACCATATTTTATTAAATTTGTGTTCATTACATGGGGTGGAATGTTCATTATTAAAATTCCAAATATTGTTTTTGTTTCTAGAATTAACAATTTTTATTTTTAAAGTTAAATCTGTAAATGATGTAGAAATCATGAACACAAATTATTTTGATTTGTGTTCCTTTTTTTTCTATTTGTTAATAGTATCATTGATGCCTTCAGTTTTTTGTGTGTGTGATTTGGGGCTGTAAAATAAAAGGAAACACTCATGTTAATACTTTTATACATAATCATTGTTTTTTTTCTTAAATGGTACTCTTTAAAAATCATATTTGTCTAGGGAAATTTATTTTTGCTTTTGGATAATTTAGCCTGACAGATTCTATACCATATAGCATCTGCTCTTGGTAATGCTTTAATTTCTAATATATATCTTCTACACCATAATCTGAGTTCACCAAGATAAAATAAATAAAACCAAATGATATCTCTAGATATTTAACCACATTTTTATATCACAGAAAAATTAAATTTAATATCTCAAGGCAGAAATTCACTATGTCATAAAATAACAACACTTAAAAACTTAGAATTATATCATCTTAAAAAATAAAACTATGTGATTAAAAATTAAGCATCTGGTAGACTTACTCATTTGATAAGGCCAGGTATAATGCACCTGATAACATATTGGAGTTTGCAGTATAAGTGTAAGAACAAATATCTATTACATATAACTATTTTAATCATTTAATCTAATAATCCTACAAGGAAAATACACTCACAAATATTTTACTTTACATTTTTACAATAAATCTTTGAAAATGTACACTTTGTCACCTTTTAACCAACATATTTAATACCAAGAAATTAAACCATAGATTTAGAATACTAATTATCCTTTGGGATATCATCTTTCTCTGGACTTGTATATTCATTGATGCCATGCATTAAGTGTTATGTTTATGTAATGGAGCAAAATACCTTTTCGCATATGTGAGAAACATGGAAAAACAACTATTTCTACTTAACAAGTGCTATGCAAATGAAAATAATTGTATTAATAAAACCATATGCATATCCACACTTGCATCCCTTTGGTACACTATCCTTTTAAAGTGAATACATTGGATTAAAAAGCATGAGATAAACTCAGGACTGACCCAGAGTAGACCTTATAATAATAAATTTATATATACTATAAGATAAAAAAGAGGACAGATCTATGGTGATAATAATAATAGTGAACTAATATATACTTTTATTGCAATGTTGACAAATAAACTATAAAACAAAATAACACAGTCAATAATAACAAAAATTAAATAAAAACTTGATATGAACTTTAAAATTCCCTCTTTCATGACTTTTGATTTGATTTGCTTTGAATTTATATATATAATCAAAATTATCTCACATTCACAACTCAATCAACTAGCCAAGAAAATAAACTTTTAAAGACTTTCATTGCTACAAGCAGACTTCTCAAATGTAAAAGAGAACTACAAAATAACAAAATATTTAAACTAAACATTACCCACAATTCCACTTAGCTTTCATTCAGTAAAAGAATTTTTAAATAAGTTAAATACTTCATAATCATAAATTTTTAACAATAAAGATTCTTTACTTTTTTTAATTTCATTTCTCTCAAAGAAGACAACCTTAGTTTCATCAAAATTAATATTGTGGCCTATATCTTTTACATGAATGTAAGGCAGAATTAATATATTTATTTCTAACCTTACTTTTATGTACCTTCATTTTTTCATTTAAACTCAAACTACTTTGACCTATATAAACATTCTTACAAAAACAAGAAATAATTTACATTATTCCAGGAATCAAATCAAAAATTTATTTTATATTATTTAATAAATTATTCAAAGTAAAATCCCTTTTCCAAGCAATTTTCTTATTTCCAAACAAATCATTATTTTTACATACAATTTTATAGAAAGGCAATTTAAATGGCAAAGAAATAAAATCATATTTTTTATCCTTTACATCATTACAAATATTATTACTATTAAATAAAATACTTTTAAAAAATTTATCAGAGTAGTCAACATTCAAACAACCTTCATAAAATTGACCTTTTTGAAGCAAAACTATTTCACTAGAATTTATGTAATAATAGTTTTTTAAAGCAGCTACTTTGTGAGATACAGATTGATAGCTATTAGGTTATAGACCATAATTCTTTACTCTCAACATAATGATTTACATACCAAACAACTATTATTTACATTTCTAATCATTAAAAGATCTAAAAATTTTCACTTAACAAAATATAACCTCCTCTCCTTTTACTACATATCTTATAGAACAGGGGTCCCCAACCCTATGCCCATGGGCACCATGGTGCCCGCAGACCATTTTATGTGTGCCTGCTGCTATCCGAACAGGATAAAAAATTATTTATCTGATATAAATAAATTTAATTTTTAAAATTTCTTATAAATTATTGTATTATAATCAAATTGTAGGGCATACTATACTTTTACAGCATAAAAATATAAATGTTAATTATAAGTTAAAAATTTATTTTAAAATAAATATTTTTTTGTACATTATGTGTATTATTAACAATATCCAACTATAAATTTACATTGAAAAAATAAATGGTGCCCGCCACCTGGCCAGTATTATAGAATGTGCTCTTAAGTGCAAAAAGGTTGGGGACCCCTGTTATAGAAGGTTCAAAACAATTAAACTCATTTACCAACTCTTCCAATTTATTTTTTTAATTACAAACAAACAACCATCCAGATATCTAACAAATAACTTTACATATGAACAATTCTTTTCAATAATAATTTCCTCTTCCAAATAATTAATATAAACAGAACAAATTAAGGGAGAAATAATATACCTATTATCCACCCTTTCTTAATCTTATAAAAATTACCATTATAAGTAAAATACATAGAATTCTTCAATAATAAAAGAAAATCTTCAATAATTTTAATTTTATTCTTTGACAAAGATTCATGTCTTACCAACACAGACACAAGAACATCAATACTGCTTAATCTATTAACAGGTTGATACATATAATAAAATTATTAAAGATTTACTTTTATTATTGGCAGATTTTATGTATTTTACTTATAATGGTAATTTTTATAAAATTAAGGAAGGGTGAATAATAGGTTATATTATTTCTCCCTTAATTTGTTCAGTCTATATTAAATATTTGTAAGAGAAAATTATTAAAAAGGATTGTTTTTAGGTAAAGTTATTTTTTAGATATGTCGATGATTGTTTGTTTGGAGTTGAGAATGATAAATTGGAAAAGTTGGTAAATGAGTTTAATTGCTTTGATCTCGCTATAAAATATGTAGTAGAAATAGGGGGGTAGATTTTGTTAAGATTAAAAAATTTAGATTTTTTGTGATTAGAAATGTAAAGAATAATTGTTTGCTATGTAGTCATTATGTTAAGAGTTGTCTATAATTAAACCTGACAGCTATCAATCTGTATATCACAAAGTTTTCTGTTTAAAAAAAATATTTATAGAAATAAAAGATTAAATAATTCTAATGAGGTAGCTTTGTTTCAAAAAGGTCACTTTTATATAGATTATTTGAGTGTTAGCTACTCTGATAAATTTGTTAAAAGTATTTTATTTAATTGTAATAATATTTGTAATGATGTAAAGGATAAAGAAAAATATAATTTTATTTCTTTGCCATTTAAATTGTCCCTATAAAATTGTATGTAAAAACAGTAATTTGTTTGGAAATAAGAAAATTGCTTGGAAAAGGGGTATTACTTTGAATAATTTATTAAATAATTCAAAAGAAATTTTTAATAGAAAGACTATTCCTGGAATAATGTATATTATTCCTTGTTTTTGTAAGAATACTTATATAGGTCAGAGTAGTTTGAGTTTAAATGAAAGAATAAAGGTTCATAAAAGTAGGGTTAGAAATAAATATCTTAGGTCTGTCTTATATATCCATGTAAAAGATACAGACCACATTATTAATTTTGATAAAGCTAAGGTTGTCTTCTTTAAGAGAAATGAAATTAAAGAAAGAATTAAAAAATCTTTATTATTAAAAATTTATAATTCTGAAACAGTTAACTTATTTAAAAGTTCTTTTAATATTAAGAGTGGATGAGAGGTAAGTAAAATTGTGGATAATGTTTTGTTTAAATATTTTGTTATTTTGTAGTTTTTTACACTTGAGAGGTCTGCTTGTAACAGTGAAACCATTGGTAATGTTTTAAAGTTTATGTTTTTGCCTACTTTGGTTGAGTTGTGAATTTGGGGTAATTTTGATTATTTATTGACTAGTTTAGCTTTATGTTTTTAATGTGTATATATATATATATAATATATATATATATATATATAAAACCAAGTCACATAACCCTATATAACTCGTATTTACCAATATGTAATAAAGAGCATGCTAATATTTCTAAACCAGTTTATTTTACTATTTTTATATGATAAATGCTATAAAAGAAAGCATTCAAATCTTTATCTATGATTGTCCCCATCCCCAGATTAATTTTGGGTTATGGCTTTCTTCAATGAGGTGTTAGGATACCAGATTCAAAAATTTTAACTCTTGTCAATCATTTTTCTAATAACTATTAAGAAGATCTGAAATTTTCAGACATCTAATGTCTTCAAATTTATCTCAACTAAAATAGTTATATAATATAAAATAGTTATATAAAATAGTTATTTAATATAGCCAAACTGTTCTGAGGATGGGAACAATCATAGATAAAGACTTGAATGGTTTCACTTATAGGATTTATCATATAAGAAAATAATAAAAAATATAAATAAAATAAGCTTGTTAGAAATACTCTTTATTACATAATGGTAAATACAAGCTATATAGGTCATGTGATATGTGACTTGGTTATATTACTATTATAATTTTGGCTATTGGAGCTTTGGCTATATTAAATTGCTAAGGCTATTAATATATGGAGTATTTGAATTTAGTTCAGGCCCATATAGCTATTTTAGTTGGAGAGCTGAATTTGAAGACATTAGATGTCTGAAAGTTTCACATAAAATTATTACTATTTAAAAATTAGAAATTAAATAATTTAAGACTCCTGATGGAATAAAAAAATATTTCCAACTAGGAAGTAAAATTCACTTATTCTTTTTAAATAAGATCCAAACACACACATTTTAAAGAGTCACTGTAATAAAATTAAATAAATATTCTTATTATAATTATTATAAAGTTGAATAAATATTGTAAATTTTAATAATATAATTGAGGTATACTTATAACTATTAAATAAACTCATAATTAAAATAAATATGACATTTAAAGCATATATGACTATTACAAAAGGTGTATGTTAGTTAAATTTACAAAATCTTTTATCTTATATTATATGAATAAAATTTCTAATAAACTATGTAAATCAAAAATTTAATACTTATACAACTATTTTCTTTATATATTCAAAATTTTTATCATTATGTAAAATCTAAATAATTATTTAAAAGGGCTACCAAAATAAAACGTTATAATATATATAAAACCAAGATTTCTTTAATAATAATTGTATGTTTATATTATCTCATGTTCTGTTCTCAGGTTACTGACAAGCTCCACAAGTGATGAATAGTGGAATGATCTTCAGATATGATGGATAATTGTAAATAACAAATGAACAGTGCTGATCAAGATTATCTTCAGCAGCCTTGTAAAATCAAATGTTGGTTCATCAAAGGCTAGAAATGGTTTCATATGCAAAGAATATTTTCTGTTTTCCTCTTTTTTTCAGTCACTTACCTTAATTTATTTCAGGATGATAGAAAATTGCCTTTTGGCCCATTCATCCCCTGGTGAATTTTTTCATAAATATTATACGTTAAAATGCATATAAAATGGTATATTTTATTATAATAAATTTTTCACTGAAAAATTTGCACTAAAAGGTGGTAAATTCCAAAATTCCTGCTCTTACAATAGGCATAAGCCCCACCCTGACATGTTTGGCTATTGTCTGTTACCAAGGCTGTAAAGCATTCGATGTTTTATGACATTGTAATTCCAATGATGCAAAAATGTGTTTATTTATGAATTTATTAGGGTTTTAGATATTTTTTAAAAAATAATTTACACTATATTTATTAGATATCAAGAAATATAAATTATTAATAACTTATTTTGATTTGAAATATTTTATTTTCAAAAATATAATGTTATATTAGCAGCTAATGTAAATATGGCCTGAAGCAATTTACAAGATTAGCTTTGATGTAAACAAACTATTTTATATTTATGAATAAGAAAATATCACAATTTTGCAATAAATATTTAAAAATTTTAAACTTTTAAAGCATAATTCATTAGATAGAAGTGAAATAAATAATTATTCATTGGGATGTTTAAAAATAATAAGAATTAAGAAATATTTCATTGATTTTATAAACTGAAAATAATATTTCTAGAAATGATATGTAAAGTCTTTGTTGTGAATACATCCTCATTTTTTTTAATATTTACAGAAACAAAATGTGAACATTTAAAATTTATTTCAGTAGTAAACAAAAATATCTATCAACTGAAGTCAAATTTATTATTTTCTGATAAGTAATAATCATTTTATCATAAATTTTACATTGATGTGTGAGACAAAGAAAAATGTCAAAAAAATAGCAAAATATGGTAGGAATAAGTTATTGTAAGTCTGGACATTATGAACCTCTTATGTGACTGGCCACTTCCCTATAGTAAAAGTGACAATGAGATTGCAATCACACTCCCATCATTTATCTAAACACACAGTATTTCAGATTCCATTTTCATTTTTTTCTTACATTAAGCCCTTTAGAATTAAGATAGCAATGATGGGAACAGACTTACTAGAATGACTGTTTTTAGTTGTGAGCTTTTCTTAAGGCAATATAATCATTAATGAAACAGTTTTGAATTCAATTTGAGATCATAATTGCAGCTGTCAAAGTTTATGTTTAGTTATTTTTATTTAAGAATCCTCTGAATATCCTGGCAATAGAAAAATCTTTAAAAATGTAATCTAAAATTAGCCTGTCTTACACAGTTTAGTAGATTGTCACTTTTGGTGGCTTCATTTTGATGATAGCAATAATAACAATAGTAATAATATCATTAGAATGATAAAACACAAAACAGTGGTAACACTAAAGATAAGTGTTGTAAATCAAATATTTATTTAAAATAAAGGTGTGTGGAATGTATGAACTTTATTTGACATAAACTCTTCAAGACCAGAATGAAAGCACTGTTGGCTAAAGAATTATCAAGATTTATAATCAATATGGCTTTTCTTTATAAAAATCATCTTCCAGAAGAAGGAAGTGTAATAGAAGTGCTGAATGGATAGAAGTTTTTTTTTATAAAAGGAGATCAGTCAGAGAAAGGAAAATGTATGGTGTTAGATTTATTGTAAAGATTAATTTACTATCTTTTATTGTTGGAATTTTTTATGGTAACAATGAAAGCTTAATCTTGTTAAAACTCACCTTGCATAATGGTTCTAATGTTCATTTTATTAATATATACTCCAAACTTAGATTCATAGAATTGAAAAGGAAACTTTTTGTTCTTTATTTTTCTTCTTGGAGACTTTAATGCACATTTGGATACAAATAATAAATTTTGGCCAAAAATTATTGGGAAAAAAATAATATTGTAAATTCAAATAGTTTATTATTGAATTTGTGCACAACATGTGGAATTGTCTACTAAAACACTTTGTTTAACAGAAAAACCACTATGAAAGAATATGAATGCTTCCAGGCTCACATTAATAGATCACAATATAGTGATAAGTCAGAATACAAGAGAAGTTCACATAATGTAAATGTTTTAAGCATAGATTATTGGACAGATAATAGATTACTATGCTGCAAGATTAAAATGATATGTGCATTAAAACATAAATATTATTCCAGTCACATTAACAAGAAAATTTGCATTTGTACATGAATCTACTATATATAGTAAATTTCAACAGCTATCAAACAGTAAAATTGCTAATTTAGACCTTCAGAACTGTCTTATTACTGAAGCAAGGGATTTTTAAGGAGTGTGTTATGAATACAAATAAATCTGTTCTTGAGGTTTATGATTTGACAATGATTTTATTATTAGTGATTTAATTAAAAGGAAATATGTGGGATTTGCTGCTTAGAAGAATAATTAATTAAATGTGGAACTTCATAATAAATATAGACATTTGAAGGCAGAAGTTCAGTGTCTGATAAGAACATATTAAAATTGTTGAAAAGGATAAGACATTTACTGATCATTTTTTGATGCTTTGAAAGCAGCATATGTACCTGAGAAATGGTATCTCAATTCTATTAAATCCAGCAATGGCTGATAATGATATTTTGAACAGATAGAAAAAGTATTTTGATCTTCTTTAAATAATGATACAAGAATTGAGAAGATGAAAATTTATTGATATACCTATTTCATCAACCCATATGGATTTCACAAAGATATCCAGCTTAATATAGTCAAAATAACTCCTTATAATCTTAAAAATAGACAAGATACAGATATGCAGATACTGGTGAAATATCTGGAGAAATTTTAAAATATGATAGTGATATATTAGTTTCAAAAATATTAGAATTTTTTAGAAATATATGTATCTATAAAATTGTGCCACTTGACAATGATGTTTTTCATTATTCCAAGTTTTAAAACAAATAAAATAGACAAAATTGCAATAATTATTGTGGAATATCATTATTATTTATTGTAGAAAAAGTAATTTCAAAAATTTTATTGAATGAATTGTTTCCACTCATAGTTGAACAATGATCAGATGGTTTTAGAGAAATAAAAAGTACTACAATCATGTTTTTTTATTGCCAGGCAAATACAAAAAAAAAGTGTTAAGAACAAACAAATAATTTGCATTTTGCTTTTATTGAATTGATCAAGGCATTTAATTCAATTAATAGGATAGGTTTATGGCAAAGTTTAAAATTAATTGATTGTCCACCAAAATTTATTCATTATACATCTACTAAAGTCAACTGAAAAATTAAGCATTTGAAATGAAAACTGATATTAAAAAAGATATTCACTTGTTCCAGCATTGTTTTTAATTTTTATGACAGTGGTATTTGAAATTATTTATATGTGATTCAATGAAAGTTGTATGAAGATATGATACAAGTCTAGTGATGGAATTTTTAATTTGAATATATTAAAGACAATATCAACAAATTTATCTTCTTGGATTCTGGATTTATAATATACTGATAATTGACTTTTTTTTGCTAATTAAAAAAACAATTTATAGAATATACTTAATGTTTTGAATGCAATATATAAAGACTTTATTTTATTAATTATTGTTCAAAAAACACAAGTTATTAATCACCCAATGATGAAAGAAAAATCCTCAGCAACTTATAACTTGAATGGTTATCAACTTGATAATGTAAATCAAATTAAATACCTTGATGGTTTATAAGCAGAAAGATGAACCAGAAGTTCAGTTACAACACAGATTCCATTCTTCTGTTGCTTCTTTTAATGGGTTGAGTGATAGTATTTCATCATACAAAAATAACTACTGCAACTACGTTAGCTATATATTTAAGCAAGGTTTCATTTAAGGAAACTCCATAAAAAACCAGATAATATGTTCTTCAATTTTCTGGATGTGATACTATACAGACCATTATTGTAAAATCAGATCTTTATCAGATTGGATATGTTAAATGAATGAACAATGGAAGATTTCTTAAGAAGATATTCTATGTTAAACTTAAATATGGTTTTCATGTGGGAAGTTAAACCTATCTAAATTATAAGGATTATCTCAAAGATATTTTAAAGATGTGTAATGTCAATTGTTTCCATTGAAAAGGTATGGAAGAGATTAGAATAAATTGAAAAGTTATAATTAGTTTTAGTATTGAAATATTTTTTAAGAAAATGTATTCTTCTGGAGAAATTCAAAAACAACGTTCTAAAATATCAAGTAAAGGGAAAAAATGGACCAACATGTTTTATATATGGACATATTTGTGGATTGCTGATTGGTTTGTATAGTCATTAAACAATTCATTTCTAGAACAGTTTCTCTGTCTCTCTTTCACTCTATTTCCTTTATTTTTTCTTGAATTAGAATGGCTATATTCATTTATGACTTGCCATTTATAATTATTATTATTGATTATATTATATTTTTACAATGAAAATAAAATTTATTTAAATAAATTATGATGGAATTATTTTCATTCACACATTTGTGAAACAATAACTTGTAATGTTTGTGTGACAATAATGCACTTTATTTTAAATGGCCACTACAGTTACTCCTCATGAAATTTGTTTTTTATACATATCAAACATTAGTTTACCTAACGTGATTTACTTATGAACTTTATCAAAATTCTTAAATGACTTCCCTTAAATTAGTATTAATAATAACAGTTTTCCAAAAAATTTAAACTTATTATACATAAACACAAACTTTTTTTTAAAAAAATAATCCATTAAATTTCAATAAATAAATAAATACTCCACACATATCTTCTTTATAAAACTTGATTTATCACATGAACTATTATTTCATAATATAAAAGTACCAACGTTTTTGACTATATTCAATTATAGTCTTTTTCAAGACAAACTAAAAAGTATATAAAAAATAATAACAAATATACATATAAATACAAATATTCCATACTTAACCATTGCATAAAAAATAATAAAATAAAACATAAATATAAAAATAAAAAATAAAAATAAATTTAATGTTAATGTTGCATTGGGAAGAGATGAAAAGTAAAAGATAATATGAAATTGTTTTTAGGTTTTATTTTATTATTTATTTTTCGTTTTTTTATTTGTTTTTTGTTTTATTTTTAATTTTATATTTGTGTTTATTTTATTATTTTTTATGTAATGGATAGGTATGAGATATTTGTATTTATATTTGTTATTATTTTTTTTATATATTTTAGTTTGCCTTGAAAAAGACTATAAATGAACATAGTCAAAATGTTGGTGGTTTTATTTTATATTATAAAATAAATAGTTCATATAATAAATCAAGTTTTACAAAAAAGATATGTGTGAAGTATTTATTTATTAATAGTAGTTATCTGACTTAAATTTACATGTGTAATGAAAACTTATCTCCATTATTTTATATAATATCTGCTTCTGTCGTACGAATTAAATTCTATTGGTTAGAGGAAAAATATCCCATTAACACTATGAATGGTAAACAGCAGTTCATGAGAATCTTATAAAATAAATATTTCATTTATACCTTTATTCTTCATATCAAATATAAAGTTACTAAAATTTCATTTATTTAAGATGTGGCTAGTCTGTGTCACTTTGTCTGATATACTAACAATATCAGCAATGTTACTTTTCCAATTCTTTTTATGCCTAATGAATCCCATTTAACTTGTGCTTCCAATATTTCTAACTTCACAGTTAAGTACATGTTCAATTTTCAATTCAGCTATCCCTTCATTAATTTTTTGACCTATTTTTCATTTAATATTAATTATTTTTGTAATCAATGCAATCTTCCTTTGCTTAAAAGTGATCTACTGTTATAGGTAATTAATTATAAGCAAGCATCAAAAGATAACTTCTATGTGTATGTGTATATATATTTTTTGGAATCTAAACTTTAATAAGTTTAACATTTACTTTAATACTATGAGAACAGACTGACTCTTTAAAGAGAAGGAAGAATACCATTGGTGGTATATCCATCAATGATACTCACAGTCAGATCGAGCTATACAAAGCATAACATGATCACATTTCCTGACTCTCACTCATCTCAACTACTGGAATCAAACCCCTACCATCCCAAGCATTTTATTTGTTTTGAGAATCAAACTCAAGTTCCAGTTGACCATATTATATTGTTGGCATGCTAAGGATGACAGGCACACAATTTACTGCTTGAAATATCCCAAGCTAGTTCGTACTCTTAAATCAAGGGTCCAACACATTTATTAACACATAAAAAATAACTATACTCTTAAATTTTTGGTGATGCAGTGACAAAAAATAGAGAGAATAAACCAAATAATATTTAAACAAGCATTAATATTTATTCAAGCACACACATATCTAATATAACATAACAATACAATATTTTACATAAAGAAATATAAATTTTTCAGGCTAAATTTTATAATAATCCTTTGTTAATTAAAGTTCATTTAAAATAAATATAAAGTGACTATAGACAAATATCAAAATATCTTTACCTAGGTTTTCATGATTGTCAGTTTTCAACCTGTTGGTTTTTGGTTCCATTGATGGTTCCAGGATTTATCTTCATTTGTTTGACTCAACAATGGGAGAGAGTATACAGCAGCATCTTCTTTAGGGCTTAAGCATTTGTTCTGGGTGTTGGCCCCAAGTGAGTATAGTTGATTTTACTGAAAACTAGGGCATGAAGTTGTGGTTTTTGGATTGATGTTGATTGCAGCAGTAAATGACTTGCTTACTACTGCATTTATATTTTCCAAATATCTGGGTCTCTAGTTGTTTGGATTCTCAATGAAAAACTCTCAGTCTGCATTCTGTCCAAACTGAATGATAATAATAATCTGAACTTGGAATGAACTCAACTGGACTCTGACTGGACTATCACAAAATAAGTGAAATAATTCAATCACAAAATGCAGACCAGACTCAGGAATGAAGAATTGACTAGACTGAACTGACTGGACTAAAGAACAATAGCCAAATCACTTTTATATTGCAACTCTCTCATTGTTTATTTTTTCTCTTAACTTGAATCTGTCTTTTAATTAATTTTCTATTTCTTTAAATAATTGATTTTTACATTTTATTTCATATATTTCTACATTTGCTTTAATCTATTCTTTTTCTTATATTAATCTATTATCTCACTGATAGTTAATGTAGTTTATAATTATTTCAATTATTAATTTCAATTTTATTATCAACCAGTAATCTTTGAAACTTAATTGCATTCCAAAGATTGCACTAATTAATTTTTATTCTGTTTTCATATTTGCTTATTTTAATTTATAAAAATTTATAAAAAAGAAGACTTTTTAAATCTTTTTTATTTTAGATTTTTTCCCACTTGATATCAAAAGTTTTATTGTTTTAAAAAAAAAACAATATAACACAGTCTTTTTACTTTACCAAGTTGCATTTTAAAACTACTTCTGAAATAATGATTACTTTTAATTATTCTCATTTATTTGATTTTTTTTCTTTCTTAATAAATTTTATTATGTATTTTTGGAATTATAAAACATGTAAAATATGTAAGTTTCACAATATATCTCTTGCTAGCATTGCAATAGAGTGTAAAAGATATTTTAATAGAAAATTAATATTTATTTCAGTAAACCTAGCATACTTTTAGTGCATTAAGTACTAGTTATGGGTATTACAATTATAACAATTTATTGTTAAATATTCTTTAAAAAGTCTATTATGTACTTTTTGAAATGCTATTGGCTCTTGTATTCATTATATATTTTTTGCAATATACTATACAACTTTAATTTTTCTCTTTATATTAATTATTTCTTCACAAACTTTATGTAATAATGATGATGATAATAAAAAAATACAAAGTGAAGAATGCTGCTATATTATCTTCATTTATGTAAGTTTGTAGATTATGTTGGCTTATATTGAATTTTCTGTTATTTTGTTATTTTGAATAAATTAATTAAGTTTACTATTTTCTTTGAATGTTGTTCCACATTATTCCTGTTTTTATTTTATTCAAAGTATCAGATTGTTGGGTGTTGGTGGGGGTATTTTAAATTAATATCTTGGAGGATAATATTTTTAGCATCTTTTAATTTATTGCATATTAATATTTTACTAGTAGACTTTCTACTTTATCCCAACTTTTATCAATTTGATTTACAAAAAGGATTTACAATTAAAAATAAAACGACTCCTTTTTTTTTGGCCCTGATCTCTTCTAAGAATAATAGTATCTTGCCTTTTGGTCACACAATATATTCATTGGATGTGTATTTAATTTCATAAAAATTCAATTTCTACCATAGAGGATAAAAACTTTATGGATATTTTAATAAATATGTTCTTTTTTTAGTGATATTAATTAAATGAATATGTTCCATGTGGGCTGGATCTCTCTCATAATCAATAACAACATTTTTGAAATAAAGAATAATAAAATATTAGTTCAGGCTTATTTTTGCTAAGATTTGCAAGGTATCTGGGATCCATTAAAAAAATTTTAGATAATAGTGGAAAGCCAATAATTTTATAACCGATATGATTACATCATATTTACACATCCCATGACTTGCATATCCCTTGAATAAATCAATGTAAGTTTTATTCTATCCAAAAAAAATTTATTGCTGCTTGTATAAATTTATTTTAAATGTTCAAAAATTTAATTAAAATATACTTTATAAATATCTGCTATGTCATATTTATCAAATAATGTGGATTAACTTTAAATCAATTTTTCAATAATTCATGCAGAATATATTTGTTATAAATAATTTTAAAAATTAAAAAAACTTGGGTTATGATACTAGGTTACAATGTACTAACAATGGTCCTACATTATGATAAGTATGCATATGTAAACTTTGTAAATGCTCAGTTAGACAGTTTCAGTTTTTTTTTTTGGAGTTAAGAATTTTTCTATAAAATGCATGCTTAATCTAATAACAAAACATTATTATGTGATTTTTGTTAGCAATGAGAATTTATAAGAATTTATTTTTCTATTCCTGCATATCTTGACTCTATAGTCCTCCTACATAAATTAAAATTAATATTTATAATACAATTGACAATATAGTGTGTAAAGCTGCACAGATAACATTGTACTTATGCATGTTAAGTTATATGTTTGAAGGTTATTAGAGTTACCAGGCAACTGATCAAGCGGTGATGCTTTATCAATGTTTGCTATCATTCTACTTATGCCAACACTCAATTTTGAAATTATATCACAAATTTTTATTAAGATGCAAATTAATAACACTAATTTTGGAAATTAAAACTATGTTTATTTTTGTGAATATCATTTTTTTGTGTGTGTGTAAACTGTAGAATACAATTTTTGCATAAATAATTTGGAATATAAATAATAGTAATGTTCTACTGAGAAGAAAGACCATGGTCTTTCCTGATTTTAAACTCAGAGGCATGTTGATAAGCAGCCCATCCATGTTTGTATACTATATGAATAATCACATAGTAATAACATCTCCTGTAAACATTAGATTTCCACCAACCAAGAGAACAGCTGAATTTAAAAGTGTTTTAGTACAGTAGATCATATCCAGATATTGAAAGAAATTATAAAAAGGACAAATGAATATGAGTTGCCATTATGCTTTGGATTTGTAGAATATGAAAAAGCATTTGATTCTATAAACATTTCTTCAGTGATTAAAGCATTGGATCATCAAAATATAGATTCAGGATATTGTCATATTTTAAAGAATATTTATAAAAATGCAACAGCAACAATTAGATTACATAATAATACTAGGAAGTCAACATTGAGAAGGGTGTTAGACAGGATGACTCCATATCTCCAAACCTTTTTACAGCTGTGTTGCAAGAAGTGTTTTGTGGATTAAAATGGGAAGCTAAAGAAGTGAAAGTAACTGGAGTTTATTTAAGTCATTTAGATTTTGCAGATGATGTAGTTGTTTTTTTTTTCAAATAATGCTTTAGAGCTGCAGGAAATATTGCAGAAGTTATCAGATGAAAGTAGGAATATAGGACTAAAGATAAATTTTAAAAAGACTAAAGTAATGTTCAATGGATTTTCTCAAAATATAAAAATAAAGATTGATTATGATGAGTTAGAAGAAGTTAACAGCTACAAATATCTTGGTCAGATTATTAATACAGATGGAAACATAATGGATGAAATTAATCATAGAATTAAACTTGGTTGGAGTGCTTTTCATAGAAATAACTTGACACTAAAAGAAAATATGCCTATATGTTTGAAAAGAAATGTTTTTAATAAATGTGTTTTATCAGTTCTTACTTATGGATCTGAGACTTGGACACTTAATAGAAAAGCAATAGAGACTTCAGACCACTCAAAGAAGTATGGAGAAATGCATATTAGGGGTAACAAGAAGAGATTGAAAACACAATATATGGGTAAGAGAACAAACAGGTGTTACTCACTTTATTGAAAAAATTAAAAGACTGAAGTAGAGTTGGGCTGGACATATTGCAAGAAGAGATGATAATAGATGGACAATTGAAATCTTAAACTGGATTCCAAGAGATTGTAAAATACCCAGAAAGAGACCACATGTGAGTTAGATGGATGAAATAAGAAAGTGTGCAGGAGTGATGTGGAGAAGAGAAGCTAAAGATTGGAGAAGATGGATTAAACTTGGAGAGACCTTCATCCTGAAGTGGATTGATAATGGTTGATGATGATGATGATGAATGTTCTACTATTGTATGGCTTTTGAATGGTTTGTGCTTTGCAAATTTATTATTCTTCAAAGAGGAGTGAGTCCTTTTTATTTGTTTATAAAAGTAAATGCTTCCCCCCCTTCCAAAGAATAAACTTATTATTCAAAACAATGATGGTCAAAAAAAAAAAAAATTAAATTCTATTACTTAGAAAGAGAAGACATTTATTAAAGTTGTTTTTGAAGAATTAACTATTACATTAAAAAAATATTTTAGGTAATTCTATATATAACATCATGAAAATAAACATCTGAATAGAATATGCAAGAATAATTTAAAAATATTGAGAAATTTAGATGAGAAAAACATTTTTTTTAGAGAGAGATATTAGAGAAACAATATTTAAAGAACAATGAACATGATAATATCTGCAGTTACGATACAGTGAAACAAATGAATAATGATAATAATAAAAATGAAAATAAAATAAAAGCTGAATCAGTGATTAATCAAATTACCTAGTTTGAATGGAATCTAATAATTAAGTAATTGATTGAAATGTGTTATCCCATTGAAAACAGTATTTGATTGAATATAAAATTTTAGTTTTGTATATTGTAACTGTAAAGATAAAAAATAATTTTTAATTTAAATGTAAGACTCAGTTTCTTGTTAAAAATCTTAATAGTAAAGAAGATACAACCATACTAAGAGAATTATAAAAAATAACATCCAATATTGATAACATAGATAATTTTTAAAGTGTTGCAGAATCAAAAATTAAATTTATTGCAACAAAGCTATATTTTTGAAGAGAAATCGTGTTTGAAATTTGTTGGAATTAAATTAGCATAGTTTAAAATGAAAGAACATTTGAAATAAGATTTAATGAAAAAGCTAGTAAGATTTTATTGTTGTTGAACACGATAAAAAACAAATGCTCCTGCGCTTCTGACTTAGTGATGCACTTACTTAACTTATATGCAAAAAATTCTGTCTTAATCATGAAAAGGGAATTATGCTTAATAACAAATTATAATTAATCAGTGGTGTTAACAACAAAATAAAAAATTATGTAGAAAGCTAACATCAATAATCAGAACATAGGTTAACTTACTAGAAAAAAAAATCCCACAAAAATATGTGAATATTAAATTAATTATTATAATGCAAAGCTTCATCCAAAGAATTTATGTATTAAAATAAAAATTATATATATGTAAATATTATTAATAAAAAAGAAGTCATGACATGATTTTTAAAAAAAAGAGTTTGAGAGAATCACCCAACATACTTATTTGTACAATAGAGCGAAACAAAAGACTGACTATAGATCAATCTTTAAATACAGATCAATCTTTCTTGATCATGAATAAGCTGCAGATCACATGTTTCTCCATTTAATGTTAAAACAATTTGTTTAGAAAAGTATGATGGGAAAAAAAATACAAAGAGCATGGACAATTGCAAAGGATCCATATTCCATCAACAAAAAGGATTCATGTATTCCATTGTCCAAAAACTAGATTATTCACATCTTGTATCTCATTTACATATATATCACATGTACTGCATACCTTTACTTGGCATTATGATTCTGGCAGTGTTTTGTCAAAAGTTGGCTTAGTGTATTTAATTAGTTTATGTTTATTATATCTTTTGCTTAAGAATTATACTATCAACAGCAAAAATATGAATTGGATTAATAAAAAAATATTATTTATATAAATGAGAAACAGTTTGATAATTTGAGGTACATTAGCATTCAGAGAATAAGTAGTGAAGAAAACCTTGGCCACATTAATTTGAATAGAATAATTAGGAAAAAAAATCAACTAAATATCCATCTTGGAAATGCCAAAAATAATTGTTTGAGAATTTTTAATTTTTTCAATTGATTTCATAATTACAACATTAGGCTAGATCACTGTTAGAATAATAGATTTCTAAATAACTATGTTTACCAAATTTCTTAGGAGTTAAATAAGCTTGAAGATTGATTACTTTTTATGAATTTTGCAAAGATTAACCATTAATGGAAATCAATTTTTTTGACCATTATCTAGTAATTATTTTAGTGATTTACAAAAGGCTTTTCTCCCCTTGTTATAACTTTTCTTCAAAATCTTTAATAGAAAAAACATTAATGGAAAAGATAAAATATATAAAATAATTGTTTGTCTAAAATTCTATTACGGCTTTCAAATTCTTACAAAAACAAAGATGAATTATTCATGGCTTTTTTAAACCACTAATTTGTTCAAGAATAATTACCTCATAACTGATTGTTTACTATTTTAATATTAGTTTATATAAAAATTTTATCAAGCTCTCAGGTAAAATTATTTCACCCTTCAAAATAAACATAATTAGTAAGTTCAAGATTATATAATAAATTGTATTAGTAGAAGGAGAATTAAATGTTTCATCTTCTTTAGACATGAAATGTTCCCGCAAAAACACAAACATCATATCATTTTTTATATTGTGTGAATAAAAATATTTATATAATAAAATTTGAGTCGTAGAAATAAGAGGATTCCTTTTATTCCTGCATAAATACTATATCTTGTATTGTGGAGTGAAGTATTCATTTATTATTTAACACTCGCAAAGAAGCATGTGCAATTAGCTTGAAGGGCTGATCTTTGAATGTAATAATAAAATATTGTAAATTAACAAAAATTAGGTAATTTATTTATAAAATTCTGAAAAATAAATGTGTAATATTATAACCACATATTAGTAATTTTAATAAGTAATATTTACTGAGGCTATAACCTTGATAATATGCGTGTAAAAATGCGATAGTAGGGACCTCTACAGGTGTTTTAACCACAGGCTATAACCTTGATAATATGCGTGTAAAAATGCGATAGTAGGGACCTCTACAGGTGTTTTAACCAAAAGTAGTGTTTTAATCACAAGCTTGTGGTTAAAACACCTGTAGAGGTCCCTACTATCGCATTTTTACACGCATATTATCAAGGTTATAGCCTCAGTAAATATTACTTACGTAATCAATGTGTGTTTAATAAATTTATAATTACTAATTTTAATAAGCTAATTTTAAAGGCCACTATCAAATTTGTTTAAAAAATTAACTAGAAATGCATAATCAAAGAACAAATAAATAAAAGTATGTTTATTTAATTATTTAAAAAATATATAAATGCATAGATGCGATGCTTTGCAGTTGTTTATATCGTATATTTATTTATTAATCATTTAGAACATTTCCTCCTTTTTTTAGCCTTTATTTAATCTTTTCACTATTAAAACTATTCTAGAATAATTTTTATATTTTATGATAAATTTAAGATATTTTTTAAAAATAAAATATGGATAAAGATTATAAATAGATGGTGAATTACTTTTGAAAGCTATCTTAATATAAACCAGGTACTCATTATATTTATGTGTGGGAGATGATGATCTGGACTGATGAATGCTACTTCAGCACAAAATATATGTATTGGAGATCATTTATCTTTTTCGCATGAGTGTGATCATGTGTATTAATTGTATGAGATAGAGGGGATAGCCAAAGGGAGCTTGAAAGTCTGGGTTCAAATCCTCTGTAATTAAATATAACATTAAGAAACTAGAACAGATTTGAAAAACAAAAAACAAATTAAAAAATATTATTTTCATAGGAAATTATTTAAAAAATAGATAGAAAATATTAGCATATATTTATAAATAAAGGACCTATAATAAACATGCTGAAAAAATCTGTTGATGATATGTGGAAAGAATGAAGAGAAAAGATAATTGACAATATTAAATAGAAATGTAGCTACGAGTTTTTGAGAAATAGGCAAGATAGAAAAATATTTTAAAAAAGTGATCTAATTTAGTAATGATGATCAAAAACTTTTTTTTTCATGCGTTAGTTCATACTTAAGTATATAAAAAAGAGGCTTTTTAATAAAATGTAAGATGTATTAATACATATTTTTTAAAATTCATAATATTATACAATATATGGATTTTAATGAACTGTTCTTAAAGATAAACAATGTATTATGTACATTAAAGAGTGGTACGTATGTGTTCACATGTTTTCTATAGAACATAATTATTACATCTTAATTTGTTGGCTAGGTTATTAATCATTTTATAAGTGTGTGTGATTTTGTTTGCATTTGAAGCTGAAATCATTTAACTACTCTGCATATTTAATTTTCTAAATAATTAAGTTTTAACTTAATAATTAAGTTGAAACTTGTGAATTTTGTCAGATCCAAAAATATATGTAAAGTTGAATTCATTTAACTTTATTATTAAAAGATGGTCAACAATTTGCTAAATCATCTGATTTTTAAAACTTGTTTGGGGCAAACTATTCTCATATTAATTTTAATTGTTGCTAGGAAGCAGAAGATTTTGACAGACGTTGTATTATTGACAAATGGAGAAAGATAAAAAGAAAACATGAGATAAAGAGATATAAACTTGGAAAATTGTGCCTGTAAGGTCTGCTTTTTGGATTAATGTGATTGATTATTATTGTTATGTAGTTGTTTGAATGTTAAGATAAACCAAAAGGCAGACTAAAATAAAAATATTTTTATAAAATAAAGTTACTGGCCATATGCATAAGAAAAGTTATAGTTAATGAGAAGCTTGTTATGAAGAAAATCATTGCTGTAAAAGTTATATTGTTAGAAATCATAAAATTACTTTTGGAGTTATGTTTTGATGGTATATCATACTAGAAATCATTAAAACTAACTAATTTAGCCAATAAAGTTTTCCTTGAAATAGTTTAAAAATCTAATTTAGTAATACAAAACTATTGGTAATTAATATTAGACATTTTTAATGACTGATTATTCAACTTGAGTCCATGCCGAGACTGAGTTATAAAATGTAAATTTTATGATTAATAAACTTAATTAGTTGTTTCCGTTCAATTAATAACTTTAAAATTTTTTTTTCTTTTTTCATTGCTTTTATTTAAAAACATTTGTAGATGCTTTGCATGTTTATTTTCTTTTAGTATATATTTGCATAATTTTTGTCGTAAAAATAAGATGTGTGTTAATTTCATCTTGCAAATAAAGTAAGAATACAAATGTTAATATCTTAACAATATAAAGTATATGCATTAAAGTTTATGGTGTAGTTCTAAATAGCAGAGTTAGAATTAATGTGCGACAATCTGCTATCAATACACATTGAGCGGTAATTATCTGTTCACAGCATTCTATTATCTATTTTTTCATCTTTCTTTAAAATTATGAACTTTCATTATAAGCATAAATGTGAATAAGAAAAATATAACAAATGAATGCCATTGCTCAAATCAGTTTAATAGAGTAATAGTAGAATGGACTCGAGAACTTAATTAAATTTTCCCAATCAAAGTTTAATCTATTGTATTGGTGTTTAAATGATACATTACGTCATGAGTGATTATCCATTTGATTATTTTTATTGACCAAATTGGGTTGATATGTTTAAATATAAGATATGAAAAAATATATTTTATTATAATAAAAAAGTAATTGAATGATTTGTCAATTGTGAGGTCATATAGCATTTGAGCACCCAAAAAAGTGACAGAGTTTTTACTGATATCGATAATCTTTTGTTCTTGAGTCTATCATTTTATCGCTGTACCACATCATGTAGGACTTTTGATATAATAAAAATCATTTATATAAATTATAACTTAATAAATCTGGTCTTTTTTAATAATATGTTTTATATAACTGAATTAGTAAAAAAAATATATGTCCAACAAATGAATGAATATTGAGCTACCAATCTTGTTCTTTAGCATATACTGGTATATTTATCACATGGTTTGTTTTTTTTTTGTTTATGTTTGATGATGATTTTTCCAGATGACAAAAATTGGCAACACGTTTTTTCCCTTTTGTTAATAATTTTTTTCTTTTTAAAAAAATTTTAATTTCCCCTTTGTTCCTTTTTTTATATATATCCAGTCAAAATTTATTAAAAATAGATCTTAGAAAATCATTTCTACTTTTTCTGATGCTTAAAAATATTTCTAATAATCTTACAATTATCAGTTAAATGTAATTTCTGCTCAACTTTTTTTTTCATATGTCATAGCATCGTCCTGGAGATGAACCTACAACAACCATCTGCAGCCAACTGCTAGCTTGCAATGCAGCTACATTGACCTCTCAGCTATTTCTTTAAAAAAAAGATTATTGAATAATAATAAAATGATAATTTATGTATAATGGACATGTATTGGTCATTTTCTATATCCTCAGTAAACAACAGCACTTTTATATTTTATGCTAAAATAAACTTAGATTTCAAAATCTATACTTTCATACTTATAAATAATAGAATTTTAAAATATAATGAAAACATTTGTTTTAATTTTATTTTGCATTGCTAAATCTATTATAGATAATTCTACTTTTACTAGCAGTGCTACAATAATACTTTAATGAACTGATAACTGAAACAAGACCTCTTTGATTCCTCTTGGAGGCCTCAAAGGAAATTATCAGGGAAAATTCTTAATGTCCAATCCATGCATTCTTTTCATTGCAATTGTTATTACTATGTGATAATTCATATAGTATACAAATATGGATGGACTCCTCATGAACATGCATCAGCCAGTGTTGTGAGTTTATTGCCTTTTTCACTTCTGAGTTTAAGATCAAAAAATACCATGGTCTTTCTTCTCAATTGCCTGATTGCTCTTAACTGAAATATAAATTTGCTTGAAGGCAGAATAAATGTGTATGTGAATATTTTTTTCTAATAGATATTTACAATCATGGTAGATAAAAATAAATCATGACCCTTATTCTCAGATGGCTATAAAATTACTAGCCAAGACAGTACCCAGAATGCCATTTGATGATGAGCTTTTATTTAGATACAGATACAGATCACTTTCAAGTGAAAAAAAATTTCAAGAATTGGAAGAATAACTGTCTAAGATTAACTATAACAGTTTTGGACTTTGTGAAATTAAAAGAAAAGATAAATAGTCAATTGACTTAAAAAGTGGGCTTATACAGTATTACAAAGACACAAACATTGAAAGTATAAATGCAATAGGATTCATTATAAATAAAAAGAAGAAGAATAACATTATGTAATTTGATGATGTCCTGGATAGAGTGGCAAGATTCGTTATTTAACTTAATAATGGATATCAAATGCAAATAATTCAGGAAAGTAGAAGATTTTTATATGGATGTACAAAAGGCTTCTGATCAGACCAAATAACATTTTAAAATTGTTATGGAAGACTATAATAGTAGAATTGGCAAACAATTGAAAGATGAAAATGTTGTAAATAAATTTGGTTATGGTTATAAAAGAGAGCAAACATACACTTCTGGAGTTTGTAGAAAAATAAAAACTTTATAGTATGAACTCTTTTTATAAATTCCTTTTATCAGAAAAATGTTAAATGGAAATAAACATGGAAGCATTCATATGAAGGTAGAGCAGAATTGGATTATATTTTGATTATCAGAAAATATGTATTTCAAGATTGTAATATCTATAATAAATTCAAATATTAAATCATTCCACATAGTTAAGAAATCCAGTACCTCCCTCTGTGAATTAATATATAAATATATTAGAGTTTGTATTTCAAAATAACCAGCTCAAAATGATACCACTTTGAATTGTATGCTATTAGATCTTAAATATTGAAATACAAACTAATTCAAACAAAGAACTTAAAATTTTAACAGCAACGATCTTAACTTTTTCTACAAACAAACATGTTTTACTATTGTTATATAAAGATAAACAAAACATTAGTAATTTTTAATATTTAAACCACCTAACACAAACATATAGAAAATAATCCCAGTGCATAATGTTATACTGAAATAAATACACAAATATTAAATCACCCCACATGGTTAAGAAATAAAGTACCACCCTCTGTGAGCAAAAGTTAAAATCGTTGCTGTTAAAATTTCAAGTTCTTTGTTTGAATTAGTTCGTATTTCAATATTTAAGGTCTAATAGCATACATTTCAAAGTGGTATCATTTTGAGCTGGCTATTTTGAAATACAAACTCTAATGTATTTATATATTAATGCACAGATAATGGTGCTGGATTTTTTTAATCATGTGGTGTGATTTATATATTTATTTCAGTATAGGATTATGCACTGGGATTATTTTATAATAAATTCAATATATGAAGTGATCATCAATTAGTAAGATGTAAAATATGTGCTAATGTAAAAGTAGAGAGACAAAAATTATTAAGAAAAACAATATACAAAATTGATATTTCTAATTTTCAGAAATATTCCAATGAATTTAAATTAGAACTTGTGAATTGTTTTCAAATATTAACACATTTTAAAGATGATTCAGATATGAATGAAATCAATAGAAAGATAACTGATACACTTTTGAAAACTGCAACAAAGATAGCTGACATAAAAAAGCAGAAATGGACCAATAAAATTTCTAGCGAGACAATTTATGAAGAAAAGAAGGAATATGAAAGTATATAAAAATGATGCATTAAGAAGGAATGAATATCTCAAATTTGGAAAATAATGGGATTTTAATGATATCAGAAAGTATAATTGTGAACTAACGAGAAAAGTCATAAAAGAGAATAAAAATCTTAAGAGTGTAAAAGTACATTATTATATTGGTAGAAAACATATTTCTGTAATAAGAAAAAAAGATGGAAATATTATTAAAAAGGGAGAGGATGGCTTGAAATGTGTAAAAGAGTTCTATCAGAAATTATATATAGCAAGGAAAAGTATCTCCTTCAATTACAATATCTTATGAATTACCCAGGCTTTTAAATAAAGAAATGTGACATGCAATTAAATTTATGAAAAGAAAAAAGCTCCATGTAATGATGGAATTATAATTGATATCTTAAAAGAAACAAGTGAAGAAATAGAATTTTTTTAGAAAAGTTATACACCAAATGTCTAAATAATAAAGAGGTACCAGGTAATTGTAAAAATGTAGTATTAATATTAGTATTTTAAAAAAGGGTGATTAAGAAGATATTAAAAATTATAAACCTATCAGTGTTTTATCAGTTCTATACAAAAATTTTATCAAAATAATTACAACTTGTCTATAGCAAACTTTGGACTTTAACCAATCAAAAGAACAAGCTGGATTTAAAAGTAGTTTTAGTACAGTGGATCATATCCAAATATTGAGAGAAGTTATAGAAAAGATCAATGAATATGAGTTGCCATTATGCTTTGAATATATAGATTATGAAAAGCATTTGATTCTATAAGCATTTCTTCAGTGTTAAAGAATTGGATCACCAAAGTATAAACCCAGGATATTGTCATATTCTGAAGAATATTTATAAAAATGCAACAGCAACAATTAAATTACATAATGATACTAAAAATATTAATATTGAGAAGGGTGAGTGACAGGGTGACTTCATATCTATAAAAAATTTTACAATAGTTTTGCAAAAAGTATTTTGTGGATTAAAATGGGAAGTTAATGGAGTTGGAATAAAAGTAAATGGTGATTGTTTAAATGGTCAAGATTTTTGCAGATGATGTAGTTGTTTTTACAAATAGTGCTTTAGGGTTTCAGGAAATATTGCAAAAATTATCAGATGGAAGTAAGAAAGTAGGATTAAAGGTAAATGTTAAAAAGACTAAAGTAATGTTCAATGGATTTTTTCAAAAGAAGAAAATAAAGATTGATAAAGATGAGTTAGAAGAAATCAGCAACTGTAAATACCTTAGTCATATTATTACTACAGATAGAAACAAAATGGATGAAATTATAGAATTAAACTTGTTTGGGGTGCTTTTGGTAGAAATAACTTAATATTAAACCGAAATATACCTATGTGCTTGAGAAAGAAAGTTTTTAAAAAATGTGTTTACCAATTCTTACTTATGGATCTGAGACTTGGACAAATTATCAGAACTGTAATACAGAGACTGCATACCACTCAAAGAATTATGTATAAATTCATGTTAGAAGTCACAAGAAGAGGTCAAAAATGAAATACATGGATGAGAGTTCAAACTGATGTTACTGACATCATTAAAAGAATTAAGAGACTAAAATGGTGTTTGGCTGGATATATTGCAATAAGAGATGATAATAGATAAAAAATTGAAGTATTAAACTAGATTTCAAGAGATTGTAAAAAACCTAAAAAGAGATGACATGTGAGATATATGCATGAAATAAAGAAGTGTGCTGGGTTATAAGAAGAAAAGAGGCTAGAGATTGGAGAAGATAAATTTGAACTCAAAGAGACTTTCATCTTGCAGTAGATCAATAATGGTTGAAAATTTATGATGTTAATATAAAAGTCTATATTATTAAATATTTTTTATAATCTAAACCAAATAAATATACAGAATAACACTCTTTCACTTTTTTTGTAAAATCTTGTGTTTATTTTCTGAATCAATTTATATAAATGTTAATTAAAAATCCAATATTTCGACTCATTATTTACAATATTTATCAAGGATAATAAAACTAACAATAATAGGTTTATTATTTGGGAGATCGTAAGAAGTTCAACCACTGGAAATTGACAAGTCATTACTCTTGATAAAGTTTGCAAATAAATAGGTGAATTGCTGAGTTTTAATTATTACTTAAACATATTGATTCAGAAATGAAATACAATCTTTTATAAGAAATTGGAACACTATTGATTAATACATTTACTATAATACTATTTTTAAATTTTGTGTGTAATATATAAACACATTTTCAATTATTATTATTATTATATTTTAAATTTTGAATTAAATTTATGAGCAAATATTTTGCTTTTTGATAAAATTAAAATTTTAAAATATATATAGGTGTTTTAGTGCAACAATAGGGCAGTGGCCTTGAAAGCTAAATTTTTTTAGAATAAAGTCCAAAGTGTCTCTTCTAGTGCTTAAGCACCACATAACCTTCTAAGCAACTATCATTCAAGATTTTTTAAGACTTCACTACAGCTTCAGCTATGATTAGTTTCATTAATGAAATAAATAAATCAGCCTCTAAAAAAGATTTAAATTAAAGTGTTATTTTTTTTTATTAGTATAGTATTTTAATCATCTAAGTATATATGTATGTAGCAGTTTGTTACAGTTGATTTGAAGATACACTATCTTAAAATTAATGATCCAAAGATGTACCATCTTGAAATTAAACGAAATTTAAATTCTGTTAACATAATTACAAACCATTTTGCAAAATATCATAAAAGTAAAGACTAATTATAAATAAGATTAACTAATTTTAGTTAATAATGAAAAAATTGGCCTGTTCAAACTGACTTTTATATAAAAAGAAATTTAATTAACAGAAAAAATTTAAATAAAATAAAAATAGCAAAATTACAGAGACTAGAAGTTTAACGTTACTATAAAATAAAATTATATATATAAATAGATTATATATATATATATAAATAGATTTCTATCTTTAAAAAACATATTTCAGTGGATATTGTTATTCATAAGTATTTTATGGCAAAGTTCAAGAGCATTAAAAAAAAATCAAAACATAATAATAATAATAATAATAATAATAATAATCCCTGCTGATTCTAATTAATTGTTTCTAGAAAAAAAAGCATAATAACTGAATGCATGCACAATAGGGGCCAAATTCGCATAGAAATACTACTTAATTATTAGTGCAGAATGTAAAATTATATACCCATTTTTATATATTGACATATATTGATGTATTTTTTTATAAAGAATATGTGCACAAAAGAATACTTATACCCATATCATTTCGTTCCAAGTCTTTGTATAATTACCAAGTTTCACATAAGGTACCATAACATAAACTTTAACACGCATACATATATTTATAGTATAGATGTTTCTACAAATATATACATCATACAAACAACTATGACACAGTTTTATTTTCAAAGTATGTTCATTACGACGTCACACATAATGCAATTACAAAAATTTGAAAAAGGAAATATATATATAAATATATATATATATATATATATATATATATATATATATATACATGTAAATGTAAATAATAGTAACTCAATGTAATAAAATTTTGATGAGGCAGTTATTGTACCCCCAGTGAGCTATACATAAATCAATACAAACTAATCAATAAAGAAAAAATACAGAGTAGACCCACCTGTGTTTTAACTTGGGTTGTATTTAAGCATTTAATTTATTGACATATTATAACATTGAGCATTAATTTTGTATATTAACTGCTATTATTATTTACCATTATTAACTGAAATTGCATTTAATATTCAGAGATTGCAAAAATGAGATGTAGCCTTCATCCTCTGATTGTTTATAGTGATTTCAGAGTGGCTTAAATATTCGGTGTTATAAATAAATTGAATGATAAAACATGATCCAAATGAAAGTATAAGTGGGTCTATTCTGTACTTGTTCATTTGTTGAAAGGTTTGTATTACTTTATATAGAAACAAGCTGCACTGTAATTAAATATCTTGCCTATGCTGTATTCATTTAATTTTCATGCTTTTTCCCTAAAATGAATTAATTTGGATCAGCAGAGATTTCTTTTATTGCTACATCTAGTTATATTAGTACTTCAGTGGATTAAAGCAGCTGAGTGGTTGGTATTTTTTTGTTGTTTATTTAAATAAATGCTGTCTTAAAATACTTATGAATAGCAGTAGCTGTTGAGATATACTTTTTAAAGGTAGAATTTTATTTTTTATATATAAAAATATCTGATGTTAAATCTTTAGTCTTTATAATAAATAAATAAACCAAAGATACAATGATTTAAATTCATAAATTTAAGATCACTATAATTTTTTTTTGTTGTTGTTGTTTTTTTTTAAGTGTCATAGCATCGGCCGGGACGCAAACCCACAACCCGGGCAACTGCCTGCTAGTGCAAGGCAGTCGCACTGACCTCTCAACCACCAATGCAAGACATCACTATAATTGTTTATATCCCACCAGCCATTTTTTTTACAACGTTTTGCAATGACAGCATTTTTATTATAAATTAAATTAAATCATAACATTTTATTTAATGATAAAAATATTTTTACTGAGCCTAAAAAAAATCACAAATACTTCACTAACTTTTGAATCTAGATAACACTCTTTACTTATTTGCTCAAGTTTTTGTTTAAAACTAATGTAATATTTTACTGAAGTAATTCTTTATTAATATCTTCCAGTTACAACTTTAATGTTTTTTCTTCAGTTTTTACTAAATATTTTTACATCATATAAGTAGAACATTAGAAGTTTAAGAATCACAAATAATCCTACCATTGTTTTTTTTACTATTTTATGATTGCCAATCTAGTATTATTATTAAATAATACACCAATTTCAACATACAATTTTTTTTCCAGAAATAAATCAGTAATATTCATTTTGTCACACAAGGGAAGTCTTTCACATTTTTTTTGTGTGTGCTTAGAAAAATTACTAACATCATTAACTTTGTACTTTGAAATTATTAATGTATTTTAGTTTTGTTTAAATAAAAAATATTGTGCAACATGAGCAACTTAGCATGAATAGGTAACAATGTGAGATTTCTAAGAAAATAGCAACTTCCATAGAGATGAGTAAAACATATGCATGCATAAATATTAAATATTTATTACTTCAGTTAAAATCTAAAAATAACATATACTTGATTAGAAAATAGTTATGCTAAAGTTATTTTATTTTTTTTATTTTTGTTATTTTAATGGGTCAAAACATTGTTGCTGTATTATTTTTTAATAAAAACAAAATCAAATTTTTTGACTTTATTTGTTGTTTATGACTAAAAAGAAAAAAAATTAATCTAAATTACTTATATATACTATTTAATAAATGTTGTTTAAAATTCAAATGATTTCCAGTTTATGTTTAGTATAGTGTACATTATTATTACTAATTATAGTATATTAATATAGTATATATTAAAATACACTAGAATCAAATTTATGGTGTTTTTAGCTTTTACTTTTGCTTTTGACAAAAAATGAATAAGTATTTTAAAATTAGTATGCATATTTTTCATGAACTTATTCATTATAAAAACAGTTGTATTTAGTAAAATTTTCTGAAATAATTGAAAACTTTTTCACAGAATTCTTCAATTAGTTGATTATGATTCTGTTAAATTTGTAAAAAATTAATATGTAATTGGTATTTATAATGTATTCAAACTAAAATATTTTTAAAAAGTTAAAAAATCAAAAAAGTTTTACTTCTCATATAATTTGCTCTCATCCAGAATAGAATTATCTATTAATTTAATATGGAGTGACTGTTTTACTTTGTTAAATATATTTAAAAGGCAAATCACTTCTGGAGAAATATAAAAACTATTATTTTACTTTAATTATTATTCATTTATTTAAAAAATGATTATGTCTTTCTTTCTAAAATAGTATTAAAATCTCTTGATTATATAAAAAGAGGAAAAATATGACTAAATTTAGTTCCATAAGAATAAGCCTTTATTAGCATAGTAACTTTGTTCAATATCATAAAATTATTCCAGTTTTAACTACCAAATTGTAATATAATAATAAATAATAATAATCATCTTAACTCAATCACAAAAATACATCAGCTGAAACAATGGATAAAGTTCACATAACCTCATATCCTAGGACTTTTCAAAATTAAAATCTATAGTGGTTCACAGATTAAAACTAGAGAATGTTACTGTGCATGCTTTAGAGACACATTACCTCCCTCCGAGGGCACTGGACAGCAAATAACACCAGATTTTTCATTTCAGTCATTCCAAATAATATATATAGATGCAAATTTACTAATAGTAACTGTTCATCATCACACTACCCATCATATTTGGGTATATCCTACCTGATCTTGTAATTATATCAAGAATTATACTAAACTTACTTGTAATTTCAATTAAGGCTTTACACTAAAATGGCTATATCAAATATCAATACCATTTAAAACAGGCAAAACTCACTATATGTAATGCCACACACTGCAAGCTAGAGTAATTAATGTGAGTTCTGCCTGCTTTAATAACATTTATAAGCAAGCATAAGAAATGGTGATTATGTGATGTTTATTGGCTTAAAATCAATTCCACTTGTGGTGGTCAAGAGGTTAGTGATGCCTGCTTTCCAAGCAGTTGTCCCAGGTTAGCAGGTTCACTTCCTAGCTGATGCTATGACGCGTGAGAAAAAAAATCAGTGTTACTTATGAGTGCCGAAGATTTTCTGGCAGGTGATACAATTACATTTCACAATGTCATCATATATCAAGAATTAACCTGTGTTTCTACTAACTTATATTGCACTATGTAATCAACAAAAACATTAATCCTTTCTCTTTCTTTCATCACTCTACACAAGCCATATTGATTAATCTGACTGAAATTTGGACAGGTGCACATACACATAAAAAAACAATTAGAATTCTACTTCCAACTACTGGACTAGAATTTATTTTTTCAGAGACATGTATAATGCTTCAGAAAATCAAAAATATGTAACTTATGCCCATCCAAAGATATCTAGCATTTAAAAATATTTTATTATTCAATATAGATCATATCTAGTATTTATAAATATTTTATTATTCATTATAGATCATATTACACATAAATCCCCCCCCATCCTCCAGACTCTATCTTTAGTTGAGGAAATACATAGACATATTACAATGTTGAACCCAACACCCACCAGTCAACAACATATACATAAGTTTACTCAAGCATACAACAATTTCTGTAAAAATTTTAAGAACTACCTAGCAACAAAAAAGGAAAATCTGCCTCAGCCAACAACATACATGGACAAAGAAATACATTCACTGGGCCATGGGATACCTATCCACCAGCAGAATCCCAATGGCAGTCATGGCTGAGGAGATCACATATGCAGGCAATAACATGTTAAAAACAATTTATCATCACTTCAAACAAAAGTCATAAACATACAACCCATTCAAGCTTCTTTTTGATGTTTTTGAAAAACTAGAAACAAATTCCCCATTTAACACCACAGAATTTGCTACTTACCCAGGAGCACATGAAATCCCCAAAATTTGTCTTTACACATATCAGTCAGTTCACTATTCAATACCTGTGCAACCTTGCGAATCATTTATCACAGAATCTATATCACATCCAGGGTTTATACTCATTTGCAATAGTACCCTTTAACAAAAAACAAGCCTCCATATTGATCCTCTCCAACCTCCTCCCCATATCAATAGGACCACTTTAAAATAATCAAAAATTGCTCAAGAATAGCCTAGAGATATGCATTCTTTCACCAACCTGACACAGCCAGTTTGTAATTCCCAAACTAGAAAAAGTATGCACCAATTGCAGTTCAACTTGATATAGAAGTGGCTTTCAACCCAGTCAACATTACTGCACTAATTAACATGTTGTCTAACACCACAATCTTATGCATTTATTTATATATGCTCACTAACCTATTACTCAGCAGTGAAATTCATATCATGCTCAATGGCAAAAATTCTTCATCATTCATCCCCACCCAATCTATATTCCAATGTTTCCTACTCAGATCATTACTATTTCCCTTAAAAAATATTACCAAATTTCACCTTTTATTTTGCTGTAATATCTTATATAAATGCAATTTATCCACTCTACTTTGAACATTTTACAATAAAAGGTTCTTTGCTAAAAAGTGCTCAAAGTAGAATGGAAAATTTGTACTATTTACCTTTTATATCAACCCACTCATACTTAAAATCCACTAGAATATCAAAGGCATTCAGATCTTAGGCACATCACAACATATAGCCTACATTTCATGTATGAATGACATTACAGTCTTCCTTCCTTCTAAAAAGTAGATATCAATACTACAGAAAATACTTCAAAATTTCAAACCAGCACACCATCTTAAGTTTAATCAGAATAAGATTGCTGCCTTGTTGTTCTATACCAGTAAGCCATGCACACAAATTTGCCTTCAAATTTTCTTTCCTAAACCCTCCACTTTCCTCTGTTTTCCCTTCTATATGGGGACAAACACAATGAAACACAAAATCCAGAACAAGTTAAAAGATGAAACAGAATACCAAATGCATATCTCAATAAACACTACAGTATAATTGTTCAGCCAGCTAGTGATCACCAAAATAATTTAGTATTCTCCCACAATTCAATTCTCCAAGGCTTTCAATCAAAAATATCTTTATATTGTAGTAAATTTCTATGTAAAAAAAAGACAGTGTCAATATCTGCAAAACATCTTAGTCACCCAACAGTATACAATGATTTGGTGCTATACAATATATATATATATATATATATATATATATATATATATATATATATATTTTCAAATACAGAAAATCACAAATCTTATAATAGTCATCCTCAAACATTTTCCAGAAATTCATTTAATCCAGATAATATCTACACAGAAACCTTCACAGTGTTACCTATCATCAGTTATCAATGAGTTTAGAACCACATATACTCAAATATTACTGAAAACAATAGCAAAATATTAATATTGGCAGAGCTATGGTATACCCAGAATATGCACCTGATGCTTCCACCCAGATGACTTAAATCAACAACTGACAGCTTTTTAAAAACTTCAAAAAATGATCCATGGAGCCCAGATTTTTTTGATTTCCTAATTAGACTAAATCTATATGCCTTACCAACATTATACTTTCTAAGATACAGATGCAGATATCCCAAAATAGATCCCTTCTGCATATTATACCACTTAGTAGAAGAAAATCAGTGACATCTGTTTTACAACTGCTCGGCATTACACAACATTTGGCATGAAATAACTAACATATAAGTCAACCAAATATCTCATAAAAATGTAAAAACACAGGTTCATATTTGTTTTTGAATGTCCATGTTTTAATAATGTAAGATCTATCATTCCTGGGTTTTTCAATAAAGCCGACCTTAATGTAGAATATCTTTTTAATGTCTTCACTTTAGGCATTTATGCAAACATTAGAGCATGCACCTTCATTCTATATGCATGGTGGTGCACTAGGTGCATATTTATGCATAATAATAACCCTAAAAGGCATCCTAATTCCTTCTGGAATAAATTAGAAATAATCAAAGCAAGAGAAAAGAAGATAATCCGTGTTAGTACATTTTATGCCACTTGCTCTTTTATGACCATATGTGAGGTCTCAGCTTGATACATCTAGCACTGAATGATAAAAGAATACAAAAAATTAGAATGTTTGGATATAATTATATTGTTTGTATAGGGTTTTTTTTCCCTTTGTAATAGATTTGTACATATTACTGTTACATTTTACTTATGTTAAACATATAACAATTAACATTATTATATTGTATCATCTATGTAACAGAATCATTGTTTGTTTGGTTGGGGTTTTTTTTTTTTTTGGGGGGGGGGTTATTGGTGCTAAATAATCAAATTATGTAAACATATAATAAAAATAATCACTGTAACTAATCTGTGATCATTTGTATGTAACTCAATAATGTTTCTATTTTTATTAATGTAGCTGAATAATCAGATATATGTAAAATATTAATGTACATCTTGTGATTCAATATAATGCAATGTTTGAAAGTTAAGTAAAAAAAATTTTTAAAAATTATTATTATTAATAATAATAATAACAACAACGAATGATTTCTAATATAACAATTTCTAATCTTAAAAAAAAAAAAAATATAATCTTTTAGTGGATCTGTATAGTAAAAAAGTCAATTGAACTAAATAATATCATGTAATTAATTTAAATTTCACTTTACTTCATCTCAATAATTTCTTCCACCAAGGAAAAGTAATAACATTCTCAGCATTCTTATTCAAATATCACCACAAGGCCTGTAATACAAATCAAAATGTACTTATACCATAAAAATTAACTTATATTAGTTTATACGATTGACTTTTGGGGTTTCGAGTTTTATAAACTTTTTAAATTAGGAAGCAAACACTGGGAATGCTAATCGACAAGTGCCTACCAGGTAATTACTCTTTATATATATTTTCAATAATATATATATATATATTTAAAGTCTCAAGTTAAACACGCAAAATTAATCATATTTTAAAATATATAAAATTATATTCCAAAAGTAGAAGTCAGCTTATATAGGCAAATAAAAATTCTATGTTCGAATTTAAATTTATTGAAATAAATTAATCAAGATTGTTCTGCACTACCTTGGCGATGTATATTAATCATCGTGTGTGTGTATATAAATAAATGGATATCTATATATATAAAAATTATATTAAGTGATCTGCTTTAAAAAAAAAAAAAAAAAGTAGTATAAGAAGAGACTTTACCTTTGCTTTCAGTCACATCTTTCCAATATTCATAGTACTGATTTAGTATTTTACATAATTTACTCATTCATAATTGCACATAAATAGTTATCTAGCTATTCGTAATTGAAAAGTGAGAAAGAAAAGAAAGTCATAAAACTTCTCAGTAATCTCAAAGTAGTGAATAAAAATCTATTTTTTTTAATATTTTCAAACAATTACGAGAAGGATTGGGAAAAGGTTTTACTCACCTTGGCTTCTTTAACATCTATTTTGAACACATCAATTATGCATATAACTAATACAAATTATATGCTGTAAATAATTTAATTATTTATATAAAAGTAATTACAGAAAGCAAGCATTAAAATTGATAAAAATTTCATTTGAAAATATTTATTTGAATATATGGCATGGTTATGATTTAAACATTAGAGTAATAATTTAATGGAAGTAAGAATGAAGTTTCTGCTTACTTCATTATTCTCAGAATATACTTAAAATCTCAAATTTCTTTTAGTAATAATAGTTTGCAGTTATCTAAAATTTAAGCATTCATTTTTAACAAAATCATTTTACTTACAAAAACTAACCAATGAACTATATAGTATTTTTCGACTTTTGATTTATATATATAGATTCACAATATCATTTCGTGAACTTTTTTTTTTGTTATCGCCTTTCAAGTGATGTGAATTAGACATTTTCTTGCCAGAATAACTTTTTTTTTTTTTAAATTAGCTTAAATGAATCTATCCAATCTTTAAATTGTTGAACTGCACATCATTATTTCTTTTCGGCACAGTTATTTTTGTTTAATGTGTCAACAGTAATCATAATCAACTTTCTACTTCTGTTTTTTAATTCATTAATAAAATAAGACCCATTAATTTCTATTTTAAAATTTATTACGTTTAACTACATAATAACAGAAGTACGTAATCTTTTTTAAATCAGTATTCCATTTCTTCTAATCTAATAAAAAACATATTGCCAGTTTTTAATAGTAATGTCATACTTTTTAAAAATACTCTTTTTTAAAAAATAAAAAAAGGATTAATTCTTTTTTCTAATTTAAGTTTTTAAATTTTTAATATATCTCCAATACGATTTGGTTATTCACTTTCTAGAACAAAAATTGGATAAGTCATTTTTCTTTAAGCACTTTGAAATATGAGAAACATTATTCAGAGTAACAATTATTGTAAAAAGGATGACGAATAGGCGTGTGTTGATTAGAAGGCAAGTTTTAGAGCATAATAAATTCTTTAAAAAAAAGAGTCTACTTTTAACATTTAATTTCCTTTCCGTCTCACCCAATTTTTTAAGATCCAAATTCGCACTTACAATATATATGTAAAATTTAATGGAAAAGGAGGGCGCGATGAAAGTCATTAACGTTCTGACTGAATTTTTTTTTTTTTTGGAAAACAGTATTCTAAATACTACAACATCCTGTTTTTTTATTCATTATAAATGTGCGCCATTTATTAACAAAGAACATTAACTTAATGGGCATTTAAAAATCTTTAATTATTGACTCTAAGTATTTCGGTGTGATTTGTGTTTGGGAGTAATACATAAGCATTTAAGTACTACCCTTATCGGCATAATTTCAAGGTAACAAGTATTAAACAAGTACTGCTCAGTTATGAATGAACCACCATATCAGAGTCAATTATTGACAGTGTTTATATCATATTTACCGCAAAATGGGAATAATATTTCTTATCCGTGTTGATTGTTACCAGAATGGAATTATATTTAAATTGCTTAAATACTATCATTTACTATCGTTATCACAGCTTTTATTACGATGTTATAATCAATCGTGATAATATTTGTTAGGAGTGATTACCCATCTTTGGATTAATTTGTCTAAACAACCATATGAATCAAAGGCATAGACTCCAATCAAAAAATATCTTCAAAATTGTTTGAGAATATAATTGTTTGCTGTAATCTTTGTTGATAAAAAGAATGTTTACTGAATGATTAATAATATTAGTTTTAAATCAAAGTATGTAATTGATTGCTAGTAGTTTGCTAATAGTAACTAGTTAATTTACAATAATCATTCCTTTTCAACAAAACTAACAAGGTGTCATATAGTCTTCAAAATATCATAGAGATCTTCCAGAGTTACTTTTATTATTGATATATTGACTTGTTCCTACAATGACTTAACTATTATTTTTTTGTGCAGGCATTTTTCACCACTGTGATTGAATTTCAGTTGATTTCTGTATCAAACGTGAAAACATTTCACTGGTTTAGATTATGCAAGTTTATTGACATTTATTTATGATGATTGCTATATGTCTTTTAATGTTATTATATACAAGCAACACACACGTTGAGGGTTAACTTGAAATTTGTTATATAAAGACTTATCTTAAGAGTCTACTATTTTTTAATTTAATTTAAAAGCAAATAAATTTGTAGAGTTTGTTGCCAAAAAATGCTTCATAAACACTTTACTTAGTGTATTGCAAACGGGAATGCTTGAGACATTAATTAGATAGTTATTTAGTTTCCTGAAATATTTTTATTGCATGCTCTTTTTTTTTCTTACATGATCCTTTTAATTCACCTATTATTTCAAGATAAAAGATGATGAATAAATAAATATTCTCAGTGTTTCTATTTGAATAGAAATCTTAAAATTTGATTGATATAAAATATACCATTGTCTGGCACAAAGTACTGAGATTTACACATGTAACAAACAGTTTTGTCAAGATTTTCAGAGATAAGATACCATAATTTGGAGTGACAGTATGTCCATCACCTCAAGTGATTCAAAAAAAGCATTAATAACAAGTAAAAATAGTTTTTATACTAAGGATTAGCATAGTCATGGTAAAGTCTATCAAAAAAAAACATTTTAATTTTCCCTACTCCTAAATGACCATGTGCCCTAGGTTAAACACTTTACTACTATCTTTTGAAAACAAAACTATCCTTGAAATCCATAATAGACATCTAACCTTTCACAGATAGATTAAATGTTCACCTAGTCATTATAATTGATGTTCATTGATTTTTTTAAAATATTGAATCGTATAAAAATCCATTTTAACAATTTTTAAAATCCTTGACAATAGTGTAATCCAATGACCAATAGAATTGCTGTTGGTATATGAATTATACAAATCTAAAGGTGACTCATATCAAACCCTTTCCATAATAACATTGAGATCCAATCTCTGTTCGTAATTTTAATTAGCATGTTACCTTTTTTATAGCATATAGTACACTTTGATTAAAATTAATGTATAATTTCATAAATATATTCTTCAGACTACATGCAAAACAAATTCTTTATAGACTTTTTTTTCCACATTTGTTTTAAATAATTAAAAAATAACATTGCAACAGTTTTTATTAGATTTAAATTACAATTGAAGTTCTAAACAAATAGAAAAATACATTTTCAATTCAGATTTGTTTTGTTTTTTTTTTTGTTTTTTTTCTTAGCTCTTTACTTTCAACTATCAATTATTTTCACTTATTTTTAGAGAAAATAAATGGCAAAATTATAATGAAAATGGAGTAAATTAAAATGATGTAATCAAATTTTTTACTATAAATTTAATGCATTAATTTGTTATGATTTCCACCTTTTTTTAAAGTCTATATTGAATAGATTCATATTAAAGCAATCATTCTGTAATCAGACTGAGCTTCATGTTTTCCTACCTAAAAAAAACTAACATCTACAAGGGTTCAAGTCCAGCAATTATAATTAATCTACTAACTTTGCCATCACCTACTACGTGGTTACATATATATATATATATATATATATATATATATATATGTATATATATATACATATATATATATATATATATATATATATATATATATGCTAAAACTTTACAATGTAATAAATATTTTATAATTTTGATTTTGGTACATTTAAATATTGTGTGAAACCTTTTTGTCTGTAAAGTTTGTCATTTTTGTAAAAAATATTTGCATTTAATTTTATTTTGTAAGAAAATAAAAGATATAAACAAGGTGGCAGGTTCAAATCAATCCATTGTGAAGTTTTGCTTTACTAATTAAATATTTTAAAAGCTCGATTTTCATTAATTGAAATATTGTTTTCTTATCAAAGTCATTTTTATTTTAACTAAAAATATTTCGTTAATGAAATATCTTTGTTTCATTTATATTAATTTAAATTCTGTCGATCTGGAATGTGATTTGAACCTTATCAGCTTCTTATTTCTTGTTTTTACTTTTTTTTTTTTTTCTGCTTTTTGCTTTTTGACTTTTCTTGTGCATTTTCTCTTTGCTTCTGAGTTTTTCCATAAAAGGGGGGGGATAGCATAATAAAATGTCAGTTGACTAGGGGACCCAAATCATCTTTTTCTACTCTCAGAACTGCCTCCAGAATGCTGCTAAAAAGCTCCTGCATGGAAGAATGCTGCCACCAATGAAGAAGCAATAGTGACCAAGAATGCTGACCATCCAGCTGTTTATGCTAACTAATGTTCAAAAGAATGAACCACCTAGCCATTGTATCATTGCCGAGGTAACAGTTCCATGCTTACCTATATCTATACTAATATTGTTTTATATATATATTTATACTTAATCTTTGCATGTAAGACTCTCTCTAATCCTATCAACTACATTTATGTAAATGGTTATATGTATTTAAGTTTAAACCCTACATTTTAATTAGTGCAATAAATTTTACTATTGTAATTATTTGCTATTTTATTTACTTTTCTATGTAATTTATATGCCAAATCAATTCAACTCCCCAAGCCTATATTTTAGATTAGTCTATTAAATCTCCAGTGCTTTAAGGATATTTTAGTGACTTTAAATTATTTGTTTTAAAGCCATTGCTCACTGGGTTGATAACTAGCTAAATAATTATTGATTATAAATTTAATGTTATTCAAAAACGCTATTGCTTAATTTCCAGTTAAGATATTTTAAATAATAATGACTGTCATTTTTTTAATATAATAATTATTTGTATGTATTGCCTTGAACATTATAGTTTAAATAATGCTTATTGATTCCAAATGTATGTGGGATTCATTTAATGAAGGGAAATATAATCGTATGTCATTAAGGCATTCATCTAGTTTTACATTTCAGTTATATAATTTGGTTTAGTATACTAAGTCATGCTGTTACGCTGATTAAAACTTTATATTTAGGCATGTAGTTATTTTAATGTCATTAAAGGATGTATCATAGTTTCATAGCATTGTCAGCATAGGTGAGCCATCGCCATTATTTGCTTTATCATAATTTGAAAATCATCAGGAACTGTGAAATCTCCATCTTCACTTATATGTGTTTTAGCTGGCATCATAAATGCCCTAGGACACCTTCTGAAAGAATAGCAGAAAATCTGCATTGGTAATCTACGTGGACAATTGCATCTCCCTACCTACATTCCTTTGTTCCAGATATGGCCTGCCAGAAGAATGAGTGTACCATTTTTCTTTTTCCCACTTAAATGATGCCTGATATTTAAAACCAATGCATCATCTAAATGAATAGATAAATAATATTTGATCAAACTGAATTAAAATATATTAGAGAGTAATATTTATTAAAGGAAAAGTTTATTTTGAATAAATATATCAATAAAATGATAAATATTAAATGATAATAAATATGTTAAGATTTGATATTTCAAAAAACATCACATGATCACCATTTTTTATGCTTGCTTATAACTGATATTAAAACAGGCAAAACTCTCTACTTGTATTGCCACTCAATGCAAGCCAGAGTAATTAATGGATGCTAGAATGCTTGTGCATAAAATCCCTATCTAGTGCCTTCTCACCCAATATCTCCAGACTAGTTTCTGGCTTGTGGCTTTCATCAGTGAGGAGCCTTGGATCTGAGAGCACTGCACCTAGATCTTAGGATCTAATGTAAATCTCCAGCAGCCATCTTTTATCTCAACTACAAAAATATGAGTCTTAAATTGAAAACACCATAATATTTTCAATGTAAGCTCATTAGCTTATATAGTCATATAGGCCTGAACTCAGTTCAGTACCCATACATTTTTGTGACTTTTTTTGATTACTCTGGCCTGCATTGAGTGGCAATATGAGTAGAGAGTTTTGCCTGTTTCAATAACAGTTACAAGCAAGCATAAGAAATGGTGATCATGTGATGTTTATTGGCTTAAAACCAATCCTGCCTAATAGGATAGTGGTGGCTATGGTTATTAAAGAACCACAGTCACCAAAATGTATGGGTACTGAACTAAGTTTAGACCTATATGAGCTAATGAGCTTGGATTAAAAATATTATGGTGTTTTCAAATTTAAGACTCATAGTTTTGTAGTTAAATAGAGATAAAAGGTAACTGCTGGACAGTTGCATTAGATCCTAAGATCTAGGTGCAGTGCTCTCAGATCCAAGGCTCCTCACTGATGAAGGCCACAAGCCAAAAACTAGTCTCAGGATATTGAATGAGTATGCACTAGATGATTTTATGAACAAGCCTTCTGCCATTCATTGATTACTCTGGCATGCAGTGAGTGGCAGTATGTATAGAGAGTTTTGCCTGATTTGATATTTCAGTAATAACAGAGTTTGAATAACTTTGCTAATTTAATGCTAGCAATATAAATTTTATAGGAGTACATTGATAACTGTTGTTAAGAAATAGTATAACAAAAAAGTGTAAATTTTCTTTTTATTATGAGAGCTGCATTATCTGTAAGATAAGCAAATATTTTAAAATAAGTTATGAGATAATAAATCATAAAGGTAGAGTAATTAAAGAGATTTATGAATTGAATATATATTGGGTAAAAGTAGATAGATAGATAGATAGATAGATAGATAGATAGATAGATAGATAGATAGATAGATAGATAGATAGATAGATAGATAGATAGATAGATAGATGGATGGATGGATGGATGGATGGATGGATGGATGGATGGATAGATAGATAGATAGATAGATAGATAGATAGATAGATAGATAGATAGATAGATAGATAGATAGATAGATAGATAGATAGATAGATAGATAGATAGATAGATAGATAGATAGATAGATAGATAGATAGATAGATAGATAATACAGTGTTTTTGGGTATGGACCATGTATTATTTTGCATTACTATCCGATATTTTGACGGACTAGCAACCGCCATTATCAAGGTTAACTTTTGAAAAAACAATCTCGTTAGATCTCAAAGAATATATATATGTGTGTGTGTGTGTGTTTATGCTGCTCAAAAATTTAAGAATTTTGGAACTTAGACATTTCGTTGCTAGCAGTACCTATAGTTACTATATATATACACATTCAAAGTATTATTCCTGGGAGCTTCGATGAAGTAAAAATATAATAGCTAAATAGTTGATATTTCTGTACAATAACAAGTACTTTCCTCAGAGCTTATTCTTTCTCAAATCAATGGAATGTGTGTGGTGAGATTTAAAATCGTTATTTTTTTCTTTGTGTCTCCTCATTTTTAAATTCCATTAGATGAAAAGTTTTAAAAAATATTTCATTCTCCAATAGCTTTTTCCAAATTCTTCAATTCACACATCATTTATGCTTGTGAGCCTTTTAAAAATCTCTAGCTTCCCTTAGCAGTCTCTGGTCATATTGTTCAATTTTTGCCTAATATGTTTTATTAAAAATTGATGACATGGTTAAGTAATTTAACGTGTGAATAAATGGCTGATGAATTGGATTTTTCTCTAACTGCCAAAATGTGTTCTGCCATTCTTATGTTTATTCTGTGATTGGTCTGTCCAATGTATGAATGAACAAACTCCACATGGAATTTTATATACACTATGACACTACAAAGGAATTTCATATTTTGGGTGCAAAAGTATTTTATTATTTTTTAAATGAAGTATAAACTGTGTGGATATGATTTTTCTTTAAACAATATTAATTATATCAGTTACTCCCTTTATATATGGCAGAATTGTCTTAATTTCTGAAGTATCAAAATCTTTTTTCTTATTATATAAAAAAAAATTCTTATTAATAATGTTGTGATCAAAACCATTTGAAGAAGCATTTTTTTAGTAGCAGATATCTTGGTGAAAATGACATCATCAGATTCTATCTAATAATATCTTTTCCACTGAAAATAATTGTGCTGGATGGTGATGAGAAGAAAAATATAGATATCTGTGAGAATATATATATATATATATATATATATATATATATATATGTATATATATATATATATATATTACATATTGGTAATACAAGCTATATAGGTCTGATTTTTACTATAATAATTTTGCTATTAGGGCTTTGGCTATATTAGATTGCTAAGCCTACTAATATATGGGATCTCTGAATTTAGTTCAGGCTCATATAGTTTCTTTGGTTAAAGAGCTGAGTTTGAAGACATGTAGGTGTCGGAAGATTTAGATCTTTTTCTTAATATTTAAGAATTAGATAAATGCTTGGCTTGAGTTAATATTTTGAATCTTATTTCCTAGCTCCTCACTGATGAGAGCCATAGCTCGAAACCGGTCTGGGGATGGGGACCATAATAGATAAAAGCTTCATGTATTTTCTCTTGTAGCATTTATCATAAAAAAAATAAGCTTGTTTAGAGCTAGTAGCAGGCTCTTTATATATATATATAGTGCCCTTTTCTATATGTCAGAAATAGCTCATCACAGTAAATTACTAAAAATTTTAAATTTTAGAATATATTCTCTTGATGTATTAGTTATATTTTGTTAATAAGATCTTAAAGTACAATTTAAAGCTAAATAAAATTACATAATGCTTAAAATTATAATGAATCACTTAAGAACAGTTAAGTAAAGCTAAAAATATTATTACATATGGTTGCAAAAGCTGGCCATAATAAATAACATAGCTATAAATATTTAATAGTACATTTAAAAGTTCGATTTTAATAGTTTAAAACTTGTAGTTAAATAAAGGTATTTATTTTTATAAATCATATTTAATAATTATAATTAATATCATATATTTTAAAAGTAAGTTTTATGATAGTGAAAGTTGTATTTAATTCTATATTTTCTAAATTATTCTTCCAAATTTTATATAATTGAATTATTATATTTAATATGACAAGTGTTGCAATTTATTATTTATTCCCAGACAGTAAATTGGATAACATCTGTCTTGGCTATTAGTCATGTGACTTGTATATAATATATGGTTATACACAGATGCTTGCTAGTATTTATTAGTAAAGTTCAAAATATTTTAAAAAATTGCATTATAGAATTGGATATAATTATTACCTATCATAAAAGTGAATATTAAGTTAACTATCATATAAATGTTTTAAATAATGTAATAAAGATGAATACAGTTAATAAAAAAGTTAAATATTTTGTTAGAATAAAAATAGATAAATTAAATATTAAAAGTGGGATAAAATTTATTAAATATTATTTTAAAAGTTATATTAAAGGTATTTAATTAATTTGGTAAAGTAATAATTGATTTAAAAGTAATATTTTTTAAGTTTTAATACATCATATTTTTTATTTTGAAATTTAATTGTGTAAATTTCTAACATTATGCAAATTTGGTATCAAACCAAAAGTAAGAATCAACCAATAGAATGACATATTTTCTAAGATATAAATACTGATTGCATGGGGGGTATCAGTAGTGATTAAAAAATGTATTAAAGGTAGCAGAGATCATCTCAGTAGCTATCAAGGTGATAGTAATTTTTAATTTTATTATTTAGTCAATTTTTTAGTGCTCTCGTACAATTTTATTTGCAAAGCTAATAGGTTATTATTATTTTAAAAAGCATTTGCAAAAAGAGAGTGTCAAATAAAAATAGTTTTATAACTTCATTTTAATATGCCTTGCTAATTTTTAAAGTTCTGTTATCAGGAGTATTCTTCAAAGTTTAATATAACTTTGCAATAAAAAATGGATATGCCAATAAGTGAAACGTATTTAATTTATAATATTTTAAAAATAAGTATAATATTCATTGATGCAGTATCAATAGTATTAAACAAGAGAACTGTTCCAGCAAGTGAATTATTATTTATATGGACATTGTACAAGAAGCTTAATAGAAAAGCTATTTGCAAATTAAAAGTAAATTATGCATTTATTTTTTTATATAATGATAAGATATTTTTGTCAAGGACCGACAAGTATTATGACAAGTATATTTAGAATAAGTTTATGAAAATACAATATTATAAGAGTAAATGTTATATCTTTTTTGAAGGAAACATTTAAAATACTTGCAAGAAAATTATCTTAAGTAAAGATTAATGAAGATATTCTGGAAAAGTGTATGTTATTAAAACCTGAATGATAAGGTTATACGCATTCGTGAAAAATTATTTTAAAACTGATAATTTAAACAATAATGAAACAACTGTAAATGGATCATAAATGGTAATAAATTTACTAAAAAAGAAACCTATAAAGAAAATGAACATGTTAATAAATAAATATGGAATTATGGAAATAAGTATTGTGCAAAAGTTTATCAGGATAATTCAAGCTAAGTCAAAAGGGACAGGATGCTTCACCCAGCTAATAAGGAATATTCTAGAATAGGAGCTTCAAGTTATTATTTTTAATAATATAATTTTATTATGATTTCAATAATCATCATTCTAGACTATAGAAGTCATAAACTATTATTCTACTAACTATTCCAGAATCGATTGGTGATTGTTTTATTTAATTTTTCAAGATTTTAAAAGACGTCATTATTTTTATTATTCTTTTTTTTTTTAAACCTGAGATTTTTGTACCGAAAGTTTGGATGACATTTACTGCAGGAAACGTATTGTCTTGTTTGTCATCATAGCAATGGGGGAGGTTGTAGAATTATTCTTGAAGAGAACATTTAAAAAAAAAACTTTTGAGAAAATAAAAGCATTTTTGAACTCTATAAAGAAAATGTCCTTTCAGCTGAAGAATAAGTAAATATAGTTTGACTCATTTATTAATTTTTAAAATGTAATATTATTTTTATAAGAGTAGGAACATGAACATTAATCTATTGATAAAATTAAAATCCTATAATATAATAATTTAATATAAATAACATTTTAAAATAAAGGTGTGGATGTATTTTCATGTATGCAATGTATCTAATTGATGGAAAACTGAAGACTGCATAGGTGATAACAAGCTAATATCACTTGGTAATAGTTAATGAATATTGATATTTTTATGATGTATATTTTGATTTTTTTTAGATTGCCTATGAATTATAATGAATGGAAATATAAATGTTTAATTATATGTAAATGCATTTTGTACAACACTTTAAAATTATGAGACTAGGATTAATTTTGGGAATATGCATACTATAATTTTATACTAGTAATATAACACAACATGATAATAAATATTTATGTGATTCTTTTAAAAACTTTCATATTATTGGATGTTCCAAGGATTCATATTACAAGTTTGTATATGTTTTAGAATATAGAATAAAGAAGTAAGCAGACTTTTCTTGTGGATCAGTGAGATTGCTCTAATTATAAATGAATTTTATTTATTGTTTTGAATATGCAAGATAGTTATTTTGTCAATGTAAGATGTGATAAATCTTTAGGAAATAATGATAAGATAGTGGCTTGGTAGTAATATGGTGAACATGAACCCAAGATGATGTTATAATAGGATGTGATGAGGGAATATGAATAATATTTTATAATCTTAGTGGATATGCAATACAGTTAACAAAGCCCTGTAATTGTATATTTATTTGTGGACAGTGTCTATCTTCTTTAAGTATTGGTGTTTTAACAAAGCTGAAGAAATAGCTTGACATAATTGATGTATTGGAGGTCATTAGACTAGGTCATGTCTCTATTTCTTATAGTTACACTGTGCCATAATATTTTTTGATATATGCTATGAGTTATACTTGAGTTTTTCTTCCTTAGATCCTACACATCAATTCGCTATCTAGATTTTCAATGTAACTACATCGTTCAGTATGATATATTTCAAAAGAAATAATAGATAATTTACAGTTTAAGATATTCTATAGTTTGAATGAGATAAGTTCAGTTACTTAGAAGAAGTAGAATTTGTATAAATTGGAATTGAAAATCCAATGGATCCTAAAAGGGAAAAGAATTATAAAATATGTTTTTTGGGTTTATTTTGGAAATAAAATAAAACTTCAGGAATAAAATATATAAAACAAAGTTGTTCTTTAAAATCTTAAATAACTTTTAAATGCTTTATTTTGTTTTAAAATAAGTATTGCATATTTTTAAAAATATAATGTTATAAAGTAAAATGATATAAATAATAAGCATAGGTATAATTTTGTATTTATTAGATAATAGGGAATATATCGGTAATTACAACTATATAGTATTAAAGTAATATTAAATGGGAATATGTTATATTTAATAAACATAGTGTAGTAAACAACAATATCCACAAAATCTAGTAATAAATTATTAGTAGATATTTCATATGACATCTTTTAACATTGCAAGATGAAAATTGTTTATTTTTTAAAAGATCCATACTCACGATAATGTTATTTTTATGTTTTCCGTAGTATGTTTCTATGGATGTTTTTTAGAAAGAAAAGTATAGTTAAATAATATTTCAGGATAGGATTTTTTTTTAAATAAAAATAAATAAATGTAATTTATCATACGTTTAATTAGAGAGAGAGATAAATAAAATGGTATTAATTTATTATTATTATTTTAAGACAGAATGAAGACTTAAATAAATTCTAGATTGTTTTTTTTAAACTAAGTAATAAAAAAATGTAGAACAGTGTAAATTGAGGATATCCAATGTAAATATTATAAATAAATTGTTTATTTTATTGTATTGTTAATAATAAACTTTGTTAAATTTGTTTTCAAAATTTGTGTGTCCTGACTGTTTCATTTTCCCATTACACTGCATGAGATACATGGAATAACTGAATCAAACATGATATTTTGCACAAAGACAAATAAAGAATTATTTAAAGAATTTGAATATTTTCTTGGAATTTATTTATTTAAGTAATCACATTTTTTACATCTTATGGTCATAAATTAGTTGTCATAATGGTACATTGAATTATATACTATCCACTTCTACACATCTTTATTTGTCAGATTATAAATGCTACCACATATTTATTATGTTCTTATATGAAAATAAAAGATTATATCATAGTATTTTATTATTTTATTATGGTAATAAATTATAGTGAAGAAAAGATACAGAAAATTATTTCATTCAATGAAAAATATTATTATTATTTATTATTATTATTATTATTTGAATGTAGTAGAGTATGACATAAAAATCCCATCTCATGTTTTACTACCGGGAATTAATTATCTTAGAATAATTTTATGAACCTGAGATTTTATAGAGCTAAATTATTATAAATAAGAGATTAAGATTTAATTATTAGTTTAATCTTAATGAGTAGGATTTATTAAAGTTGTAAGAATACTATAAGTTTATTATTTAAGATAGTAATAGGGAGGTAGTGTTCTTATGCCATTGAGGTAGTATCCTGTGGGATATTGGCTCAATGTAATCTTTCTTGTCACCTGTATTTTCACTTCTAAGTCTCATGATATAATTAAATACTTATTTAATTTATTTTATAAACAGAACCTTATTCTTATTTTGAATTTGAGCTAATGGAACCTTTAATATTAATACAGAATATTTTATTTATTAATTATTTGCATTGAACCAATCATAATCATTAACTGAGATAACCCATTTTATTTTATATTATATTGCCAGGCAGTGGAGATGCAAATGGACTAGGTTAGAATATATATATATCTATATATATATATATATATATATATATCGATAAATCTAATATATATATATCTATATATATATATATATTATAAATATCGATAAATCTATCTATATTTTAAAAATCATTTGTTGTTATTAAAAAAATCTCTTTGATTTGATGTTTATATATGGAGTATTATTATTATTTATGGTTATTAGTTATAGTTGTTTGGATTTATTATTTTATTTATTTGTTGATAGTACATCGCTGTGAATATTTAATTATTGTAGATAAATAAAGACATATAAATTGTTGATTATAAAAAAGATTAAGTTATTTGTAGTGATTATTAAAAAAATGCAATATTATTATTTATGTATATATATATTTAAAGCTGTTAAATAAATTTTCAATTTAATATTTTTTTTCATATATGATTGATATTTTTATTCATTGAATGTTAATTGTTTAAAAAAACATCTGTAACAATGGTTTTAAAAATGGCATTTGTTAGCTCACGTGGAACAATAGCAACAACAAAAGGAGCCATTATTATTAGGATAGTTATTAAAAAAAACTGAAGGATAAAATTTAGTTGTACTTTGTTTATTTGAAATTGCCATTCTTAAGAATAATTGAATAAGATAAATTTCTATACTAAACACATAAACCATGACCAGCTAATATATATATATATATATCACAGCCAGGGGCTGCACCATTTCTTTTTGTTTATTCCAAAGCAGTTTAAAAAGAAAAACTAAGCAAATTTCAACACATGAATTTCACTGCATCTGAAGCCGAAATGTGATATAGCTATCTGGAATCTATAATGGTCAATCTAATAATAATCTGGAAGTAACTAAAATTAGTTAGTATATTGGATTCAACATGTTAATTTTTTTTTTTCAAGGAGAGAAATTTTTTAAAAAAATGAAATATATATGTGCATTTGGAAACCGATAATTTTTCTAACATGGTATTTCTTCAATTTAACTTTAGATAGAATGCATTCTAATATTAAACAAATATAAAAGAATAAAACAATGGAACAAGTTGACTTTTGAAGAGAAAAATAAACAAGTTGAACTTTGAAAGGTAGTAAATAATTTTATTAATATAAATGATATATATATTTTTTTGAGATCGATATTTTTTTACTTTTATTTTTAATTATAAAAATAAAATGTTTTTATAAATATGATTCTATTCAATTCAAGTGTCTTGTTTTTTAAAAACAACAAACATTTAACAGGTGTCAAAATTAACTCTTAAATAATTTAAAATCTTAAAGTATAGCTTACAAGTTTGGGTTGCATATGGGTTGTTATATGTATATTTTAATAAGTAAAATTTATATATGCAAATTTTATTTATAAAATTTTTTTTTATTATTATTTATTTATCTATTTTCTTTTTTTTTTTAACTTCATATAATAATTCTTATGCAGACCTAAACAATAATTTATATATTTGCTGTATATAATATGCTTTATTTTTTTTTGTAATGTTGAATATTTGAAAAATATAAATATGGATTTATGTTTATATTAATGCATACTTGTTGAGCACAAATATGTCTTTATCTATTTAGTATATATACTTATTGCAAGTATATATGTATATATTTTTTTTATTTGGGTTTGTATTTAAAAACTATTTAATATACTGATACTACCTAAAATTAAACCATAATATAGAAATAAAGGATGTACTATTTGTTTTATAAGTAATGCCTTTGTAATTTATTTGGAAGAGTATTAATATTTTATTCTTATTTTTCTTTTAGTGCCAGAGTCATTATGAAATTAATTGAATTCACAATTTAATGGAGAATAACTTTGTATTTCATTTATTGTTTAGTCTTTAGGTCACTTACACACATTATTGTTCATTGATATGTTTAGATATACATAAGCTTACTTATTGGATGTGTATATTAGTTTCAATAGAATTCTCTTTATTTCTAATATATATTTTGTTAGTTAGTCATATCAACCTTGAGAATAAATTATAATAATAGATCTCATTGCTCTGTATGATTTTAGATTTATTTCATGTATAAGCTAGTTGGAAGGGCATATAAACAATTTATTTAAATATAACTGGGATAATTTTATCTTTCTTCATTTAAATTATACAATCTATTATATTAAGCTTTCTCAACAATTGGATTCATTTAGATTACATATATTCCATTACATTTATCATCCAATGTTTGAAGCATTATTTTCTTCTCATATATTGATGTTCCATTGCATTTGATGTATAATATGTTTGTATATATATATATATATTGTCCACTACATTTGGCACCACAAACTGTGGGGCCCAGTTAACTGATGATTGGTATAATGGAGTAAAAGTATTGTCTATTACATTTGACACAACAACTAGAGCTCAAAATAAGCTAATTAGGGCTTGAAATACACCACATACCTGATATATATATATATATTGTTGTGAGATGTGTAGTTTAAAGAAAGAGAAGCATTCTTGTGTATGTAATTTTTTTATATATATATAAATATTTTGGCCTTATGTTTAGATGGTGATGGTTACTGTTATTGCATTTTGTTTATGATGAGAGATAAATACAGACATGAAACAGCTTAGTTTCAATTTAAAAATTATATTGATAGCCTTAAATTATAGAGTAATAATTTTGTCCATATTTGGAAAATTTGTGTTGTAGAAAATCTATAATTATTAAGGTTGGATTGGATATTTGATTGTTGGAGTTTGGTTGGTTCTATTGCAAATATTGATGTTGGATGGGGAATTTTTGTCATTGTCTTAAGGATGTGATGTATTCATGTCACTTGTGATTTATTGATCTTATTCACTGCTCCAACCCAAATTGTGATGTTAGTTATTATTTATCATGAAGCAGTTAACAGTAGTTCTGCCATGATTTTACCTCTAAGACTCCAGAGAGAGTAAGGTATAGTTCTTTTTCATATATGTATAATATTTGCCTCTAAGACTCACAAAGATGAGCAAGGTCATATTTTATAAATAATAGCCCCTAAGACCTAGATGTGAGCAGGGCAGTGCAATAGTGTTTGCAGAAAACTATTATAGGTTGTAGTAGCTTAGAGAGACTGAAATATGATGATCATCTGAGTGTTCATAGAACATTGTATGCTTTAAGAGCAGTCATTGAATTCTCTTATCTATCTCAAAATTGTGAAATGCTAATCATTCTTTTGGCTGTCAGTATCTGTCAGATCTTTAGAGGAATGGATGAGTATATAACCTAAATATATTCTTACTATTATATATATATAGCACCAAACTTAGGGGCTTGGTTAATTGGTTATTGTTGGTGACAAATAATTTATTACATTTGATTATCAATTAAGGCTTGAAAAACAAACATATCAATGTTTTATTTTCCATTATAAGTGACTTTTAAACATGAAGTTCAATTAGTGAATATTTGTTGATGATAAATTGCATTAGTACAATTTTAGTAAAATGTTTCGGGCACAAAAGTTAATAATTAGTGAAGTTGATTTTTTTTTATGCATATGAAACGGTATTAAATTTTTAAGGTCCAGTAAATTTATAGGCATCAATTTAACCATTTTATATCTAACTACCATTAACTTGAATGAGAAAGTTGTCTCATTATATTATCGAGTTAGTTACTTTCAAGGCATGTGAACATTTTATTATATTTTAAATATTTGGAAGTTATATTGAATTTGATATGAAATATCTACATTTCAATATTGTATAGGTGTAGAATTCTTGTTATCATTACATATAATTAAATGTTAGCTAGTGATCTCAGTTGTTACTATATATATATATATATATATATATATATATATATATATATATATAGAGAGAGAGAGAGAGAGAGAAATTTGTTGATGTTATGGTGATAGATGAGCCTTTTTATAAGCCAAGAAGTTCATGAGTTCAAACAACTGAAATTTAGATTATTGGATAGCTATTATGTATAATAAAATTAAAAAGGCTTGTACTTTGCTTAGTTGAGTAATTGCTTGTTGGGATGATGATTGGAGATGGTGAACCCTTGATCTGTGGTAATTACTACATAGAAATATATATATTATATATATATATATATATATATATATATATATAGAAATATATATCTTAGATTTTTTTTATATGAGTATATAATATTACAGTACTAGTAATAATGGATAATAGTAATGAAATGCCAGTTAGTGGTAATTTTGATGTAAGGAATTTAATAGATATACTGGAGGCTATGATAAAAACCAATTATGAGAAACTAGAGTCTAGATTAAATACCAATTATGATGAACTTTCCTCTAGATTAAAAACAAATTCTGATGAACTTTCCCAGAAACTAGAGTCTAGATTAAAAAAAAATTCTGATGAATTTTTCAAGAAACTGGAATCTGGTTTAACTCTGTTGAACTTAGAGCTGAGATGAAGACCAACTCTGAGAAACTAGAGTCTAGATTAAATACCGACACTAATGAACTTTGAGCTGAGATGAAAACCAATTCTGATGAACTTTCTAGGGGAATAAAAGTTGAATTAAAAGTGCTGGTAGATGATAGTGTTAGGAGATTAGAGATAAAATTTGAGGGAAAAATGGAAAAATACAGAGAAGAGACAATGATTGAAGCTAATTCTTTGAAAGCAAAATTTGAAGAAATAAGTAGTGAAATGAGGGAAGAAAATCAAGGAATTATAGCCAGATTTGAAGAGTCTAAGAAAGAGCATGAGGAATTTGAGAAAAGGATTATTAATGATAGCAAAGTATTGTGGGATAAATTCCAAGCATTGAAAATTGATAATGAATCTTTATTTAAAAATATTCATACAATTATCTCTGCTGAAGTTAAAGTTGCTGTGGGATTGCAACAAGAGGAACTGCTGATTGATGTTAATAAATTACAGGATATAAATGAACGGATTAATGTAGTAAGTGATGTTACTTCTAATCGTATACAGGAAATAGATGTTGAACTGGATCAAATTCAAGGAAAATTAGGACCCCTTTCAGAATATATGAATAATAGTGGAATTGAAGCCTGTAAAAATTATGAAATAGAGGTACGAAAAGATGTTTCAGAGATAGGTGTAAAAGTTGAACAAATAAAAAACATTATGTTAGATAATTGTGAATGTATATCAAATTTACAAAATCAATGGAGAGAATACGAAGTAGAGATAGGCCGAAATAAAATTAAAATGGAATTTCTTAGAGAAATATTTAATCATAATATAAATATGAGGAAAATTAAAGTGAAATTTAAAAGGATAAGTAAGGAAGAGATTAAGATAGATTTTCTTAAAGAAAATATAAACAAAGAAAAAGATATTGGAAAAGCCAAAGTTAGACTTAAAGTTATAGATGGAATGATAAATAATATTGATTTTCTTAAAGAGAAGATTGACAAGGAAAGAGATGTAGGGAAAGCAAAGGTAAAATTTAAAAGAATGAGTAAAAGGATATTTGATCTGAATCTTGGTAGAAGGAGGATTGATGAGGAAAAAGAAATTGGCAAAGCCAAAATTAAACTTAAAATAATACGTGATAATGTGATTAGTAAAGATTTTCTTCGAGAAAATATAGCTAAGGAAAGAGATATAAATAAACCTAAAATCAAACTGAAAAGAATTCATATAGAACAGGATAATATTAATGTTCTAAAACAAAATGATTTTCAGAAGTTCTTTAATGTTGTTGTATCACATCAATCTGATTTGCGATTTTTTAAGGATTATTTAGAAAGTTTGAATGAATACCATTCAAAATTGCCCAGAGAATTGTTTTCAATTGAACATAGAACAGGTGAATTAAAACAAAGACTTGCTCAAGCCAATGATGTTTATCAGGATAGACAAATGAAAAGTAATAGATTATCTGATAAAATAGCAACTGCTATTGATAAAACTAAGAATTATGTTAGTGCTTACGATTAAGTTAGTATTTATGTAAAGGATATAGAGGCAGAATAGAAAGAGTTCATAGCAAAATCTTTAGATACTTATCCCAAAAAATTATTCAAAAGTAATTGAATTATACCAAAATGTTATATAAAATCTTGTAAATCAAAGCAAACTTCTTCACAGAGTTCAACAAACTGGAAATTCTTTCCAAGAAGAATTAAAAGGCACTTTTGATTATTATTATTTTTTAAAGAAAACTTGGACAAAGATCTAGATGATCTAAAAGATAGATATGAACAAATGAATATGGTTATTAGTAAGAAAAGTAATATTCTTTAAACCATGTTAGTCCTCAGAAAGATTACAAATTTGAGAAATTTTTCAATATCTCATAATTCATTAGTTATTTGCAAAGACATTTTTTTAGGTGGATTAGGGGGTATTGTAAATATCGATAAATCTATCTATATTTTAAAAATCATTTGTTGTTATTAAAAAAATCTCTTTGATTTGATGTTTATATATGGAGTATTATTATTGTTTATGGTTATTAGTTATAGTTGTTTGGATTTATTATTTTATTTATTTGTTGATAGTACATCACTGTGAATATTTAATTATTAAAGATAAATAAAGACATATAAATTGATTGATTATAAAAAGATTAATTTATTTGTAATGATTATTAAAAAAATGCAATGTTATTATTTATGTATATATATTTTTAAAGCTGTCAAATAAATTTTCAATTTAATATTTTTTTCATATATGATTGATATTTTTATTCATTGAATGTTAATTGTTTAAAAAAAAACATCTGTAACAATGGTTTTAAAAATGGCATTTGCTAGCTCATGTGGAACAATAGCAACAACAAAAGGAGCCATTATTATTAGGATAGTTATTAAAAAAAACTGAAGGATAAAATTTAGTTGTACTTTGTTTATTTGAAATTGCCATTTTTAAGAATAATTGAATAAGATAAATTTCTATACTAAACACATAAACCATGACCGGCTAATATATATATATATATATATATATCACAGCCAGGGGTTGTGCCATTTCTTTTTGTTTATTCCAAAGCAGTTTAAAAAGAAAAACTAAGCAAATTTCAACACATGAATTTCACTGTGTCTGAAGCCAAAATTTGATATAGCTATCTGGAATCTATAATGGTCAATCTAATAATAATCTGGAAGTAACTAAAATTAGTTAGTATATTGGATTCAACATGTTAATTTTTTTTTTCAAGGAGAGAAATTTTTTAAAAAAATGAAATATATATGTGCATTTGGAAACCGATAATTTTTCTAATGTGGTATTTCTTCAATTTAACTTTAGATAGAATGCATTCTAATATTAAACAAATATAAAAGAATAAAACAATGGAACAAGTTGACTTTTGAAAAGAAAAATAAACAAGTTGAACTTTGAAAGGTAGTAAATAATTTTATTAATATAAATGATATATATATATTTTTGAGATCAATATTTTTTTACTTTTATTTTTAATTATAAAAATAAAACATTTTTATAAATATCATTTTATTCAATTTAAGCGTCTTGTTTTTTAAAAACAACAAACATTTAACAGGTGTCAAAATTAACTCTTAAGTAATTTAAAATCTTAAAGTATAGCTTATAAGTTCGGGTTGCATATGGGTTGTTATATGTATATTTTAATAAGTAAAATTTATATATGCAAATTTTATTATAAAATTTTTTTATTATTATTTATTTATCTATTTTCATTTTTTTTTAAACTTCATATAATAATTCTTATGCAGACCTAAACAATAATTTATATATTTGCTGTATATAATATGCTTTTTTTTTTTTGTAATGTTGAATATTTGAAAAATATAAATATGGATTTGTGTTTATAATAATGCATACTTGTTGAGCACAAATATGTCTTTATCTATTTAGTATATATACTTATTGCAAGTATATATGTATATTTTTGTTTGTATTGGGGTTTGTATTTAAAAACTATTTAATATATTGATACTACCTAAAATTAAACCATAATATAGAAATAAAGGATGTACTATTTGTTTTATAAGTAATGCCTTTGTAATTTATTTGGAAGAGTATTAATATTTTATTCTTATTTTTCTTTTAGTGCCAGAGTCATTATGAAATTAATTGAATTCACAATTTAATGGAGAATAACTTTGTATTTCATTTATTGTTTAGTTTTTAGGTCACTTACACACATTATTGTTCATTGATATGTTTAGATATACATAAGCTTACTTATTGGATGTGTATATTAGTTTTAATAGAATTCTCTTTATTTCTAATATATATTTTGTTAGTTAGTCATATCAGCCTTGAGAATAAATTATAATAATAGATCTCATTGCTCTGTATGATTTTAGATTTATTTCATGTATAAGCTAGTTGGAAGGGCATATAAACCATTTATTTAAATATAACTGGGATAATTTTATCTTTCTTCATTTAAATTATACAATCTATTATATTAAGCTTTTTCAACAATTGGATTCATTTAGATTACATATATTCCATTACATTTATCATGCAATGTTTGAAGCATTATTTTCTTCTCATATATTGACATTCCATTACATTTGATGTATAATATGTTTGTGTATATATATATATATATATATATATATATATATATATATATATATTGTCCATTACATTTGTCACCACAAACTGTGGGGCCCAGTTAACTGATGATTGGTATAATGGAGTAAAAGTATTGTCCATTACAATATATATAAAAGACATTTTGTGGGTTCATCCATGTTAAAAATTATAAATATTGATATTCCGATGTTTCGACTTGTCACACAAGTCATCCACTGGGTGATGACTTGTGTGACCAAGTCGAAATTAACATGGATGAACCTGCAAAATATGTCTTATATATATATAACCCATGAAAATCTTTATTTCAACATATATATATATAATATACAAATCAATATATATATCAAAATACAGTATAATTTGTATAAATTATAAATATTTTTAGATGTCTCTCAATCAATCGTGTTTCAAGGCAAAATAGTTGAAAGTGAACAGAAATTTTAGTATTGGTATGGGTTGATTTTTTTTTCTCTTTTTATATTTTAAAGTTTTAAATATAGAAAAAACTACAAAGTTATAGGCAAGGACTTCTAAAAGAATATAATTTATATAAATTGTACTGTATTTTGATATATATATTGATTTGTATATTACATATATTGTGAAACGAATACAGATATCAAACTTTATTTATTATATATATATATATATATATATATATATATATATATATATATATATATATATATATATATATATATATATATATATATATCAGAATTAATTAGAGTATACTTTGTGGCATTGAATTGATCACATAATTTAAGTAAAGAGAGATGAAAATGAAGAACTTAAGGTATAGCTAGATTGAAATAAATAACAGATTTTAGAGTTAAATTTTGAATAAATTTGTTATTAGCTTATGCAAATTAATATTATTAATGAATAATAATATTTTGAAGATTTTGCTAAACTAAGTTTGTATGTGTGGGAGTAGAAGGTAATGTACCATCTTGATCTAGATTTAAACTTGGAATCATTATATTCCTAAAAAAGAATTTATTTTGTTCACTTACTTTAATTTTTAATTGTTTTAAAAGGATCAGTTGTTTACAATATTAATAAATAGTTCTTGGTAATCCATTGTAATATAAGATAGCATTCATAAATTTTTAATTTTAATTTTTTTAACAGATAGTATATTAAATTGTATATCATAATAAAATTAATATTTTATTATTGTTTGAAAGATTGAATGGATTAAAATACATATTGGTATATTCATTTATTAATTTTTTTGCATACATTCAACAAATAATAATAAACCTAAGTAAACATAATCGTCAATTATTATTTAAAATGTATGCATGCATGTGTATGTGCATTTTATTTATACAATTAAAACAAACTTAAATCATATATATTTTAAAATATTATTTCTATATAATTATTTTAATAGATATTTCAAAAAATCATAAAGTATAGTATATTAAATAAAAAAATATAAAAGATATATTTATATTTTATTTAAATTATAATTTTAAAGTTATATTATAATTTGCAGATTTATGTTAGTATTATTTTTTTTATTATTGTAAAAACTGTATATTTATTATAAAGTTAAGATTTATTTTTATTTCATGAATGCTACTGCCTTTCAAGTACTTTTTATAAAATGGAATTTAACTCTTTATAACAAAGACAATAGCAATAGGTTATATTTGAATGCAACCATAAGAACAATATCTAACATAATGACTTCAATGTTTCATTATTAGGAAAAAGGTATATAAACCTCCTGAGACTCTCTTAATCTGCTTTTCAATAAGTAAAGTCAACATGTTATGCATAATACTAATAGTTGAATTTTATTATAAAAAATGAATGGCCAGGCAAAGAAAAAATGTTTGATGCAAAAAACTTCTTTCTTTTGAGAAATCTATTAACATCTTGAAATGAAATCATCTCAATATACAATCTATTTCTAATGCCATAGGAATGTCGGAATTACAATATATTGTCACTAAAATAACTAAAGAATATAACATGAAATTTATTATGAAATAAATTTGTAAGACTATGATAATGTTCTTATAAAATACTAACTAATTAAGTAGTGTTATTATTCATATAAAAATGGAAATAAAGTAGATAAAAATTCTGTTTTGAATAATGTGATTAGAATAAGAATATGTCATCATACTATAAAAAATACAGATATTAATCTGAGACTTCAGGACTTATAAACTTTAATTTTATAATATTTCTGAAAATATTGCTCTGTTGATATATAATAAATATGCATTTAATGGAGTTTTAGTTAATGAATATCCAATGATTTTTGAAAAGGTTAACCAGGTCCTATGTTTTCATTATATATTTTGTTGATGTAGAATGTATGTGTTTGTCTATATTAAATAAAATATAAACTAATCAAAAAGAAAATTTAGATTATTTTAAACAAACTTTAAATATAGTATCATTCTTAACAAAAGTTATTTAAAATTTTATATTATGTTTGTTTGTTTTCATTATTTATAAACATTTAAAAATCAATAGATTTTAAATACAAATATTTTTTAATTATACTTAGGATAATGTATACTTCCTATACCTTGATAATAATATAAATTTTGTATTTTATAATCTTACATTTATGGTTGTAAAAAAATACTGAAACAAATTAAACAGTCTTAGTTATTTTTTTAAATATATTTTAAGGATTTATTCATAAGTGCTTATGCAAATATAACAATTTCTTTCTGGTTTATTAATCTATCATTCTTTGCAACATCTTCTAGATACATAAATAATAAATTTACACAATATATACAATCATACTATTGATAATTAATTTATAATCAAATATCTAATTAAAATTATTTTTATTATTTATTGACTTATATATTTTAATACTTATTTATTATGTTTCTTATATCAATAATTTCTATTTTTATTAATTAAAATTGAATCTTTGATTAATCATAGTTTATTGATCATATTATACTTTAATAACAATGTGAAAAGTATCTACATATTATATTTTCATATTAAATATTCATCTAGCCAAAATATTAAATAAATAATTACATATTTAATAATTTATGTATTATTTTAGTATTTTCGCATTTACATTTTATTGGTTCTAACTAATAAAGAATTACTAAAAGTAAAGTTAATTTTTTATTAAACATAAATTAGTTACTGTCATATATTTATTTTCATTTAAACTAATATAAATAGGCATTCAACATTATTTGTACTTTTATAATTTATATTTATTTAAACATTAGTTTATATATATTTTCCACTAGTAAAATTTGGTATCGCAAATGGGTCTTGAGAAAATCGTTTATTTAATTTTCTAAATGTTTATACCATAACAGAAATTGGCTTGCCCAATTAGTGGGATGTAATAATCCCAAAATCTAATTTATACTATTAATATATATATATATATATGTGTGTGTGCGTATATATATATATATATATATATATATAATAACATGAAAGGCTGAAACCTTTGTCTGATGCGCCTTAAACATGCTTACATGACAGCCAATCAGATTTAATAATGACCACACATGGAACTCTCAATTCAAAAACACAAGCCAGAAATATAAAAAAAAGATGGATCCACCTTTTTTCTACTTAAATTTATATACAAATAAGCCAGACTCAAGCATTCTGAACTAAGAACATGAAACTTAAAACACCTTCACATTTAGTTCACTAAATATTATATATAAATAAGCAGCGTGAAATCTTTTGATTTACTACGAAGTAGTTTTACATCTAATAAAATGATAGTAACAAATGTAAATGTATTAAATATATTAAGTGCAAGCAGATAATATAATAATAACATGAAAGGCTGAAACCTTTGGCTGATGTGCCTTTAATATATATATATATATATATATATATATATATATATATATATATATATATATATATATATATATATATATATATATATGAGTCTGTATTGATGAAAAAAAGAAGAGAGAAGGAAAAACACTTTGTTGTAAAATATAGTCTCAAAACTAATAAAGCTATCTTATGACTTCAGTTTATGCATGACTGTTTTAGCAATGTAATCTTGTTCTTTCACCACAGCTATGCCATTTGATATAAGTTTTAGTAACTAATATATATATATATATATATATATATGATGATAGTGCTTAATAAATCCCTACATAGTGCTCTCCTATTCAATATCCCAGACAAGACTGGAAATATTGAATAGGACAGCACTAGTTAGGGATTTATTAAATACTACTATTTAGCACCTATTAGTTACTAAAAATTTCATTTGGTTGGCATAGCTGTAGTGAAAGAAAAATATTTAAACTCAGATATATATTTTTTCTCTTTTATTATATTGCATTAAGGAAATTAAACAATTTAAACTATAAAAAAGATAAACCTCATTGTATATATCATATCTAGATAATTTTCACACACCACTCTATCTAATACATCTCTATTTAACATTGTAACAGGCACATATGCCATTACATTATTTATTTTAAAAATTAGACATTGAAAAGTTCGCATATAAAAACTTCCTTTTTAAGAATTAAAAATTGAAAATTAAAAATCATCTAAACTCTAATATATAAAATCGCACAGATGAAAAATTATTAAAATAAAACTTCATTAAAAAGAGAAAAAAGTATTTTAAAAGCAAAAACTTAAAAAGATTTAGAGATAAAAATATATCTTCAAGTTTGTAAAATAATTTAATTAATTCTATTGTTTAAAATGGAAATGATTATTTTAATTAGTAAAAGTAAACTAGCCCTTGGGCATTTCAAAATGTATAAGCAAAGGTCAGATAGGAGAAAAAAACAATAGAAGCTAATAGCCAATAAAAGAAATCCCTCAGGAAATGGACCAGAACGAAAAGATCATCATCATCATGACGTAATGTCCACTGGATCCAAAAGTTTGCAATAAAAAGAAAAGTTTGGAAATAAAGAATTAAGAAAAGACAGAGATGTGTTAAGTCAGAGAGTTGGATGTGAAGGGATTGAAAGATGCACTTTCAATTCCTTCAGTTGTTATAAAAAAATGAAACATCATTTTCCCCATATTGCGGACTATAGGACATCTGGGCCCAGCAATAAAATACCAGCTACCATAAAGGACCAATGGCTAACTGGATACCAATATCTTCAGGATGGCATGGGAATTCACATTCAAAATTACAAACAACTACAAAATATGGACCTTTTAAAACCGTAAGAACTTTAGATAATTCATGAACATTAAATATAAAACTTTCCCAGTATTTAAATGATAGCAATAGTATTGCCTATCTGACCAAACTAAATTATTTAATAATTATTTTTATGGAATGTATTATTAGTTTGTTAAATCATTTCCATTAATTTATTTTCCGTTCTTTTAAGTTTTTGTTATGATTTTTTTTTTATTAAAACAACTTGTAATAAATGCTAAATTTAAGTTGGGCATGAATGTCTGCATAGATTTGTAAAATTATATATGTTAGTTTAAGGGAGGGTAATCTTAGGTTATTTGTTTCGTAGTTAAATTGGGTCAATGGATTGGATATATTGGTGTAATTAGTAGATGTAGTATGAGATTCACTACTTGCAGGATCATATCATATGCCACACACCCCCTTTTGCCTATGGAATGGAATCGTAAGTTGGCAAAAAGGACCGCAGTCCCTTCCTATGGAGTTTTTTTTGTTCTTCTTGCCAGACAGATGTAGCATTCCTGTCTGGATGAGAGTCAATGTCTTCTAACCATGCTGTTCAGATGTACATTCCTGACAGTATGGTATTTTGTGCTGTTGTATTCATACTGCATTGAATGCATCGATATATCAGATGGATTGACATTGGTTTGGCTGCAAACCTTTGGCCTAAGGTTAAATCAGGGATAGAATATTTTCTTTACCAAATGCAATCTATGTAGTCTATTCATACTCGACACTTAATAAAATATTAAATTCATCTGTGCGAACTTAGAAAATAAAAGTTTAAATGTAAATTAAATTCTAAAAACAAAGTTAAAATGTGAGTTAAATTTTAAAGTAAAGTTCTGATGTTTTATAAAAGGAAAATTTTAAAGTAAAAGTGATTCTAAAATGATTCAAAATTTATATGTGCGTAAATAAATGTTTGTGTGTTAATTACTGGCAGTGGCTTCTTTTATTTATTTTTTTAATTGAAATACTTTTAGATAAGAATTCATATTTTATAAATCTCTGCATCTCACTGAGCTAGTGGCATTGGGCTAATGGTTGGAATAAAAAAATATATAAAATAAGATCTTAACAGCATGTAGCTGTCTAGTCTATAAATTTTTTAGGTTCAAATAGCCTAGTGGCACTCTGTAGTGTAGATACAGTAAGACTCAATTGATCTCCAAACCCCGATCATTATAATTGGACTCCTAACATGAGCTGATGTTTAATAAACCATGAGGACCCTGAGTAAATTTTTTTTCAAAATGAAATATTTTTATCTATTTACATAAAACCGTATACTTTAAATCTTATAAAAGCACTACCAGAAAGAAATAGCACATATATTAAAAACAAGAAAGAAAAGATATTAATAATTTTAAAACTAATTTTTTTAAAAAAAAAAGTCAAAAGGTTGCAATTAATATGTTTCATTTTTTTTTAATGTGTATAGGCATGCACAGCCACATAAGTTTATGATTGTAAATGTGGTACCTTACGATGAGTACTTTTTGGGAATTTACTTCAGTGTAACCCTATGTAAGCATTTCAATCAGTCATAAATAAGTTGGTGGTATTTATAATTGTGCTGCAAATATACACGTATAAACCCATTATTTCTTAAAACATATTTACCTCAATGCAACCTTCTTAAATAAATAATTTATATAATTTGCTTGTCATGCCGTTTGTTAGAAAGGAAATATAGAGAAAATAGAATTCTTGGGGGGAGGAGGCGTAAACATAGATGGTTCATAGGAAAACAATAGTAAACATTTTTTTTTTGTATATAGTCTTTTTGTAAAAATTACTAACCGAATGTTTTTGTAAATGTCTTCGTTAATCGTGTACCGTAATTACTAACCCTAAGTAAAATATTTTTTTTGTTTATTTTTTTTTAAGCAAGTTTACTGACATGTAATGGGCACATATGCCATTACATTATTTTTTTTTAAAAATTGAGACATTGAAAAATTTGCATATAAAAAACATCTTTTTTTTAAGACATAAAAATTGAAAATTAAAAATCATCTAAACTCTAATATATAAAATCGCACAGATGAAAAATTATTAAAATAAAACTTTATTAAAAAGAGAAAAAGTATTTTAAAAGCAAAAACTTAAAAAGATTTAGAGATAAAAATATATCTTTAAGTTTGTAAAATAATTTAATTAATTCTATTGTATAAAATGGAAATGATTATTTTAATTAGTAAAAGTAAACTAGCCCTTGGGCATTTCAAAATGTATAAGCAAAGGTCAGATAGGAGAAAAAACAATAGAAACTAATAGCCAATAAAAGAAATCCCTCAGGAAACAGACCAGAATGAAAAGATCATCATCGTCATGATGTAATGTCCACTGGATCCAAAAGTTTGCAATAAAAGGAAAAGTTTGGAAATAAAAAAAATTAATTAAGAGAAGACAGAGATGTGTTAAGTCGGAGAGTTGGAGGTGAAGGGATTGAAAGATGCACTTTCAATTCCTTCAGTTGTTATAAAAAAATGAAACATCGTTTTCCCCATATTGCGGACTATAGGACATCTGGGCCCGGCAATAAAATACCAGCTACCATAAAGGACCAATGGCTAACTGGATACCAATATCTTCAGGATGGCCTGGGAATTCGTGTTCAAAATTACAAACAACTACAAAATATGGACCTTTTAAAACCATAAGAACTTTAGATAATTCATGAACATTAAATATAAAACTTTCCCAGTATTTAAATGATAGCAATAGTATTGCCTATCTGACCAAACTAAATTATTTTATAATTATTTTTTATGGAATGTATTATTAGTTTGTTAAATCATTTCCATTAATTTATTTTATGTTCTTTTAAGTTTTTGTTGTGATTTTTTTTCTTTATTAAAACAACTTGTAATAAATGCTAAATTTAAGTCAGGCATGAATGTCTGCATAGATTTGTAAAATTATATATGTTAGTTTAAGGGAGGGTAATCTTAGGTTATTTGTTTCCTAGTTAAATTGGGTCAATGGATTGGATATATTGGTGTAATTAGTAGATGTAGTATGAGATTCACTACTTGCAGGATCGTATCATACGCCACACACCCCCTTTTGCCTATGGAATGGGATCATAAGTCGGCAAAAAGGACCACAGTCCCTTCCTATGGAGTTTTTTTTTATTGTTCTTCTTGCCAGACAGATGTAGCATTCCTGTCTGGATGAGAGTCAATGTCTTCTAACCATGCTGTTCAGATGTACATTCCTGACAGTATGGTATTTTATGCTGTCATATTCATACTGCATTGAATGCATCGATATATCAGATGGATTGACGTTGGTTTGGCTGCGAACCTTTGGCCTAAGGTTAAATCAGGGATAGAATATTTTCTTTACCAAATGCAATCTATGTAGTCTATTCATACTCGACACTTAATAAAATATTAAATTCATCTGTGCGAACTTAGAAAATAAAAGTTTAAATGTAAATTAAATTTTAAAAACAAAGTTAAAATGTGAGTTAAATTTTAAAGTAAAGTTCTGATGTTTTATAAAAGGAAAATTTTAAAGTAAAAGTGATTCTAAAATGATTCAAAATTTGTATGTGCGTAAATAAATGTTTGTATGTTAATTACTGGCAGTGGCTTCTTTTATTTATATTTTAAATGAAATATTATTAGATAAGAATTACTATTTTATAAATCTCTGTGTCACCCTGAGCTAGTGACAATGGGCTAACAGTCAGAATAAATATATATGTAAAATAAGATCTTAACAGTGTGTATCTGCCTACTCTATAAATTTTCTAGGTTCAAGTAGCCTAGTGGTGCTCTGTAGTGTAGTGTAGATATGGTAAGACTCAATTGATCTCAAACCCTGATCATTATAACATGTATATGTAAACACACATGCATGCATTTGAAAACAACAATGGTATACAAAAAATTTTATATAATAGTTTTAACTTTCTAAACTTATAGTTTTAAATAAATTAGGTTAAAGGAATTAAATTTTCAGAAATGTTTTGAAATTCTTCTTATAGTGTTTTATTTATTTTGCATAGAATGATTAAATAAATTCCAATCAAAACTGAAGGAAACTTCATTTTTGCCATTGACTTCTTTTTTATATATATACAGACAAATGATTTTAGTGAAAGCTATAAGCACAACTTTCTCCACTTGTACTGTGTCTGAAATATTTCAAATGCCTAACAAGAATCTCCACAGGTTTTTGTCTCAATGTTCTATGACCACATGATATATATTTCTTTTTACTATAAATGTGAAAACAAATGAAGGAAAATTTATTTCAGAATTTATGTGCTTATATTCTGTACTAAAATTAAAATATTGTTTGTATTCTCTAGTTGCAAATTAATTCTATAGTATTTTTTATATATTATATTCTGTTATTGAATTCTTATATATTACAAATTATTAAATTCACCAATGTTGTTCCATTTTCATTTTATAGTTTGATAATTGCTTATTTTGATATCCAAAAATTAATCATATATACTGATTATGAACTATGTACTTATAAATTATGCACAATTATGTTTTGCTTTATTCTTGATATAATATTTACAAAATAGATATTTAATATTGTTGAACTTTTATTGCAAATGTCATACCAACTTCTTGGTCTATATATCATTAAATTTACCATATTTCTTTTTTTTTTCTACATTAGGTTTTAAAAAAAATACTTATAATAAAACATTAAGTGAGATGAATACTTAAGATCATTCTACTAAAAATTATAATATTCATTATGTTTATTTTATTTTCTATATCTTATTTAATAGTTTCTAGCACTTCTTGGAATATTAAATATCTATCTTCACTGTATTTGACTTTATGTTAATTTATTTTATAATTATTTTATATATGCTACAAATACTAAATTCCATCATATTTGTTTCATTTTCTATATCATATTTTAAAAGCTATCTGCTAGTAAATTAGAAAATTGAATATTATTTATTTACAATATTGTTCATATATAATTCTAACTAATATTAGGTTTATATATATTACAAATTATTAAAACTGCTATGTATTGTGTCATTTTCTTTTTCATACTTAATAATTACCCATCAATAATTTTTAGAAGTTAAATAACTTACTTTGAATTTTTATTAATATGTTCATTATATGTGTCTTTATATTATTTTATTATACATGTGATAAATCATTAGATCTTCTATATGTAAATTACTTTGTGTTATATTTCAAGAATTGCATATAATAAAATGCACTAATTGTAAACTGTTTAGTTATAAATTATTAAATTTAACATGTTACTCTTCTCAACTCCACTTGTATCATTCCTTTTTTCTTTTTTTGGAGTTAATTTACTCAAATACAAATACCTGAAATTTTGCTTGTTTAATTATTCTTCACTGCTTCCATTAAACAAAAGTATCATAATATTAGTGCAAATAACTTAATGATTCTTAAATAATTAGTAAAATGCTGCTGGATATAGTAAATTGTTTATCTTGTATTAATTATCCATTTTCCTATAAAATCTCTGATTCTCTATCTAATTATTAACAGTATAGTTGTCCATACAAATCATTAGTCAAATGAATTATTAGTAAATATTCATTTAAAAACTATATTTAAAATGTGTTTCTCAACATCACATACCATTCTGAAAGTGGTCTAATTACAATTTAGCTACATGATGAGAAGAAAGAGTCTAATGAAATTCAAGTAAGATTTAATATATTCTATTATATATTTTATTATTTTTGAATAAGTTTGAGTGAGAAAACAAATCTATGTTGTTGTTGTTACTACTACTACTACTACTACTACTACTACTACTACTACTACTACTACTACTACTACTACTACTACTACTAGTAGTAGTACTACTACTACTACTATTACTACTACTACTACTACTACTACTACTGCTACTGCTGCTGCTGCTGCTACTACTACTACTATTGCTGCTGCTACTACTACTACTACTGCTACTGCTACTACTACTACTATGATGATGATGATTATGATGGAAGTGACATAATGTTTATTTAAAAAGAACTATAGCTCAGATATTGGTTAATTTATGCATTCATGTGTGATTTTATTTTATTTTTTATAATTATTATTCAAAGCCTTAAAGAAAAAGAAAAAAAATGCTGATAATATTTTTGAATGTTAGAAGTTGTATTTTTTAATTATTATCAAATTATTAAAATGCCACCAGCCTGAAGTCTAAGTCAAATTTTTAATTTTTTCAATTGGAAAATCAAATCTAATAATAAAATGAAAATGTATGAAATTTATGGAAATAAAATTTTATTCAGTGTCAAATGAATCTAAATTTTCTGATAAAAGTATATTAAACTGATCATTATTATTATTTTCTAATAGTAGTAAAAATATGTATTGAAATTTAAGGATAAAGAAAAACTGATTATTTTCAAACATTTATGCCTTTGGATAAATTATAAATTGTCAAAGATTTATTTTATTAATATATGTCCTGTAATAAATTTTATTTTTGTTTGTTTTTTTAAATAAAGTTATGAATCTGATATTTTCATTATAGAAGTAATTGTTGTAGTATTAATGTTCATAGATTTTAGATGTAGGTGCTCAAATTATTGTTTATGAAAATGTGTCAATCTCTTAGTCTATTGTTATAATTACTTATTGCACAAAGTCAAAACATTGTTATGCCACTCATATATATTAATGTGTTTGAATTAAAATAGAGAATTTTTTAGCAATACTTGAATTAATGTACACTTTCTGTGCTCTCTGTATATTGAAGATATTGTATGTTTGTTTAAACTATTCAGAATAAGCATTTTATATTTGGATTTATTATTTATTATGTGCTTAATCCTGATGACAAGACAATTGTATGAGATCCGAGTATTATTTGATAAAAATGTTTTGCTTATATGATTAATTTGCTATAATATTCAGCATAATTGAAATCCAATTTTATTTAATTGTTATATTTTTTCTCTTTATTTTTTATACTTATTATTATCATGGCATCCAAGTGTACACATGTATCTTTTGTACATACATGCTTACACACACACAAATGCATACTCATCTTATTTTTAATATTTGATTTTAAATAATTTATAGTATTGTCAAACTATCAATTAATAATATTATTTCATGTTTTTCTCAACTAATTATACATATGCATTTTGCTTGTGTTCATTTCTACTTTTTCACACGTATTATGTTGTATTCATGGATTTGACTATTGAAATATTTACTATGTTAATGTACATGGATTTGACTATTGAGATATTTAACTAGTATAAATTAATCAAAAAATTATTCTAATAAAAATCTTTTTTAATTAAAAAAGTAATTTGTTTGCTGATAACTTTTTACAAAATTTAATATTCTATTCTCTTGCATTAATTAAGACTATTTAAATAATGTGTAAAGAAATACATATATTGTTTTGCTTAAGAATTGCTCTAAATCTGTTTCCTCATTTAATTTTTGAATAACTATGTAAATAATCAGATTTTGCTATCGTTTTTTTTTAAATATATAATAAACGATTTTGTTTTAATAATTTATATTAGTATTTTTTTAATTATTTATATTAGATTTTATTTACATAGCAGGTTACTTCTAATAATGAGGTGTTTTATCATAGACTATTTTCAAAACACCATATGATTTAAATTCTTGCCAATATGTATTTTATTTTGATGAGAATTATAAACATATTCTTAACATATAAAAGCAAATAATAGATACTAGACAATATTAAATTTAAAAATCAGATAAAAATGAATTATAAATAAAGATTTTGCTAAAGAAGATCACACTTAATAGATGAAGTTTCTTTTTTTGGTGCTATGATAATAAATTTTACTTGGTTACTTTAAAAATGAATAAAGTCTCCTACAGAAAGAATATTGACTCTATCACTGAAATGGAATATAATGGTAGCCTTTGACAAGAATGCTTAGCACTTAAAATGCAATAAGGTTTCTCCATGTAACAAAACAATATTAGTGTTGCCTTTAATTTATTATTTCAACTGTAATATAAAAAGCAAAATTTATTTTATTAAATATCAACAAAACTATCAAGAGTACTATGAAAAACTCTAATATACAAAGATTTAGCTATATTTTGCATTTTGCTTCAATATAAAAAAATTTTAAAAATCAACTTTATATCAAAGGACAAAATGTTTATTTCAAATACAATATAAAAATTGAAAAAAAAAAAAGCATCATAACAAATAATATATTACTAAATGTCAAATATAATTATATTACAATAGAAAAAGAAAATGTGAAGATAAATAATGAAAATAAAGAGCATCTAGAGTTTATCTCATTTAAATAATCTATGTTTGGTTATTAGAATTATCAAATGTTATTTTTATATATAAAATTATGATAATATCTAAGTTGGATAAAATATAAAAGAAATTATCTAAAATGTAATTTTTATACATTATATTTATTTTGGAGATAGACCATATAAATTATTTAAAAAACAATAATTCAAACGGATAGATAGATAGGTAGGTAATTAGATAAGTAGATAGATAGATAGGTAGATGAAAAGGTAGATAAATAGACAGACAAGTAGGTAGATGGATGAGTGGATATATAAGTAAATTGATATAGATAGAATAGATAGATAGATAGATAGATAGATAGATAGATAGATAGATAGATAGATAGATAGATAGATAGATAGATAGATAGATAGATAGATAGATAGATAGATAGATAGATAGATAGATAGATAGATAGATAGATAGATAGATAGATAGATAGATAGATAGATAGATAGATAGATAGATAGATAGATAGATAGATAGATAGATAGATAGATAGATAGATAGATAGATAGATAGATAGATAGATAGATAGATAGATAGATAGATAGATAGATAGATAGATAGATAGATAGATATGCATAGGTAGGTACATAGATAGATTATGAACTTATAAACTGATTGCAGATATGTTTGAGAGAAAAAAATATATTTAACTTAATTCATGAGCATGTGCATTCACAGGTTTAAATTTTAAAGCTAAATTAATTTATATACCAACATATGACTTTCACTATCTACCTTCAACATCATATTTACTTTATTTCAGAGTCATCTATTGTATGTTTAAATAAACAATAGATACTGTTTCCTTTAGTTCAAACTTATTAAAGCATTAATTAAGATATATTTAGTCTCTTATTTCTCAGTTCTACATATTTTTGTCCCAAAAGAAGAAAATTTAATTAGCAGAGAAATTGTTATAAGTTTTTTTTTTAAAAGAGCTGTAAAATTTAACTTGATATCTATATATCAATGAAAGGTGAATACTATTAAAATTGTTTTATGCAATAGTCTCTATAACGATTTTACCATTGTTTATGCTAAATCATTAAATTTAGAAAGTTCAGAGAAAGAATATTTATTCCTTGTTAAATAGTATTTTACATCAACACCATTAAAAGATAAAAATTTTATTCTTATAATAAGATTTAATGCATATGCTTGTAGAAGCAGTAAATTTTAGACTGAAGTTATTGAAAATAATGGTATTGACAATGTAAACTCAAATAATGTATTATTATTGAATTCTTGCACAACAAATCATTGACTATTACAAAAATTGTTTAGGCAAAAAATCATACAAATAAGTTGGGATGCAAATTATTGACAAATTAAAAGCTGTTATGCTCTAACCTTAAAATTATAGTTGCTTTAAAAATAGATCATTTTCCAAACATATTAATAAAAAATATGATAATTCATTCTTCACAACCAAGTATCAATTGTGTTAAATTTCAATGGTTATTAAAGTCAAAATTTGCCAATTTGATTTTTAAGCTTTGTCATATTATTAAGATGTGAAATTATATTTTAAAAGTATGTTATGAACTTAAATAAGTTTATTATTAATAATAAATGGTATTAGTTTCTTGAGAGACATGTGATATTTAAGCAGTGGAAGTGGCATGTTGAGCTTTCCTTTAGGTCACAAGTCTATTATTCTAACACTACACTAAACTATCTAGAACAATCTTTTAGTGAAATCACTAAAAATAATTTTTTTTATTGATTCTCTTACCTAATTAAAACAAACATATAGCATTTTTTAGTTAACAGAATAATGAATTGAAGTTAGACTTTCATAAATAGTATTATTTATAAAATATAAAGATTTAAAGGCAGATATTTATCAATGGATGTGAAGACAAAATTACTGGAGGATAGTTATTTTCTGATCTTAGTTCATTTTACAACTTTTTTTTGATATATTAAAAGTGCCTATGAATCCAAGCAATTTACATCATGATCCTATTAAATTCATATGTATACTCTTTTATATGATATTAATATTTTAAACAGATAGAAAGAGGGAATATATTGATTTCTTTTACATAATATTGCAGTAATTCAGATATATTCAATGACTGATAATGTACGTTAATGTCAAAATTAGTGAACTTTTTTTTACAAATATATAGAACCAAAGATTTAATCAATCTGATCTTAAGAATGATTCTATTGTCAGTATTTTTAAAAAGTAAAAAGTAAAAAAGACTAAGTAATTGTCAGGGAATATTATTATCTATTCAAGCAAAATTTCAAAGAATTTATTGAGTATATTTTTTTTAAAAAACATAAATAAATAGTATGGAGATTCAATGTTTTTAGAAAATTAAAAACTATAAGCATGATTTCTATTGCCAATAAAATTTCAAGAAAAATGTCATGAACAAAAATATAATTTATATATGCGTTTATTTGTTAGATAAATAAAAAGTTAAGTGGCAATGTTGAAAATTAGCTAGTTATTCAATGAAGTTTATTCATATTATATAGCCTTATCAATACTGTTACAATATAGAATGAGGATGGATTATTTTTGTTAGTATCCAAAATAAATAAAAAAATATGTTTATTGTTTTAGATTATTAAATATTTATTATCACAATATTTTTTCTTTGTGTTGTTTTTATTAATGTAAATTAGTTGATTTATAAAAACTCAAGACATAAGGCAGGAAAACTAATATAATTTAGGGAAATTATTGCCTGCTTGATAAAAGAGTATGGTTTTGGATAAAAATAGAGAATACATTGAAATGAATAACACATATTTTCAAAGCTCCCATTTATAAAACTGAACTGTAATAATAATCATATGTTTTAGTGATCCAAAATTGAAAACATGGATTGCTAAATTTAGAAGGTATCCCTTCATCATCTATAACATTTCCTGGGAGATTGGATGAAGGAATTAATGTAAAATAATGGAATTATACAATACAACTCTCTCTTAGAAATTAAAAATCTAATACGGATTAAGTATTGTGTAATATAAATCTTCAAAATTAATTGATATATCATAATTTACAATACTTTTGATCAATAAGGAAGCAAAAGGATAAAAAAAAATATTGTTCAAAAACAAAGATATTTAAAGCTAATGTTTATTAACAATAACCCATTCAATTATTATTATATTAGCTTTGAGGAATTACTGTGGGTCTAAAGAACAAATATGTGAAAACAATAAACAATTTTTATTCAATGTTGCATTATCCAAGGAAAATATAAAAATGGTAATATCATTGTTTTTAATCTATAAAAAAAATAATTCCCTGGTGCATTCTTTGTTAAGTAATCTTAATAACATTTGTGTTTAGCTAATATAATAATAAACATAATAATTAATGCTTAAGATTCATAAGCAAATCAATTATAAACATGATTTTTTTAGTTAAATGATTTGCTATTATTTAACAAACATATAAAGTATTTAGTTAATAAACAGGATTATATATATATTAACTTTTAATATACTTTAAAGAGGTATAATTTAAAGCAGAGTTTTTGAAATGCTATTTTATAATATTCCATCAATTAATTTGATTGTTTAAAATATGTAAAATATTCTTGTTAAAATTGTAAAATTATTATTGGGAGTGGATAAGGAGTGTGTATTTATTAATTTATTTTATTTGTTATTTTATTTAGTGTATTAATTATAACTATCATAATGCATATTTTTCATAATAAAATTATTATTGTTATCATTTACCATGACGTCCTTGATCTCTAAATTTATTTAGTTCACTATTTTATTTTAGTGTTAATTGCAAGATCTGTCAATAATAGATATTGCATTTGGGTTTGTTAATGTATTCATTGTGTTACTCTTATTTTTCTAATATAAAGGTTTAAAACATTCATATCTTATATATGTATGTTGACTATAGGCCATAAGGTCTCTGAAACTGAATTAATCAATGGCATCTAATTGGTTGTATTATGAATATCTAGCTTTCATGGCATTCATCCTCATCATTATTAAATTATAAATATTTGCAGGTTAGAATATATATAATCCTGATATCATGCCTCATTTCCATGCTTTTATTCATTGATTCAGTTATAGTTTTTGTTTTACCCAATTCATGGGCCTGATAATAATTTTGTGCCTTGAGAATAGTTATTTTTTATTTATTTATTCTGTTACAGTTTTTGGCTTTCCAATTTTAGGGGCATTGATAAATTTGTACTCGGTCATAAAAGAGTAGTCACACGTATTTATTTATATCTTTACAATTGGTGGCATTGGTTCAATAAAATTGTACCTTGAGAGAGAAGAGTAATATATTCTCATATTATTACAATTTTGAATTATAAAACTTAGGAGTATATATAATTTCATATTAAGGGAGAATTGTCTTATAAAAGTATATATTTATAAATTTGATAACCTAATGAGGAGTTTGATATTGTAAAGTTATTGTTGTTTTTGTTGATGGTGCTAGCACACATGCTGATCAATTTGGAGTAGAACTATGTTACCAAGAAAATTCTTTAATGTATGTGAAATAAATTTATATGTAAGTAGATATAAGTGCATTTTTATATGGAAAAGTTATTAAGCTAAAATTATGTGTTAAGTATGAATAGAAATATTGATAGAGTATCAGATGATAAATGCCTGGATTTGTCAACAAAGAGTGTAATAAAATTATTATTGTTATCATTTATCACAGTGTCCTTAATCTCTAAATTTATTTAGTCACTATTTTATGTTAATGTTATTGCAAGATCTGTCAATAATAGATATTACATTGGGGTTTGTTATATCTATTTATTGTGTTACTCTATTTTAATATTCTAATATAAAGACTTAAAGCAGTCATATCTTGTATATGCACTCTGACTATAGACCATCATCTTCATCATTATTAATTTATAAATGTTTGCAAGTTAGAATATATATGATCTTGATGTCATACCTCATTTCCATGCTTTTATTCATTTATTCTGTTAAATAAGTTTTGCTAACATACTATTTGTAAAATCTGAATGAAGTATAATGCATATCTATATAGGCATAATATATCAGTACTGCATTAAGTAGCTGAGTAATAAATCATGTATGGTAAAATCTTATATATACATAGTAAATTAAGGCAAATCCCAATTGTTAGAAGAAGTAAGATTAAACCACTAAAAGAATTACTACAAATATATATGTATAACAATACTTAACTTGTGTTAAATGTCATACAGATTACAAGCAAGGATATAATGATGGCCTAGACTGTACTAATTTAACTTAGTAATGATCAAAGATTAAGTATTTCACCAAGCAATCTAAGATAAGAATGAAGTAATAATGCATAATGTAATTTCTTGAATCGATTATTGTCATATGTATATATTGATAACAATAGGCACATACAGCAAGGAAATAAAATATTTTGTATACTAGGAAATGGAAACGGCACTGACTATAAAAGAAAATGCAATTATAACCCTTTCTTCTTCAATCTTATATGTTTGCTATGGAAAGCTAACTTTAATTGAACCAGAGGTTTCGAACACCATACAAAATGGAGATTTTGGTTCGAAGGTATTAATTGTATAAACATAAATTTAACACAAGATTTAATGAAGCAAAAGGGACTTTTATTATAAAGTAAACAAATTAATTCGTGCAATGGGATATATATATATTTTTAAAAGCATTTTAAACTTTTTTTTTATTAAGGAAGATATATACATACAAGTATAGTATGATTCTTTTTATTTTGCATTTGATAAATTATTTTAAACTTTTAAAATAAAAATAGAGAAATTATGGTAAACTGTCTAATCAAGTATGAATTTAGAATATATATATATATATATATATATATATATATATATTCTAAATTCATACTTGATTAGATATATATATATATATATATATATATAGAGAGAGAGAGAGAGAGAGAGCCAGCATAATAAATGAGTCAATAATTCATTTTTACTATGTAAAGAAATTTTTACTTTTCTTTATACTGCAAACAGTAATTAATTTGAAACTTATATTTATAAAATTAAGATAATATGTTCTGGCTAAAGGAAATGATTGTCATTTGATTGGATTATTAATCTACTAACCATGTAAGCCTAAATGTCTGTATTGTCTACATTTGAATTACCTAATAGACTATCTTAGGAAAACCTGGATTGTCTATGCAAGACTAAAGGAAAATGTCAGGTGACCAATGAAGAGTTGTTCAGAATGCATCATTCAGAAGCTGCAATGAGCAATCCATATCTGCATGGAGAAAATTGCCTAAAATATGAGCTGTGATCTGTGAAGGTATCTGTAGACTCACCAAATATAATTTAATTGATCAATTCAAGGAATTATGTTCATTATATGTTATAATTTTTTGTTTTCTAATATCTATGTACACATTACTATTATTTTCATTTTGTTTATTATTTTGTTCTTATCATTTGAAACATTAAATCTGCCAATTCAACATTTTTTAGAACAATTCAATTTAGGAGAGCATGAGAGGAACAGTGAGGGAAAGTTAATTTTAGTTGGTATTATTGTTATTATTTTTTAATAATAAAATTTAGATTAATCCCCTTCTTTAATATTTGATCTTGGTATGTTACTACAGTCAATATTACTTGAGACTTGATGTAAGAATTTCATTTTTAGAACATCAATTTTATTGTACATTGACAGAACAATATTTTGTACTTTGTTGTTTGTTCATCTAATCCTCGTTATTTAGGTTTTATTCGATGCAAATGATTAAATTTCTGAATGAATCTACTTTCCTATCATGTTAAGTTACATTTAATTTGTTGAAGGAGGGGGCCTTCAGATAAATAAATTATCAATCATTAAACTGGACTGTGATATGAATCAATGAATATGCCAAATGTAAATAACCTAGGTAGTCAGACCCAAGTTCACTAAAGCAATCTTGTAATATTTAAACAGCATTAAACTGTTGCATGTGCACTTTGGATTTTAACTATAAAATGAATGAATACTAACACTTCAAACACATGATAAAGTCTTTGGAAAAGATAGAATGGCCATCTATCTTTTTGAACCCAAATGCTTTTGTATGGGTGAATCTTAAGTGTTTGAAAGTGAAAGCATAAAGATATTAAATAATCACTTTAAATTACTATTATATGCTTGAATGAATGATGCTGGTGAAATTTACTAGAATTTACAATACATCATTCTTATATGAAATTAAATGTATGTAAATAAGTCAATTATTTTATATAGTGCAATGTTTTTATAAACAGTAATATTTAAACAACAGTTTAATGCTGTTTAAATATTACAGTTTATAAAAACATTGCGCTATATAAAATAATTGACTTAAAGCAATCTTGTTAAATCTCTTTTTTTTATCATCATCATTTTGTACATAATGGTGTCATCAACATGAATATCGATTATCAGGGCATGGATAGGTGATTATAGATTATTAAGTTGTGAAAATGATAGACGTTCATCCCTGACATTTAAAGTACATGCATTTATTTTTTTATCTAAGTTTGTAAATATTATCTAAACATTGGATTGTTCAAATTTTCTTTTCATTAATGTTTTCTTTTATAAAATAAATGTTATATAACTTGTTAAATTAATACAGTCTCTTTAGTTTATTAAATCGTTCCTTGCATTCATCAACAAAGCCAATGCCTTATATATATATACATAACATTATTTTACACATGTATTAGCAAATGAATTATTAAAGATTTTAGGTAAATATAGTTCATTAATAGTAACTTTGATTATGTAATCTGATTATTAGTATGTACAGCTACATCCCTGTTAATAAAGTCTATGACAAACCCTCCCAGAGTTCGAACTCTGAGATATAATGGAACAAAAGGGGGGGGTGAGATATGGATGAACTGACCTAAATTGCATCTAAATTTAATAAATAAGTATTGAACTGGTCCCTATTGGAAGAGAGTGCAATCATAGGTTATGTGCTTCATTGCATTATCTCCAGAATCCTATCTGAAGACCATAGGTCCGACCATAGTTAGATGTGACCTTCTCTTTTAATGTCATTGTCCGAATGGTTACAATATACATATATATCATTGGAAAGCAGTCAACACTTAGATAATCCCAATATAATGATCACTGATCTCAAACTGTTGTCAATGCAATCTCCTTTTAACAATAAAGGGTGGAATCCCACCTTTATTTATGGTCCAATATATTTATACAGACACTAAATTTTGCAATTTGACCACAGAAATTGAAATTATTGATACAAAGAAGTTTAAATAAACCTACTTAAATAGGTACATATAACCTGTTTTGAATGCAGACTAATAAATAATCAATTATAACATTATAAACTTTAATTATAATTTTCAAATTGCTTATACTCAAGACTAAATGGGTTTATATGTAATCATTAGAAACCAGTCAACACTTAGACAATCCCAATATCAATAACAATCAACAATCAAAACTGTTGTCAAGTCAACCTTCTTTTAACAATAATGGTAGAATGTATATATATCCAATTAAAATCTAATTCACTGGCGCTTTTCATTAGGTTTAAATTCTGTTTTTTTCATTTTCAGACTATTAACTCGATAGTATAAAAAAGATTAAAATAGCTGCAAAATAAATAAGTTGTATTAATTAGGTCTGTATTAGATTCAAGTTCATTACTGACACAAACTGTAATCCAGAAACAAGTATGGGGATATGGATAGTACTAACATTACCAACTAATATCCACAAACTATTCAATCCTATAATAGATTGCTATGGAATAGAGTGAAGAGGTTGCTCCTGAAAACAATTTTAAAATTAACCAAAAAGAGAGAGAAAGAAAAAACTTTTTGTTAAAAAAGTAATATGTATCCACTAATAACAAGTTTCTAAATACAAATTGTGACTAGTAAATAAATAATAAATAATGGGGGGGGATAAAGATAATAAAAAATTTAACTAACATTTTTAAAATATCCATATAAATAAAATAGTGTGACATTAAAATTAAAAAATAAATATATTTAAGAATAATAAATTGATCTACAATTTACACATGTACACATAATATAAAAAAAATTTAATATGTAAATAAAATAAAACAGCTGTAAATAGCTCACTGCAGAACAAAGACTTTCCTCATCTCTCCACAGGAAAATAGTAAAAGGAAAAGCTATATTCATGAAGATAACATAATGGCAGAATGATGAGAGTTTTTTTTTTTAAAGTGTCATAGCATCGGCCGGGACGCGAACCTGCAACCCGGGCAACTGCCTGATAGTGCAAGGCAGTCGCGCTGACCTCTCGACCACCAATACAAAATATGATGAGAGTTTTTAAAAATCTTCTTTGTCGATTTTTCCACTAGCTAATTAAAGATACATAACCATTCAAAAATTGAATAGGTAGCTAGATTGGCTTTGGGGCAACTCTTAGGGAAAATTTCTAATCTTGCTTGGAACTCCTCAGCTATATATAATATATATATATTCTTCAACTAGATTTGAACTCTAAATTGTGGATAAGGCAGGCGGATGCTACAATTACTACTGATAAGACTTCATATATATATAAAACAAAATACTGCAATTAATTTTACAAGAATGAGTATACAAGCATATTGAAATGATATAATCATTTAATGTGATTATATATTCATTAATCATTTTATAAGACTTAGAAAAAAGGACGATTTATTAAAGTACTGGACATTCAGACTGCAAAGAAAAAAAATAGGCAAAACAAGGAGAGGTTAAGGCCATTTAAACAAAATGAGAAAACACACATTTAGAAAGTAAATAATTAAAAATATTAACAAATGAATATATGTAATATCATGTATATTTACATAAGTGTGTATGTACATCTTATGAAAGTAAATGAATCTTCACACATGCGCTATTGGATCGATATATTAAATTTACATGCAATCATCCGCCAATAAGTGTGTGTGTGAGCGCGTGAATTTAATTTGTCAATCTAATAGTGCATGTGCGAAGATTCATTCCCTTCTACAATATTTATATTTGTAATGAAAAAAATATGCTAAGAATTCTTAGAAAATTTTATATATGATAATTTTAAATTTAATTAACCTTAAAAATAATGCACAGTTAATGCTAAGAAGAAAATGTAAAACATATAACAAAAGATGAATTAATTCTTAAAAGCAGTGGCTGATATATATATATTGTGATAATTAACAATATTTTTTTAAAAAAACAAACAAACAAACAAAATATTCTAAGTTGCAGTAACTAAAGATTTTGCATTCTAAAATTACACTAGGCAAAAATCTACTTTTTAGCATATATATATAATAATTGTTGCCGATTTAGTATGTGTTCACGGCCGCCATTTTGAATTACAAGAACCGCCCAAAACCATGCTGACACATCCAACCAATAAATGGCCTCTATCAAAATGGCCATTTTCATAAATAAAATAAAAAAACAATTTTCGTTTTGGGGCAGGAGGTTTTGATGAAAATGGTGATTTTGTAAGGAATGGTCAGATTGTGACAACGTATAGATTGATCGATGTCATTTATAAGTTGGATGTGTCCATGTGGGTTTGGGGCATTTCTTATAATTGGAAATGGCCACGAGTGCATACTAAATCAGCACCAAATAATCTCATTGGAAATTAAAATATAATGGCAGGTTAACCTATACAATTTTTTTGGGGGCAGAAAATCAGCTTCATACAATATCTCAGAAATGCCTTAGTGTAACCTTTGACAGACATTTAATATTAAAAACATTACATTTAAAAAAGATTGTTAACTTCAAAATGTCATACATGAAATTTCAAGAATAAAATAAAATAAAGGATTTACATCAATAATTTAGAAATGTTCATCAGAGCTCTTACAAAAAAAAAAGGAACCAAAAGAAATGTCATGTCTTTGAAAATACTGGTTTTATATTGTAATTGGATACCATATCAGAAACCTTATTGATAGTCATTCATTAATTTTAAATAAATTTTGATAGAAGCTATTTTGAAATTACTGATGAACTTTTAGTTTGCATATCTATTGTATTTATTTTTTATAATTATTTTATATATTTGTAGTGTGTTTTAAAATTAATATATTTTTTGAGTAATGAGTTAATAAATTAGATTTATAAGAATTTAAGATTTTAAATAAAATTTAAATATTAGACTTAGAAATTGAAATTAAAAATATTGAAAGTAATAAATTATATAATAGTTAGATTAATAAAAGGTCTAGGAATTTAAGCTAAAAAATATAAATTATTCTATTTTGAGTATAGTAATAATTTTAAATAAATCTATAGTAAAACAAATGGATGAACCTATGGGAATGGGTAAGGAAAGTTAAAATCATTAGATAGTAGCAATGATCTAAATTTAAATAATTCTTTGAAGTTCATCCTCATACATGTTTAATGTTTAAATGTTTTTCTATAATTTTATGAAATTTTATTATAAAAAACAATAATATAATGTAATTTGAATGTGAGAATTTATTTGTTGATAATTTATAGACAATGATGTATTTGAGATATGCATGTATTTAATAGTAAAGTTATTAAAAGTTGAAATAAGAATTCTATTAGTGATTACACTACAAATTAGTATGTTATATTATATATATGTAGATGTAATATTCCTGATCATATGCTGAAAATAGTGATATGCATGACAGTTATTTGTATTATTAATATATTCCATACATTACAGGGAAAATTTGATATATGTTGATCAATTTGATATATGTTAGATTTAATGTTGATATATTTTTAAGGCTTAAATATTTACACATGCAACTGAATTACAAATACATTTATTGAAAAATATGTTATCACTGTTGTGATATATTGATAGTAAGAGACTAAATCACATCAGCTTGATTATATTATTTTAATGCTGGGATTTATTACATGTCTTATCTTTATCTTTTCATAAAAAAACAACTATGGGATAATGAATTATAATAATAGTGTTAATAGTAAAAGTTAATACATTGTTGTACATAACATGTATAATATTATAAGTTACCTAATGCATGGCTCACAACTACAATTTACTAGATCACTGAGTTTAGATCTCTGTTTAAAAATCTAATTCTGGTTTGAATATATACTTATATGAAATACTCAAAGTAATATTTTACAGAATTGAAGAGTTATTAAGTAATACTCTCATATTATACAGAATCTTTGGTGAATGAAATTCATTTAAATGCTAAATATGAAGCTGTTATAGCAAGATAGCTAAAGGTAATATGTTGTAATATAATTTTTTAATACTTAAATAGGATATTTGAAATCACAAGTTTTATTTTAAATTAAAAAGAATGGATTTCACCTTATAAACATGTGCACCTTACTTATCTTATAATAGCTCAACAATGCTGTGTTGAGTACAGATAAAACTCTCAAAACAAACACATGATAGAGACTTTATAAAGATAAGAGTAGTCATCTTATTTTTAACCTAAATTCTGATTTATATACACAAATCTAAAATGTCTTGGTTTGCTCAGTTCCTTTAAGATCTCTAAGAGAAATCAAAGATTCTTCTTTTGGTTACTAACAAATTCCTTTTTGCAGTTATATATATATATATATATATATATGTATCTAAAATTTTAAATTGTATATTATATATATATAAACAAAAAAAAAGACTTATAAATCCAATAAATAATATAATATTTCAACCAGAGGACTGGTTTTCATCAGAAAGAAAAAAAATACACAGTAAAATGGCGATAATCAAAAATTATCGCCATTTTACTGTGTATTTTTTTTCTTTCTGATGAAAACCAGTCCTCTGGTTGAAATATAATATTATTTATTGGATTTATAAGTCTTTATTTTTTTGTTTTTATATGTATTTCCTTTGGTTAGTTTGTTATATATTAATATTTTGATATATATATATATATATATATATATATATATATATATATATATATATATATAGAGAGAGAGAGAGAGAGAGAGAGAGAGAGAGAGAGAGAATATATATATATATATATAGAGAGAGAGAGACTATAAATAAAGATTGATATTTATGATTGATCTATATAAATCAGAATTTAAGTTAACATAAGGTGGCCACTTTTATCTTTGTATCAAGTCTCTATCTGGTGTTTCAGTTTAAGAATTTCCTCTGTACTCAATATGGTATTGTTGAGCTGTTATAAAATCAGTAAGGTTCATATGTTAAAAAAGTGAGCACCTTTTTCTTTAATTTTATATGAACTTTGTGCTTATTAAATAAATTTGATTCCCAACAAGTTTTGTTTTTAGTCTGTGAGGATACATTATAAAGGACTCATTACATTTATTAGTTTATTTTATATAAAAAAAATAATTGAATTGCTTCTTGAATTGTGGAGCTATGGTAAAATATTTATTTGACATATTTTTTAATAAATTAACATTTGAAGTTGTCATTATTTATTGAAGTAGTTAAGAATAATTTGATTTTAATTAAATATGAAGGGAATTTTGTTTCTCGTTGAATTAACCAGCATTATATATATATATATAATTCTGGTTAATTCAAGGTGTATACATTTACTCATGGTAGTGGAAGATGCTGTGAAATCCCAAGTAAATATCATAGTATTATACAGATAAAATATATAAGTAGCCTTAAGTTTTAACATATATTTAAGTTTAAACAAGTTTAAGATATTGGTTCAGAAGCATCACCTTGTAGGAGTTTATGTAACAATAGCCACATTATATGTAACCATTACAATATAAATAAATAACATCTATAGTTGGCTTATGGCATGACTGCCATCATAATAGCATTTGTAGTTACATTCAAAAATTGTGAATAACCCACTACTTTTGTATAATCAGTTTCTCATAATTTGTATAATTACACAGTTATATTGCTTATTCAATAAATTATGCATCATATTTATAAGAGATGTCACTTTAATATTTCTTTTCATCAAAGCATTTTCCATATGCAAAATAACAATTCTGCCCAAACAAAAACATCCACTGCAAATAACCGAATGCTCTACAAACACAGATTTAAATCTTCCATTAATATTAACTGAATAGTATATTTTTATACAATATTTCATGTTCATGAATTCTCTTTTTAATGTACATTTTGATTCACTAATATAATTTGATCTATATGTACACCATTTTATACACATCATTACATTTATTCATTTTATCAACAGTAACCATTCAATTTATGATTAAGTTATATTTGGTGTTACATTAAATGCAATATTAGAATATAATGAAACAACTCATGTAGTCATACATACATTCTATTATTAATGTGTGGAAATAAATCCATTTCTTCAATGTTTTTTTTTTCTTTATGTAATCGAATTTTAATATCTTTTTTTTATATAGCCAACATTCAATAATTCATTAGAATATATTTTAATGTTGTATAACCAATCACTTTGAAATATGTAGCATTTTTTTTCTATATAAAAATGTTCTAAATAGAGTAAATTTGTAAATAATAGGGATTTTTGACAGCAATGTGTAAATTGTCTAATCATTATATAATTAATCGTATTATTTTATATCCATAAATTTAAATCAAATAATTATATACTGTATAAATTGTTTTTAAAATTAGAAGTTCAGTTCAAGCCATCAATTTCTTTTAATTTGGCTACAAGATATTTAATTATAATCTATGATATATCAGTAAACATGCCATCAACATATCTAAAACCTTTAAGATTGAATTGAAACTGTAGTAATACATTTATAAATAGAAATTATAATGGTATTAGATGTGTTTCATATATAATAAAAAACATTTACACTGTTATAGTTTTAGTAGAATTTATATTGTGCATTATTTTGTATTTGTTGCTTTTATTGTTGTAAACTGATTAATTTTTTCAAAATACAGTCAAAAGTTTTATTAAAATAATTTTTTTTTAAAAAAAGCATTTATAAAATGAATGTTTATTTTATTTATAATTTTATCATTATTTGGAGACTGCTTAATAAAGCTATGAGTGAAATGCTTTTCTTTTCCTTTTTTTTTTTTTTTGAAAAAAAAAATATTCACTATCAGTTTTGAGTAGCAAAATATCCTGATAGACCTATTCTCACAGTGTTCTTAATGAGTATTTCTACATCCATATAAAATAAAGCTAAATTCTGTCAAATGATGAACATTTTAAAACCAGTTAGAAGCATCTTCTAACCAATCTAGGTTTCTATAAAACTTTCAAATTTGAAATGCTATACAAGCAAATCAAAAAGTAATATATTTTTTATATTATTTGTTTTATATTTCATTCTCAGTTATAATTGGAGAGATAATTAAATGAATGATCTTATCTAAAAAAATTCCCAACCAAGATTAAATGATATTAAATTAAATAGAACACACATTAAATGAAGCATTTTATCATATGTCAGTAATAGATTATATTCTTAAATTACACTCTCAGTAGTGAAAATTTATTTGAATTATTTTTACTATTATTCTGAGTCATTCGTGTTAACAATGTGCCACAAAATTGAAAAAGAAGACATTAATAGCCAAGGTATTGATAATAATAAACATATGGTTTGTTGCTTGTACAATTTTCAAACATCCAGGCTGAGCATAATATTTCTTCTGAAGTGACCATAAGATTTTTTTTTTTTTGGCATTCCTCAGCTAAAAATTAATCCATAAATTTTTGCTCTGAGTCAGCCTCTATTATTTTGCTAAACTATATGTGACCATTCAAATCATTTAGAATATTTTGTAAATCTTACATTAATAAACATTACATGATTACCATTTCTTATGCTTGCTTATAACTGTTATTAAAACAGGCAAACTCATTATACGTATTGCCACTCACTGCAAGCTAGAGTAATCAATGGATGCCAGAGGCTTGTGCATAAAATCCCCATCTAGTGCCTATTCATCCAATTTCCCCAGACTAGTTTCTGGTCTGTGGCCTTCATCATATGATTATATAAGGTAATGAGTTTGGATTGAAAATATTAAAGTGTTTTCAATTTAAGACATAGTTTTGTAGTTAAGTAGAGATAAAAGGTGACTGCTGGGGGGTTGCATTAGATCCTAAGATCTAAGTGCAGTGCTCTCAGATCCAAGGCTCCTCACTGATGAAGGTCAGAAAACTAGTCTGGGGATATTGGATGAATAGGCACTAGATGGGGATTTTATGCAAAAGCCTTCTTGCATCCAGTAATTACTGTATCTTGCAGTGAGTGGCAATACATATAGTGAATTTTGCCTGTTTTAAATCTTATGTTCTTGTTTCTTTCACAATTTTTTATTTTGCTATTGTATTGGAGACATTTTTAAAATTAGCTACAAATCTTATATTTTATCACATATTTAATTTTGTTCTTTTTATTGTATCCCTAGTTTTTTTTTTTTAATTCTAAATGGGATTTTTATACAAATGTTTTATGCATTTCATTCTTTTAACATATTAAATATGAATTTAAAAAGTATGTAATTAAAATAGTGAAATTCTAAAAAGATTGTGAAATAAGAGAAAATAAACCAAGATTGCTATTTTTATTAAGTTAAAAAAGATGTTTGACTATACTAAAATAGAATAAAAAAACATCATATGCAATCCAGAGGAGAAGTGAACATTATTAAAAAATCAAAACAAAACAAAAGATGAAATATATCATTCTGTACAATATATAACAAAGAGAATTTTGAGAAAGTTCAGCAATGAATAGCATATAAAAATATTTATTTTTTAATTATATTTAACAAGATTATGTATGTAAATTTATATACAGGTTTAAATTTTTAACAAAACTGGAACACATTTAAAATTAAAAGTTACTGCATTACGTTTTTAATTAGTAACATTTATTTTCTTTTTAAACCAAACCCACGTCCGTTTTTTAAAAAGCAAAAAAATCAAATAGTAAGCAATTCTTGATGAAATAAAAAAATCTAATGTCTAAAGTTTTGTGCATAATTTTAATATTCAATCAGAATGAAAATTTAAAATATGTATAAAGAAAAAATTCTTAACATAAAACTCAATAATTTTCGTACATTTTTTGAAAAGTTGTACATTTATTTTTTAAATAATAATGATAATAATAATAATAATAATAATAATAATAATAATAATAATAATAATAATAATAATAATAATAATAATAATAATAATAGCATTGATTGTTGTTTGATAAGAGACCATGTAGCTGCATAAATATGGGGATTTGCTATTATCTTGTTTCTATTCCATATATGGTTTAATTTGTTGTAGAAGGTGGATGGATGCCTTCTGGTGTTGTTGTCTATTAGATAGGTACACCTGGTACACCAAAAAGCATATAATACAAAGGTTGCTGCCTTAATGTTGGGTATTGATCTGCCTTGAAAAACCTTAATTATTTGACAAATGGTCATGTTTTGTTGGTGGTATATTGCATCCATCATTGTTCTTACATTGTGTAATGCTGTACATTGATACAATAGGTGTTGTAGGGTCTCTTTGGAGTCTTGTGGCATAGTCCACAAAAAGAGTCTATTGAAACATACATCCTTTTATGGTGTAAGAAGTATGTATTTGGCATTGTGGCGAGATTTATTTTTAGAATGAAATCAAAAAATTTGGGTTCTAGTGACCACTGTTTGTATTCATGTAGTAATTTTCTGTTGTTTATTCTGAGTATTGTGCTATCATCATTTAGGTCTCTTTCCTGTTGAATTTGTTCATGAATGTTCCAATATGAATATTTACGTGTATATTGCTCTGTTCTGTTAAAAGTTGTTTTATATTGATGGATGATTGATGATATATATATAGACCTGTAGGGGGTGGTTTGTCAGTTGGAGTAATTTGAATTAAGCATTTAAGATTTGGAAATTGATTCATAATGGAAATTACTAGGTTACTTAATTTTTGTGTATAAAAAATGTCAATATTGTGCAAACCTAGACCATTTTTAATAAGGGGTTGAATTAGCCCTTTTGTTGATATTGCAACCACTTTTCTTAACCATAGAAGTTGGTTACAGATGGTTTTAATCTTTGCTTTGAAAATGTTTGAGAATTTTATTATTGGTAAATAATATGTTATTTTTTGTCATTATAAGTTGATTTATTAGCTGGACCTTAGAATATTTAGAGAGCTATGTTTTTGATAGGGAGGTGACAATGCATCGTGCTTCTTCTTTTAATCTATTTTGTATTAAACACCTCATTCCTATAAGCACCAAAAATTAAAGAACACTGAAAATTTAATAACAAAATATGGAAATAAAAAGACAATTTTTTACTCTCTCTACAATAATTAATTTTTTATGTAAGAACTAGATAACTTTGCATTGAAAACATGTAAATGAAGACTATAAAAATGCTTGTATACAAAACCAATGGAAAAATAACTGTTAAAAAAAATCAATGTAAAAAACTCTGTATTTCTTTGATTAATAAACTTTCTTTTTTGAAAGATGATAATAATAATAATAATAATAATAATAATAGTAGTAGTAGTAGTAGTAGTAGTAGTAGTAGTAGTAGTAGTAGTAGTAGTAGTAATAATAATAATAATAATAATAATAATAATAATAATAATAATAATAATAATAATAATAATAATAATAATAATAATAATAATAATAATAATAATAATAATAATAATAATAATAATAATAATAATAATAATAATAATAATAATAATAATAATAATAATAATAATAATAATAATAATAAATTACTATTCTTGTTATATTGGTGCAATTGATAAAGGAATTATTAAAAAAATTGAATAGTTTGTTGATCAGAAGTTCATGAGAAGTTAAGAACATTAGAAATGATGGAGCTGGGCTGTTATCCTTAAGTAATCCACTGTAGTGCAAAGGCATTTTTAGATAAAAGAATAGTAAAGATGAACACATTCACCAACAGGTTAATCAATTGCTGAATAGTACTAGTTTTTTTTTTTTTTTACTGTCTAGCTAATAATACCTAACTTCCATTTAATTGTGTGATTGGTTGTGTTAGTTATAAAATACTTATCTAAAAATATCTTAAGTTTCATATGAATTTAATACCCTAAATTATTGCATGGCAAAAAGATGTATTAATTACTATATTTTCAGCTTTACACACACACACACACACACACACACACATATATATATATATATATATATATATATATATACACTATAACATACTGTATACTTTAAATTTTATTTTAATAAATCTAATATATTGTCAATGTGTTAACATCACACCCATAGCTCTCAATATTAATTCATCATTAAATTATATTTAATAAAATTCATTGTTTAATTATTTGAATGCTATTAACATTCTGATTCATTATGAACTCTTTTTGTTCAATAAATCATGATTTTTTTTATTTTTCTCTTTCTATCATTTCTTTCTTCGCAAACCATTTCAACTATATCTTGAAATATTTTTTTTTCGTGATTATAAAATACTGATACACTTGTAGAGTTATTTTATGTTTTTGTACTCATATATATATTAAAATGTTTTTATTTAAGAAATTTGCTAATACTATTTTACATTTAAAAATATATAATTAAAGATATTTTTAATAATACTAAACAAATTATATTAATAAAAATATTATTAATAATAATCCTATAACATTATTTAATTTAATTTTACATCTTTTTATCTTTAATGTTTTATCAAATAAATATGATTTTATTCAATAACTTTAGAAAAGAATCTGGAAGACTGAATTGTAATTTTTTTTCTCTAGCTCAATGATTGTTTTGAAAAAAATGTTTGTTTGTTGTTTTTTTTTTTAAAAAAAAAAAAGTTGAATATTTATATTATTTGCTCAAATAATATTTGGAATGTGTTAAATTGCTTTTCAAAAAGAGTTATTCTTTTTATGGAAACTGAGAATTGGAAAGAGAAGAAAAATTATTTTATGGTAGCATTTTAAATTTTGAAGTTCTGTTAGTTAAAAGTCCTATGGAAGAGTATATTTTTATGTTATATATAATAATAAAATAAAATTAAGATTAATTATCATTATCAAAATTCAGTCAATAATAAAAAGAGGGCTCTAATAATATTGATATAAAATAAACAAATTATATGGAAAAAAATTATTTCATGGAAGTTATTACATTGTCTATTGAAATCGTTTTTTAATTTTTTTTTCTATCTTTTTTAAGGTATCTTATGGAAGTATAGCTACATTATGTACTATTTCCCACAATATTTCTTGGTACGCACTTATACAGTAGGTATATTGTTTCCAATAGATGGCGTCTGTAATTTGATAAAAAAAGGAAAAGTATAAAAATAAATTTAAGAGGAAAAACAATAATTTATATTATTAGCAAAAGATGATAACTCTAAAAGTAAATCAATGTTTAAGATGCTATATTTTACAAAATAAACAACTTATGCATTTATATACCCTTGCTTTTAGTCATAATTTGAGAAGGGAAGCCCACACTTTTATAATATTAGTAGTATTACATTTATTTCATATATAGCTTTTTTTTTTAATCAATAACTTTTTTAAAAAAATTTAATACTTTTTTTTTTATTATATCTAATGTTTTAAACAAATCTTTTATTTTCTAAATTATTATTTTTTATTATATTTGAAGATAAACTGATATAAAAGTATACAATAAAATATTTTAATTCAGACTCCCACAATAATTACTTTATTAAAAAGCCATGTTAATATTTAAAATAAATCAGACAGAATAAAACAATGTTTACCATATAAAAAATACACTTTTAGGAGCTGCTGAATTAGGAAAAAAATACACAAATAGGAGTTTAGCTAAATTTGCTGTCTATCTGCCTTAAATATTATCAATTTTAATCTTTAGATTAAAAGATTTCAAAACTTTTAGAAAATGCAATAAATAAAAATAATGCACATGGTTTTATTGCTTGGTAACTCATAAAAAGTTCAAATGCCATAACTGCTAGCTTCAGAATCGATCATGCTATAAATATATTTGTTTATTTAAATATTCACTTATATATTTAATTATATATTTTGTTTATTATGTATTCATTTATTTAAAAAGTGTTGAAAAAATTTTATGCCCTTTATCCTGGTTGACATTTGTTAAAAGAGATCAGACTATTAATTTAATATAATTTAAATTACATAATTAAACTGTAATAAGTTCTTGTATTGCAAAGAGGCAAAACTCTTCATACAGTAGTGCCACTCAGTGTAAGCCAGAGTAATCAATGGATGCAGAATGGTTTTTGCATAAAATCCTTATTTTGTGCCTACTTATCTCATATCCCCAGAACAGTTTCTAGCTGTAGCTTTTATCAGTGAGAAGCCTTGGATGTAAGAGCATTGCACCTAGACTTTAAAAATTAAAGCGACTTCCAGCAAACTGCTTGTGAAAGCATAAAAATAGTGATTATGTGATGTTTAGGAGTTTAAGTTCTTGTATTAATAGGAATATGTATCATAAGGTATAAGAACTTCAATAATATTTATTATTCAAAACTTTGAATTCATTTTAGCTCAGAACACTCTTTTTGAAAGCCATGTTATATCAGTAATTATGCTACAGGAAATTTTAATTTATTTGCATGCAATTAACTACAGTTTAAAGTGTGTAAATTAAATTTAGAATACACTTATTTTCCATAGTACATTTAATAGTGTACATACAAAAAGTGCATTTATAGCCTTGAATAACAAGTTTTTGAAGTTTTTGTTCTATATAAATAAAAACATCTTTTAAGTCAATAATTTATTAATATAAATTTGTAAATTTATTATTCTTTCTTTATTTCAAATTAATATAGAAAGATTATTCATTTATAAAAATTATTCAGAAAAATGGCTGACATATATGAGAAAAATAAAAAATTAAATGAAATAAAATGGAAAAATGGATACTCTCTTTTATATATATATATATATATATATATATATATATATATATATATATATATATATATATATATATATATATATATATATATATATATATATATATATATATATATAAACATTACAAGCATAAAGCTAAACTAGTCAATATAAAATCAAAACTACCCCAAATCTAAAATTAAACCAGACCAGAATAAAAATAATATTAAAACACAACCTAAGGTTTCACTGCTACAAGCAGACTTCTCAAGTGTAAAGAAATAATAAAAAAAACACAACTTATATATACTATTAAAAACTACCCACAAATCCATTCACTTCCCATCCACCCTTAATATTAAAAGAACTCTTAAATAAGTTAATTGCTTCAGAATCATAAATTTTCAATAATAAAGACTCTTTAATTCTTCTTTGATTTCATTTCTCTCAAAGAAGACAACCTTAGCTTCATCAAAATCAATAGTGTGGCCTGTATCTTTTTCATGGACATACAAAGCAGAACTAAGATATCTATTTTTAACTCTACTTTTATGAACCTTTACTCTTTCATTTAAACTCAAACTACTCTGACCTATGTAAACCTTCTTACAAAATAAACAAGGAATAAAATATACCACACCAGGAATAGTCTTTCTATCAAAAACTTCCTTTGTATTATTCAATAAATTATTCAATGTAACACCCTTTTCCAAGCAATTTTCTTATTTCCAAACAATTTACTATTTCTACACACAATTTTATAAGAAGACAATTTAAATGGCAAAGAAATAAAATCATATTTTCTTTAACCTTTACATCCTTACAAATATTACTATTAAATAAAATACTTTTAACAAATTTATCAGAGTATCCAACACTTAAATAATCTTTATAAAATTGATATTTCTGAAACAAGCTACCCCCTAGAATTATTTAATTTAATATTCCTATGACAATAATTCCTTAAAGCAGCTACTTTATGAGATACAGACTGATAGCTATCAGGTTTAATTATAGATCTTAATTCTTTACTTTTAACTAAATGACTGCACAATAAACAATTAGTTTCTATATTTCTAATCACCAAAAGATCTAAAAATTTTAACTTACCAAAATCTAACCCCCCTCCTTCTAACACAAATTTTATAGAAGGATCAAAACAATTAAACTCATTTACAAATTCCTTCAATTTACCATTCTCAACAACAAATAAACAATCATCAACATATCTGACAAATAATTTTACATATAAACAATTCTTTTTAATAATAATTTCCTCTTCCATAAAACTAATATAAACTGAACATACTAAAGGAGAAATAATATAACCTATTATCCACCCTTCCTTAATCTTATAAAAATTACCTTTATAAGTAAAATACATAGAATCTTCCAATAACAAAAGCAAATCTTTAATTACCTTAATTTTATTTTTTGATAAAGAACTTTTCTTAATCAATACAGACAAAAGAACATCAATACTGCTTAACCTATTAACAGACTGATACATATTTTCAATAATAATTCTATGTATTTTACTTATAAAGGTAATTTTTATAAGATTAAGGAAGGGTGGATAATAGGTTATATTATTTCTCCTTTAGTATGTTCAGTTTATATTAGTTTTATGGAAGAGGAAATTATTATTAAAAAGAATTGTTTATATGTAAAATTATTTGTCAGATATGTTGATGATTGTTTATTTGTTGTTGAGAATGGTAAATTGAAGGAATTTGTAAATGAGTTTAATTGTTTTGATCCTTCTATAAAATTTGTGTTAGAAGGGGGGTTAGATTTTGGTAAGTTAAAATTTTTAGATCTTTTGGTGATTAGAAATATAGAAACTAATTGTTTATTGTGCAGTCATTTAGTTAAAAGTAAAGAATTAAGATCTATAATTAAACCTGATAGCTATCAGTCTGTATCTCATAAAGTAGCTGCTTTAAGGAATTATGGTCATAGGAATATTAAATTAAATAATTCTAGGGGGGTAGCTTTGTTTCAGAAATATCAATTTTATAAAGATTATTTAAGTGTTGGATACTCTGATAAATTTGTTAAAAGTATTTTATTTAATAGTAATATTTGTAAGGATGTAAAGGTTAAAGAAAAATATGATTTTATTTCTTTGCCATTTAAATTGTCTTCTTATAAAATTGTGTGTAGAAATAGTAAATTGTTTGGAAATAAGAAAATTGCTTGGAAAAGGGGTGTTACATTGAATAATTTATTGAATAATACAAAGGAAGTTTTTGATAGAAGACTATTCCTGGTGTGGTATATTTTATTCCTTGTTTATTTTGTAAGAAGGTTTACATAGGTCAGAGTAGTTTGAGTTTAAATGAAAGAGTAAAGGTTCATAAAAGTAGAGTTAAAAATAGATATCTTAGTTCTGCTTTGTATGTCCATGAAAAAGATACAGGCCACACTATTGATTTTGATGAAGCTAAGGTTGTCTTCTTTGAGAGAAATGAAATCAAAAGAAGAATTAAAGAGTCTTTATTATTGAAAATTTATGATTCTGAAGCAATTAACTTATTTAAGAGTTCTTTTAATATTAAGGGTGGATGGGAAGTGAATGGATTTGTGGGTAGTTTTTAATAGTATATATAAGTTGTGTTTTTTTTTTATTATTTCTTTACACTTGAGAAGTCTGCTTGTAGCAGTAAAACCTTAGGTTGTGTTTTAATATTATTTTTATTCTGGTCTGGTATAAAATTTCAAAGACCTGCATTATCATTTAAAAGTATTTATTAATATTATTATCCCAATGATACACTGATTCTATGAAATTTAATTTTATTAATTATTTCCGATCATAGTCATTTCTTTGCTGTGCTGGCCATATATGTTATTTATAAAATGAGGACGAGTCAAAAATTATCTGCATTCTGGCTGTAGAATTTATTTTATAAGCTTTTTTCAGAAAATCTTCCTGCTTTTTATATAGTTTTTCCATCTATCAACTAATTTTTGCATTCCCTCATTAAAAAAGTTTTGCTTCAAGCCACTAATGCACGATTTTCTTCACCTCTCTATCAGATATGAATGTTTGTCATCATAAGCTTTTTTTCAGGGAACCAAATAGCTGATAGTACAATGGACAGTATCAGGATTATAGGGAAGATGCTTTGGCATCTCAAAATGAAGTTTTTATAGAATGATGTGTGGGTAGCAATGTGAAGATATGCATTGTCATGCAACAATACAATGCCTTTAAATAGCTTGAATTTTGTGTTTCAGTTCTTCAATGAGCATTTCACTGTACTAAGAACTGTTGATTGTTAAATCTTTTTCCTGATTGTGTTCTAATACTGACTTTTGATAATCCCCAAAACTGTAAACATTATTTTTTCAGATGATGTTTGACATTTGAACTTTTTCTTGCTCAGCAATTGAGGGTGTTTTTATTTGATATTCTGCTGTTGATTGTCAGACTCATAATAATGAATCCAAGTCCTTCATCAGTAATGATTATTTTTAAAAAACATCCACCAGCCTTACAGTATCAGCCCAATTTTTGTAGATTCCCAAACATTTCTGTTTGTGCTCTTTCAAACTTTTCAAAACTGAAGTCTGTTATGAATTATTTCATAGACAGAGCTATGGGTGATTTTCATGATTTGCCACATAATTGATTGTTATTTTTATCAATTCAGATGCATGCACATGTTGCCATTGGTCATGGAGTGAACAGATGTGATCTCACTTGAATGTCATTAATTTATACACTCTTCTTCATGAGAAAATACTTTATCCATGCTGTGCATAAAATCTTCAATAAATATTGACATCAGACACACTCCTAACTTGCAGAAAATAAAACACAGCATATTGCTCTTCTTTCATGTAAAACACAAATGGGACCATCATTGTTTCTTCCACTGCTATCACATTTGAACTAATATAACATGTTTAAAACTGCATGTACAGCAGTGACTGGACAGATAATGATCTTTTTACAGCAAATGCTTATAAGACAGTGTGGCTAATGGAAGTTTTAATATAATCAGAATGCTGGTAATTTTTGACTCACCTTCATATACTTGTTCAATTAAAAAAACAACTGAATTTGAAAAAAAAAAATGTAAAGTATCTTAGTTGTAAAATTCACCATTAAGTGGTCATTTATAAATAAAAGTGATCATTCTATAAAATAAAAAGTTAAAGATGAATTTTATAATGATTATACAAATTAATCTGCTTTAAAAAAATTTTTTTTAAAAAAAATTCACTCTTATATACTTTAGTATAATGCTTTTTATAATTTTTTTTTATTTTATTTTACTAACAGTTTTGATTGATCAATAGTCTTTATCTGAAATAAAAAATATAATTGTATTAATTTAATAATATATATAACTTCTTTAACGAGCGTTATAAGCGCATAATTATTGATATGATAATTGCATTACATATATTAAAATTTATTAATAATGATCTTGCATATAGTACTTAGCTTTAAAACAATTTGAAATGCATTTTAATAACGGAATGCAGATTCAGCACTAGCTCTTATTGAACTAATGGACGTATATGAAAATTATAAATGTACCAAATTTAGGTAGAATTAATCAAAATATTGAATTCGTTTTTTTATGTATCTGTATGTAAGCCAATTTTGTAAACATGTAATAATCCTATACATGTTTTTAATATAAATAGAGTGATTATATATTAAGATACATTAATTATTACAATTACATTTTTTTAACAAAACTTTAATACAATTTTTTAAGTATATACTAATTTATGTAGAAAAATATTAATTTCAATAATTTATGCTTTGTAAAATAATAATACTTAGCTTAACTTCATAATTCGATTTTCAGATTACACATTAACATAATTATTCAACAGTTTTTCTCTGAAATAAAAAGTATAATTTTATCGTATATATTGAAATTTATTATTAATTATCTTATATATATATATATGCTTGATGGTGTTTTTGATAAAACGCCATCTATTGATCATAAATACAAGTGTTAGCAAGTTTAACTTGTTTTTTTTTGTTTTTCATAAATGTACCTTTTGAGGTTTTCTTGCAATGATAGGCTTGGCTTCTACTATGTGGTGATACTGAACTGATATCAGACTCATATGGCTACCTGGCTTGCTATGCTGAGTTTGAAGACATTACATGTCTAAAAAAATCACGCTTGCAAGTTGAATAGAAATTGTTTCATAAATGCTCAGAGTGAGTGTTTAGATCTAGTTTCTTATTCCTACCCTTCACTGATGATAGCAAATCAGCTTGAAATCATGATCTGAAAGTGGAATTAACGATATAGTGAATGCTTACTCTGACGTTTATGTAAACAAACATACATTTGATGGTGTTTTTGGTAAAACGCCATCTATTGATCATAAATACAAGCGTTAGCAAGTTTAACTTGTTTTTTTGTTTTTCATATATATATACCAACCATTATCAATCCACTGCAGGATGAAGGTCTGTCCAAGTTCAATCCATCTTTTCCTATGTTTACCTTCTCTTCTTCACATCACGCCTGCACACTTTCTAATTTCATCCATCCATGTCACATGTGGTCTCCTTCTGGGTCTTTTACAATCTCTTAGAATCCAATTTAGAATTTCAATTGTCCATCTGTTATCATCTCTTCTAATAATATGTCCAGCCCAATTTCACTTCAGTCTTTTAATTTTTTCAATGAGGTCAGAAACAGCTGTTTGTTTTCTTACCCTTACATTGCATTTTTGATCTCTTCTTGTTATTCTTAACATGCATCTCTCCATACTTCTTTGAGTCATCTGAAGTCTCTATATTGCTCTTCTATTCAGTGTCTAAGTCTCAGATCCATAAGTAAGAACTGGCAAAACATATTTATTAAAAACCTTCCTTTTCAAACACATAGGCATATTTCCTTTTAGTATCAAGTTATTTCTACCAAAAGCACTCCAACCAAGTTTAATTCTATGATTAATTTCATTCATTATATTTTCATCTGTATTAATAATCTGACCAAAGTATTTGTAACTGTTAACTTCTTCTAACTCATAATCAATCTTTATTTTCATATTTTGAGAAAATCTATTAATCATTACTTTAGTCTTTGTAACATTTATTTTTAGTCCTACTTTCCTACTTTCATCTGCTAACTCCTGCAACATTTCCTGTAGCTCTAAAGCATTATTTGCAAAAACAACTACATCATCTGCAAAATCTAAATGACTTAAATAATCTCTATTTACTTTCACTCCTTTAGCTTTCCATTTTAATCCACAAAATACTTTTTGCAGCACTGCTGTAAAAAGTTTTGGAGATATGGAGTCACCCTGTCTTACACCCTTTTCAATGTTGATTTTTCTACTATCATTATATAATCTAATTGTTGCTGTTGCATTTTTATAAATATTCTTTAAAATATGACAATACCCTGGATCTACACCTTGATGATCCAATGCTCTAATCACTGAAGAAATGTTTATAGAATCAAATGCCTTTTCATAGTCTACAAATCCTAAGCATAATGGCAACTCATATTCATTTGTCCTTTCTATAATTTCTGTCAATACCTGGATATGATCTACTGTGCTAAAACCACTTTTAAATCCAGCTTGTTCTCTTGGTTTGTGGAAATCTAATGTTCTCTGTAGATGAGTTGTAATTATCTTGGTAAAAATTTTGTATAAAACTGATAAAAGACTGATAGGTCTGTAATTTCTAATATCTTCTTTATCACCTTTTTTAAATATTAATATTAATACTGCATTCTTCCAATCATCTGGTACATCTTTATCATTTAGACATTTGGTATATAACTTTGCTAAAAAAAATTTCTATTTCTTCACCTGTTTCTTTTAATATATCAATTCCAATTCCATCATTACCTGAAGCCTTCCCTTTCTTCATAAATTTAATTGCATGTCTCACTTCCTCATTCAAAATTCTGGGCAATTCAGAAGACATAATATGTATAGGAGGCACTTGTTCTTTATTACTATATAATTCTTGATTGAAGCCTTCTACACATTTTATGAACCTTTATTCTTTCATTTAAACTCAAACTACTCTGACTTATGTAAACCTTCTTACAAAATAAACAAGGGATAAAATATACTACACCAGGAATAGTCTTTCTATCAAAAATTTCTTTTGTATTATTTAATAAATTATTCAATATAACACCCCTTTTCCAAACATGGTGTTACATTGAATAATTTATTAAATAATACAAAAGAAATTTTTGATAGAAAGACTATTCCTGGTGTAGTATATTTTATCCCTTGTTTATTTTGTAAGAAGGTTTACATAGGTCAGAGTAGTTTGAGTTTAAATGAAAGAATAAAGGTTCATAAAAGTAGAGTTAAAAATAGATATCTTAGTTCTGCTTTGTATGTCCATGAAAAAGATAGAGGCCACACTATTGATTTTGATGAAGCTAAGGTTGTCTTCTTTGAGAGAAATGAAATCAAAAAAAGAATTAAAGAATCTTTATTATTGAAAATTTATTATTCTGAAGCAATTAACTTATTTAAGAGTTCTTTTAATATTAAGGGTGGATGGGAAGTGAATGGATTTGTGGGTAATTTTTAATATTATATATATGTGTGTGTAGTTTTTGTAGTTCTTTCCACTTGAGAAGTCTGCTTGTAGCAGTGAAACCTTTGATTGTGTTTTAATATTATTTTTATGCTGCTCTGGTTGAAGTTTGGATTTGGGGTAGTTTTGATTATATATTGACTAGTTTAGCTTCATGCTTGTAATGTTTATATATATATATATATATATATATATATACATTACAAGCATATATAAGTCAAGTACTATATATATATATATATATATATATATATATATATATAGTACTTGACTTTAAAATAGTTGATAATAAATACTATTATACATTTTAAATAAATGTAACAATTATATAAATATAACATGTCTCTGTAGTTGTATAACAACAATAAACACATACATGTATATGAATATACCATCAAATATATATACACACATACACATAACAATATAAGCATAACTAACAAATCAAAATTTTCTTTTTATCCATTTTAAAACCATTTATATATTCCCAATAAGAATAAACAATAATAAAAATAAATACTTTAAATGTGTCCATATGATTGTTGATTTTCTTTATATATTATGAGAGATCAACTATTTATTTATTTACATGCTTGCGAATGGTTTGATTAATCGATTTTGGTATATATCTACAATCCGTATACCTACAACAATTAAATATTATTTATCAATTGAATATTTTAAATTAAACTCAACTTTTAACATAAAACATCCAATTACTTTCTATTAATATTAATATCATTATATATTTTTTAAAAAAACAGTGATAAAATATAACACAAAAAAGGGATTCGATAGTTTTAAAAGATTAATTACAGAAACATGAATGTATCTACATATATCACATGCTGGTTCTTTAGTTTGATAACTTGTGATTCTATTTTTTAAATTCTGCAGCGAATTTTATTTGTAGATAAGTTCTGATACTTTGCCTAATTGTATCTCCATTACAGTCTATTTTCAATTATAAGTTTTCATGAAAGCATTTGATATTACACTTTTTAGTCTTTGAAATAACTTTATAATACAAATGAGTTTGCCTCTCTCATAAAACCCATGATCAAATTTACCGTAAAATACTTAATATTAATTCTATGAGCAAGCACTCACTTCATAAACTTAATGTAATGAAGACATGTCTTTATAATAGTATGTTCAATAGTATTACATCTAGAAAACTGAAGAACATATCAATTTATCATTTATAATTTTACAGAACATTCTCAAACAAAATTTTATGTAACTTTTATGTTATATTAATAGAGGGTCTATTTCTTTTTTTTATACAATAAATTGTGCAAAATAATAGTCCTATATGCAAATAATCTAATTGCAGAAGTTATGCCACTAAAATAAAATATCTAATTTTTTAAATTGTCAAAAGAGGTAATGTATTAGAGTATTGCACCTTTAACAACTAAGTTTGCTTTTTTATCTAAAAATACAAAAATATTTAAATTGATTCAGCTTTTCCTATTATTAATTATCCACATTAAGGATTGCTAAATTTTTTATTGCTAATTAATAATATATTTCTTCTTTTTTTTTAAATGGGGGGGTGGGGTTGTCGTCAGGGGAGAGAGAGGTTTTGTTTTATTTTTTTTATTTTTTTTGTTGGTTTGTGGTTAAAGGTTAAATATATATATATATATATATATATATATATATATATATATATATATATATATATATATATATATATATATATATATATATTAACATTAACTGCTAAATCAAAGTGTTTGTAGGTTGCAATCAGTACATTACAAACATTCTGCAAATGATGATCTTTTGAACTCGCGATGTAACAGAATGAAAGGAAAACAAAAATCATCTACTTAATCCATTCTCTAATCATATTGCATTAAATAATAATTAGTAACATGTTTAACCATATATATATATATATATATATTCAAATCAGTAATTGTAGTGCCTCTACAACCGTCTTTCTACCTTTTATAACTCTGTGGATGACTTGTGTGATCAAGTCAAAACGTCAGTATATTAATATTAAAAGTTTTTAACACAGATGAACCCACAGAATATGTGTTTTATATATATAAACCATTATTATTACATTAGTAAATAAGAAGAATATGATTTATGATATATTAAATTTAACAGAGTCATAAAATATGTAATGTTTAAGATTAATTTTATAATATTATTTTAAAATAACAAATCCTGCTATCAAACACTGAAATCTATATTACTATCTTGTCTTCCTGAATTTTTTATAAAGATTGACATTATCTCATATAAAATATAATATTCTTTGAAGAATCATCATCAACCATTATCAATCCACTGCAGAATGAAGGTCTCTCCAAGTTCAATCGATCTTCTCTGATATTTAGCTTTTCTTCTCCACATCACCCCTGCACACTTTCTTATTTCATCCATCCATATCACATGTGGTCTCTTTCTGGGGTCTTTTACAATCTCTTGGAATCCAATTTAAAATTCCAATTGTCCATCTATTATCATCTCTTGTAGCAATATGTCCAGCCCAACTTCGGTCTTTTAATTTCTTCAATGAGATCAGCAACCCTTCTTTGTTCTCTTACCCATATAGTATTTTTGATCTCTTCTTGTTACTCCCAACATGCATCTCACCATATTTCTTTGAATAGTCTGAAGTCTCTCTATTGCTCTTCTATTAAGTGTACAAGTCTCAGATCCCTAAGTAAGAACTGGTAAAACACATTTATTAAAAACCTTCCTTTTCAAACACATAGGCATATTTCCTTTTAGTATCAAGTTATTTCTATCAAAAGCACTCCAACCAAATTTAATTATATGATTAATTTCATCCATTATGTTTTCATCTGTATTAATAATCTGACCAAGGTATTTATACCTCTTAACTTCTTCTAACTCATCATAATCAATCTTTATTTTCATATTTTGAGAAAATCCATTAAACATTACTTTAGTCTTTTTAATATTTATCTTTAGTACTACTTTCCTATATATATATATATATATATATATATATATATATATATATATATATATATATATATATATATATATATATATATATATATATATATATATATATATATGCATACAAATAAGCATTAATTGAAAACAGTTCCAAAACCTTCATCCTATCATTACATTTTCGGTGGATTTTCTGTAACAGTTTAATTTTTTGACATCTAATATAAGTTTATGATAACCAATTTAGTTGATATGACAAAGTAAAAGACTAAATAAGTACTGGAAGAGGCCTGATAAATGAGGCATACCATATTAAAGGAAATATAATAGATTTAAAAAAATTTCATAAGTTGTTATTTTTTAGAAATATAAACAATTTTCACACAAATATTTAATTAACTCTCTTATAAAATTAGAAGTTGCTTAATTTAAATATTTCTGTTTAAGTGTAAAACTAATAATATAATGATAATGTATAATCTGGAAAATTAATTATGAAATTAAGCTATTATTGTTATTATTTTACAAAGCATAAATTATAGGAATTATAATTTCTAAAAAAAAAAAATATTTTTAAGTTTTGATAAAAAAATATAATTGTAATAATTAGTATCTTAATTATAATCAGTTTATTTATATTAAAAACATGTATAGGGTTATTACATGTTTACAAAATTCGTTTATATAAGTCCATTAGTTCAATAGGAGCAATTGCTAAATCTGCCATTTGCTATTAAAATGAATTCAAACCGTGATATTTTTTTTTTAGAGTTTAAACGTTATAATTAAAATATCAAAAAAGTTCCAGTGGACTAATCTCTTTTAATTTCTTAGATGTATATTTAAAGGTTTTGTAATACATACTTCACCAATGTACATAGAAATTTTGTTTAACTTGGAAAAATAAATTAGCATTTAGATAACAAGATAAATGAGAGAAGGAAAAGTGCGGCTCTCATAGTACCTTTTAATGAAGAATGGAGAAAATGAAATATGATTTTAATATCTAGTTAAAGTTTTTGTTTGAAGGAATCAATGTATTTTATATTGTTAAAAAGGAACATGAATTCATTAATTATGATATTGTATCCCAACTTTTACATTTTATTAAATACCAAAATATTGATCATTAAAAAAAATTGAATACATTTGGTTTTAAAAAAGGATTTTAGAAACATTTGTTCCACCATATTTATAAACATATAAAGCTATATTATATTTTATATTTGTATTTTATTCTAAATTTTTGTAGAATATGTATTATATAATATATTATTTAGGTCTTTTATGGCAAATTTATCAAAAATATCAATGTAATGCATTTTCCATTAAATAAAAAAAGATGTCTTAACAATACAGCCATTATATGAGTTAAAAACATTATGTATATTTATATTCAACTAAGTTTTGGCTCATTCTCATGAAAAACTTTGTATTGCTATATTAAGAAAAAGATTTAGCATTCATCATTCTAAAACTATTCTTATTGGGTGTTCTTTGGATTCTATGTCTGTACCAGAGGTGTGCAGGTATATCTTTGTTTGCTTCTATAATTGATTTGCTTGTTATTGTGCACCCATGCAGAGCAAAGTTCTAGTATAACTTTAGTAAAGTTAATGATTTTTATCTTTTTTATAAAATAAAGTAAATGAAAGTTTATGCTTTATTATATCATTTTTTGTTTAAATTTTGATAAGAAAGTAAATTTTAAAATACCTAAAAATTTTATGGGTAAACTTGAAAATATAAAGGAAAGAGATACGTTTAATAATTCCTTAACAGATTACTGATTAAAAAAGGTAGATGATTAATTAATTATGAAGATTTTTTTAATGATTATTCTATCAGAAATAAGTTTGCAATACCTCTTGTAATAATTAAGACATTATTAATATGCGTCAAAGCAAATACAGTTTGAGAGGAAAATATTTAAAAGATTGGAGATTGCTTAGAGAAATAAAAACATTTATTTATGTTCATAGTTAATACGATTCTTCTTTCTTCATGAATAATTGCGAAATATTTTAATACCGTCATTATCTTCAATTTTATCTAAAAGAGTTTATATTGAAATAAACCCTCAATAGCTACGACTAATACACATTACATTGTTACTACATGCCAGTAGTGTTCAATAAAATAGCCATTTTTAAGAAATAGAATTTATATATATATATATATTTTATGTCAAAACTGGAGTCCTCTATACTTGATAATGCTAAGCTGAAACCTCACACTTGGCTTAGATATATAGATGACATTTTCATGATATGGCCACATAGTGAAGTTGAACTTCATAATTTTTTAAGTTATTTAAATAATTTTAATAAACATATTAATTTCACAATGAATTTTTCAAAATCAATTGCTCATTTTCTTGATGTTGAAGTTATTTACACTAATAGAGTTCTTACTACCACTGTATATAGGAAACCAACTGATAATAACTGCTATCTACATTTTTATAGTAACCATCCTAAACATTTAAAGGCTAATATTCCTTATAGTCAATTTTTAAGGATGAAGAGGATTTGTAATGATGAGAAATTTCTTCAACAAAATAATAGTATTTTATATAATAGATTGCTCAATATGAGGTATCCTAAGACATTGTTGGATAATGCAGTAAGGAGATCTTCTTTAATTGATAGAAAGAAACTTCTTTTATCTGAAAAGAGTAAAAAACAATTAGATGTTCCACCATTGGTTCTTACTTTTAATAGAGATTTACCTAATATTAACCGGATATTGGCAAAACATTTTAACATATTACAGTCCACAGATTATTTAAAATCTATTTTTTCTGATCCACCTAAGGCTGTATATCGAAAACTTAGATCACTTAGAGATATACTTGTCAAAACAAATTTTATTAGTAGTTCTGTACAGGAAAAAGGATGTTCTCCATGTAAAGATAAAAGATGTTTTACATGTAAACATATTGTTGTGACAAAAGTGGTCTTTAGTACTAAGAATTGTAATTTCAAATGGTATATTCCTAATTATGTTACATGTAAAAGTGTTAATTTGATATATTTGATAGAGTGTAGTAGATGTTTAAACCAGTATATAGGTGAGTCAGCAAATAGTTTACATGTCAGAATGACTAATCATAGATTTGACATTTTGCATAAGAATAAAGATAGACCGGTTTCAAAACATTTTAACTTACCGAATCATTCAATTGATGATTTAAAAGTAGTGATTCTTCAGGAAGGTTTTTCTTCTACAAGGGAGAGGAAACAAAAGGAGAGTTTTTTTATTTTTAAATTCAAGACCTTAGAACCGCATGGATTGAATTTGAACACTGGAACTATTACATCTCTGGGTTACCTGGTCTCCTAAATGATTTCTATATGTGTGTTTTTTATGTGAAAATTTTCTTATATGAGGTTTTTTTATGTAAAGATTGGTTACATGGATGTTTAATATCTGTGTTTAATTGGTTTATAGATAAATAATTAGTTATAAATTATTGTACTTTGCACTAACTATAATTTTTAAAATGTATAAGTATTTTAGTTTTTAATGAATATTAATGTGAGCACAGCTATTTTTTGTGTGTGAGCATAGTCAAATTTTTCTATGTATGCACATATGTATATTTTAATTTTTAATTTTGGATTTTTTATTTTTATATTTATTTTAATTTAAATAGAATTTAAGCTTGATTAGGAGGGAATGTAGTTTTTTTTTTTTTTTTGTTTGAATTTTGTCATTGATTGGGTAGATATTCTGTGTTAGATTTTGTGACCAATCAGGGGGGTTTTGTTAAATTTTTAATCTTTTACCAAATCTGTAATTTTTGATTATCGCCATTTTACTGTGTATTTTTTTTCTTTCTGATGAAACCCAGTCCTCTGGTTGAAATATTATATTATTTATTGGATTTATAAGTCTTTATTTTTTTGTTTTTATATGTATTTCCTTTGGTTAGTTTGTTAAGATCGGAAGAGCACACTACAATAATTAATACAGTAAAAGATATTTTAAAAACAAATATATACCATAATTTAATAGAAGTATATATTTGTTTTTAAAATATTTTTTACTGTATTAATTATTGTATTGTTTTGAATAATTATATATATTTTATTATAATTGGAATACAGATATTGATATATACTGTATATGGGGAGGGGGGGACGTTTTAAATACAATTTTTAAGAACATATAAAATTTTATTCATAAAAATGAACTAATATTTTCATGTTTCATAAAAGGAATTTTAAGATATTTAAAAATGAAACTATTACTGTTAATCATTGGTTATATAATTTTGGCAGAACTTCTTAATGTATTTGGAGATAAATTTATTTATTTTCATGAAGACCTATAAACTGACAGAAATAAACATTTTAATAAGCCTCATATTTTGAATGCTGAACTATTTCAAGTTGAATCTCATTTCTCATCTTGCACTCAGTCACATTACTGTTTGAGATCTAATGATTTTTCTTTCAAAAGTTAATCTTGACAATGGCGGATACTAGTTCATCGAAATATCAGTATGTAATGGAAAATAATACATGGTTTAACCCAAAAAATAATAATTTATCTATATCATACAATTGTGAAAACATTATATATATATATATATATAACTGAATGAAAAAATATATGCTGAAATGATTCCAAGTAATTACTAATCGAATAAGATTGAGGGCAATCATTTAAACACTTGTATAGTCACTTTATGATTCTCTCTATAATAAACAAGTATTTATTTTAAGGAAGCACTTTACAGATATGTACTTATAACTAATTACAATAATATCTCAGAATACTACTATGACTTAAAGTATAATTGTAGATTTACAAGAATAAATAAATCCTATAATATTTTTATATTCGGGCTAGCAAGCATGGTCTAAGCTTTCATATTATATAAATTCAATTGAAAGTAATCTCAGCATTATAATATTAAAATATAGTAAAGAATATTATTTAAATTTTAAATCTTTAAAATTATAATATTATTATTGATATGATTAAATAGCAAAGGACATTTTATTGTATTTAATTCATACTTTAAACAAATATTAAAGTGAAAATGGTGTAAGTGTATAAAAATAATGAACAACATTTCAGATCAAGCAGTATATCTTTAAATAACATATAATAATTATAAAATCATATGACTATATAAAATTTAATAGAGGATGAATATTAACTAATTAAAAATAAAGATCAGATAATTAACAATATATAATTAATTTATTAGCAATAAATAACAATAAAATAATTAAGTGAATGAAATAACAATAATAACAAATTCTCCACAATGATTATAATCCTTCTTGCAATGATTTTAGTTATTGGAAAATTATTTCTACTTCATTACAAACTAAATGTATGGTATATTTTGACATGATGTAAAACAAACAATTTATTGGAGAAAGTTGTTAAGATCTATTCAAAACACTTAATTATAAATAATAAACAAAATAAATGAATGTTTGATTGCATCTTTAATTAATAATAATACAATCCATTTTTTCTAGATATCTGACTTATAAACTTAGCTATTTCATAAAAGAGCAAAACATTAAACCAACTTGCAACATTTTTCTTAAAGTATAGCTTTAATTAACCTGATCCTAATAAGTACTGGTGGCATTCCATAAGAAGCTTACCAAGCTCACTTTATAAATAAAATAATAGTACAATGTTATCAGAAGTAATATTTATACAAGTATCAGTGCCACAAGTATAACTGAATGTAGAACATAATCTTTATAAAAATCCTCAGAGTACTTATGTGGATAAATAAGAAGTGTAATATTTATAAAGTATCTCAACTATATGCTTTAGATATCTTTAATTATAAGAGCATAAGATTAAATTAAAAGATCAATGAAACATAAAATGTCAGGTATTACTTAACTATTATTAGTTATGAATAAGTTTTAAATATTTTTAACCAGTCTCCTTAGTATAAAGAATCAAAACACACATTTATATTAAATGATGATTATAAATTTAATATACTACCTGTATATTTTTATTATACCTTTCTTTTTTCTGAGAACTTTCACTAAACAAGATAACTCTAGGTATTTTAGTACTTAAATAAATTTTAAAAATATAATATATCATTACAATTTAAAATTTATTCAGTCTTTTTAAAAATTCAAAATATTTATTCTAGTGCATTCTTCAAACTATTTGAAACTGATTAAATTCTTTGATGTTTTAGATTGTAAAATGCTAAAGGATGGAAGAAACAAAATTTACGTCTTATGATAGAGTAATTAGTAATGAAGTTTGAGCTTTTTAAGCACAATCCATTACTTATAGTTTAACATATTTCAAAAGTCACAATAAGTTTTTTTTTATTTCCTAGATATTATGTAAAATAAATAATTCTTTTGAGTCCAATAATAATTAAAAATTATTCTGGAGAATCACAATATTTTGTTATTTCCTAGTTGTGAAATATAGCTATTGATCTCCTGGGGGGTGGCATTCATAAATTGTAACTTCTTAAAATTTTTATGAAGACAGATAAAGACAAAATCCATTTTCAACTATAATTAGACAAAATATTAGTGTTTATCCAGGAAATTTTAGATCACTATAGTAAATATAATATCAAGCAAAAAAATTTTTTTAGGAAACTAATAAATAACATGGCTTAAATAAAAAAAGCATTCTCATATAATTTTAAATTTTTATATTTAAATCCAAGTTGTAAAGTTTAATTCTTTTTAAAGTACCTTAAAAGATTATGGTTATGTATTTAGTTTTTCATTAAAGACAGTTTTGAGATACATTTGCCATGAAGACAAGTGTTTATTTAAATTTCTACTCCATTATTATGGTTCTGCAAGATGCCAATATAGTTAATGCACTAGAATAGAGAATTGCTCTTGTTTTATTATATATTGTGTAAGCTTAAGAATCATGTGATTTATTATATACTTCTAATGAAAGGGGGAAAACTACTTAGTTACAAAAGTACTTATGATATTAGAATGACTAAACAATTCTGAACATGTATATGTATTTATAGGTTTGCATCACATGATTAATGTGACCATCATCTTAATTCAAAATTCTTTGCTCTTTTGTTTTTTTACAGGAAAATGAGAAAACATCAGTATAAGACTAACTCAACATAAAATGGAGCTAAAAGTACAAGAATACAGATAAAAAATTAAATTACAAAAAAGTAGTAAATACAGAGCTTACATTTTTATATAGTTTAAATATCTGAATCAATAATTATAACATACACATATCAAAGAAATTACAAATATCTATAGTTACTCATTAAAAAATAAGTCAATGAAAATTAATCTTATCTAAATGAACTGCCACAAATAACAAGTAAACAATTTCATTCATTTCTCAGTCTGTGTGATATTCATAATAAACTTTATACAAATGTCCATTCTATAAAGTTTTGTTGTTAAAGTTCTTAAAGAAAATCAATAATAATTATAAAGAGAAGGGAACACAAAAAAAATGTATCTCAACATAAAAAAGAATTTTCAGAAACTGTTATTTTACATAAGGTATAGAATTTGATGAAGTATTTTTCCCAGTATGGTGATCAAAATTAAGTACAATTATTATTATATCTTATTTCTAAATTTTTAACGGATATAGAATTTATTGTTTAACAGAAAGACGATCTTATCAATATTAAAAATTGCATCGATTATTTGAGGTTTTAAAGTTATTGTCATTAATTAATGATAGCAACTTTAATCACTATACTGTTTTTGTTCCTCCTTATTTATATTATCATTTGTCTGTACAGTATGTATTAGAGTGAACAATATATTTCATTTATAGAATCAATCTCACTCTGGATAAACTATATAACTATTCTTAGGTTGTTAATCAATCATTCTTTTTTGCAATTGATTTACAAACATCAGACAATAACAATTAAAAGTACATTTTGTAATATTATTTTACTTTTTGCAAGATCATAAGTTTTATTAAAACATTCCTAAAAATAATACATGTGTATGTGAGTATGAATGTGTGTATGTAAATTAATCAACAATATGTAAACGATCATTCTTTTACTAGAGAGAAAGAGTGTCATATTAGTAAAAAGATCGATTGAATATTCTGAACATTTTGAGGTCAAAAAATTTTAGGTGTATTACTCACCTAAATTAATTTATAATATTTTTTACAGTCCAAGATTTATTGAACACATACAATACAAAAATTTGTTTAAAAACAAAGTTTTCAAATCATCCTTATGAGATCTACACAGATTATTATTTCTTAAGAATCTAATAAATTACTGATGTTATAATGCATTTAATCATTGTCATTATTACAAATCTATACAAATTTTCTAGATATTATTAATAAGTTTTAAAATATATAAATACATTGTTTCACTTAAAAAGCCAATGCAATTGTTCAAATAGAATTTAATCAACTAACATTTGTCATATATGAAACTTAAAAATTTTTAATCAGAGCAAAGAACTTTATTTCTGTTTAAAAAATAGAAAACTTGAATATAATGACCAGAAATTGAACACATTTTTTGTTTTTGCATTTCACATTCTAATCCTTGCATGTGAATGATAATTCCTCAGATTATTCAGAATTTAGACCAATTACAATTGTAGTTAATAGTTAAAGAAAATTAAACAAGTAACCTACTATATAAATTGGATCTGACAAATTTTACAGGAGTAATATCAGTCCAATCTTTTTGTTTTTTTTATTATCTAAATTGCTTTATATTAGTTTATATGTTCTGATATTCATTTACAAGCATAATTAATCAAAAGTAAAAATTTGGATAATCTCATTTATTGATTTTAAACAAATTAATTTTGTCTCATTCATAAACATTATATAGACAGTATATATAATATTTATTATTGACTTTATTAAACATAATTAATTTTGATGGAACTATATAATTTAAATGGAAAAAAAATCAATGCCCTTATTCTTATCAGGTATCATCATTTCATATATATATATATTAGGGGGGGGGGGGGAGGGAGGTGGATTTTGTTGTAAAGCCTTGTTTTTTTCCTCCACCACAAAAATCCCACAAATAGTAATAATAATATGATATATATATATATAATCTTTATTTTATTATATTTTCAATATGTTAGTGTCATATTTTTATGAGTATCAAATATTTATAAATGCATACATTCAAACTTTTTTTATTTACATATAAATAAATATAAATTGGTGCTTAATTCAAAATCTATTATGTGTTCATCACTTTGATTAAAAATTTGTGTTAAACACTTGGATAATTCAAATGTTATGATGGAAAAATTAGTATAATTCAATTTGTGTGAAATGGTCAATATTTTTCACATCCTATCAAAATATTTTTTTTGTCTCAAAATTAAAATGCATGAAAGTTTTATCTTATGTACTTTCATGAAATTGATTATATTTTTCAAATTGTCTTTAAAGATATCATTAATAATAATAATATTATTGTTGTTGCTGCTGCTGTTGTTGTTGTTGTTATTATTATTTGCAATATTCAGGAAAGCCTTAAAGACATTTTAAATATCTGTGTTTTAATGTATAATTTTAATGTGTTTGTCTGATTTCATTTGATTGTATTAATTTTATTCCAACAAACTGTATTCAATATTGATTTATTTTGATACAATTAACTGCATTATTGTATTTAATTGCATTATTGTATCTTTAGTTATATGATTTGAAAAGAATAGCAGTAGTATAGAGGTTATTTATTACATTTATAAACAATTTTACTGTTTTAATTAAATCAGTTTTGATTTTCAATCACAATATCAAAGAAGGTAGCTTGACCATGTGTAGATTAATCGATATCATTTATAGCTTGGATGTATCAGTGGGGGTTTGGGTCGGTTCTTATAATTCAAAATAACCGTGGTTGCAAACTAAATCAGTACCAATAATATTTCATTTTTAAAGACAAAACTTGTAATGATAAAAAAAGAATGAAAAGCTTCTTTATCAAAGAAAATATTGATAGCTCAGAAAATTCATTCTTTAAAATGATTGGAAAATCAATTAAGCCAAATTGATTTTTTCTCCCATTTATAAATTCTAAACACTATTTTAATATGATATAAAAATATAAGTAAAAGATTACTATTGCAATGTATATACTAATTTTTTCTATAATTAAAAAATGACTAATTGCTGAAATTAGTTAATGTAACACACACACACACAAACATTTTATAAGGCAATTACAGTAAAAGAATAATACTAATTCTCATTCTAAATATATACAAAAAAACAGACAAAAATGATTATTATTTTGATATTTTTAATTTTATCTATTTTTTTTCTTCTAGCTTATTAATAACAAACTAATGTTTTAATCATATAACTAGAAGACTTGTATTCCATGTTTTCCAGAAATGTTGCATTTAGTACTATCTATAGAGTAGTATAAGATACCTTGTTATCTCAGATAATTCTGCATATTGACTTACAATACACATATTTGTTTTAAAATATTTTAAAATTTAATTTCATTTGTCATTTATAGATAGGGCCTCTTATTAAAAAAAATTGATGTGTATAATCAGAAAATAATCTGCTTTTTATGGTAAGTATTCAAAATTGTTACAGCTTCACTCTTATATAACTTACTATAAAAAAAATAAGTACTCAATTTTTTTTATTTCAATTACAGCAAATATTTACTAGTGATGTATTATTTATTAATAAAATAATATTTAATTTATTATTTACCTTTTTTTTAAAGTTTAAAAGTATTTAAATATAAGCATTCATTACATTATCAATATGAAATATAATGAAATATTTGGAAATATTTTATTTGAAAATGCTTTAAATTACATTTCTCACATTCTACTTTTATTTCAATATATACACATATATTTAATGAATGTCAAAATATATATTTTTTTAACAAATATAAATCTAAAAATTTTGATGTCTAATTTCAAGAAAGTATTTTTGAATGAAATCATTTGCTGAGACGTTAAAAGAAACAACTGAATGAATTATAAAAAATACAAAGTCTCCCTAAACCCATTTCTAGATAAGATTTTTATTAACAGTTCCAAATATGTATAACACAAAAAATACAAATTCAGACATAACTAGGAATATATATATGTAGTAAAACTCTAATATTTGGTGTAATGACATGATTTCCGTTATATGTTATCCCTAAAAAAAAAAAATGTAAATAAACAAATAATAAAACATTGAATTTTTAAAACTTATTAAATTCACATGTGACAGATTTTCTTTTTTCACTAAACATAATGTTCTCAAATCTCAAGCACAAATTTCATTAATTATGATTTTTTATGATTTAAATGCAATTCAGTATCATAATTATAAATATGTGTAAAAAAAAGACAAAAAGAAAAATGTAAATAGACAAAAAAAAAAAGAAAATTAAAATTTTGTAAATTTAATAAATTATACAATAAAGCAGTAGTTGATTTTCTTAATCTCAAACACTGCATGTGATTATAATAAAAAAACATTAAAATTCATAAATTTAACAAATTTTACAATATGACAGTAGCTATATTTCTGTCTCAGAGCAAGTAAGAGATATTTTTATTAATAATATTTTGCTTTAGATGATTTTTTAGAATTTGATTTATATTATTTGCATAATAAAATATTTTGTAAGAATAATACTAAAAGTTTTACAAAACTGGAAAACATTTGGAAAGTTGATATAGATTTTAAACATCAAAAACTACAGACTGCTATTGTGTTTCTATAGAGGAAAAAAAATCATTGAAGGATATTATCCTGATCATATTTAATTATGATGAAAATTACAATTCCACTATTCATTTTAATAAAAAAAAGATATAGTATAGTAAGTTTCTTTACTTTTATTTTTTTGAGTAAATGTGAATGAGTAAGCCATACATAGATACAATATATATATACTTCTTCAATTTATTATTATTATTATTATTATTATTATTATTATTATTATTATTATTATTATTATTATTATTATTATTATTATTATTATTATTATTATTATTATTATTATTATTATTATTATTATTATTATTATTATTATTATTATTATTATTATTATTATTATTATTATTATTATTATTATTATTATTATTATTATTATTATTATTATTATTATTATTATTATTATTATTATTATTATTATTATTATTATTAAATTTTGTTTTAATTTATATATGCATTCTGTACATATAGAAAATCATCTGTGTTAAGTATATGTACATGTTGAAAAGTACAGCATACAGCATAGCTACAGTTCAATAAACAATATATATTCTATCATAATCAAAACTTGTCAACAAAACATCAGTTATTCTACATGATATACAATGTACACAAGGGACACTTGGAACAATATAGTAGATATCATGGTTTCAATAAATGTGTTTATGTATTCAAACAAATACATAGTTTGTTTTAGAATATAATATTATAATCACTCTCAACTAAAAATATATATTCAACTATTTTCATCAATATAAGATCATTTAACACTTAATAAATTATGTATTTATTACAATAAATTCATTATAATGTATTCCATAACAAATTGCTATAAAGACAATTTTGTGTGTTTTTTTGTTTTTAAAAATATTATTTTCAAGTCATACTTTAAAACAGGACTTTAATAGTCTATATTTGGGTATAAACTTCCACAAGACTTTGTTATTATGTATATTATAATTAATTAATTATAAACAATATATTATCTATTAATGCTGATAAAACTGTTAGAATATTATAATATTTATATCTTGCCTCTGTTTATATTTGTGAATTTGTTTTACGTATGAATACATGAGCCATCGTAGTAAAATATTTTTTAAGATTGGTGAAAAAGGTTTTCATAAAATTAGTCCCATAAATATTGTTAGCTTACAAATCGGAATTTGAATATTACACAAATTTTATTAGTTTCATAATTATCTCAAACACTTTATTGTTCTGACATATGTATTGTAACAGATTAAATATATGAGTTATGAAAAAATGGTCCCTGTCCTGGCTTGATAATGCCCACAAATTGTGGCACAACAGAATAAATATGAGGGTATGCTCCTCTTTTAATATTTTACAGATTTAGGAGTCATTTTTAACTGAATAACTATAATGACCTTGGAAAATTAAAACTTTACTATAAACTAAATGAAAATATATCCCAATCATTAGTCATCACTTGCCACTGAAGAAAAATATACTCTAAAGTTGAATTACATTTATAACAGAATAAAATTATGGATCATACTGCATCCTGAGTCATAGCCTAATTACTGATTACCATTTGTAACATAATAAAAATATGAATCAAAGAAGAACAATTCTAATTTATTAATACCCATGAATTGTAGTGTCATTTGTAACAGAATGAAAATAATAAAGAAACTAAAATGAATATCAATCAATGAATAATTATCTAACACTTAAATTAATACAACATTGATAATAATTTTTGTTATAACCTCATAGATTCCAATAGCATTTAGAATGGATGGAAAACAAATAAAACATTACTTCAAGCTATCTTAAAATATAAGCATTGTTCACACTAAGTCAAAGATAAAGAAATAAAACTTAAATATCACTGTCTCATATATAACAGTATATGCCAATTATAAAGATCCTTTATAACAGAATGAAAATAATGATAAAGAATTAGACAAATAAACTTTAATATTCTTTATAAATCAAAACACTGTTTATAATAATACAAACTTGAATCAAAAGTCAAATGTTATTTACATTTATATTTAAATGAAATAATTCATGGATGGATGAAATAATAATCTTAATATGTTTTACAAGTTTAAGATGTCAATAATATCTAACAAAGTATATAACTCAATAATTGATATCTAATTACAACTAAATAAAATAAAAGTACTGTTAACTCAGCTATATTATTCCACTAATATCAACATACTGTCATTAACTAAATCAATTACAATAAGATTAAATACCTAATAATAAAACAAAATCAATTAACCCAACATATATTTCCATTTTTACCAACTTAATATATTATAAAATAAAATCATCCTATTAAATAACCTTAAGATTTTCAATATACAATCAACAATATATAAAATAAATGATAGATTTCTATTTGATGCTTATTCCAACATTTGACAAATCACATATAATTACTCTTCATTTTATTTAAAGCTAAGTTAGTAAAACTTTAGACTACAACTGTCAAAGTATATGAAAGGTTGTTAGATTTCTTATAATGAAATAATTAATATTAAAATTTAATATTTAAACTGAATTTATAATCCACATTAATGAACCTTAAATATAATTAAAATAAATCATTCTAATTTGTAACAGGATAAAATGTATTACTATTACCAGCTCTATAACTGAATAAAATTATGATCTTTATGACTGTATACTGACTCAATATAATATTTACTTTAATCAATAATAATAAAAATAAAATATACAAATATTTGATTGCAATTACCTTTAGTCATCTTCAATAATTATCATATTTGTAAATTTACCAATTATCAAATCAATTCACATATATAATGTCTGTATTAATATAACTATTACTTGTTACTAACAAAATAAGGTAATAGTATGTATACTGAACCCCACTGTTTGATGGCATTGCTTTTTGCCCAATGCACATTAATAAACAAATTCATGGACCGTAGGTTTCTTTACAGAATACTATGGTAAAAAAATTTTTTTTTCACTTTCTATAGATAAAACTCATATGGGTTTTTTTTTTCATTTTTAATAAACAAACACTTTGTTTTTATATGATGTATGGGGGAGAAGTGCTTTTAAATTATCGACTTTTTTTTTTTTTTTTTTTGAGCTTTTTTTTTTTTGATTTTGAATTATTGATTTCTTTACATAATACTATGGTAAAAAAAATTTCTTTACCCCTTTCTATACATAAAATTCTTACATTTTTTTTTTTTAATAAACAAACACTTTGATGGTAGAGGGAGGTTGGTTTTCTTTTAAATTATCACCTTTTTTTGGATTTTGAGCTTCTTTTTTAAAGCCTTAAACAATTCAGTTTTAATAAACTAACAATTGGTTTTTAGGGGGTGGAGGGAGGTTGGTTTGGATTTTAATTCTCATCTTTTAATATATTTTGCCAATGTATTGGAAACTTTGCATAATAAATAATTTTAAATGTGTTCGAATATAGAATACATATAAAGAGATAAAACAGGCAAAACCCACTATACATATGCCACACACAGGAAGCTAGAGTAATCAATGGATGCCAGAAGGCTTGTGCATAAAATCCCCATCTCGTGCTTACTCATCAAATATCCCCAGACTAGTTTCTGGCTTGTGGCCTTTGTCAGTGAGGAGCCTAGGATCTGAGAGCACTGCACCTAGATCAGTGGTGGTCATGTGATTTTTATTGGCTTATATAAAGAGATAGATTAACAAAATATACAAATTTTGGAGGGGGGGTTGGTTTGCTTTTAAATTATTGACTTTTTTTTAATTGACTTTTTATTGATTTTGAGCTTTTTTTGGAAAGCCTTATTAATCAATTCATTTTTAATAAACCAACAGTTGGTTTTTAGAAGGTGGAGGGAGGTTGATTTGATTTTTAATTATTGTCTTTTATTTTCTTATTATGAGGTTGTTGTTTTTTAAATATTTACGCTACTGAAACCTTTATATGATAGTGAAAAGTTTTTCCTTTTTTTTTTTGCCTTTTTCAAAAAGCCTTAAACAGTTTGTTTTTAAAAAAACATTTTTAGGGGGGCAGGGAGTTATGGTTTCTTTGACTCCACTAGGAGATGAGTCTCAAAGCTGTAAGTAATGGGATTTTGGAGCTGTCCAACTAACTTCTGTTACACAGAGCCCAGGTATGCTTGCAGGGGTAGCAATGGAATTCCCCCAGATCCTGTAGTTGACTAAAAACCATGCTCCTCCTGCAAATGCATAGCTTTGCATCTGGAAGGATGTTCTCTTTCTGAAAAACACAGTAGCATCAACTTCTGTAGCTGGAAATTCACTCTCCTTCAACCAATTTTGAACACTTGCCACCCACATTTTACTGTTCTCATATGGATTTATGCATAAACATGCATTTGCATGTGAACTCAGCAGTACTCTGCTGAAAACCCTAACTTTTTCAGGTTACGTGCAGTTCAAAATCATAGGGAAGCAAGCATGATGACCTGATAATTCTTAATATGTAATAGTAAATCCACTATGCTTTCTCAACATTTTTTCATAATGAATTTTTTGATAGTTTTGCATTCTTCAAATATGGCCACCATCAAACCATGGCAAGAGTTGACTTGTGCTCACTTGAGGAATACTCTCATAAGTCAATGGGCATAGTATTTAGTTACATAATCATAAGATACATCACTTTCTAAGCAGCCTGTTACAGCTCAAATAACACTGTTGTAGTGTTAGCCATAAGTTAGACTGCTAAAGTGGTATATTGATATGTGTTGTGTGAAAAAAATTCCCATCAAGTGGTCAGGTTCAGTATACATACTATTACCCAAAATAATTACAATAAGTTTCTAATTCCATATTAAATATTTTAAAATGTCAAATCAGTAAATTTATTGCTGTACAAAATCTATGCATGATCTGATAATAAGCATAAAATTCAATACAAAGAAAATGATATGCAATTATACTTTATACTTTCTTACCCATTCTGTGTCTTTGTTTACCAAATAATTTTTATAACTTCTTCTGATGAATTATGTGGTACAATCAATTAGTGAATATTGTCTCATCCAAATATGATTAACCAAAAAATTTGCATTGTAAAATTGAATGACAGCCAAGCAACAAGTATATATATATATATATATATATATATATATATATATATATATATATATATATATTGTACCAACATTGTGTTGGCACATAATAATTTTGTTTAAAAAATTATTAAAATAAAAATCTTTCATCAAAGAAAATGTAAGATTAAAAGTCTAAAGGTTTAAAAAAAAGTAAAGAGTTTTTTCTTATTATTATTAGTTAAAATGTAACATAAAGTTTAAAAATATAAATCTCTTTTCATTAGAGTTAAAAAAAAAAGTAATCTTAAAAACTAAATAATGAATTGATCTTAATTTATACATGCATGTAAATGTAAGCTTGTTAATAAAATATATATGTGCGAGAGTAAACAAAATGATAAATGCGTGTATATGTGCGTGTTAAAATTATATTGAAAAATAAATGAAAGTTAAAAAATTAAAAAACACTCAGCGGTGGCTACTAATAAAAATATAAAAACAACACATTTGCATGGCTACTAATTAAACGATCTTCAAAAACACGTAATTAAAAGATTATCAAAGGAATTTTAACAAGAGATATTGCTGGAGGATATCAAAATGACAACACGTCATATGTATAAATAGTCAATTTTTTATCGGACAGTTAGTCATGTTAAACTCGAGTTTGAGTCGAGTTCAGTTGCATTTGAGATAACAGTTCAGTACAATCTATCAGTGAGTTATATCAGTCAGTTTATTATGGATCCAGAATCAAGAATGCAGTGTTAAAACCTTGGAAAACATATGACTTTCTCCAGCCTAAAGTCCAATGAAAACAGCCAATCTACCCTATAAAAGTGATGCTTGCATAACAACCTGAAGCCACTCAATATCTAGTTGTCTTAAAGAAAATGCCTTGTAATAATCAGCATCAAATCTCCACAAGAAAACTTCATATCTAACCAGTTAGAAATACTTCTTTAGAAGCAGCAAACAGCAAGAAGTATCCATGTTCAAAATCCTAGGTAATAACATTTTTCTTATACTCATTTCTAAAGTAGCCATCTCATTTGTAAAGCCTCAAGAGTCAAGTTTAAGAACTCTATAGTACCCATAGATGAACTATTAATATGTGTGTTTAAAATGTTGTGTGTGTTCATGCATTAGTATATTGATGTCATTGTATTTTAAATTTCAAATATTATTTAATGCTTTCTCCTAAGATATTATAGGGTGTAAATTATAAATGTGCTTGTGTTATATTAGTTAAATAAGATTTATAAAATATTTAAAATTACTTTAATAAATGTTAATTAAAATAAATTGTCTTTAAACTTAAAGCTTTATTTGTTGGTCAATTCTTTTCACCACTAATTGAATTAAAAAAATAGCTGAACTAGTTAAGGGATTTTTCAAGCACTGGATTATGGGCCTACTGTCTGAACATGTTAGTTTTAGACTAGCTGTCACCCAGGGTTTACTCCAAAACAAATACAGTGCTTGGATAGTAGGGGTTTGAATCTAGCAGCCGAGGTAGACCACAATCTGGAAATGTGATCGCGTTATACATTGCATAGTTCGGTCTGATCATGGGTATTATTAAAAGCTCTGCTATCAATAATATTTTCCACTGTGCTTGAACATGCCCGTTTGTTTTCAAATATTTATAATTAAATAAGATTATAAATAAGGTTGAAAACCAGCTAAACCAAGCTTGCAGTGTAAGTAAGAGTGTCATCAGATCAAACCCGGTACAATATATATATATATGGCAAATAAACATTTAAAATATATGCATATAATCCAATTATGTTTTAAACAATGGGTTTTTAATTGACATTAACTTTATATTTAAATAGGTGATTTAACATCAATCTCCACTTATTGAATACTAAATACAAGCACATATGTTTATGTAACACAAAAAATGTTGAACATTTATACTTTCCAAAATATGAGAGAGTTCAAGATATATTTTCTTTTTATACTTTATATAAAAATAGAGTTAACCAAAATATAATATATATATGTATATATATTGTACCGAGACAAAGTCGGTACAGGTATATACGCACACACACGAGCAATGTAAGCACTCTATATTTTTTTCTCTTCTTTCACTTTCAACTTATGATAATAAAAATAAATGTAGTTTTCTTTCAATGCGTTATAAAATACCCTGTAAAATAAAATGTTAATATTTCTGATTAAATAGTTAAGGCTTTCATAGAATCTACTATAATAATAATCTCTAAAAAGAAAGAAAAAGTAAAATATAAAATACTACTAATATGCCATTTTAAATCTCAATAAGTGATTTCTCCTTGTATATGCCGCGGGGGTAATTAAAAGGGGTTTTGTTTTAGATTATAACTGTAGTGAAAGTTAAAAGCTTATAGAAGTGATTTTGAGACAGATTAAATGCTCGACTTTTAAACTAATGTAAGTTAAATTGTTCTCTTAAAACACGCACACATGTATGCATAAAAGGTGTGAATAAGTATGAATTTTTTCTAACTGAGATTGTAATATGAGATTGCATAAACCTAAGATTGCCTCAAGCATATGGATTGAGTGGACATTACGTAGGACACGGACCCCAACGACAACTCAAAGAATATTGAACTCTGGGTGGAGATTCGATCCTCAGATAATAACCAACCCATATAAATATGAATCTAAATCTAAAGAAAGGTCTTTTTACACTCCCCTTTTTTTTTGTTTTCGCTTATGCTTATAGTTTTTTTTCTAGATTCCTCCGGAAGCTACAACTAGAACTTTTCTCTTTTTTTTGCTATCCGGTTTATCCAACATGATCACTGTGAAATTAACATTTAGAGCGTCGATCGTCATGATGGGCTAGGAAACCCTTCAGTGATTGATCGACGCTCCGCCGCCAGAACATCTCCACAGCTATGAATGATCAACAACAATACCGTCCGAACATAGTGCTCCAATCAGTCTAAGGACGTTGATCCGTTTAATATACAAGAATCGTCCAAACATACTACGCTGAACTTATGTGAAATGAATAACCATGTATTATGGAAACATCATCCATCAGGTTCGAACCTTCACCAAATTAGAAGCAGCAGAAGACTAAGCAAAATCCTAGGTAAACATTTTTTTAATAATGCTTTCATTCATTCTTTACGTAAACTTAAAAGGCAATCTCATAATTAATTAAATTCGCCCTTCGTAAAACACATATAAAATGATCCATAATCTCTCATATATTAAATCTTATTATTTTAATCTCAACTTTCGTAAATAAAAATATCAGATGCTACATAGTCCATCATATTTAAATCTTCGGACTTTTCCAGTTATGAACTTTGATCCTAATTATTATTTTCTTTCGCAGATAAATTATAACACACACCTACCTTCAAAATGTAAAAGAGGAAATATATTTTATCACCCATGTTTATTATGCATAATATGTTCTTTTCTGTGCGAGTGCGAGAATGCGCATATGTGCGTGCAAATAAAGCTATTAATCAATATTTCATTTTTTTATAATCAATAAAATTTTTTTATCTAAACTAGTCGAGCATTCCTCAAATCATTTTCTATAATTAAAATATATTTTTTTTGAGGTTGTTATTAGTGTTAGCATTTATTCATGCAATTAATTATTTTACTTTTAAATTTGTCTTTCTTATATTTTTTTTTTGTTTTTTTATCTCTTTTAAATTTCATTCATAAACATCGTGACGTAAGTCACGATGTTTACTTATTATATAGTTAACATAGGTTTAAGAGTTGGGAGGGCCTATTATTAATAAAGATAAGTAAAATGTCAATAGCGCTAGTATAAATAATTCTATTGGATCATATGATAAAAGGGGGATGATATTATAAGCGTCTAGTTGTTTATTCTAATGATGCCTCAACCGAACATTCGTATCAGTTATAAATAACCAATGATCCCGTCCAATGCTTGGACCGATCTGATAATCAACCGATCTTCTTATCCATTGGTTAATATTGTGTCATTTTCCAGAATAATAGTCTTGAAGGCAATCACATCGCGACCCTGAATGACCCCTATTGGTCCATGCTGGGAGTTCGAGCTTATGGGCAGGGATTAGACTTCAAAATCGTTTTGATATGACGTAAGGTGATGCAAGAAATTAAATTATGAATCAAATCATTGTATCTGGCGCCCTCTTGTGTTGATAATGAACAACTATTGATATAAGAAAAATAAATAAATCTTTACGCTGTATCATGTTTGTTTTGGAGCTCACAATCCCTTTTAGGGAGCCGGTGCAAGGGAAAGGCGACCAACCGGTATAATATATATGTGTGTGTAGAAGTTAATCTACATATTGATTAATATAAATAAAAAAATGAATATTTTAAATTAAAATAATAATTACTATTCTGCAAAATATAAATTCAAATGTAGGTAAACATAACTTTCTTATATTTAGGTATATAAATAGATCACTACTTAATCTAAAATTATACCACTATTTATATCAATATATATATATATATATATTAAATGAAAAGGAACAAATATATATAGCAATAATAATGATAAATATAAGCAAATGACCTGAGTAATAGTTATTTAACATGACTTTTCTAAAATAATACCATAGTTCTAGTGTTTATTTCTTTAAATCATGATCAGATTATGTTTTATTATTCCAGAAAAAATAGATATATCATGAAAAGCTATAAAATTTGAAGCATGTTTTATTAATTTCAATATTTTCCAAATATACAAATTATCTTTTCATTCAGGAGATATTTGACTTGTATAATGTTATAATTGTGCAAACACTAATTTATATCCATGATGATGCAATGTAGATATCCTTTTATTTAGCAAGTAATCAATTTATAAGACATTAAAAGTGAACAGATGCTAGTTTTATCCATATTGATGCTATGGAAATTGAAAAATTTTTTATCCAGTGTATAAACTATTTATAAAAGTTTATAAAATGATATCAATTGGTGAGCATAATCTTTGTGTATATTTTTCTGTTGTTAACATTTAGATCTCATTATTGAAAAGAAAGTAATGTCCATTTTTAATGCAAAGAAACATTCTGATATATTTGTCTGAAGGTTTGTAATGACAGTATATTATAAGATGTGATATGTTGGACTATTTCCATTATTTATAAGTAAATGTTGAATGTATAGAAAATTTTAAACTTTATTTAAACTTTCTAAATACAAACAACTTGTTAGTAATAACACACAAATTACTAACAAGTTGTTAGCCTTCTCAAGCTATTGTGCATGCGCTTTTTATGAGTGTTAATAATAAATGAATACTTTCATTCCCAACACAAGATATAGTATTTATGAAAGAATAAAATGAATCCACTTATTCTTTCCAACCCAAATGCTTATATATGGGCAAATCTTAAGTATTGGAAATGAAAGCATAAGGATAGACCACTCACTTTAAATTACTGTTTATGATGTCTGAATGAATAACGTTGGCAAAATTATCTAGAATTTACTAAACATCACTCTCAAATAAAACTTAAACATATATAAATAAGCATTTATTTTTATAGCACTATGTTTTATAAATTGTAATACATTAAAGATCAGCCTTCTCAAGCTATTGTGCATGCACTTTTTATGAATGTTAATAAGCATTTGGGTTGGAAAGAATAAGTGGATTTATTTTATTCTTTCATAAATACTATATCTTGTATTGGGAATGAAAGTATTCATTTATTATTAACACTCGTAAAAAGCACATGCACAATAGCTTGGGAAGGCTGATCTTTAATGTATTACAATTTATAAAACATAGCACTATAAAAAAAATGCTTATTAACAAGTTGTTTGTATTTGGAAAGTTTAAATAAAGTTTAAAATTTTTTATACATATGTGTGTTATTACTAACAAGTTATTTGTATTTGGAAAGTTTAAATAAAGTTTAAAATTTTCTATACATTCAACATTCATTCATAAATGATGAAAATAATTCAACATATTCCATCTTAAACATTCTGATGTTTTGGAAATACTAAGAATTAATTTACATATTTTAATAAATTGCCATCTTTCACAAATTTAACAGTCCTGCCTGGTCAACAAATGAACATTATTGCTTTCAATCATTTTATCTATTTTACAATCATGCACTTTAAAAAATTTTAAAAATCATGTAAAAAATTTTAGACATGCTTCTGTTGAAGCTAAAACAAGAGAGAGTTTTTTCTGTTCAGTTCTATTTATAACTTTTGCCATTGAAGTCAGAGTAAATATAGTAATATATTTTTTTAATTCTTTAGTTGATTCCAACCAGCATCTCTCAAATAAAAAATTTATTATACAAAAATACCAACAAATAAAATAAAATATTTTAGAATTATTTCATATGAAAAACATTGATGTTTTATAATATAAATAAAATTCTTTCATTCTAACACAAATTAAATAATTTATAATACATTCTCACTATACTATGCTAGAAATATAAGTTTACATATATATCTTTCCAGTTTCATATTATATAAATAAAATAAATATATTTAAGATATTAGACATTGGTTATATTGTTTATAATTTATTAACATGAATGCAATAATGAAAATACAATAATAACACAAGGGCAATAATTTTATCTAGACTATATGCTTTATTATTTACACATCCATTTTAAAATGAAAAAAGTCAAATCACAATCTTATACAATACAATTAATAATAAACATTTTTTATATCAATACTATTGTTGTCATAGCAACACAGTTCAATGCTTCATAGGTTGGATATCCACCATCAAAATCAAACAAGAAAAAAAAATTATGACTGATATTTAACACATATTGAAACTCATCTCAAACTTATATATGTCATATTATTATTATTATTTGCAGGATATTCTGTGTAGTGAAAAAGCTAAATGCTGCTGTTTCAGTACAATATCAAGTACCTTCCTCAGAGTGTCCTCTTTCTCAATTCATAAGAATGTGTGAGAGATTTAAAATCATTTTTATCGTTTTTTTTTCTCCTCATATTTAAAATCTATTGGTTGAGAAGTTTTAAAATTTATTTTCTTTTCCAATAGCTTCTTCCAAATGTTGTTAATCTTCTTTAATTCACACCTTTCATATATATATATGAGCATTTAAGTATCCTCTATTAACTCATTATTTAACCAAAATATAAAATATTATATAAAAGATGAATTTGGAATTGTCATAGTTCATAATTCATAATTTATTATTATATTACATCTTAGCTAATAATGAGCTAATAGAGAGCATTTAAATACTCTCATTTATAATAATATATATCCAGATAAAATATTATTAATCTAAAATCCTTAGTTACAGGACATTTTGGATTTATAAATTTTTTGAATTTTAAGAATAAATTGTTTTTATCTTTTATTGTAAACTTATATTCTGCTAAAATAGAAAAAAAAATCTATCAACTTATTGCAGTTAAGTTTATTAATTTATAGATATCTATTGAATGTTTTTTTTCTTGGTCTCTAATTTTATATGAAAATGTGTATATAAATTAATTAATTTGTGGTTAAAAGATAAAGATCATCGTTGAAATTTTGTTAGGATGATGGAAGTTTTGAATAATAGTTTTTCAGATTAATGGTAAATATCAGCACTTTAATAATAAATTACTCAATATATAATATAAAATGAAATATCTGTATATAACAGCATTAATTGTATATATATATATAATAAAAAAGTAATACAAAAAATATTTTTTTGGCAAATATTTTTTTTTTGCTCTTTTCAATGTGATGTCACTATTTTAAAGCTTAAATTATATTGAAAAGGGCAAGAATAAAAATATTGCCCCCAAAAAAGCTTTTTTGTATTATTTTTTTATTGTATATATACAATTACTACTATTATAAAAAGATATTTTATTTTATAATATACTGTGTGATTTATTTAAATATATGAAAAAACAGCATAATGGATTAAATTTATTTTCATTGTTGATTTATATAATTGGTTATATTACTAGCATTGCCTTTAATATTGTACATTTGTTATGAGCAATTATATTCACCCACTTGAAAATGATGTAAGCATTCTTTAAAATAGTTGTATAAAAGTTTAGCTGCAAATGAAATTATATATATATATATAGTGTGTGTGTTCAAGGTGTCTTTGCTTTTCATAATTGACATGTTTTATGTTAGATAAATTAATCTTAATTTTCAAGTAGCTCCATAAGATAAGAACTTCAATGATAGATTTCAAAAATTTCCTCTTATGTTTTGTATAAAATAAAATAGATTTTAAATAGCCTAATGCAGACCTCTCCAAAAATCTCTTATACAAGTAGTGGGGGAAAAGGCATTTCTCATTAGATTTGAAAATTGTCACTTAGTGGTGTTTTAATAATTTTATGCTTTAAATAAGAATAGTTAGATATTACTATCAATATTAGTTAGGTAGCAACTTGTCTATGAGCTACTATTAAAAGAAATATTCTAAATCATCTATCGAGTATTACTAATATCTATCATTTTTGTTATGTATAGTATACAGATAAAAATATTATTTTCCAAAAAATTTCTAGTCATTAGTAATTTTTTTTATGTGTAATACTGATTAAAAATGTATTTATCTCGGGCTAATTTTAATTTTGAATACATTCTTTATTTTCAGGAAGTCTTTTTAAAAAAAAGTTATGTTAAATTACTTTCTAATTCATATAATAATTTTTTATTGATATAAAACTCAACAAATTGTAATAGTTATTTGATTCATTTTGTACAAGCATCCTATTTAGAATTATTTAAGTGAAATATAAAGCCCAAGAAATATATGTAATACATCTACATTTCATTCAACACTCTTATTTTCAGTAATACTCATTTGATTACATGAAAAAGTGCCTGCACAAGTTTTGGAGTATAATATGTACACACACAGCCACATACAGACATACATATAAATTTACATTATATATATATATATATATATTATCTAAGTAAGTATTTTTTAAAAAATAAGTTTTTTTTACATAGATGAAAAAATTATTTCAAATAGAATAATGAATTTTCAATAAGGTCAGTATTTTAACATTAATAAAATATAAAATTCATGATTAATATTAAGAACAACTTAATCTTTGATAAAGAGAATTTTTTATGAACGAGAACAAAGTTGTATTCTTTTGCTTTAAACATAATTCCTTCTTAAATATTAATAAGCCATCTATTAAGTTCGGATTAGATTTTACTTTTTTTGAGCTTAATAAAGATATTATTATTGTATAACCAAAACACATGAATAATAGCAGAATTTTGAACAAAAAAAAATGATAAAAAGCGATTTTATAGCAACCACTCGCATGTATACACACATTTATTATCCTTTTTTGGAATCGTGAATCAAATTGTAAAGAAATTTTATCTTAAGATTCAAATAGTTTGATGATGCTGTTTATGGTATTTTTAAATAAGTTGTTCTAATTAAGATATATATATTATTTATAATATACATGTTCTTATTATTTATTCAGATTTTTTGTGTAAAAATAATTTACATGTTTGTTGGTTTTTTTTAATTCTACAGTAAATGATTTTGATAGAAAAGGTTAATTATGTTCACCTGTACTACCTCAAGTATAACCAGCAGCGTACGTTTGTATATAATTTTTTGACTTGTTGCCAATTTTTCTCAAAAAGCTTTTAAGATAAGAATATTTCCACAGACTTTTTATTGTATGATAAAAATTGTTTACACTGATTATTTATTTCATCATTATTACATGCATTTATTCATATGATAGATATTAATAGCGTTTTCATATTGCATTTTTATAATTCCAAGCATTTTAATTTTCCCTTTTAAATTTTCTTTTGTTTGTTTTATTTAATAATTTTACTGGATGAATTATACTACTGTTGATTTTATCTTTCTTTTATATTGTTATTGCATAAATAATGTTCAATATATATGTCTATAAACAAAGGCAAAATATAGATCACTGATCTATGCAAGCACTAAAATCTAATTTCTAGATATACTCTTTGAGACCAATGATTAATTTGGTTTTATTAATAAAAATTGGTTCTATACTTTATTTAACTGTTTTAAAAAGTGTATTAATGAATCATTTGAGTCATCTAACAATATATAATAGTCTTAGAAATAGTCCTTCACATAATATGCTTGTTAATACCATATTTATTCAAAACTATTTTATATTTGATGTATGGAATACAGAAAACCAAAAAAAAAAATTGGCATAGCAGTAGAGCTTCCAACTTGAGATCAAGAGGTCCTCGAATTAATTCTAGTGCTCTCAGATCTGGTGCTCAAACTTTTTATGAACTCCTGAATAATAAAGCCATTATTTTTTTATATTATACATGTTTATAATCCTAGCATAATTGATGAATGAGTAGTTTACTTTGGTAAAGCATGTGTTATATTAAGGTTTGGTTTATTATTTTTCTGCATAGTTATAAAGAATAATATAAAATTCAGTGACGTACAGATTGGTTTAACATTTGTAATTACTGAATATGATAATTAAAACTTCCTTTATTCCTGTCACATATATTGCAGTAAATATTTTATTTTCATACATACATATATAGAATTGATGAATTCAAAATAAATAAATAAATAGGTAGCACATCCGATAGATATTTGTGATATGATAGAGCAAATGAAAAACTGAAAAATATATATAGACAATATCAAAAGATATAAATAATTGGTTTTAAATATTTTATGAAATTATTAGATTTTCTTTATATATTCCAAAAAGCCAATTCTCTGTAAAAAGTAAGTAATCAATGGATTGTAGCAGCAATATCAACATAATTTTAAAGTTAATTTCTAATTTATTAGCTTTTTGTAATAGTTAAATAATCATGTTTTATTGGATTTATAAATGAGGTTTTTTTTCCTGCCAATAGAAATGCAATGTTTTTTTTTTCTTTTACATTTTCAGAACTATTCCTTTATCTTATTATTCTATATCTTTTTCTGAATGCACTCATTTTATTCTTTTGTAGAAATATGCTTAAAAAATGTCAAGCATATCACAAACTTGGAACAATGAATTAGAATTTCCTGGGCTTGCTCCTCATACAAAAATAACTTGATGTAAATGAATATTTACAAATAAATTAGTATTTTTGCAGTAAAATATATTGTCTTAAAATTTAACCATAAAATATCAACAAAGCCTATCTGTCTCTGTATGATTAATATTTTGACTAACTTATTTTATAAAGAAAAATCTGAATCAACAATAATGATAATTTTTGAATAAAATATTCTTTTCTTTATCCCTTATTTTAAATATTGATTTAAGTTTGATTTAGAAAATTTCTATGAGATTATTTGATAAGAATTGTTTTGAGCCATTTTCAAAAATATGAATGTGCTCTTGCCATTAAGAACTACTTATGTGTTTAATATACATGTGTGGACTTCAACTCTTTGTGATCTATATGTATTATTTTCAGACAGTCAGGTAGATCAGAATGGGTTTTTCATTTGAAAGTATCAGATGATATTTTATTCCTTATTAGCAAACAGGACTATGATAACTAGTTAGGCATGTTATCAAAAATTTATAACGATATTGTGATGTTTTATTTTCAATCTAATGTTTATTATCTAGTCTTTTTAAAATTGCATTAATTATTAAAGTATCTGGTTATAAAAAGTTATAGCAACTCCTATGCTGCATTGCAAATCAGAAATTTAGGGGAAATAAAAATTAATTATTTTTAAAAAAAACTTCATTGCAGAATTCAACAATTAATTTTTAAAAAAATCAAATGGTTAATTGCTTGAATGAGTTATATGATATTTGACTAGAAGTAGTCACCAATTGAGTTTCAATCCAGGAATTTTTAATTCTTAATTCATTAGTCTGTCATTGTACTAAGCCACATTAAAGAAATAAATACAAACATTTTACTAAAATTAGATAGAAAACTTTAGTTAGAACATAGTTATAGAAGTTTATGACAATAATCTAGATCAAAAAATTTCAAAATAGGACATATTTTTCCTTTAGCTTATTAACATAACTAACACTAATAAAAATAAGAATAAAATATATCTCAATTACAAAATGATTTATATGAAAGTTAATTAAGAAATATAACTATTTTTTAAAAAAGTGAGTGGGATGAGTGGGGATATCTCATTTAAAAAATAACAAAAGTAATTTTCCAAAAATCAAAACTTTACGATAGAATGTACTCAATTTGAGAAGTAGGTAATTCTGTATATTATATAAACTTTAAAAACATTCTAAAATAACATAAAGAAGCGGATTTGAATATATCTTTAGTTGATAAAATAATTGCTGATGATAATACAAATAAAATTAAATTAAAATATGGAGATTTAGTTTGTTAAATATGGTATAAAAAATTGCCACAATTAAATATGATATCAAAATATATCAGCATTTACAAAATTAATTTCCACTGAAAATTATACTTTATCTTTAAGATTAAAAAATTTATAATAATAACAATAATAATAATAATCAATACAATGTACATCTTCAAAACCTAATAATTTGTGAAAAAAGGTGTTCAATGCAAGTATGCTACCACATATTTTGATAATAAATCAAATTTTAGAAATTGATTCAAAATAAGCTCAATATAAACAGTCCAAATGTGATATGGCTGCCTATTTAGTACATTTGAAGTATTAACACAGTACTCATTATATAAAAAATTCCCTATTCATAATTTTTTACAATAATTTTAAGGCTGAGGAAGAAAAAGGGGTAAAAAAAAATGATTAAAGCAATTAATGGAAAGAAATATTTACCATGTCTCAAAAGAAGCAAACTTTGTTGCATTAAATATAGTCACAATACTGGAGACTCGTAAACCACATTACTTCAAATTCAATAGAATTATGCAAATAGCTTTAAATTGCACAGCAGGAAAGATTAAACAGGATTGCTCACTAGTGATTAGTTGCCATTATACAGAAATGCTGGAACATAACTCACTATAATTTTGAAAAATACTATGATTTAAAAGGTTAGCATTATTATTACTTACTTCAACAGAAGAATTTAAATCCAAATTGAAATCAACCTTGAAAAATTTTTCAATTCAGAAGTAGATTTACTATTTTTCTTTTCAGATTGACAGCCCATAATCAATGTGACAATCTAGATTGACTGCAAATTATTTAATTACTAATTAGAGAATAAATGTTTCATACTAATATGAATTTATTACATGGGTGTCAGTGTATTGACAATATAAAATAATGGGGGGGGGGAGGCAGATTTCATATTTCTATGGTTGCTGAATTTTCATCATCAGAATATTTCATAAAGAATAAAAAGACTTCAAATTCAATATAGATTTTTTTTACTTAAAGAACGAAGGGTAATTGTGAATAGAACAAAATCTAAAACATAGTTAGTATCTATAGACAAGTATATGTAACTGCTAAAGAAAAAATACATACATAATAACACTGAAATTGACTAAAATAATATATAAAAGTAACTATTTACAGAGATTTAAACAACCAAGTGTTGATATTACATCAATCTGTAATAAAAAAAAAATCATATATTATGGAAGATATTTTGGTTGCATAGATTCATAATCACAATCATAATTTTCAATGGAATAAACACACAAGGTAAAATAAATAATATTATTGAATTACAGTTGTGTAATACAAACATGCACATATTATTTAAAGCCAAAAAAATACAGCATCAATTATTATCATTCTTTGCATCATTTTCATTGACATATACAAAGCTAAAAAAAGAAATTAAAACAAATCTAAATACTAATCCTTGATATCACATTTATTATTTGATCATTCCAAGTGCTTTTGTCCAGTACAATCTAGCATGCAGAGTAATTCTAAACTGAATAATGTAAATAATAATAAAAAACAATTCAAATTAAATGAATATAATTGTTAAGTGCTTAGTTTTCCACAAGATGCTCACATTATCTCCTGAGAAATTAATAACATAAAAATTAATATTCTAAGTGACTTGATAATTCACAAGGTTTATGCAAAGGCATAGTTATATACATTTTAATTTTCATTTAATAAACTATTGACAATCCTAATAATAAATTCTATAGAAAGTCTATTTGTTTTATAAAAGTACTTTATTCCTTTGATGCAACATTTTTTAAAAAAGCAAAAATAGTCTATTGACCAATTTGTTCAACTTATCTAATTACTTACATCTTTAAAAAATGCTTTATTACAAACCAAAGATCTTCACACACCCATTTGATCCTACATTAAGATTAAGTCTCTGCATATATTTATATTAAAAAGACATCAACTTGTATTGCACTTTCTGTTAACTAATACTGCAATCTTTTATAATCTTTTTTTACCACTTACATTATTTAGTATTGATATATGGTAAACAGACTTTAAATAACTCATTATAGGAAAAAATCTTCACCATAAATTTTTCAAAAAGAAACATTAAAGAAAAAGATATTATATATCAGACTTTTTAACTGTTATGTGGTAATGATTTTATCAGTTCTTCATCTTTATTTTATCATCTAGTAAAAATTACATAATAATTAAATAATTATTTGAATTGGTGAGTTTGACTACTCAAAGGAAATACTTTAAACATGTTTGGAAACAATATTTTATTCATTTTGGATTTCAATCTTATGATACCGGAATGGAAGGTTTATGCAACAACCTTATTAGTTTAGTATCAGTTAAAAAAATATAATTAATATAGATTAATGTTGCAAACTCAGAAAAGTTAAAACATGAATGAAATAGGAAAAATGTAATAGGCTTTTTAATTACAAGTCAAAGTCTGACTTAATATATAGATATAATGCATTAACCTCTACAGTCTTTTCAGTAAGTACACATACACACACACATATATATATATAATGGAACAAAATTAATATTTCTGTTGACATTAAATAGAAACTCATCACTGATTAAAAAAAAATATCAAAAAATGTTTAATTTAAAAATTAGACAATCTCATTTTTAATAAGGATACAACTGAGACTAAAGTGTATTCAAATTCTGCACTATCCAGCAATTAAATATTTTTAAACATATATATAATCATTGTATTCTTTATTCATTTATATTATGAACTTTTCATTATCCAGTCATAAGCAATAATGTAATCTTTACAGTATGTGGTTGAGTTCAATCGTAATAGGCAGATACACACCAAAAAAAAAAAAAACCTGAGTCTATTTCCATATGGGTAAAATAAAAAAAATATTTTATGACTTATCTACAAATGTATAATCTTAATTACAATTAGTCATCTTTTAAATAAGTATAACAAAGTTATTAGTAACTATTTAGTAGACTAGAGATTGTAATATTATTATTAGCCCAAGTAACTTATTTAAAGGTCAATATACTTTTTATTATTATTATAAACTTCACTCATGCATGCCATTATTTACATTTCCTCTCATTTTTACACATGCTTACTATTCAATTAATATATTTGAAAATCTATTAAATAATACTCTCTTTCAAATAAATAAAGAGACTGGAGAAAAAAATGGGGAAATGATTTTAATGTGCATTTCTGCTGAACTAACTTTGTCAGTTAGTCCAGATCATCAAAAAAGTGTCTTCATTACTGTTTACCATTTTTCCATCATATTTTAATTTAATAAAGATGTACCATCTTTTAGATCAATAACTACTAGGCTGGAGATTATTATATTATATTAGATATAAACTTTAAACTCAATTAAAGATTAATATATTATTATAAACACCAATCATATATGACATTATTTAAAGGCTTCCCTCTTTTTTACACAGACATTACTATATATATATATATATATAATAGTTATTAACAACATAGATATATTTATATAAAATAAAGTATATCATCATTAAGGTTGTACAAGAGTTGTATATAAATAAATTAAACCATAACAAAATATGATTGATAAATAGTGAACAATAATGAAGATATTTTTGATATGAAATATCAGTAAATGTGTCAAAAACCTAAAAAAATATCTTTTTTAGTTATCTTATTATTGAAAGAAATGAAAAAAGATTAAATTGTTCAACTTTAACATCTATTCCTAATTATGATAGTCAGAATTTTTAACATTATTGCTATGGATGTTTAACTACTATGCATTATGAATCTACTATGTGTTAGTAATCATAAATAGAATTAATTTGAGAGTCAAATCATATATTTAGGATTATGTATACAACCTTCATTTACTAACAATAAAATAAAAATGTATGTTTAATCTACAATCAACTAAGATAAAACTGTCCAAAACCCTATATAATCAAATCTAAAAGATTCTATGTCATAAATATAATGACTTTAATTGGTTATTGTCACTTAATGTGATATATTGATGTCTAGAAAATATAATATACTTCCACTATTTTTTCTCTCTAATATTCAAAATTCTATACCTAAGAAATCTTTTCAAAAAATTCTGCAATTTCACTCACTATACAATTTCAACAAAGTTATATCTATAAAATAAATTGATATTTTAAACTTTTAAAATAAATATAATTACCAATCTGTACCAGAGAGATAATGAAACAAGGTTTTGTCTTCTTTTGAAGACAATAGTAATTAAAAAAGTATACTAACATATCTTCAGTCTCCAACAGTACATGTAATGCTTGTAAATGTTATTATATTTTTGATAGAAAGGTATAATGCATTGAATATTTTTCAGAAAAAATAATATTGTAAATTCTTTAATAATCATTACTAAATAGTTGATTATTTTAAAGATGTGAATTCTTATTATTTATATGCTAAAAATGTATATAATCAAGCTTCTTACTTAACTAAAAATAACTGGTGATATTTTATTGTTGGCATAGACCGAAATATTCTAATTAATAACAAAAAAAGGATTGTAGTTTTTAAAAATTATTTCAAAAATTTTATACATAAATATGTTCAAATCCTTGGCAGTGTGAGATTAAGCAATATTGTGAAGGAAGTCAGAATAATAAAGCAGTTATTCAATTTATTCTAAGTTATCAAATGCAGGTATTTAGATTTATGCTCAACAAGTTTTTATCTAAGTGAAAATATGATATACAGTATGTATTTGAACAAACCAAACAATAATTTGAAACTATTATAAAAATGAAAGAAGAATTGGAAACATTTGGAATTTGGAAAAAATATAGAGATTTAATTATTACCACTATGATCTTAACTGATAGAATTATTTAAAAGTTTAATATTATTTGATGAACATATCTGTATAGAACAAATGTCAAAATTTTAACTGTTAATTTTGAAGACATTCAACAAGAACATTGGATTACATAGAAAAGATAAAAATAATATTTTCAATTATTTTCATGTCATGTCAATTCTTTTATTACAGTAACAATATCTTTATTTCAAATCATTTATGTGAACTTGTGGAGGCTAAGAAGAAATGTCTGTCTTATGTTGTATGTTCTTGCAAATTTTTATATCAGAGTTTGTTTGAATAAATCATTCAATATAGTTTACTGACTTCTGTATTTAAAAATTCCATATCAAAAATTCTGTTTTAGTTTTCTAAAAACTTTTGAGTTGATTTTACAGTAATGCCTCAAAATTTCATAAATTGTGATTTGATTTTGACTTTGGATTAATCTAGCAAAATAATTTATATTGTTTTAGTACATAATTGAATATATATATATATATATATATATATATATATATATATGCAAATCCATATAAGAAATGGGTTTGAAATAAAAAAGGACCTTCTTTTACTTCAAAGAAAAATTTTAACAAAAGAGCTGTTATAGGTTAATGATAAAACTTGTTTAACTTCAAGAATTGTCAATTAGTAGTAATTAATAGTTTCTTAGCAACATCAAAAGCTGACAGTCATCTCTGTTTACATGTATTTAATCTCATTTCTATTCTTTATTATAATAACAATCTGTGAAAATATTTAATTCAACATATTCAACTCTCTGTAGAAATTTAAAATATTATTTGCAAGACTATCAAAAAGGATGTTATTTTTTTCACAATCTAATACCTACAAAAATAGCTTTCTGAGTTTAAATCCATATAAAAACTTGGGTTTGAAGTAAAAGAGGACCTCCTTTTACTTCAACAAAAAACTCTAATAGAAGAGCTATTATAAGTAAATGATAACACTTGTTTAGCTTCAGAGAATGTCAACTAGTAAGTTTCTTAGCAACATCAAAAGCTGACACTTATCTCTGTTTAGATTGATATAATCTTCTTATTTCTGTTTTTTATTATACTAACAATCCATGAAAATATTTAATTCACTATATCAACATGTGCCTGTGCTAAGTTGAAGATTTTTATGAGTAAAAGATGTATAGTAATATAAATATTAAAATATAATAATAATAATAATAATAATAATAATAATAATAATAATAATAATAATAATAATAATAATAATAATAATAATAATAATAATAATAATAATAATAATAATAATAATAATAATAATAATAATAAAAATAATAATAATAATAATAATAATAATAATAATAATAACAGCAACAACAACATTTTGGCAAAGTAATATTTGCTTTCAACTGGATGAAGAAATGATTATATTATTGTAATAGAGATATAAAAATTATCATAAAAGATCATATATATATATATATATGCACACATATTTACTAAAAGATGAGTTGAAGTACTTAGATGAGTAACAAATAATGTTAAGTTGTGAAAGTTAATTGTGAATAATCAACAAAACAGAAACTGGACAAGAATATCCCTGATGTTTTGTAGGATAAGATACAGACAATATTTTTGCCTCTACTTTTTTACTGTTTTTAGTCACTTAAGTGAGTGTAGATCTAGTTCTACCCCTACATTAACTATGACGGGTGATTGTGCAAACACATTTTTATTTTCAACTACATACACAATAATTCTGAATCCAATCCACTTTTTATTTTATTTAATTCAAGACCTCAACAATTAAAAAACAATGACAGTTTAATAGACCGGCTGTCCTAATGAGTTAGGTTAAAACTGGATATGGAAAAAGAATTTCAGTTTAGCAAATACTTTACATTAAGAATAATATAGACCTCTCCCAGAAGCACCTGAAAAAGATAATATAAAAATTATCACTCATATAATCTAGTTTACTCATTAAAACAAAAAATTCAAATTATAAATAGTAGTAATGAATAGAGTAGGAATAGTAGTATTAATAATATTTTTTTAATCTAAAAAAAATTAGACTTGTATGGCTACATAAAATGTGCCAACTTCCCCTAATGCAAACTCTACAAAACCTGAATGGAGGACAGCATTGTTAAATAATGAAATTTATATTTAAATCACTAAATATCACATGATCACTATCTCTTATACTAGCACATAATTGTTATTAAACAAGTCAAAACACTCCATAAACTAGTACCACCCTGTGCCAACCAAAGTAATCAATGGATGCCATAAGGCTTGTGCATAAAATCTCTATCTAAAGCCTACTCATCCAATATCCCCAGACTAGTTGCTGGCTTATGGCCTTTGTCAGTGAAAAGCTTTGGATCTGAAAACACTGCACTTACATCTTAGGATCTAATGCAACCCTCCAGCAGCCACCTTTTATCTCTACTTAACTACAAAACTATGAGAATGAAATTGAAAATAATATTTTCAATCCAAGCTCAATAGTTTTTATAGTCATATGGGTCTGAACTCAGTTCAGCACCCATACATTTTGGTGCCCTGGTTCTTTAACAACCATAGCCACCACTATCTTATTAGGCAGGATTGGTGTTAAACCACTAAACATCACATGATCACTATCTCTTATACTAGCACACAATTGTTATTAAACAAGGCAAAACTCTCCATACAGTAGTACCACCCTGTGCCAACCAAAGTAATCAATGGATGCCAGAAGGCTTGTGCATAAAATCCCTATCTAGTGCCTACTCATCCAATATTCCCAGACTAGTTTCTGGCTTGTGGCCTTCATTTAGTGGTTTAACACGCATCTTGCCTAATAGGATAGTGGTGGATATGGTTGTTAAAGAGCCAAAGTCATGAAAATGTATGGGTGCTAAACTGAGTTCAGATCCATATGACTATATAAGCTATTGAGCTTGGATTGAAAATATTATTGTGTTTTCAATTTCATTCTCATAGTTTTGTAGTTAAGTAGAGATAAAAGATGGCTGCTGGAGGGTTGCATTAGATTCTAAGATCTAGGTGCAGTGCTCTCAGATCCAAGGCTCCTCACAGATGAAAGCCACAAGCCAGAAACTAGTCTAGGGATATTGGATGAGTAGGCACTAGATAGGGATTTTATGCACAAGCCTTCTGGTATCCATTGATTACTCTGTTTGGCATAGGGTGGCACTACTAAATGGAGAGTTTTGCCTTGTTTAAAATTTATATTTCAGAGAAATAAAGTTTAATAGAACAGCCATATGGCTAAAAGTTATTTTGGAAGGAAGATAAACCAGTGAAAAGAGACTGAATGATATTGTATTTGCTGTAAAATCTAGTTTATTCACTTTTATGCTTGGAAATTTTACAGTGTATCAATGAAAGGTCAAACAAGTTGACTTAGACTATGATATTCATGCACATTTTATTAATTTATATGTTACAATATCTTTGTTGAATAGAATTATTACACCAATATCATTAAAATATTTTTTGGAGATTTTAATACACATGTTAGTACAAACTACAGGAGACCATTTAATAATAGTTTTTGTATAACATATAATCTAACTATCACAAATACTTTATTTAAGTAGAAAATTATTATAAATGAATATCATTACTATACATTACAATAAAGTTACTTTGTAGACTTTTGTTGAATAAGATTGCTTTCAGTCATGTTGCTACAAACAACAGATTTAGATTAAAAAAACCATTTAATAATAGTTTTTGTATAACATATGATCTAACTATCACAAATACTTTATTTAAGCAGGACTTAGTAAACTTTTGTTGAATAAGATTGCTTTCAGTTATATAGATAAATAATTACCTGAGACTCAATGTAATATTTTACAATCAATAAAAATCATATATGTGGTTTTTCTTTGTAGACAAAAGTATAATTTGTATATTGCTTTTATTGATTTGGCCAAGATATTTCACTCAAGTGAATAGAACCCTGAACTATTAAAAATTAATTGTTTATTCATTAAAGTTATGCAGCTTATACATGATGAAGTGAGTGGAAGTGTTATTATTATAGATAAAAAATAAGAAGCATTTAAAATAAAAGCTGGTATTAAATAGGAATGTGTAATAATTCTAACTATGCTTTCAATTTTTATGACTGTGTTTTTTGGAACTGTTTATAGATGGTTAAAGTATCAGGAGTCAATATGCAATATATGCTATAATTTTTAACTTGAATCAACAAAAATTTCATGTTTTTGGTTTCTGAATTTATAATAAGCTTTTGATTCTGTTATCCTTGCTACTTTAAAAAGCTATCAATTGAATACATGTAATGTTAAGAATGTGAAATATATAAGAGACTTCGATTTAATAATTAATGTTTATCTGTTTATGATAAATAAAAAACTTCAGCAACTTTTAGCTTCGATATTTATCAACTTGTGAATGTGAACCAATTTAAATACTTAGATAGCTTATAAATAGAAATGTGAACTTAAGCATTAAAATGCAACACACATTCACATTCCACAATCTTTTTGAAATATGACAGCAAGTTTGTAAAATCAATCAATGTTTTTCAACTTGCTGGATATAATACAATAGAATCCATTTTTGTAAAATTATATCCTTATTGGATAGGACATGTGAAGTGAATGAACAATTTTAGATTAACCAAAAAATATATTACAGTGCACTTGAACATGCTTTTTGTGAGAGAATCAGGCCCCATTTACATTATAAAGAAATATAATATTGATTGATTTCACAAGGAATATATGGCGGAGAATGGAATACAGTGATAACCTACAAATAGAATCAGTGTAGAAATCTTTCAGAAAGAAAGATTTACTGCAAAAAAAATTAAAATAGCATTGCAAAATATTAAATAAAAATGAATAATAGGCCACCTTATTCTTATATGTAGATGTATTTGTATATTGTGGATCGATTTGTGTAGTCATCACAAAACTCATTTCTAGTGGGTTTTGTTTTTTTGTCTTTCTATCTTTTTTCTCTAGGAGGTAAAATGATCATACGTGTGAAATAGTTTCTATGATATATAATCAACCATTATCAATCCACTGCAGGATGAAGGTCTCTCCAAGTTTAATCCATCTCCGATCTTTAGCTTCTCTTCTCCACAACACCCCTGCACATTTTCTTATTTCATCCATCCATCTCACATGTGGTCTCTTTCTGGGTCTTTTACAATCTCTTGGAATCCAGTTTAAAATTTCAATTGTCCATCTATTATCATCTCTTCTAGCAATATGTCCAGCCCAATTCCATTTCAATCTTTTAATTTTTTTCAATAAGGTCAGTAACACCTGTTTGTTGTCTTACCCATACATTGCGTTTTTGATCTCTTCTTGTTACTCCCAACATACATCTCTCCATACTCCTTTGAGTGGTCTGAAGTCTCTGTATTGCTCTTCTATTAAATGTCCAAGTCTCAGATCCATAAGTAAGAACTGGTAAAACACATTTGTTAAAAACTATCCTTTTCAAACACATAGGCATATTTCCTTTTAGTATCAAGTTATTTCTACCAAAAGCACTCCAACCAAGTTTAATTCTATGATTAATTTCCTCCATTATGTTTCCATCTGTATTAATAATCTGACCAAGGTATTTGTAACTGTTAACTTCTTCTAATTCTTCATAAGCAATCTTTATTTTCATATTTTGAGCAAATCGATTAAACATTACTTTAGTCTTTTTAACATTTATCTTTAGTCCTATTTTTCTACTTTCATCTGCTAACTCCTGCAACATTTCCTGCAGCTTTGAAGCATTATTTGCAAAAACAACTACATCATCTGCGAAATATAAATGACTTAAATACTCTCCATTTACTTTCACTCCTTTAGTTTCCCATTTTAATCCACAAAATACTTCTTGCAGCACTGCTGTAAAGAGTTTTGGAGATATGGAGTCACCTTGTCTTACACCTTTCACAATGTTGATTTTTCCAGTATCATTATGTAATCTAATTGTTGCTGTTACATTTTGTGTATTTACTTAAATAATATCATTGCTGCCACATAGTCACTTATAAAACAGCCTTCCAATCCATAACCAAATTGCATTGGCTTAATAAGCAAATAGTCAATCACAACCATAATAACATATATTGTTCAATCATTCAGATAGTATCCAAATAACCACTTAATATTGTAAATACATTTTAATTAATAGACTACTGTGATCAGGCCATTATAAGAATAACAAGGACAACAAAAGCACCTGCAGAATTCACAAGTGAACTTTTATTACAAGTAGAACTGTTGTAATCAATGAACTATAGACATGATTGCTCCTGTAACCCATGACAATCAGATTATGTAAAATCTAATATAATCATTTGAAGAATTAATAAAGATCTATCTTTGAAACATAAATGTTAGATAAGATTAAGCAACAAACAATTTCAATTAAATCTGACACTACAGTATTTTTGTTTGCTCTATCTTCAAATTAAAAGTGAAAGTATTTTTAGCTTTGTACTGTGAAAACTGAAAGATAACTTCTACATATTTTTTATAAACAAATAAATCTCTTTATAAAGAATCATGTATATTAATTAGAAAATTTTTAGGGATTTTGTAGATGAAATATTGAAAGTATAATGGAAATTTCCAAATATTTGCCTAGATAAATTACTTTATCAATGTAAATACATGGAAAATCCATGAAAATCTTCTGATTCATATATATATATATATATACATACATACATTACAAGCATAAAGCTAAACTAGTCAATATATAATTAAAATTACCCCAAATCCAAAATTCAACCAGACCAGCATACAAATAATATTAAAACCCTACCAAAGGTTTCACTGCTACAAGCAGACTTCTCAAGTGTAAAGAACTACAAAAACTACACAATATATATAATATTAAACATTACCCACAAATCCATTCACTTCCCATCCACCCTTAATATTAAAAGAACTCTTAAATAAATTAATTGCTTCAGAATAATAAATTTTCAATAATAAAGATTCTTTAATTCTTCTTTTGATTTCATTTCTCTCGAAGATGACAACCTTAGCTTCATCAAAATCAATAGTGTGGCCTGTATCTTTTTCATGAACATACAAAGCAAAACTAAGATATCTATTTTTAACTCTACTTTTATGAACCTTTATTCTTTCATTTAAACTCAAACTACTCTGACCTATGTAAACCTTCTTACAAAATAAACAAGGGATAAAATACACTACACCAGGAATAGTCTTTCTATCAAAAATTTCTTTTGTATTATTTAATAAATTATTCAATGTAACACCCCTTTTCCAAGCAATTTTCTTATTTCTAAACAATTTAATATTTCTACATACAATTTTATAAGAAGGCAATTTAAATGGCAAAGAAATAAAATCAGATTTTTCTTTAACCTTTACATCCTTACAAATATTACTATTAAATAAAATACTTTTAACAAATTTATCAGAGTAACCAACCCTCAAGTAGTCTTTATAAAATTGATATTTCTGAAACAAAGCTACCCCACTAGAATTATTTAATTTATTATTCCTATGACAATAATTCCTTAAAGTAGCTACTTTATGAGATACAGACTGATAGCTATCAGGTTTAATTATAGATCTTAATTCTTTACTTTTAACTAAATGACTGCACAGTGAACAATTAGTCTCTACATTTCTAATCACCAAAAGATCTAAAAATTTTAACTTACCAAAATCTAATCCCCCCTCCTTCTAACACAAATTTTATAAAAGGATCAAAACAATTAAACTCATTTACAAATTCCTTCAATTTATCATTCTCAACTACAAATAAACAATCATCAACATATCTGACAAATAACTTTACATATAAACAATTCTTTTTAATAATAATTTCCTGCTCCATATAATTAATATAAAATAAATATACAAAAGAAGAAATAATATAACCTATTATCCACCCTTCCTTAATCTTATAAAAATTACCTTTATAAGTATAAAGGTATTTTTTATAAGATTAAGGAAGGGTAGATAATAGGTTGGGCACCATTTATGATAGTCGGGAAATATGATGAAATATCCAGTCTTACCGTATCTGCTGACAGAGTGCCATCTAGGCCATTCGAACCTAGAAAATTTATAGAGTAGGCAGATATGCAAGTTAAAAATCTAACTTTTATTTTATTTGACCGATTGCCCTTGCCACTAGCTCAAGGAGATGCAGAAACTTAATACAGCTTAAAATATATTAATATTTAATAAAATGAGCCACTGCCAGTAATTACACACAAACATTTATTAATGCACATATATAATATTTATATTTAAAATTGAGGAATAAATTTAGACTTTACAATTAGTTTTAAATTGATCATTATTGTTATTTTTAAATTTAAATTATTGTTTAATAAACCACACAGATGGACATTTAAATAATATTTTACTTTAGCATGTTGAGTATAAATAGGCTACATAGATTTTTCACTTACAAACTTATCAAAACATTAATTCAATCTCACACTAAAAGTTCATAGCCAAAACAATGCCTGCTTCCAGATATAAAGTCGTAACCAATGCAATATGAAGATGCCAGCATAAAATCATGCCAACAGGAATGTGCAACTGCCAGCATGATATTATTTGAAAGATATGATCCTTGACCAGTATAGGAATGTGCCTCTGTCTGATGAAGAAATCATGTATATAAATTAATTAAAGAGTGCTATGTGTGGGGGAGAGTGGTCTTTCTGATGACTTATAATCCCTCCACAGAGCTAGAAGGGGTCAATGGTGCAGGAAATATGTCTGTGACCATTGCAACAATATGACTGCCTCTTTGGGGTCATGCATTCAGTTGGGCATGTTGCCCTGTATGCTAAACATGCTTCACATTACATTGATATAAACACCCATATATCTCTGCACAAACATCGTCCTAACTACAAAACAAATAGCTTGAAATTAACCCTTTAAATAAACATAAATGAATTTAAACATAGTTATTAATTTTTATCCATGCTGCTATCTATACCCAACTTTAATTTGATACATTTTAATTAACACTTAACACACAAAAAAAAAGAGAAATGGAAATGATTGCTTAAACATATGCATAAAAAAATATTAATAATTGATTTTGAATTTTTTTAGGTCAGATAATTGTTCTTATTTTCAGCTATTAATTGCATTTTTAGAAAAGTTCTTATTAGACATAAGAGTTCATACTTTACGGATTGAGCAGATTTAGAAGTCCATCTTCATGATCACTTTCATAGATTTTGTCCTTCTTTGAAATGAAACCGCTACTTGCCATGCATTTGGTCAGGAACTGTCATCCAGAGGCCTTAGCTGGTTGTCCAGAAATTTAATTTATTGCAGACTTTTACATTGTAAAATCTGCAATACAGCCAGTTATAACAGTATATTCATAGTCAGCTCTAAGATAACAATTATAATAATCATTTGGCTTTTATATTTTTATTAGCCTCTTATCATCCAATCTTTGGATTCAATGAGCAAGATGTCACTAATCCTCCGGTGTTTCAATTATGGTCCATGTTGTCATTTCATGCTTGCATTGGTCATTTAATTTCTTTTTCTCTTACCATTTAATTTATTTTAAGTGCCCCAAGGGCTAGTTTGCTTTAGAACAATCATTTAATTAATAAAACAATCATTTCCATTTTTTAACATTATAGAAATCAACATTATTTCTATTTTCAAAAATATCAAATTTTTATATCTTTACTTTTTTACAAAAAAAAATACTTTCAAATGCTTTTATTTTTAAAAGTTTTCAAAGTTTCCCATCTGTGCGATCTATATATACGTTACACAACTTTTAATTTTCAGTTTTTAAGTTAAGTTTTTTTTCTCTCTTTTTAATAAATCAATTTTTATTCATGATCTTTTTACTTTAATTTTAAAATAATGTAACAGCATATTTTATACTGTTACATATCAGTAAACTTCCTCAAAAAACAAAAACATTATAAATAAAAAAAAGAATTTATTTAGTGTTAGTAATGATGTTTCACAAATTGATTATAATATTTTTTTTTTTTAAAGACAAAACTTTGGTTAGTAATCGGAAGAGCACACTTCCCTTTTTCCTACATTTCATTATTAACTTAGGCAAGTCAAAGAAGTTATGTGATTTTAGACTTTTTTTTTAAAATTATGATTTATATTAATTATTACATTTTATTCCTCGCATTATTTCTACATATGCACAATTTTTTTACTGGCAGTACTTTTTACACAAAATTCAAGTTTATAACTTTATATAATATAGATAGAAAATATTTCACTTTAAAAAAAATTTACTCAGTGTACTCATGGTTTATTATACATTGTGCCATGTTGGGAGTCCATTTTATAATGGTCGGGGTGGTTGGAGCTAACAGTCATACCGTATCTGCCGAATAGGGCACCATATCTGACAAATAACTTTACATATAAACAATTCTTTTTAATAATAATTTCCTCTTTCATATAATTAATATAAACTGAACACACTAAAGGAGAAATAATACAGATTACCTTTCCACTCTTCCTTAATCTTATAAAAATTACCTTTATAAGTATAAAGGTAATTTTTATAAGATTAAAGAAGAGTGGATAATAGGTTATATTATTTCTCCTTTAGTATGTTCAGTTTATATTAATCATATGGAAGAGGAAATTATTATTAAAAAGAATTGCTTATATGTAAAGTTATTTGTCAGATATGTTGATGGTTGTTTATTTGTAGTTAAGAATGATAAATTGAAGGAATTTGTAAATGAGTTTAATTGTTTTCATCCTTCTATAAAATTTGTGTTAGAAGGAGGGGGGGTAGATTTTGGTAAGTTAAAATTTTTAGATCTTTTGGTGATTAGAAATGTAGAGACTAATTGTTTACCGTGCAGTCATTTAGTTAAAAGTAATGAATTAAGATCTATAATTAAACCTGATAGCTATCGGTCTGTATCTCATAAAGTAGCTGCTTTAAGGAATATTGTCATAGGAATAATAAATTAAATAATTCTAGTGGGGTAGCTTTGTTTCAGAAATATCAATTTTATAAAGACTACTTGAGGGTTGGTTACTCTGATAAATTTGTTAAAAGTATTTTATTTAATAGTAATATTTGTAAGGATGTAAAGGTTAAAGAAAAATATGATTTTATTTCTTTGCCATTTAAATTGTCTTCTTATAAAATTGTATGTAGAAATATTAAATTGTTTGGAAATAAGAAAATTGCTTGGAAAAGGGGTGTTACATTGAATAATTTATTAAATAATACAAAAGAAATTTTTGATAGAAAGACTATTCCTGGTGTAGTGTATTTTATCCCTTGTTTATTTTGTAAGAAGGTTTACATAGGTCAGAGTAGTTTGAGTTTAAATGAAAGAATAAAGGTTCATAAAAGTAGAGTTAAAAATAGTTCTGCTTTGTATGTCCATGAAAAAGATATAGGCCACACTATTGATTTTGATGAAGCTAAGGTTGTCTTCTTTGAGAGAAATGAAATCAAAAGAAGAATTAAAGAATCTTTATTATTGAAAATTTATTATTCTGAAGCAATTAATTTATTTAAGAATTCTTTTAATATTAAGGGTGAATGGGAAGTGAATGTATTTGTGGGTAATGTTTAATATTATATATATTGTGTAGTTTTTGTAGTTCTTTACACTAGAGAAGTCTGCTTGTAGTAGTGAAACCTTTGGTAGTGTTTTAATATTATTTTTATGCTGGTCTGGTTGAATTTTGGTAATTTTAATTTGATATATATATATATATATATATATATATATATATATATATATATATATATATATATATATATATATATATATATATATATATATATATCATAATAGCACAGGCTTAGATAAAATATTATAATTTATTATGAAGTAATATTATTCTTCACCATCAATTATATATCATGGCAGAGCCACTTAAAAAAAGTTAAATATATAGGGCATGGTTATATCCATATGCAATTAGAACAATGTTAGATAAGGCAGTATCTCTCAAAATTGCCACTCCTGCCCTAGATACTAAGGGAAATGACCCTAACCATAAGGCCATAATAATATCATAGTTGAATAAATAATAAAATTATTTTTTTATAATATAAAATAACTTTGATAAATTCTTTAGGAAAAATGAGTAATAAAAGTGTAACCATGAGTAAGTGAAGCTATGACAAATATAATTAAAAAAAGAGAGAATGCATTCTTGGATGATATGGCCATGAAAATATAATGCAAGTTTCTTCAGAATAATTACATACAAATTCTTTTTAAATAAAATTTAAGATCACACCTAGTTATAAACTAATAATCCTCTTCTTTATTTAATAAATCAAATCCAATACATTTAATGCTATGAGTATCTAAATATATTATTAATGATCTGGTGCCATTATATTCCATTTCCAAAATAAACAAGATCATTGTTTGTTTCTGCTCAGGTACTAGAATGTAAAAATACCTAAATGATGATGATCATAACTCTTTCCCAATTAACAATCTCTCATTTATTCACTCAATCAGTAAGGAATATAAGTTGTTGGCATAAATAAGATACATTTTGGATATAAAACTAAATGCTGTTTCAATGTTTAGCTAATGAAAATTTAAAATTAAAATGAGAGAACAAGTTTAAATCCCCTTTCAAATGCAATTTTTTTAAATAGACAATTAATTAAATTGTTTTTAAATAATAAAATATACAGATAAGAAAAATAATTCTATGGCTACAAGTTTTAGAAATAGAACTTATATACCAAAGTTACCTGTACTTTAAATAATAAATCTAATGCTGATAATAATCATCAGGAAAAATTACTTTATTGTTTTTTTGGCACAAGCAAATACAATATATAAAGAAGATGAGTTATTAGTTATGAAAATATTAATTATATTAATATTAGATTCTCATATACAAACATACATGCTCTACTATTTAACATTTGCATACACAATTTACTTTTATGAAAAAATACAACAAAGAAATATAATTAATAATATCTCTTTTTATTCACCACCTTATTATTTTTTTAATAACAACACAACCATAACTACAATACAAATTACAGAATTATTTTACAAAAAGTTAATATACTAGAAAATAAAACTTTTTTCATGCTGAAATATAATCCTACAATTTTTGAAATCGTTCAGTAATCAGTCAGTGTCTTCTTAAAGTGCCGATTGAACTATCAATATTTTTATCTAAATAGCGGCTATACTTTTATACGTTTATTTCTATAAAAGTTGCTGAAGTATTTATTATATGAATATTTAATTGAGAAGCTCCTTCATATTTTTATTATTATTATTTTTGTACTATATTCCAATGTAAACTTTATCAATTTATGTTATTCATTATATATAATAGACTGGTATACAATGAGTTAAAAGAATATGCTATTACATAATTCTTATAGTAAAATGGCTATTTTAAATAAGTCCAGAAATCTGCTAAATGCATTTTTTTGGCATTTCTCCTTTCCTTTAAAGGGTTATAATTTTCTTCATTATCTAATTGTGTATTTGTCTGTTCCATGTACAACTTTCCTTTTACTATACTATTTTAAGAAGTACTTATTCCAACACATATGACAATTTCTCCAAGCATTTCCTTTCTCAAACATTATTCTTTTTTTTCAAAGACAGTTAATTTTTTTAGTATCTTATTTTAATAAATATTGCATCTTTATTATTTTTAGAACTATTAATAAAATGATATAATTTAGCAAGTTTTAAAAAAGGTTTTAAAATAAGATTTACTTCAAAAATTATGTTTTTTCCCTAGTAATCTTTTTTATTATTAAATACAAACTATACCTCTTCTTTCTGTAAAATTCCAATATATTAACCAATCACAAATCCTTGTTCTTCAGCTAATCTGCTATTAAAAAAAATTAAATATTTTTTGCAATAACTGATTTCTATACAATCTATTGAAAACTTTATAAAATTAATTTTATTATTCCATTTTCTAGAATAATAAAATAATTGGAAATTTATAGTTAATTAATCCAATATTATGTGCGCAAGCACCTATATACCTCCTATATCTTATAATCATATATATATACACATAAAAGGCATTTATATTGTTAAGTATTTAAAGATTAAGAAATGTGAACTCTAGGTTCAGAATGAAAGGAAGTATTTATTAGTTTTTAGATTAATTAACTATTATTTGTTTATTATAAAATATTAGTATAAAATCATTTATTTGATATATGATATGTATGTGTGCATTAGCCCTTATTTTCTTTTGTGTACATCTTTTTTCTTTTAATACATATGTAAAAACTATCAATTTGATAGAAATGCACCTTGATACAATATATATATATATATATATATATATATATATATATATATATATATATATATATATATATATATATATATATCAGCACTCCTTTTTTACTAGATTGCTGAAATATTTATCAATAGTGGAAACATTTATCAATAGAGAATAATTTATTGGTTATCATTGATGATTACATGTAAAGTTGAAAATAACACTGCATTTATTAAATTATACATATAATAAACTGTTATGTTTCAAATATAAAACAACAGCTTAACTTACTTTAAATAACCGAGGGAAGTGTTCACATCAAAATTAAATTGTATTCATCAATTCTTGTAGTGGCTGAGTAAACAGACATTACAAATGTCTACTGTTACAGATGAACTAAATTATTGAGCAATCAAATGAAGCTTAAATATTCATTAAAAAATTTAACATTAGATGTTTGATATACATATAAATTAATTAGGAGGAAAAATCAATATATTTTGCTCCATAATAGAAATTATCAATTGGAAAATAAATTTTTCCAAAGTCATTTTTTCAAAAATAGTCAAGGTAAATACAATAAAAACTTAATATGGCAAATAGAATTAGAAAAAACAAATTAATGGAACGATTTTATTAGTCACTGAACAGGAAAATTATTTTATGACTAAAACTGAAAAAAGCTGCAAATCATATTTATAAAAATTCAAAAGAAACTAAGTAGTCCACTCATTAGAGTTTAAGGTTTCAACAAGGTTTCCTAAGTGACTGTGATATGACAGTCAAATGCCCAAATTATTAATGTGGTTAATAGATATTGAAGTAAAAAATGACACCATTATTAATAAAAATGTTTGGAAAAAAATAGCAATACTTTAATTGAAGACTATAATAATTTATTTATAAAATCATACTGATAGTGTAAGTTAACACATTCAACCTATGACTGGAGTTCAGGCTATGTGTACTTATGAATTTTTTGAAATCATCAGTAAGTTTAGTGTTTTCCTGAATGTTTGTGATGGTGGTATTTTAGTGGTATTTATATATTGGACTATTTCCTTCATCTAATATTAAATATTAAATGTCTTTAGAAAAATTTAAATAAGGTCAAATTTTTCTATATTCAATACTTAATATTAGATGATGGAAATAGTTCAATATATAAATACAAATAAGTAGGTTTAGGAATTTTTATCAAATGCCAACTTATAGGCAGCTCAATTGCTCATACAATGTTAGTATTGTAGAAAATTCTGTAAACTGTGCAAATTCATTATGGTTAAAAAATGGATTGCTCAGTTGAGACTCAATATGTTAATTGAAAAATAAATATAACTGTATTATAATATGACAGGCTCCAACAGGATCTGAGTCTATGAATACTAATAATAGAAAACTACTCTACATAGGTACATATATTATATATCAACATATACATTTTTCAATATTTATTTTAACTCATCTCTTTATGTTATATCTAAATATTTAAATGAAAATATTCTAGAAATAGCTTGAATCTATACAATGTTGTATTCCTACTTTACTTATTAATATTACTATTTATCATCAATTTATTAATTTTACATATTCTGTTTTTTAGACAGAGCAAATATAGTATATGTATTATGCATTTTAGTTTCAAACATTTGTCTATCATTTAATCATAAATAATCAGAATAGGAAAAGAATTTAACAAAATGATAAAATTCGAGATATTGATATATTTGTAATATGTTATAGTCTATGGTATTATTTTCGATATTAAATTAATTAATCTTTTTTCTAAGTGCGAATAAAATATTACAAATTAGTTCTAAAATATACAAATACACATATTTAAAAATTATATAGATTTGATGGTACATTTTTATACATTGTGGTTTTATAAAATAATGATTTCGAATAAAAAATATTAAATGAAAAAAAGAATAATAAAATGTCAAGTGCTTAGATAAAATACCACTGGAAAAAAAATATAGGTGCAAAGAAACAAAATATTTAAAAGAGATGGAAAGAGAAGATAATATAATTCGAGACAATTAAGTTGTAATAGTCATGATGCTGTTCCTGAAATAAAAAATAAAGAAATTAAAACTGGTACATAAAATATGCTAGAAGATAATTATCAATTTCAAACATTTATGATAATTTTTTGAAATGCATACTGATAATTTTGAATTATTATTAAATGACTCAACGCAATATCAGTTAATATTAATAAAATGTTAGCTTAATATGAATCAAAACAAAATAAAGAATATACTTTTTCAGAAAAGAATTGTTAATATTTTTCTATGGTTTATTATTATAAAACTAAATAATCATAAAAAGTTACTGCCTAATTGATTTTCATATTCAATATCAAAAAAACAGTATTTAAAGTTTTTGTTGTATGTTATTTGTTAATGGCTATAAAAAATGATAAAAATAGAGTAATGCATTGAGTCTTTAAGAAAAAGGTAAAATAGACATCAAGTGTTATATTCAGTGGTAAGAATTAATCCAAAGATTTAGCTTAAACTAAACAATTGATAATTCAGAAAATCACTTATTAAAATTTAGCAACAGTATTTGTTTTCTGGCACATTGTTGATATATTCTTTTTAAGTAAGTAGAATTTGATATTCAGCAGTGATAATGAAATAATTGGAAATTCAAACTTTAGGAATTTTCTTGATTTATTGAATTAATAAGCAAGTACAATATAATAAATCCAAGACAATAATAAGTTAGTGATATGTTACTTTTTACTCTGCATGATTCACACAGTTGGTAGAGCATCTGATTTGGGATCAGGATGTCCCAGGATTGATTCTAGTGCTTGCAGTTCTGGCTCAAACTTATAAACTCCTGAGCAATAAAGCCATTAGTGTTTTTTTTGCCTTGTGTGGTTTGGAACAACTGGTAGAGTGTCCAACTTGGGATAAAAATGTTCCAGAATCAATTCTATCACTTGCTGATCTGGTGCTTGAACTTCTTATGAACTCCTGAGCAATAAGACATATGCCTTTTTTACATCAGACCCTAAATTTGTTTTAAAATGCAAAATCTACTGAAATAATAAAAAAAACATCATAAAAAGTTTGAAGAGCACCAAATATTATAGTATTCAGACAGATTGTATATCAGATGTATCTCATGTAGAACAAATTTATGTTATCTTAAGATATGTTAATACTGATTACAATAAAAAATTTAGCAATAAAATATCACTTATTTCAGAAGCATAATATACAATTGATGAGGAATCATCAAGTTTTATTATTAAATATTTTAAAATTATTTCACATAGATATTATGGACTTATGACAACAATGCAACATAAAAGAACAGTATAAAGACAGTACAGACAAGTAAGAAAAATGAATCAAAATGTGCCTTATGTACCTTGTTTAGCTCATAATTTTAATTTACATCTTTGTGATGCAGCACCAACACTATATAATCAAAAAAAAAACAAAAAATCAGAAATATACAAAGACTATTTACTTTCTGAAGATTCACTCAAATGTTGAATAGTATTAATAAAATGGCTGCAGAAAGGAGTTTGCTATTAACTGAAAGGAGACCCTTTGATTCCTCTTGGAGGCCTTAAAGGAACCGAGCAGGGCAAATTCCTAATGTCCACTCCATACGTTCTTGTCGTTGCAGCTGTTATTACTATGCGATAATTCATATAGTATACGAACATGGATGGGCTGCTCACCAACATGCATTATCCAGCATGGTGAGTTTATTGGCTTTTTACCTCTGAGTTTAAGATCAAGAAACACCATGGTATTTTTTCTCAGTGCCTGATAAGGCAGAATGAATGTTTCTGTAAATGATAAATATTTTTCCAATACATATATACAATTATGACAGACAAAAATAAAGCATGGCCCTTATTCCCATGAGGCTGTAAAGTCACCAACCAAGGCAGCAGTTGGTGGCTGAAGGCAGAGGATGCTAAGAATCCCCTGATTTTGCGGACGCAGGCTGCAATTTGATGACAACTTTTTATTTAGGTACTTACAACTGAAGATCACTTTCAAATGAAGGAAGATTGCAAAAATTAGAAGAACTGTCTTACATTAAATGGGACATTATTGGACTTTGAAGTTAGAAGAAAAGGTAAAGAGACAATTGATTTAAAAAGTGTACATATACTCTATTATAAAGGCACAAATATTGGAAATACAAGTGGAGTAGGATTCATTATAAATAAAAAGTGGAAGAACAATATTGTGGAGATTGATGGTGTATCAGACAGAGTGGCAAGATTAGTTATACAACTTAATAGCAGATACCAAATGCAGATAATTCAGGTTTATGCCCCAACAAGTTCTCATAGAGATGAAGTAGTAGAAGATTTTTATATGGATGTACAAAAGGCATTTGATCAGAGTAAACAACATTTTAAAATTGTTATGGGAGACTTTAATGCTAGAATTGGTAAACAAATGAAGGTTGAAAGTGCTGTAGGTAATTTTGGTTATGGTAATAAAAATGAGAGAGGATATAGACTTGTGGAGTTTTCAGAAAAAGAAAAACTTTATATTATGAATTCTTTTTTTGAGAAAAATGTTAAAAGGAAATGAACATGGAAGCATCCAAATGAAGGTACAGCAGAATTGGATTATATTTTGACTAACAGGAAATATATATTCCAATATTCTAATGTTCTTAATAAATTTAACACAGGAAGTGATCATTGATTAGTAAGGTATAAGATACGTGTAAATGTAAAACTAGAGAGACAAAAATTATTAAGAAAAACAATATTTACAGTTGATATTCCTAATTTTCAGAAACATTCTAATGAATTCAAATTAGAACTTACAAATCGGTTTCAAGTATTAGATTTTGAATATGATTCAGATTTGAATGAAATTAATATGAAAATAACTGATACACTTTTAAAAACTGCAACAAAGATAGCTGGTAGAAAAAAGCAGCAATTGACCAATAAAATTTCTACTGAGACTAGAGAATTTATGAAGAAAAGAAGGAATATGAAGATATACAAAAATGATGCATTAAAAGGATTGAATATCTCGAATTTTGTAAAATGGTGCAGAAAAGAGTTGAAAATGATATAAGAAAGTATAACTGTGAACTAGTAAGGAAAGCTGTAGAAGAAAATAAAAGTCTTAAGAATGTAAAACAACATTTTGGTATTGATAGGAAATTTATATCTGCAATAAGAAAAAAAGATGGAATTATTACTAAAAAGAGAAATGACATCATAAAATTGGTAGAAGATTTTTATCAAGAACTATATGGTAATAAAGAATAAGTATCTCCGATATCTATTACATCTTCTGAATTGCCCAGAATTTTAAATGAAAAAGTGAGACATGCAATTAAATGTATGAAGAAAGGAAAGGCTCTAGGTAATGATGGAAATATAATTGATATATTAAAAGAAGCAGGTGAAGAAATAGGAATTTTTTTAGCAAAGTTATATACCAAATGTCTAAAGGATAAAGATGTACCAGATGATTGGAAGAATGCCATAATAATATTAATATGTAAAAAAGGTGATATAGAAGACATTAAAAATTACAAATCTATCAACCTTTTATCAGTTTTATATAAAATTTTTACCAAGATAATTACAACTCGTTTACAGAGAACATTGGATTTCCACAAACCAAGAGAACAAGCTGGATTTAAAAGTGGTTTTAGTACAGTAGATAATATCCAGGTATTGAAAAAAGTTATAGAAAGAACAAATAAATATGAGATGTCATTATGTTTTGGATTTGTAGATTATGAAAAGGCATTTGATTCTATAAACATTTCTTCAGTGATTAAAGCATTGGATCATCAAAGTATAGATCCAGGATATTGTCATATTTTAAAGAATATTTACAAAAATGCAACAGCAACAATTAGATTACATAATGATACTGGGAAAGTCAACATTGAGAAAGGTGTAAGACAAGGTGACTCCATATCTCCAAAACTCTTTATAGCAGTGCTGCAAGAAGTATTTTGTGGATTAAAATGGGAAACTAAAGGAGTGAAAGTAAATGGAGATTATTTAAGTCATTTAGATTTCACAGATGATGTAGTTGTTTTTGCAAACAATGCTTCAGAGCTGCAGGAAATGTTTCAGGAGTTATCAGATGAAAGTAGGAAAGTAGGACTAAAGATAAATGTTAAAAAGACTAAAGTAATGTTTAGTCGATTTGCTCAAAATATGAAAATAAAGATTGATTATGATGAATTAGAAGAAGTTAACAGTTACAAATACCTTGGTCAGATTATTAATTCAGATGGAAACATAATGGAGGAAATTAATCATAGAATTAAACTTGGTTGGAGTGCTTTTGGTAGAAATAACTTGATACTAAAAGGAAATCTGCCTATGTGTTTGAAAAGGAAGGTTTTTAACAAATGTGTTTTACCAGTTCTTACTTATGGATCTGAGACTTGAATACTTAATAGAAGAGCAATACAGAGACTTCAGACCACTCAAAGAAGTATGGAGAGATGTATGTTGGGAGTAACAAGAAGAAATCGAAAATGCAATGTATGGGTAAGAGAACAAACAGGTGTTACTGACCTCATTGAAAAAATTAAAAGATTGAAATGGAGTTGGACTGTACATATTGTTAAAAAAGATGATAATAGATGGACAATTAAAATTTTAAACTGGATTCCAAGAGATTGTAAAAGACCCAGAAAGAGACCATATGCGAGATGGATGGATGAAATAAGAAAGTGTGCAGAGATGATGTGGAGAAGAGAAGCTAAAGATTGGAGAAGATGAATTAAACTTGGAGAGACCTTCATCCTGCAGTGGATTGATAATGGTTGATTATGATTAATAAAACATATAAAAATAATATTAAAACGATTAATTACACACAGATGTGAAACAAAAATCAATTTAATGAAAACTTTCTATTTTGAAATGAAAAAATTATATCTGGTTGAATAAACTTATTAATGTGTCATCTAATTTCACTTATTTCTAAATCAAATAGTGTGTCAATTAATAATTTTTATTAGTCATTCATTAGACTAGAGATTATCCATTTAATGAATAATAATTCTGTAGTGTAATTTTCACTACACCATTCTCATGCAAAGTAGGAACTGGTTTCTATTCACTTTTAACACTTTTTTGAACGGTATAATCATAAACATATGACTAAAGACATGGAAAAAATATATAGTCTCCAAAATGCACATTTTGTGCTAAACCAGCATTTACCAGTTAGCACAGACCTTAATATCTTATCTTTATCACTATATATATATATATATATATATATATATATCACTATATATATATATATATATATATATATATACAGTGAATTATTACAGTTTAATTGATGTGGTAAACTTACTGCTTTCACAACTTTGACACAAGCCACTTGAAGGAAATATATTAATAATTTTTATTAGTGGTTCATTAGGATAGAGATTATCCACTTAATGAATATTTCTGTAGTGCACTTTTCACTACATTACTCTTACACAAGGTAGGAACTGTTTTCTATTTGCTTTTAACACCTTGTGAAGGGATAGTAATCCTAAACATATGACCAAAGAGATGTGAATATACATCTTCACATCTTTGGTCATATGTTTATCATTAAACCCTTTTACAAGTTGTTAAAAGAAGATAGAAAACAGTCCCTACCTTGTGTAAGAGTGATTTAAGGAAAATTACTCTACAGAAATATTATTCATTAAGTGGATAATCTCTAGCTTAATGAATCATATTAATATAATTCCTTCAATTGGCTTGTGTCGATGTTGTGAGGGCAGTGAGTTTGATATCAATTAAACTATAGTAATTGACTATCTATATATATATATATACTAAACAATAATAATAATATGTGCAAGATATTGTGATTTGAGCCAACTGATGAGTTGCTGGTTCAGCATGAAATATGCATCTTAAGGATCATCCATTTTTTTCATATGTCTTTGTCATATGTTTACAATTACACCTCTCCACAAAGTGTTAAAAGCAGATAGAAAACAGTTCATATCTTGTGTGAGAGTAATATAGTAAAAATTAAACTGTAGCAATATTAAATAAATAGTGTGTCTCTTTCAGTTTGATATAATATTTTAAGTTCAATAAACAAAAGTAAATGTTATTCTACAGAATAAAAATATAACATTGAAGTCCACTTTTTCACTTTTTAATCCAATATAAAATCTACTTCAAGGCATAAGAAGTAGTGAATTTGAAAAATCACTGAAAGGTGCCAAAATAGGTAAAAGTGTAAAATTATCTACCTATTGTATTAGTAAAGAAAATTGTTTTCTAGATTAAATAGATATTGATGAAAGTTTAAATGCTTCTGTGGAAATTATGTGATATTACCCATTGATAAACATTTTAATTTATCAAATAGTTAAAGATTTAAGTCTATTGCAGAATATTTAAAAAATTGTAAAATATTTCATTATTTGTTTAAAAAAAAAATCTGAACTCCTAAAAAAATATGTGATTAAACTTTCTAAAAAATATGTTTAGATGTTTTTAAAGAAAACAAAGAATCTATGAATGAGATCTTTTTAATAAGAAATATAATAGAAGAGAAATCTTTATTCAAATTAAAATTAGTCTATCTAATTAAATTTATAATAAAAAATTATTATAATGAACTTTTTCCAACTTTTGCATTGCACTTAGAGTTTATTTAACACCTCCAGTAACGCTAGCATATGCAAATTAAAGTTAAACAAAATATATCTCAGATTCACAATATCACAAGAGAAACTGGAATATTAGAATTTGAAAACATAATTGAAAAATGAGCTATTCAAGGTCTAATTTTGAAGCTAATAAAAGTTGTACAAAATAAAAATGACATTTCAGTTGCTACAGTTGTGCTGTGTAACAACAAAAACTGTAAAAAAACTAATTTTCAGTTATAAGCTTAATAATTCATTATGCAATGTTGGAATAGATCTCTAAAGTATTTATGTTAATTTATTCCAATAATATTTTTAGAGAATCCTAAAAAAAATTTTTTTGTACTCAAAACTCCACATATAAATGAGCAACCCTGATGTGGGCTATTGAATGTTATTATAATCTTAATATACAATATAGTTCAATGTAGATATTATTTTCCAGCTTTATTATAAAACAGATAAAATGTACATATATATTATAATATTTTTAATTCTAAAGTGAAATGGAGATTGTAATTTATCTTTTTTGTTTTCATAATTAAAAGATGAATTTATTTCATTCTAATATAATATTAGAATTTATTTAATATTTTTTGATATCTAATTGAAAGAAATTATTATGTAAAATACGTATGATGTAATTAATTTTGAAGTTTTTTTTATATAGAAAACTGAATTTTTGAAAACATTTTAATTGTAAATATTATAAAATACATTCATATCAATAAAAAATGACATGAAGCTTATATTTTAAACAAAAATTACTATTTAATTTTTTGATTTCAAAATATTTTTGACATTATATATATATATATTTTAGTATGATATAAATTTATGAAAAAAAATTTTTACTATACTTTTAAAATATTAAATATGACATTTATATTTTACTTAGAAAATAAAATGAAATATGTTTACGTTAACTATAACGCATTTAAATGATTTAAAATGCACTTCAAAAAATGTAAGAAAATCAACAAAATGTGTTTTATTTTAATGGTTATATTTCAAAACCTGTAGAGTAAGCGCAAGAGTTTATATGGTATTACTATATTTGTTCATATTTTATACAAATTGCATTAAATACATTATTAATAAATCAAAAGCAAACAAAAGTTGCTTTTAAAAAAATATTTTTCTTTATTTATTTTATTCCAAAGCCATTTATTGTAAGTTTAAATAATCATTTAACGTGGTTATTATAAATGAATTAAATGTGGCTTAATGCAATCTTGTTTCTCAATGAAAATCACTAAGAAATGGAAATTAGATTGGATTTGAATGTAGCACTATTTATTTAGTGTACATTGAATACTCAAGCTTCACATAATCACTCTTTCATATGTTTACATAATCTGTTAAAACATTAGCAACTCTCTCCAAACAGTAGTGCCATCATAAATTTATAGTTAACTAAAAAGATAAAATATGGCTGTTGGGGAATTGCATTAGATTCAAACATCTAAGTGCAGTGCTTTCAGATCCAAGACTCCTCATTGATGAAGGCCATAAGCTAGAAAAGAGTCGGATAATATTGGGTGAGTAAGCACTAGATAAGGAATTTGATTCACAATCCTTTTAGCATTCCTTGATTACTATGGCTTGCACTGGGTAGCACTACTATTTGGAAAGAGTTACTATTGTTTTAATATTCAAGATTACAATAAATGGCATTGAACTTAAGTAAAAAAAGCATTTTTCTCTAAGTATATATATATATATATATATATATATATATATATATATATATATATATATATATATATATATATATATATATATATAATAAAAACCAAAACTGTCTAACACTATACTAACAAAAAAAAAAATGCAAAACCATATAACACTACAGTACTGGATTAAATTCAAAATTTTACCAAAATCCTTACACAACCATGGTTTCATCTACTACAAATAGACCTTCTCAAGTGAAAATCAACCTAAAGGAAAACATATATATATACAAACAAACAAACCTTCCCATAATTCATTTCAAACTCCACCTTCCCTTAATATCAAAAGAAGTTTTCATAAAATTGATAGCCTCAGAATCAAGGAGTTTTATCATCAAAGTCTCCTTTATTCTTCTTTTTAACTCATTCTTTTCATAAAAAATAACCGAAGCATTGTCAAACAATATTCTATGACCTGTATTCAATTCATGAATATATAAAGCTGAGTTAAGATACCTATGTTTAACTCTACTTATATGAACCTTAACCCTTTCATTAAGGCTAAATTTACTCTGGCCTACATAAAATTTACCACAACTACATGGAATTTTATAAACAATACCAGGAATAGACCTACTATCAATAGACTGCTTTGAACCATTAAGTAATGAATTCAAATCAGAACCTTTCCTCCATGCAACCTTCTTTCCACCTAACAAATGACTATTCCTATAAACCAAATTATAAATTGATGCTTTAAATGGTAAAGACATATAATCATCATCCTTACCGACAAAATTCTTATCATCCAAATCACGACTATAAACATTATTAAATACCACTTTTTTAATAAAATCATGACTATAACCCAATTCTACATATTCAGCAACAAATTGACTTTTTTGAATATCAGCATCATTATTAAAATTATTAAGCCTTCTATTCCGACAACAAAATTTTTTTTTGTTGTTGTCGGAATAGAAGGCTTAATAATTTTAATAATGATGCTGATATTCAAAAAAGTCAATTTGTTGCTGAATATGTAGAATTGGGTTATAGTCATGATTTTATTAAAAAAAGTGGTATTTAATAATAATGTTTATAGTCGTGATTTGGATGATAAGAATTTTGTCGGTAAGGATGGTGATTATATGTCTTTACCATTTAAAGCATCAATTTATAATTTGGTTTATAGGAATAGTCATTTGTTAGGTGGAAAGAAGGTTGCATGGAGGAAAGGTTCTGATTTGAATTCATTACTTAATAGTTCAAAGCAGTCTATTGATAGTAGGTCTATTCCTGGTATTGTTTATAAAATTCCATGTAGTTGTGGTAAATTTTATGTAGGCCAGAGTAAATTTAGCCTTAATGAAAGGGTTAAGGTTCATATAAGTAGAGTTAAACATAGGTATCTTAACTCAGCTTTATATATTCATGAATTGAATACAGGTCATAGAATATTGTTTGACAATGCTTCGGTTATTTTTTATGAAAAGAATGAGTTAAAAAGAAGAATAAAGGAGACTTTGATGATAAAACTCCTTGATTCTGAGGCTATCAATCTTATGAAGACTTCTTTTGATATTAAGGGAAGGTGGAGTTTGAAATGAATTATGGGAAGGTTTGTTTGTTTGTATATATATATGTTTTCCTTTAGGTTGATTTTCACTTGAGAAGGTCTATTTGTAGTAGATGAAACCATGGTTGTGTAAGGATTTTGGTAAAATTTTGAATTTAATCTAGTACTGTATTGTTTTATGGTTTTGCATTATATATATATATATATATATATATATTTGCCTTTGATAGCTATACTATTTCCTACTTCTGTGTTTTTTAGCATTTACTTTCAGTAATTTCGTGAATCCATATCGTCATAGAATTATTTATACCTCAAGATCTAAATTTATCTTATATATATCATTTTGAGAATCACGTTTCTTAAAGAAAAACTGATCTGATTGTGTAAAAATATTTGGGAATAACAGATCCAGGAACTAGTTTAATAAATTTTTAAATCAAAGAAGGTGATAGATAAAATAGTATAGGCCCTTGCCATATCTTGGGTGACATCAAACAAAATGGAAATAATCATAAAAAACTGAAAAGCCTTTGCCCATCAACATGGAACATCGATGACTGGAAAAAAAAAACATTTAAGAGAACAAATAAAAGATGGAAATATTCAAAACAAAAGTATTGATAAATATAAAGAAGAAAGTTGTTTTGAAGAGCTTTAATGCACATATGGAAGAAATACATGGGATGAATAATAATAAAATAAAATAAATTAAAAAGTTTGTTAGAATACAGAATTAGAAATTGTATATATAGATAATATATGTGACTGTATTGTAAATTAAGAATAAATTTGTTAAAGAATAAAATATTAATAAAGATCAGTTAAAAAGTTTGTTAGAATACAGAATTAGAAATTGTATATATAGATAATATATGTGACTGTATTGTAAATTAAGAATAAATTTGTTAAAGAATAAAATATTAATAAAGATCAGTTAAAACTGGAGGAGATGTATTGCAAACTTCAAAGTAATTGAAACCATCAGGAAGAAGAGAATAAATTACAGAGAAAAAAAATGGCTGTTTTGTTGTGGTGGTTTTTTAAGTCTGGGGAGTATGCAAGTTGTAGTAACATTTAGGAAATAAGCAAATAGAAATGTACATTGACTGTTGAAAGAAGAGGATATCAAAAAAATATAAATCAGAAATAAAATGTACACATCAAAATAAAATAGTGGGAGAGATAAAAAAAATTATATAGCATTTAAAAAAATGAATGAAAAAAATTATTGATGAAGGCAGAAGTTTGGAATAAAAGACTATATTCTTAGAATTTTAAATAAATGTGAATTTTAACTGCAAAAAGTGAAAATGAATCAAGGAGTAAAATATTTTATCAAATAAAAATAGAAGAATATAAAATTATAAATATAATAGGAAAATAATCAAAGCTATGATGAAAATGTGCAATAAAAAATGGAAATGAGATAAATGCTATGGCAGAAAAAAGATAAAAGGGATGAATAACAAAAAATATTTATTGCAGGTTATAATAAGATTGAAAAAGGGTAAAATATATTTGAAAGTTGTAGAATTACTAGAATGGTTGATGTTTAACTATAAAATAGGCCTGTATTTGCAGAGTGTGATGTATTAAGCTTTTTTCATATATTATTAAAATACAGGGCTGTACTGGATAGAGCATAATAGTATTATAAAGGTAAAAGCAAAATGATTTTAAAAATGATAGAATATTATTAGATAATGCATTTGTTTTAAACCAGATAATAGAAGAAATCTTAATATGAAAGTTGTGGAAGACTCTGAAATAGAAATTTAAGAATAGAGCTCTGATTATATATATATATTAAAAAATAATTCAATAAAAATTATTTAATAAGACAACTTTTTTAAAAAAATATTATGTTTAATAAACCTTATCAACCCGGATTTCGCTTCTATATTGGAGCCTTATCAAGATGTAAATACACAAAGTTATATTATAATTCCTTCTATTTTACAGCAACTCCATCTATAGGCTTCATTTTACATTATACTTATAAATTATAATCATGTATTTACATTATATAATCATATATTTATATTTTAATATTATTTATAAAATTCCTAATTTTCTCTTTTTTACATATTATAACTATATTTAATAATTTAAACTTATCATAATTAGAATGATAATTATTAATATAAATATATACATATAATTTACCTATAATTATACTTAACTTAAATTTTCCAGCTATCTAATAACACCTATTTTCCAGCCAATTTTACAGGACCTTTAACTATATTCATACATTTTTCAAAATTCTCTTGTATATACACAGATTCATAACATATCCTCTCACTATATTTTTTTACATATTTAATCACTTGAATGTTTTTTTCACAATTTATTCTATGTCCAGTATTTAAAAAATGTAGATAAATCCCTGATCTCATATCCTTCCTTTTAATTGCTCTATTATGTTCTTTACCTCTTTCTAATGTAGTTTTCTCTGTCTGGCCAATATATATCTTGTTACAAAATTCACAAATAATCTTATATACTAACCCAGCTTTATCATTTTCATTATTTCTATAATGAAAATGATAAAGCTGGGTTAGTATATAAGATTATTTGTGAATTTTGTAACAAGATATATATTGGCCAGACAGAGAAAACTACATTAGAAAGAGGTAAAGAACATAATAGAGCAATTAAAAGGAAGGATATGAGATCAGGGATTTATCTACATTTTTTAAATACTGGACATAGAATAAATTGTGAAAAAAATATTCAAGTGATTAAATATGTAAAAAAATATAGTGAGAGGATATGTTATGAATCTGTGTATATACAAGAGAATTTTGAAAAATGTATGAATATAGTTAAAGGTCCTGTAAAATTGGCTGGAAAATGGGTGTTATTAGATAGCTGGAAAATTTAAGTTAAGTATAATTATAGGTAAATTATATGTATATATTTATATTAATAATTATCATTCTAATTATGATAAGTTTAAATTATTAAATATAGTTATAATATGTAAAAAAGAGAAAATTAGGAATTTTATAAATAATATTAAAATATAAATATATGATTATATAATGTAAATACATGATTATAATTTATAAGTATAATGTAAAATGAAGCCTATAGATGGAGTTGCTGTAAAATAGAAGGAATTATAATATAACTTTGTGTATTTACATCTTGATAAGGCTCCAATATAGAAGCGAAATCCGGGTTGATAAGGTTTATTAAACATAATATTTTTTTAAAAAAGTTGTCATTAAATAATTTTTATTGAATTATTTTTTAATATATTACGTTGCAAAGACAACATTATGAACAAGTTTTAATTTAAAATTTGATCATTTTTTGATATATATATATATACCTTTAAAGTTTTCTTGCAATGATATAGATTGCAGAAGCTTTGATTATGTGGAGAAACTGAACTGATCTCAGACCCACATAGCTATCTAGTTTGATAGGCTGAGTTTGAAGACATTTAGGTGTCTAAAAAATTCATGCTTGCAAACTGATAGAAACGTTTTTGCATAAATGCTTGGAGTTAATATTTAGGTCTAGTTTCTAACTCCTATCCCTTCACTGATGAGAGCAAATCAGCTTGAAATCAGCTGATCTGAGGGTTGGAGCAAAATGAAAGAGACCGTGAATATTGACTCTGACGTTTATGTAAACAAATACGCTTGTTTGGAGGTCTTGGTAAAGCTCCATCTATTGATCATTAATACAAGCGATAGCAGGTTTTTATGTATATAAAACTTGTTTTGTTTTTCATAAATGTACCTTTAAAGTTTTCTTGCAATGATATAGATTGCAGAAGCTTTGATTATGTGGAGAAACTGAACTGATATCAGACCCACATAGCTATCTAGTTTGATAGGCTGAGTTTGAAGACATTTAGGTGTCTAAAAAATTCATGCTTGCAAACTGATAGAAATGTTTTGCATAAACGCTTGGAGTTAATATTTAGGTCTAGTTTCTAACTCCTAACCCTTCACTGATGAGAGCAAATCAGCTTGAAATCAGCTGATCTGAGGGTGGAGCAAAATGAAAGAGACAGTGAATATTGACTCTGACATTTATGTAAACAAATACGCTTGTTTGGAGGTCTTGGTAAAGCTCCATCTATTGATCATATATGTATATGATCTGTAAAAAAGAAAAGGAAATACATCAGAGACAATAATGTTCTTGTGCAATTTATAATTTATAGTCAGGATTTGGAGAATGGATTTTATGGAAGTGGGATATGGCATTTCTGGTGGAGGAATTATAAGAGAATATATTAAAAAAAAAATTAATTTTGATAATGATATTATTCATTTGTCAGATGAAAAACATTTGTATTGAAAAAGAAAATACATGAGCATGAACTTTTATATAAGTTGTGTTACAAAAAAAAATCAAGTCAGATGTCACATGACCTAATCTAATAAGCTTGTATTTACAAATGTTATATATAGAGCTCACAAAATAAACTCTTAACAAGCTTTGCTGAATATTCCCAACCCCAGACTGGTTTCTGCTACTGGCATCATCAGTGAGGTGTTAAGATATTCAAGCATTAGATTAAAAATACCAGGACAAGCCTAGCACTTTATCTAATGTATAATTATTAAATAGAAAATCTAAAATGTTCAGACATCCATATGTCTTCCAATCCAGCTATCTAACTTAAATAGCCATATGGGACTGAACTAAGTTCAGATACACCCTATATTAATAGCTTTAGCAATATAAAATTGCCAAAGCCTTAATAGAAACAAATAAATTTATATATGGTGTATCTAAACTTAGTTCAATCTCATATGGCTATTTAAGTTAGATAGCTGGATTGGAAGACATCTGGATGTCTGAAAATTTCACATTTTCTACTTAATAGTTATACATTAGATAAAGTGCTGGACTTGCCCGGGTATTTTTAATCTAATGACTAGAATATCCTGACACCTCACTGATGATACCAGTAGCAAAAACCAATCTGGGGTTGGGGATATTCTGCAAAGCTTGTTAAGAGCTTATTTTGTGAGCTCTATATACAAAATATAAGTTGTGTTATATATCTGTGGATAGATTTAAATCGATATTTGCTGAACATTCAGTTATTTGCAATGGAGATTTTTTTTTATATTTTATTTTACATATGAAAAACATTTTGAAAAAAAGAAAATTTAAAGTGTCATATTTTATAAATATGACAATCAATGTATTAAATAAGCAATATAATTGTGTGAATATACATAAATTATGAAAAGTTGACTATTCATGTGGAATTTTTAGTGTAGTGTATCGTTAATGAGATTTTTTTTAAAATTTTAACTGTTAAATGTTTCTCAGGATGGTGTATACTGCCATAAACTGGAAATATATATGTAGAAGACTAGAAAAGTGGCTGGAATTAAACAAAGCAATTAAAAATGAAAAGCTTGAAGTATTAGCAGTAGTGGAAACACATCTAAAAGAAAAACCTATATTGGAAGTCATTGTATGGCAAAGTATAAATAGAAAAGAAAAAAGGGTGGTAGTATAAAAGTTATGTCAAAAAAGTATTTAAATACTGTTAAATGTCGAGAACAATTGTGGTTTGAGGTAAGGTTAGAAAGAAAAGAATGGATGGTAGCTGTAGGGTATATAGTCACTGGAGATAGTCAAATGGAGTGAAATAGTAGCATATATGAATGCCTAGTTAAGGGTATACAGAGTTTCAAAGAAAAGGGAAGAGAATGATGGTTATAGGGCATATGAATGGGCATATTGAAAAAATTGATGATGTAGGTAATAAGAATGGACAGCTTATGAAGAATTTTTGTCGGAGAGTGAATTTGAGCATTAGAAATTTATCAAATAATTATGAGGGACAATACACATTGTCTAGAAATAATATATTTCACACAATAGATTATGTATTAATAGGGAAAGAGGGAATAAATAAAATACGGATAAATTAAGGTGTTTGGTAATGAAGAGAAAGTATGTAATAGTAATCATAACTTCTTTATAATAGAAATGGTTATTAATGTGATGGAAAATAGTAAAAAAGGTAGAAAGGATAGTGATATATATGGATGGAGAGTGGATGATAAGAATAAGTTAGAAGAATATAAAATATAAGTTGAAGAAACTAGGGAAGAGTTGGTCAGGGATGAGTATAAGTACTGATGTGGTGAAATAGTAAAAGTGGCAAATAAAGTTTTAGTTGACAATATTCAGAAGAATAAAATAGAAAAGTGAAAGTTAGTAAAAGTGTAAAAGATAGGGGGAAAGCATGCAGAGAATATAAATGTGCTATTAAGTACAAAGAAAGTGAAAAGATGTTAATGTTGAATGGGAAAAGTACTTGGAAAAAAAGAAGTTGACTAAAATAGATAATTATTGAGAGAGAATGAAGTTGAATAGTAAATTGTTGGAGGATATTAACAAACATGGAAGAGATGGGAGTAAAAAAATTTGGAAATATATTAAAAGAAGTAATGTAGGGGAGAGAAATAGTTTTACTAGATGATGAGGGAATAGTGTGTAGTTCTAGACAAGAATTTAGAGATAATCTTAAATAAGTATGTAATGAATATAGAAAAGATGTTAAATGTGAAGAACAGAGTGGCAGAAAACATGAAAGCATATAGTAATGGGAATATTAGGTTTACAGAAAATGAACTGAATGAGGCAGGTAAGAAATTGAAAAGAGGAAAGGCAAGACATTTGGATGAATGGGCAGCAGAGATGATAATGAATTTAGGGTATAGAACAAAATTAAAATTATTATCATGTTTTAATAAGATTGCACAAAAGATAAATTTTCTAGATAGTTGGAGTAATACAAGAATAAGGCTACTATTTAAAGGAAAGCTTAAGAATCATAGAAAGTTGAACAATTATAGACCAATAGTGAACATCAATGTTATATAATGCTTTCTCATATATGGTGGCTGGAAAGGTTGTGAAATGGATTGAAAAAAATAATATAGTGGTAGAAATGCAAGGAGGTTTTTGATCAGATAGGAATTTAAGAGATAGTTTATTTGTAGTTACACAACTTATGGATATGAGTAGGAATACAGATAGATAGTTATATATGGTTTTTATAGATGTAGAAAAGGTGTATGATAGAGTAAATAGAAATATATTATGGGAAAGTTTAGTAAATTTGGGAATATCTGGAGCTTTAATGGATATTAAGAAATTATATAAAAATAATTAGGGAATATAAAATCATTTAAATTTAAAAATGGGGTGGGATTGAGACTAGAATGCCCTATTTCACCTATTTTTTTTTTTTTGTTGTTGTATTTGAGAGAAATGGAGAGAGCAATAGAAAGACTAGGAAGAGGAATAGATATACCATTATAGGTGGCAAGGGAGTATAAACATTATCGAGTCTTTTATTTGCAGATGATGTCTTTTTGTGTGCAGAAAAAATGGAAGATATGAAAGTTATTCTGGGAACATAAACAAAAATGGGTAAGGAGATAGGGATTAAATTTAGTGAAGAAAAATCAAAAGTAATGATGATTAATACTGGGAAAAGAGAAGACAAAGAATTTTTATTGGGAGATATAAAGTTAAGTATGGTGAATAGATATAACTATTTAGGAATCATCTTAAATAATCAGAGAAATTGCTTGGGTGAATGGGAGAAAAAATTGATAAATAAAGCAAGGAAAAGAAAGAGATTGATAAAGAAATTAACAGTGTTTTCTTATAATAAATATGGTGTAGCTAGAATTGTATGGAAGGGGAAGGGGGTGTCAAAGTAGCAGGGTTAACATATGGTAATGATGCATTATGTGTTAGTAAAGGGGTATTAAATTATTTAGAAAAAGTACAAAGAGAAGTAGGAAGATGAATTAGATGCAGATGTGTGGATGGTAAAAGGAGGCAATTCAAGGAGAAATAGGATGGTCAAGTTTTTATATTAGAGATGCAAAGAGCAAATGAAAATGTTTGGTACATTGCAGTTTATGGATAATAAAAGAATCACTAAAATAGTATTTAATTAGGTTATGAATAAAGGGCAGGCAAAAAGATGGATGACAAAGGTAATGTGATATGCAGAAGATTTGGATAAAGAATTTATGTCAGTATATTTATACAAAAAAATGGATGATTGTGTTAGGAGAATTGTTGAGTGTTATAGTGTTAAGGAATGAGATAGAATAATAGATGCATTAATAAAGAATAGGGAGTTGGAGAACTAATATGGAGAGTAAAAAAAATGTAAATATATATAGAAGTAAACAAAATATTGGGTGCAAGTTATTTTATTATAATAACAAGGAAGGTAGTTTATTGTTTAAGGCTCGAACGGGATCTTTAGCAACAAGGGAATATACACATAAATGGAAAAATGTGGTTGATTTAATCTGCAAGTTGTGTAAGGAAGACATAGAAAATGTTAGGCATCTGTTAATTGAATGTAAATACCTAAAATCAGTAAGGGTACAAATAATAAAATTGTGGGAAAATAAATATAAACAAAGTGATTATACAGAAAGTGGGTTATTGGTTTTTATGCTGGGTTTGGGAAAAGATAAGGGAGCTTTAGATATAAAGGCCATGGATTTGACAAAGATTATGTTGTGGAAATGGGATGGAGCAGGATAGAGAAGAATACAAAAAAACTTAGGGCAGAAAAAGAAAAGGAAAGTTAAAGTGGCTAACAGGTTTCTCTGGGCATAATTGCTGAGAGATTCCTGACTCCATATAAGGAGAAGTCATAGTGCAGCACATCACATCACATATAGCTATCATTGATTTTTTTAATATTGGTATATTGAATATTGTAGAGTTTATTTTGGAATATTTTGATTATATATGTGTGTGTGTTTGTATCTATTTTGAGCTTCATTTGAGAAGGTCTATTTGTTAATAGATAAAATCATAGTCATGAGAGAATTTTTGTTTAAATTTGTCTTTTAGCTAGAATTTTAGTGGTATATGATTTTCTATTATATTATTGAAATTTATAAAATTAAATTTTACAAATTTTGATCCTGTAGCAGCTATTTTTTCTCACTAAATATCACCTTCTCAAATCTCAGACATGAAGTAATGGTTGTAATCATGTTTACCTTGGTCTTAAATCTCAAGTGTGAATTTATTTAATCACACTTTTTTCCACAATTTAAATGCAGTTCAGTGCCATAGTTAAAAAGTACATGTACAGAATTTTTTTTTCGCATTTTTTTCTGAAATATTTTATTTTGTATGTAGTATTTATCACATTTTTAGTAAAATATTTTATAGGAAAATGAGTGATAAACAAAAAAAGTCATAAATTACTTTCCTTACATAAGAAAATAAAAATCATTGATTTAGCAAGAAAAAATGAAATGTCATATTCTGAAATAGACAGTATATTTCAAAAGAATGAATCTTCAGTCAGAGAAGTTATAAAGATGAAAAAGCACAATCATGCCATTGTTGTATGTGTTTATGAAATAGTTAGTTACAAGTAAATAACAATTTAAATCAAGAATCTGGATGAATTAATTTTCAGTTATTCACTGCAAATAGAGAGTGGTTGTATAGATCCTGAAACCATTAGTCTTAAATTAATAAATAATGGTGAAGTTGCAATTGCTGATAATGAAACCATCACTGAATTTTCATTAGAATTTTAAAAAAATATTGGTGAAAAAAAATGTCCAGACCAAATATTTAATTGTAATGAAACAGAAATTTGAATGATTGAACATGATACTGTAAATTTATATGTAAATATGTTTTCTGAATTTATTATTAATAACAATTTTTAAAATATTGTTTATATTATGGTATAATCTTAATTTGTATATGCATACTTATATATAAAGTATGTCATAATTTGTAGCCAGTATGTTCCTTAAGTTTAGAGTTAATTAGTTCATGGGGAAAATATTTAATTTTCCTAATTATGTTTATGCAAAATATTTTAATAATAATAATGGGCATTCACTTAATTTAAATATTTTGCATGTCACATGATAGTATGAGAATTTTCATTTATTTTAAATATAATTTTAATATTTGAAATGTGTTATAATTTATAAATGCTTGTAAAAGGGAGAGATAATTATTTAAAAAATCAAATTCTTTTTTTTTTGTTTTTCTCTTCAATAATTCTGTCTATTTACTAATATTAATTTTAGTTTTGAAAAAATGTACTTTAAAAAAACGTTTTTTCTTCAATGAATTGTTTAGCAATTTTTAATTGTAACATTTAAAGAGAGAGAAAGTAGATACATTTTTAAGTTTAATAATATTTTTAAAAGAAAATTAAAAAAAATATGATGTTAACATTTTGTTAAATTTTAACTTTAATTAATCAGAATTATTTTTCTTTCTTTTTTATTCTTTATTTCTCTCTAAAAAAATCAGTGTAATTAATCTGATTATCTTGTTTAGTTTTGGCAAGAAAAATTTTTTTAATTAAAAAGGAATGTCAAAAACCTATGATTTTAATTAGTTTTGACTTGTTTTCCAATAATCAATGTTGAAGAAGAGAAATAGCTGAACATTTGTTTTTGTCAAAATTTATCTAATTGGTTATTAGTAAATTTTGTTATAAAGTAGACAGGATTATGATTTATTGACATTTATTACAAAAATAGAGGTGTGGGTCATTAAGTTGACCATAAATATTTTATAAGCAAGCATTTCTGATGCAGATGTTAAAAAGGACAGTCAGTTCTAAGACAACTGCTGAAGACAGTAGAATAAGAGTTCTAATCAAGCTGATGACAAAGATAGCAGGAAAATTTATCTGTGAAGAGCACATCATAGGTTTAGTTATAAAATATTTCTAAGATGAATACAATCAAGTACTAAGTTTATCTGAAGGATAAACATCATCTCCCTCCATGTAATCTGCTTCTCTCAAAATAAAAAATTTATAAAGATACCCCTGAAGGAATCTGCAACCTTGTTTCCAAACAAGACCATAAGTGTCTTTATGTATTTGACTGATCTGGAAATTTTATTGAAAAGAAAATGGATAAATTATTGCTGTTTGATAGCCTGAAATTTCCTATTGTCAAGTAGAAAAACTATATACAGCCTCAGTAAATATTACGTAATCAATGTGCATTTAATAAATTTATAATTACAACTTTAAATCACTGTAATAGATTTCTAACTATAAAATCTTTCCATTGACTCATTGTAAATCGAAAGATTTCATGAGTATTAATGTGTAATAAGAAATGTGGACTTAATCAGTGAAGTATTGAATAGCTTCATGCTTGCAGATCTAACCACTTCAGCTTCACCTATTTAAATAGAAAGTAGGTTGAAGTAAATAAGGGTTTCCCTCTTTTCTTCCATAGTGTAAGCTTGTGGTTAAACACTTGTGGCGGTCCCTACTATCACATTTTACATGCATATTCTCAATGTTTCAGCCTCGGTAAATATTATATACATTAACTTAAAAGTGGGAAGCCTTCAAGAAGAAAACATACATGGAAACACTGAAAATTATAAATGCAAAGAACTCCCCAAAAAATTAAAACCACAGTAGAAGTTTTTTGCATTATGTGAACATTATATACTCATGTAGAGATAAAAAATTTATAGGACAGTAATTAATAAGAATGAATAATTCTAGTAGAACAACATTTTTTTATGAAACACTTTTTATTGATGTGATTTTTTCCTTTCAAAATTATAGTTTTTTTTCTAAAAAAGTAACTTATATTTTATTAAATTTGACATGTTTTTATTCATTTGATTCATCTCCAAATTATACAAAGGATTAAGCTAATTTAATTCTTTATCTCTGATTAAAAAGTCAATTTTAAAATTTTACTCCTTGAGAAGAATAGGCACAATGATAGAAAAAGTTAAATTAATGAATGAAAATCAAATTATTAATCATTTTTTAATATGAAAGTATAATTTTGATAAAAATGTATAAATATAAATTATCATGTCATTTTTAATTTTTTAATTATTAATCAGTTTAGCAAATAATTGTTTAAATATATTTTAGTGTTAATTTTTTTATTCATCCAGTTATATGTTACATGAATTGGCAGTGTGTGGGACTTGATATCAATATAGCTTAGTATTTAAAAGATTGTTTTTCAAATTATTCCAGAAAAGTAATTTTAAAGTAAATTAGAATAAGCTGTTTTATTTATTTATCACTTGTTCACAGTAAAAGTACATAATGTTCTTGCTTACTGAGCTAGATTGGAGCATAACAATTAGTTATATGGATATAAGGATTTATGCTTGTATTGGACATACAGATAATAATTCTGGCTAGTGAAAAGGTATCACCTTTAAAATCCATTCACTACACTTTGTTTTTCATTAAAAATTAAGTTTATAGTTGGACAGAACATGAATAGTACTATATGTCCAGAGCATTGATAATGATTAGCATGTTTTTGTATCTCACCACAATGTTTTTATTATTGTAAGTGTTGGATTAGCACTTAGATATGTGCATTCAAAGTATTGAGTTATATTATTCTCTAAGTTTGGCAGTGCCTATTTCATTACAATTAGTCACAAGGTTGACAGTTGATGATTATTACTTAACTATTGATGAGTTGATTTAATTATCTTGTATAAAACAGGTGGTGAATTATTGATAATTATTCTTTAGTAACCCTGGAGATGCATCTTATGATTTTATAAATGCTGACTCTCTGTTTACATTCACTGTATTCTATATTCATTCTATATGCATTTTATATTTGTCAACATGGAGTTGTACCATACTCTCTCAAATATTCACCCTTACTCTAATACTGTTACACACACATGTGCATATATATATATATATCAGATCTGTTCTGTTTCACCTACTATATATTATAGTAGTATTTATTTGTGTATACCTATACCCAAATCCTCGTATATTATGCTAATTTAAAATCTAATTATACTGGTTGTGTATGTGTGTGTATATTTTAGCATACAGTATAGAAATCATATTCATATATGTAAGAAATCAGTAAATACATACATATATATATATCACTAGTGGTTAAATAAATGTAAACATGTTATGTATGTGTAAACAGAACCTACATATATGCAGGGAACAAATGATGTTATAAGTTTAAAACATTAGAAAATTTCTTTATTTAAAATATGATTATAAAATTAATATTTGAAATTGTAATATTTCTGCATATAGCATTAAATTATTTAAATGCGTTACGTATATAATAAAATTGTTTACATAGTTTTAGATTTGTTTTTAGAAAAAGGTAATTTAGTAAAATTAATTCTTCTTGCTGTATTTTGACCTATTTAAAATTTTAAGAATAAAAATATATTTTAAAAGCAAATATGAATAAATTAACCTGGTCAAGATCGTGGGACCCACCTGTAAAAAAAATCGATATTAGCAGGAATCCCAGATTTCCAAGAATACAGTGAGTTAATTAAAAAATCAGATCTGAAACTACCACAAAAAAGAGAGGAAAGAGTGTGGTGAGCTGGTATATAATCTTACTGCAGCCATCTTTGACAGACACTTATTTTAGACTTGTAAGTCAATTTGTTATTGGCCAATTCATTTTAAGTATTTTGTAAAATTGTTAATGATGATGATGACGGGGTAGGCAATTCCTTGCTTTCTAGACTGGGATGATAGTGTACAGAATGCAGAGAAAAATGAACCAAAAGCTGATGCCATCTAAAGAAAGCACTCAAGACCAAGCCACCTTGTCACAGCACAAAAGTTATAGCGGTAACAGATCTCCATCAATCTAAAATTAACTTTTAAACTATACTTCATAACTCCTAAAGCTAGCTAAATTTATTATCAATGGCCAATATAATTTAATGTATTCTAAACTTCTAAATTGTAAATTTTATTTTCTTTGATTTAAATTGTAAATCTTGCCTGATTTATTTTAACTAACAGATATGATTCCAACTTATTTTGCATAATTTAGCCTAATAACAATATTTGCTTTTATTAATAAATTTTATAAATGAATTAAACTGATATTAAACTGAGTTAATCTAATTTAAGTTTTCTTTTAAACTAAGCAAACAAAGCCAAATTTCAGATTTCACTTACGTGAAATCTTATTTCTAAACTTATGTTTCTTTTACATAAATCTACACCAATATTATTTTTTTCTAATTATGTATATGTTTATGCTATATTTGTTCAGAACAAAGTTTACTCATAATTAAATGATTAGTGAGAAGTGATTTGATATTCTCACACATATATAATTTTGCATGTATTAATGCACAAACAAAACTCCCTTCTGAAATGGATAAAATAAATCTTATTTGGGATATAATTAAAAGCTTATAAACACTTTAAGATAGGTTTGCTTTAAATGAAAGATTTAATTATTATTTAGCTGAAGTGATGAAATACGGCATGAAGCTAGAATTTAGTATAGTAATTATTCAAAATATGCTGTAGTCCTTCTTACAGTTATATAAATGTCTATATAGCTAGCTTAGCAAATTAGATTCATAAGTTTTCCTTAATAGCATAGTTATAGATGCTAGATTATGAACTGATTTTCAGTAGTTTCATGGAAGGAAACTATTGTTTTGCATCGTAATTTATTATATAATGATGTAGTCAGTGGGGCAAATGTGTCCTTAGGAAATGCATTAGCATATATAGTTTTTGCTGTATAATTTATGCTTCCAACAGGCGTAGGTTTTAAGGGACACCCCATTCTTTAGTTTGGACAACTACTTCAAATGGGCAGGTTTTAAGGCCACCCTATTCTTTATATATATGACTGGAGCATGAGGATTCAGAATATTATATTAGTTGTTCGATCACCCAGACTAAAAGGTCTCTTTAGCAGCAAGTAGTATGGCATTTAGGAAACTGGTTACTCGGTAACAAATCCCGTGAGCAAACACACAATCAAGACATACAGACTCAGATTTTATACTTTGTAAACACCTTAGTGTTTAAAATATGACTGCCTATCATCAGTTCATTCCACCATAAAAATTTATATTTCAACATTGATCTGAAACAGAATCTAATTTTATAGGTATATAAGCTATATAGAGAATATGTTAAATAATATGCGTTTAACAAAATATGATTTATAAATAATGATAATCACTTCTGCTAGTTGCCTAAAGCAAATCTAAATCCAAATATATAGCATAAACTCGGCATAGATTATCATGAGCAAATTAAATCAATTTGTAATGTAATATTAAGTCTCATATAATGTAACTTGATAAATTATAAATCTTCATCACCTGGGAATACAAACTGTTTAATTTCACTTTGTTATATATATATATATATATATATATATAATATAACAAAGTGAAATTAAACAGTTTGTAATCTGTAAACCAACATCACCTGCGAGTGATTTGAAATGTTATATATATATATAAACCAAAACTGCTTGTATCCCCAGAATCATCACCTGCATGTGAACTAAAACATCAAATATTAATAAATTGTAACCCCTAGAATTATCACCCGTGAGTGAGACAATCTATATAATCTTACTGTAATATTATTATTTTCTTTTATTAATTTCATCATTTAAATTTTTGCTTTTATTAAATTAATTTAAATCTTAACTTCTGCTTAGTTTCTCAATTTTTCTCATTATTAATTAGTTAACTATTAGTATTTAGTTATCATGAATCACAATCCAAATTTAGTAATGTTGGTAACACTACACCTATATAGCTATACTTTGAAACATGTTCATTTTCCATAATCTCATGTTTTACCGATGTACTACTGCCAGAACACGAATTAAGAAAATACTGGTGTGGCCTTATATAGGTCATCCATAAGGTAGGAAATCTTTAACCATTAGTAAAGTAACTAAGGTGAGATTGGATTTGGGGTCTCAACTTCATTTCAATCAGCCTTGGGATGATTTACTAAAACTCTGGATTTTATTGTGCGAATGTACAGATATGACTGTTACAATATATATATATATATATTCAAAAGTACTGTATTTTACAATTACAGTACAATAAATAGTATTTATTGTATTGTAATCAAGGCTTGGAACAAAATATTATGTAGATCTTGGTGCCACTGTATATATAATGATTCATATTGGATCATTACTAATGTAGCTGTAATTGATGTTAGAATTTTTTACAGTTTTAGTCATCAATCATCTATTGTTTGACAGTACTCTGCACTGTTTAGGGCAGTGATTGAGTGATGGGCTTTAGATTTCAATTCCTAAACTTTTTTATAAACTTCCAAGCAATATACTATTCCAATATTTTTTTATTTATTTTCACACAAAAAAAAAAAAGGTAATTGATATTATAGAAGGAACAAAAACAAATTGAAAATTTGCATCAGAAACAAGTATGTGGATAGAAGTGAAGCTATTCTAGGAGAGTTGGAATGAAAAAACTTCCATATAAAGAAGGTAAAGAATTAGTTTTTCCCTATATATACATTTGGAAGTGAGAATGGGATTGTGGAGATAACTTGGAAAGGAAAGAAATTGAATTAAAAGATTGGTAACATTTGTAATATAGTTTGATAGTGCTTTATTTTCTATGCATATATTTAGAAAGTGAGATGAAGAGATAGAAAATTCTAGAGATATATAATAATTGAGATTAATGTAGAAAAATAAATAGGATGATCATCAGTAAGAAATAGAAATATGATAGAAAAATATAAACTTTTAGAATGTACTAAGGTTATATAAAAGTAAAAGCTTATAGGCGTGAATACATGTGTGTCTATATACAGGCATATTTGGTTTATATATATATATATAAATAAAAGATAAATGACAGTAGTTGTGTTATTTAAAATTACAATAGTTTTTAAAAATCAGGAAAAGAATATATAAGTAAATTGATGTAAAGGAAAAAAGTAGTTTGGGTAAGCCTAAAATAAAAATGTGAAGTGTATATAATTCTTGAATGTGACTTTGGAAAAAATATATAATATTTGATTACAGAAAAAAGAAATTTAAACAACATATTAACTGAAAAGAACCGATAAAAAGTGAATTAAGGTTGACAAAGAGTATTAAAAAAAGTGAAAATTATACTTGAAAAATGAAGGCAAGGAGTAAAACTGTATAATAACTACTATTTCTTATTCATTTTATTGAAGACAATAACTCATAGAAGATGGATTCAGTTATACATAATTATTATAATCAATTAATTATATTAAATGTAAATTAAATCATATTAGAAGTTATTTTGTATCTTCATTTCCTTTACATCGGTGTTTTTCAATTATTTAAATATTTGATAAGACGTTTTTCTACCTAAAATGGATACATTTAAAAGTTACGTAATAAGATTTTTAATATTATTTACCTTTGGTTGAGAGTTTTAGATTTATTTATATTAAATACGTGAATATTTGAAAAACTTTAAAGAAGTTACTAACAAAGATAGCAAAGTTATGATATTCACATTACCTGTTCCAAGTGAATTAACTAATTGCTTCTATAAAAGAAGTTATCACAAATATTGGCGATTTCATCAAAGAATGTGATTGCAAAATAATTAATATGAGAATAAAAATGGTAAGCAAGATATATCAACATTTCATTATATATATATATATGAATTATTACCAAGCAAATTAACTGGAATACTATTGTGAAATTTGCAGAGTGTTTGCTCGTATAAAAAATATCACATATGAACTGTTAAATAAAGAATACATATCTATCTTTCATCGTAACAATAAATGCAAGATCACTTAAGAAGTCCAGAAATTATCTGAAGTATTTGGAAATGATTTTTTTTTTTTACTTAACATAAAACAATCTCTTTCAAATACCTCATGGGCTTAGAATTACTAACTATAATTAGAAGATAATTAAGATATATTATTGTGTTTTATTTTATTATTTATGATGATTAAAAAATAATTGTGTGCTTGCACACTTTTCTTTCACCAAAATGTAATGTATTAACTTATTTTTAATATATTTTATGCAATTATTGGTATGAAAAATTTCAACAATTTATTAATTTTTCATGTTTTTTTTTATTTGAATCCTAATTTATATTGATTTTAAAATTGTTTGCATATTAATATTTTCAGTAAACTTTATCCCTTTTTTTTTTTTAAAAAAAAAAGACAAAATCTAAATTCTTTCTAGTTTTGCCGTATTTTATCTATGTATAAATGTAATGGTGTATTTTGAAAATGTCTATTATTTTTTCTTACTGTTAAGGCGTATAAGCATTGTGATTCAGATGACTATCTTCATAATTGAAGCATACATGCTTTTTAATTTGCATTATCCTCAGTAATACTCTGTTTCACTCAGAGCCTTTTATAACTAATGAGTAATCATTAGACAATTTTGCTGTATACAACTATTATCCAGTCAGTTTATAATTTTGAAAGCAAATATTTTAATCACTAGTTTTAGATAAATTGTTGAATAAGTTCTATTCAAAACCATAATGTCGAAATTATTATGTCATTATCTTAAATAGTATTTAGCATAAAAATAAATGCATTGACTGATGAGCATAATCATTTCCTTGAATGAAAATGAAGATCATTTATCTAGCCCAGTGATTCTTACTCTTTTTCAGGTTACCACACTTTTTTTTATCCCAAATATTCTCAACCCCTTTTTAATATATAAAACATATAATATTATCTGCCAAAGTCTTCTTTATATTTTATTAGGTAAATTTTTAAAAAAAAGCATATTTACACTAAAAACATTGTTTACAAAATTATGTAAACTCTTAACTGGTACAATGTTCAGACATGCAGAATATTGCATAGATTTTTTTTCAACACGAGGGAAAACTCCTTATGAAATATAAAACAGCAACATCAAGTAGTTATTTATTATAATATGAAACAACTTACAAAATAAGAAATGCAATACAATTTTACTGCCTTCAAAGATAAAAATGACTATAATTTTCATATCAGTTTTTAAATTAAAATATTTCACTGCTTCAACTAAAGATATTCATGCATCAAAGTACCTTTTCAAATGAGAAACAAATTTCACAATACACGATTAAAGTAAGGATAATAAATATAATCTGAAGAATGACAAAAAATTATTGAATCAACTGACAATGGAAAGATAAATTTATGAACAAACATGACAATCAGTCAGTGTGAAAATCTACTATTATTGTGCACTCAGTTTGATTTCCATGAGACAGTCTCTAACAAAAATTTGAGCATGTACAATCTCATATTTTAGTGTTGTACCACAAGTTTTAATCAATTGTTGAAAGTGGAGATTTATAACTGCATCAATTTCAAGTTTCACAATAAATATTACAAAATGACAATTGTACATTAAGCAAAAGTCTTTACCATAAAACCATGAGTTTTGTTCTCAATCTGCATTTAACTTTCTTTTAAATTTAATTTTTTTACAGTATTTAATTCATTTTTATATTTATATCATTATTCAATTATTTCTTAGATATTTGTTAAGTTTATATTATTTAGCATTTTGTTCATATTTTCATGGAGTTTGCAATTGTGTATTTTTCTTATTTGTTTTTATTTTTATTTTATATATGTGAAGTGACAGCAAGGATGAATGTAAAGTTTTTAAATTATTTTTTATTATATATTTAAATTGTTTTTTAAATCTTTTATATATTAAAATAACTTTTTGTTGTTAATTAAAAATATAGTATTTTTAATTTAAAATCACTTTTAAGCATAATTAATTCATCAGATGGCATTCAGAACTAAAAGGGATAATAACCTTTTTAATCTTTACATGTATCATTTAATTTGTATATTTTATATAGTCACATTGTATCCTGCTTTCACTATTATCATATTCTAAATTATTTTCAATTCTACAACTGTAAGCTAAAGTTTATATTAATCTTGATTATAATAAACTTGATAATAATTTTTGTTTACAAAAAAAAAAAACTAAATATGATGTATTAAAAAATTTTTTAACAATGGTTTCATTATGAGATGTTAGACATTTTCTTTTGTAACTATTACTTTTGATAAAATAGTTTCAATACAATTTTATAACTTGCTAAGTTCTTCTACAAAACTTTACATACATTTTCAATATTTATATATGGATTTATTATTTTATCTGAAGCTTCCAACTTAAGAAGGTTTTCATGTAAGAATAGAAATAAGTAGGTTATATCCAGGTAAACAGAGATAATTTTTGCCCTTTAATGTTACCAGGAAACTATCAATTACTACTAATTGACAAATTCTCTTGAGGTTAAATAAGTTTTTTCCATTAAAGTATAAAAACTCTTTTATTTGGGTTCTTTTGGTTGAAGTAAAAGAAGATTTCTTTTTTACATCAGACCCAAATTGTTAAATGGATTTAAATCTAGAAAGCTATTTTTATAGTGTGAGAAGGTGAAAGAATATCATCTTTCTTGACATTCTACAAGTAATATTCTAAACTTTATGCAGATTTTAAAAATGAGCCACAAAAATAGTAAACTATCTGTTGTGTTTATATGGATTTGCTGCTGGATATTGTCATGGTTGATAAATAAATGAAATACAAATAAAAAATACTGTTAAGTTGAAAGAGTTTCTATTAAAATTTTAAAGAATATCAAATGCATAGTTATTAACCATAACAACAAACAAGTTTTAGGAATGGGGTGACTCTTTTTTAATAATGCCTAACACTCCCAGCCACATTGGATTGTTCCATGAACAGTATGATAATGTTTGCAACCAGAAAATTCCTATTCAAGTGTAAGTTTGACTGCATTTTTAAAAATATTAGAAGTGTATTATATCTGAATAATTCCTGACTATAAATTATTAACTGCATTTTATTAAATAGTTTATAAGATGTGTTTCCTCAGAATTGTTAATATGACTCAGTAACCATGTTTTATTGTCTGACCTTCCCTTAAATAATATCTTTCTTGACAGTCTGCAAATAATATTTTTAACTTTATGCAAATTTTGAAAATGAGCCACAATAAATAGTTTCCATATCTGATGGTGAGCAATTGAATTTAATGATTAATATATATGATTGATTTGCTTGCAATATTGGCCATTTGTTTGCATTATAGCTGTTTCATTGGTTAGCTGTATTGTTTTGTAAATATAATCTACATAGCTTTATAATTTGGACAAGTTTGTAATTGAAAGTAAGCTTAAAATGAGTTCATAAAATTCCCTTCTCCTGATTAAAGTTAACCTTGGAGTACATCTTTTGGTTGGATCCATTATCAACTGGTCTGAATAATACTTCATAGTTATGCTCATATTGTTTTCAGGGCCTGTGAAAGTATTGTCCATGTAAACTTTGGAAAAGTGTATGCAAGTCCTTTGAGTTTATAACTATGCTAGAACATATTTGTTGACTCACTAAACATATAGTATAATATACAGGATTACCTATTTGCAATTAATCACTTTTATCTTTTTTTACTATATTGGTTAGACCCTATGACTTGTCTTATTTTTTATTTACATGTTTTGGTTTATTTTATAGTGCCATCATAGGTAATCTTTAGACTTGATATCAGTACCTGTGGTAGGTTAAAAAACATAGAATCTAGTCAGTTTTTTCATTCACATGACCTTCAGATTACCACAATACAAATTTCAGCACATGAGATCAACTACAGGAGGAATTACTCTTGACTCTCAGATTAATCATTTTCAATTGAGAACTCTTACTTGGCTAACATAGGCAGATTTATTTAATTAATTTTTGGAATCCAATGCCATCAATAGTTCATCAGGAAAGATATTTATTATTTATCTGTGCATTTATTTCTAAGTCTATTAATAGATTGATTTTTTTTACCTCCATTTTATTATTTTGTTCATTTGTTTTTGGATTAACTATTCTATGTATCAATTCCATTTCTTAATAAAGACTTCTGACTAGTTAGTCTACATAATCTAAGTAATTAAACTACTCATCACCTAATAAATTGTTGTATTCTTCTAAAACATGACAGGAGATAAAAAAATTATTTAATATGCATGGCAATGTTTATTCTTGCTTTTCCCAGAAATCAAATTTGTTTAGCTCAGTGATTTGTAATCATTTTATAGCTAGGTTACAGTTAATAATTTTTGATTATTAATGACAGAGCAAGTGTTCTTTTTATAGTGGGTACTGCAAATCTGATTTCTAGTTCCATTAACAATAATTTCAAGTTTTGAGGACTGAAGAAGGGCTTTTTATATTATCTATATTGATTTTATAAGATTTCACTTTACCTTTGTGTTTTTTTTTTTTAGAATGTGCTTTTCAGTTTTTCTAACTAACTTATTATTCAAATATCAGCCTTTCAAGCTAATTGTGCATACACTTTTGTGAGTGTTAATAATAATAAATGAATACTTTCCTCTCCAGATTTGCTCATATATAAGCATTTGAGTTGTAGGAATAAGTGGATTCATTTTATTCCTGCATAAATACTATATCTTGTATTGGAGAGGAAAGTATTCATTTTTTATTATTAACACTCACAAAAGCATATGCACAATTAGCTTGAAAGGCTGATATTTGAATAATACAATTGTAAACATGTGCTATATAAAAATAAATGCTTATTTACATATGATTAAGTTTCAGATAAGAGTGACGTTTAGTAAATTCTAGACAATTTCACCGACGTCATTCATTCAGACATCGTAAATAGTAATTTAAAGTGAGTGGTCTATCCTCACGCTTTCCTTGCCAGTACTTCAGATTTGCTCATATATAAGAATTTGAGTTGTAGGAATAAGTGGATTCATTTTATTCCTGCATAAATACTATATCTTGTATTGGAGAGGAAAGTAATCATTTATTATTATTAACACTCGCAAAAGCGTATGCACAATTAGCTTGAAAGGCAGATATTTGAATAATACAATTGTAAACATGTGCTATATAAAAATAAATGCTTATCTAACTTATTGCTTTTTTTAAGCAAGCAGCTTTGATATTATTTACACAATTGCAATATAACTATGCAAACACTCAGTATATGCATCTTGCTGTGCATTGCATCTATAGAAAGTTGTTTCAGTGGTACATGCTAATGATTTATTTTGGCTGTTTTTAACAAAATCTTTATTGAATAGCCCTATTTGTCTGATCTTCATTTCTAAGTGATAACTTTAATACAAGGTCCAACTTTATTTAATGGAATTACCTGAATTGCTGTAATGTCAGCAAGATTTACTTGCCAAACTGAAGAATTGGTGTTTAGGCCCATTACCAACTTGAAATTAAGTGTGATATTTTATCCTATAAATAAAATGGTATCTCATTGCCTCATCTAGAAAATCTTTGAAATTACAGCTTAGTGTTAGCTTCCTGAATTTTATGGTAAACTCTCTACCTCCCTTCCTCCTGAACACAGAAGTTGAAATTGTTCTTGTAGGATATATTTAGGGTTTCAAACAAAAGTAAACCATTAACAGAGAGATTGTTTTATTAAAATCTAGCTCAGATGAAAGCATGGGGACTGACTGAGAAAGAAAGATTTTATACTCAGAGAACAATACACATTTATAAATGTCATCAATGTTCATTCCGAATATTTAACTTGTTTGCCTTGAGAAAAAAGAGAACTTTGAGGAACATGTTTATTTCTTAATAATTTTATATGCTGTAATACATTATTTTTTCTTTATCCATTGTGATAATGCAATTAACTTTTCAGTAATAGTAATTTTCATTATATTTATTAAATAATTTAGTAATAAAATATTTTTTGAAGGCAAGTTTGTTTAGATTAAAAATATTTATATATTTTTCAAATTGGACTGATAGCTTGATAGTGAAACAAAAAGTAAATGATAGTGGCAGAGTAAAAGTGCATTAAGTGCTAAAGATCCTAACACTGAACCAAAATCCAAATCACTGATGAAAGTCGTAAGTTTGAAACTAGTTTGGGAATATTGAATAGGAGAGCACTAGATAGGGATTTGTTAAGCATTACCATCTACTTCTGTCAATTACTAAAGTTTACAGTAAGTGGCAGAAATCTACTGAAAGAAAAAAAGAGGATGCTGAAACAACATTGATTAAGCTGAAGTCACATGATAGTGTCATGTGATAAAATAATTTATTACTTTTTTTATTAGAAAAGATAATTTGCAAAAGTCAAAAACAATGCAGGCAATATTGAGTGGAATATTTGGAAATTTGGTTTTATATAATCACCAAAAAAAAAAAAAAAGAAATACCAATGGACCACATTCATGAAAAATATTTTTCAAATAAGAATATTGTTTCTCCTTTGTGAAAAAACATTTTGAAATAAATCCTGGGAACCTTCTTTCTTACTGGGATATTTAAAAAAGATTCCTTCAGATAACATGTATAGTGTCTTATTTTACTTTGAAAGGTTTCATGACAATATTTCTGCTTAACTTTTCACAACAAAATAATGTAGTTTGTGGCTTTATATAATTTTACTTTTAATTGCTACACAGACAATAATATTTGTCTTGACTTTTTAAAACAACTCTAAATTCTCTATAGTTAATTAACATTGGTGGAACTCAATCAATTGTTCAAGAAATTAATGGGCAAGACGATTTTTTTTTGTTTCAAAAATCAGCTTCCCAGTTAAAAATTGAATTTTTTATATTAGATATTTAAGAGTTTTGATCAGGTCATTCAAATTATTATTCAATCTTGAAATACAGTATTCATCTTGATTTTTACACATATAAATAAAAAATATAGCAACATTTAACTTTTTTTGTATCTAACATTTTACTTTCACTTAGTTATTGGACAATATTTGGAACTTTAGGATTTTTTTTATCTAAACTCATTTAATTTTGCATTATTGTTATTAAACATTCTCCCTCTTTTTCAATTCACAAATAATACTAATCCAATTTCCCTCTTCCTTTTTTGAGAAAGTCTATTTTGTATAAAATATACTCATCTAGAAATGTATATACTTTGTTTTCTCTCTGTAATGCATATATTTTTAATCTTAACCATTTTTTTGAATGCATTAAACCTAATTAAACTTTTTTTTAATGATATATAGTAGTCCTTTTCTTTGGGAAGTTGAAACCTAGCTTCCTTTAAATGATTTAGACCAGTATGCGTGCCAAAAATTTCCAAAAATATTTATTGAATGATGGGCGTGCCATACAGTTATTAAATCAAAATATAAACAATTTAATTATTGCAGTTTTTTTAGAAGTTTATAAAACAAAATATTAATAATAATTAAACAAAATTTCTAAATAAACTAAAATACAAATAAACGATATTTATTTAGAAGAGCACAAGTTGAATAAAATGCAATAGTAAAAAATGAATAATAATTAAAACAAAATTTTGGAAATAAATATATAAAATCAACATAAAGAGATATTATTTAATGAGATTTTTGCTGTTGTACATTGGATGCCAAATATTTTATATCTGGTTTATATTTTGTCAATTTTAATAATGTACATGCTGAACTAGATTCACCTGCCATTCTGTTTCTCAAAATGTCTTTAATTAAATTCGTTTCTGAAAACAATGAATCACATACATATGTAGAGGAAAAAATTGATAATATAGAGGTCGCTAATTTTTTTAAATAATTAAATGTTTCAGGAATAGTATTCCAGGCAATCAGTAGTTCCTCTTCAGCATTCTTTTTACACATATCCAATAATCGATCATTTTCCCATGTTTCTAACTCATTTATCAAGTCAAGAAATTTCTGTTTCCATATAGAACTGGATTAAAAATCGACTCATTGCATTTCTATATCTTTTAAATTAAACCACTCAAAAATTTCTAACTTGAGGATATCCATTGATATTATGTCTGAGTATAAAATAAATATTGATATTTCTGAAAATTGTCTGAACTGTGTAAATCTTTAAAAAAAATTATCAATTATCGATTGAATAAAAGCACAAAAATCTTTAGTCAAATTTACTTGACCTGGTTTCTCATGAGATTCTAAATCAATCAAGAACTTTTTTAGATTTGGAAAGTATTTGAAGATGTAAAAAATAACATCACATTTGAAAATGTATAACTTAATTTCAAATGCTTTGATCAAATCAAACATGACAACAATTGATTTATTATAATCTTGCAGTTTCACATTTAATTCATTTAGATGTGAACACATATCAGTTAAAACATTAATTTTGAAAGTCATTCAACATCCGTTCATTCATTATATTTTCCAATGATTTTCTCATTACGTAAAAAGTCTAATTTCTTTTAAACACTCAATGAATCTTTAAAAAACTTTTCCTTTACTTAACTATCAGACATTGTTGTACATAAGTAAACCATAGTATACTGAGTTTACCTCACGCAATGTGTAGATATTCATAACATCATCCAGTAGCTTAAAACCTACTGATGTATAATGCAATGAAAACCTAAAATTGAATGTCCAATACGGTAGATAAATAAACTGAGAAAACTATTTTCTTTTCCAGTCATAATCACCATCTGTAGTTACTGATACAATATTTGCAACATTTATGTTACAAATATCGATTCCTTTTGTTGTTGTTACTAATGAAGTTATACAACTTAATAGCAGATACCAAATGCAGATAATTGAGGTTTATGCTCCAACAAGTTCTCAGAGTGATGAAGTAGTAGAAGATTTTTATATGGATGTATAAACGGCTTTTGATCAGAGTAAACAACATTTTAAAATTATTATGGGAGACTTTAATGCTAGAATTGGTAAACAAATGAAAGATGAAAGTGCTGCAGTAATTTTGGTTATGGTAATAGAAATGAGAGGGACATAGATTTGTGGAGTTTTCAGAAAAAAAAAAACCTTTATACTATGAATTCTTTTTTTGAGAAAAATGTTAAAATGAAATGGACATGGAAGCAGCCAAATAAAAATACAGCAGAATTGGATTATATTTTGACTAACAGAAAATACATATTTCAAGATTGTAATGTTCTTAATAAATTTAACACAGGAAGTGATCATTGATTAGTAAGATATAAGATACGTGTTAATGCAAAGCTAGATAAATAAAAATTATTACAAAAAACAATATTTACAGTTGATATTCCTAATCTTCAGAAACATTCTAATGAATTTAAATTAGAATTTACAAATCGGTTTCAAGCATTAGTAGATTTTGAACATGATTCAGATTTAAATGATATTAATATAAAAATAACTGATACACTTTTGAAAACTGCAACAAAGATAGCTGGTAGAAAAAAGCAGCAATTGACCAATAAAATTTCTACTGAGACTAGAGAATTTATGAAGAAAAGAAGGAATATGAAGATATACAAAAATGATGCATTAAAAAAAATTGAATATCTCTAATTTTATAAAATGGTGTGGAAAAGAGTTGAAAATGATATAAGAAAGTATAACTGTGAAATAGCAAGAAAAGCTGTAGAAGAGAATAAAAGTCTCATGAGTGTAAAACAACACTTTGGTATTGGTAGGAAATTCATATCTGCAATAAGAAAAAAAGATGGAATTATTACTAAAAAGAGAGATGACTTCATGAAATGGGTAGAAGACTTTTATAAGAATTATATAGTAATAAAGAACAAGTACCTCCTATATCTATTACATTGTCCGAATTGCCCAGAATTTTAAATGAAGAAGTGAGACATGCAATTAAATGTATGAAGAAAGGAAAGGTTCCAGGTAATGATGAAATTATAATTGATATATTAAAAGAAGCAGGTGAAGAAATAAAATTTTTTTTAGCAAAGTTATATACCAGATGTCTAAATGATAAAGATGTACCAGATGATTGGAAGAATGCAGTATTAATATTTACATTTAAAAAAGGTGATAAAGAAGATATTAGAAATTACAGACCCATCAGCCTTTTATCAATTTTATACAAAATTTTTACCAAGATAATTACAACTCATCTACAGAGAACATTAGATTTCCACCAACCAAGAGAACAAGCTGGATTTAAAAGTGATTTTAGTACAGTAGATCATATCCAGATATTGAGAGAAGTTATAGAAAGGACAAATGAATATGAGTTGCCATTATGCTTTGGATTTGTAGATTATGAAAAGGCATTTGATTCTATAAACATTTCTTCAGTGATTAAAACATTGGATCATCAAGGTATAGATCAAGGTATTGTCATATTTTAAAAAATATTTATGAAAATGCAACAGCAACAATTAGATTACATAATTCTACTGGAAAAGTCAACCTTAAAAAGAGTGTAAGACAGGGTGACTCTATATCTCCAAAACTTTTTACAGCAGTGCTGCAAGAAGTATTTTGTGGATTAAAATGGAAAGCTAAAGGAATGAAAGTAAATAGAGATTATTTAAGTCATTTAGATTTTGCAGATGATATAGTTGTTTTTGCAAATAATGCTTTAGAGCTGCAGGAAATGTTGCAGAAGTTATCAGATGAAAGTAGGAAAGTATGACTAAAGATAAATGTTAAAAAGACTAAAGTAATGTTTAATGGATTTTCTCAAAGTATGAAAATTAAGATTGATTATGATGAGTTAGAAGAAGTTAACAGTTGCAAATACCTTGGTCAGATTATTGATACAGATGGAAACATAATGGATGAAATTAATCATAGAATTAAACTTAGTTGGAGTGCTTTTGGTAGAAATAACTTGATACTAAAAGGAAATATGCCTATGTGTTTGAAAAGGAAAGTTTTTACTAAATGTGTTTTACTAGTTCTTACTTATGTATCTGAGACTTGGACACTTAATAGAAGAGCAATATAGAGACTTCAGACCACTCAAAGAAGTATGGAGAGATGCATGTTGGGAGTAACAAGAAGAGATCGTAAACACAATATATTGGTAAGAGGACAAACAGGTGTTACTGACCTCATTGAAAAAATTAAAAGACTGAAGTGGAGTTGCTGGACATATTGCTAGAAAAGATGATAATAGATAGACAACTGAAATCTTAAACTGGATTCCAAGAGATTGTAAAAGACCCAGAAAGAGACCACATGTGAGATGGATGGATGAAATAAGAAAGTGTGCAGGGGTGATGTGGAGAAGAGAAGCTAAAGATCGGAGATGGATTGAACTTGGAGAGACCTTCATCCTGCATGATTGATAATGGTTGATGATGATGATGAATATTATTCCCAATACAATAGTTAATAAAAATAGCCAAATGAGCTGATCCATTTATGTCTGTACCTTCATCAAGGCATAGAGAAATTAAAGTAGATTTTATATCTCTTTTTTATTGGTAAGTTATGTTGTTAACCATTTGCAGAATTTTTCTTTAAATGTACTTCTAGCCAATGAGAAATCTAATCTTCAAAAAGAACTGGTGCACATTTCATCCAAGCTTCTTTCATATATTCTTGATTACTAAAAGGTTTCCCATATTTGGCAATTACATTTGAAATAAAAAACTAGCAGCAGTTATATTTGAATGATTTTTGATTTTATTATAGATGTTGATTGAATGTTTATATTTTTAAATGCTTGGGAAATAGATTCTTTTTGTTCATCTTTACTTTTTTCAGAGTGATTTATGATTGGTCTTATAAAGCTGTTTTACCAATGATGTTCTCAATACAACTGTTCAATAATATAAAACACATACTACCCTGATGCCTTTGTTAATCATTCTATACTTATCAGTCCACCAATTTTCAAATTCTCTACTGCTTGATAATTTTTTTTTTATTTTCACTAGTCATATTAATATAATGGTAACAAATTTATTTAAAAGTAAATTTAAATGAGCTTTAATAATTTTATAAATCAAAGATTTATCGTTTCACTTTTACAGCAAAACTTTAAGCAAAAAAAAACATCATTTGATGGCATTGATTACTCATTTCATTCCTTTGTTCGCGATTTTGATTACATTAAAAAAATGAATGGTGTCAATACATTTAGGTGAAAAAAAATTAGGACAGAAAACCATTTGATTACTTTTACTTTAGATTTGAAAAAAAATACTTCAAAGAGTTATAAAATATTTTACTGAGTTTATTTTCTAGTTTATTGGAATCTTTTGACAGGTTTATAAAATATGATAGCACAGTATATGGTACTACTTTATTTGACTTAAAATGTCATAATTTATTGTTTCTAATCTGAGTTTAATTATAAATTGAATTTTAATATAATATTATATTTATTTATTTTATCTTTAGTTTACACAATTTTTTTTAGTACAGATTTTAGCAACAAAAAAAAAACATTGAAGAAAATTATGATATATAAATAGTTCATGTGCCAGTAAAAAATTCGAATGTGCTATAGGTTTGCCATCACTGATTTAGAATAAGGTGACAGTTTTTTATGTCCTCATTTTACAAATTACTATTATGTGATTTTTATTAAATAATATTTTTGTTAAGTGAGTAATTAATCTGTATATATATAATTTTCTCAGATTATGTTATTTTCTTTAAATAGTTTACTTTTCCATGTTTAGTAATCTCTTTCTAAAAATAATTGAATTTTTTCCATTATTTTTTATTCAAAAAATATTTATAATTTACCTCCAAAGGAGTATAATAGTATATTATTTTAAAGTTTAGATTCACATGTAGATTTATTTCAAATAAATTTTCCACAAAGAATTTTTTTTCCAAATATTAAAATTGCTAACAATAATTTATATATATATATTGTACCGCTTGTAAGAAAGCAATCCACGTAAAATTTTTATTTAAAATTTATTAAAATAAAATTATCATAAATAATGTGAAGGTTTTAATTTGAAAGATAGTTATTTATAAAAATCTAAAGAGTTTTTTTCTATTATTAGTGATTTGAAATAAAAGTACAAGTAATTAATCAGAAGGGGGAGAAAAATTAACTCATCAATTTTAGAAAGTAAATAAAAGTTAAAAGTTATGTCAGTTCAAGAATAAATCTTTTTCTTTCATTTAAAATATTAAAGAAAAAAGAAGAAAGAAAAAGTTAAAGCTAAAAGCTTAAAATATAAAACTTTTATATAAATTAAAAATATCTCTTGTCGTAAATTAAGGAAAACAAAAATCTTTTCTCATAATTTAAAGAAATAAAATATAGATGTTTGTTAATAGTGATTGTAAACATAGCAAAATGTGTGCATGTTGATAAAATGAGAAAGTTAAAAAAATTAAACAACAAATTTGCAATGGCTATTAAGTTAAACAAAATCCACAAAACAACAAGTTTGCAATGGTTACCAAATGAAAACACGTAATTGAAAGCTTATCTAAGGAATGTGTTCAAAAACAGTGGAGGAATTTCAACAACAGAGATAGCCGGAAGACCGGCAGACATAAAAATCAATTACCAAAATGACAACAGGTCATCCTAATAAATAGTCCAGTTTTTTCATCGGACAGTTAGTTGAGTTCAATCTATCAGTTGAGATCACAATCAGATCAGTGCAGTTCAGTCAATCAATCAGTCAGTATATTATGTGTCCAGAATCAATCATAGATTGTTAATTGTCATCGGAAACATAGAATTTGCTCCAGCCTGAGTTCGATGAAACAGCCAATCTGCCTGGGAAACTTGAAAATTCACTTTCAATATCTAACTGTCTTAAAGAAAAATGCCTCGGAATACTAAGCATTAAACCTCCTTAAGAAAAACTTCACATCCAACTGGTTGGATTTTCAATTGAAGTAACAACCAGCAAGAAGTCAACATTCAAATCCTAAATAATAAATAACATTTTCTTATTTCTGTTTCTAATTAAAGTAGCCATTGCAAAAATTGGAAGACTCCAAGAGTCAATTAATAATGAACTCTATTGTATGCATAAAGAACTATTGATGTGCATGTTTTGAAATGTCGTATATGTTAATGCTTTATGATATTTTATATTGATTCATGTATTTATTTAAATGCCTTATATATTTAGTGCTTCATATTACCTTATATTTTATGAATTAAGAATGTGTGTGGTCATTATAGTTTAAAAGTCAGAAGAATAAATGTTTAGTTAAATAAATTATCTTTAAACTTAAAGCTTGTCGGTCAATTCTTTTTACCACTAAATAAGGCAATAAGTTGTTATTGTATTACTTTTGATTGAGTTAGTCATGGAATATCTTAGGCACTGAATTAGTTTGTCATTGTTCAAAGTACATTAATTGTTTTGGTAATTAACTGGTGCCTGGAGTTTACTCTGAAACAAAGTGCTTTGAATGATAGGTGTTTAAATTCAGCAGCTGAAAAAAATATGTTTCCTTCAAATATGGTCACTGTTATATATATATATATATCTGGCTATATATATATATATATATATATATCTGGCTTGGTTACAAGCGCCTTATAGGCATTATTTTTCTCTGCCTTAGGGATGGTGGAACAATACATAGATTGCATTGGACTAATAATAAATATTGTATAATATTTTGTATAAAAGTTTACAAGTTATATTTCATAATATTATTTTATTTAAAGAGTTAAAATGATATAGAAATGTTTACTTCCATAAGTGATTATGAAAATTCACCACCTGGTTCAATATATATGTAATTTTATAATTGAATATTTATAAATACAGTAATTAGATATATGTAAAGTATAAATTTAAAAATTTATCCACTTAGGAGCACTTTCGACTATCCTTGTAGTCTTTATCAATTAACACTTTGAAAGGCTAACCTTACCACAATTCTATAATCTTAATGTTTTCTGCCTGTCTGTTAATTAAGTCTTGTTTGCATTTGTATATTAGCATAGCTTCCTTTATTTTCCTTTTGTTGTTATTTTTTCAATTCACAATATTTTTACATTATTATAATTGAAATTAAATTCATAAATACATGACTTATTATAGTCATAAAAAATGGATGCTGAAACATTATTATTTACTTTGCAATGTTTCAGCATGTTTTATATATATATATATTGTAACCCACACACACAACACTGCCCCTACACATTATATGAGCAAATGCCCAGGGCGCCAACTTTATTTGACTTAGAATTAATACTGAGACTCTTCTACTTGTGCCTAACTTATAGCTTAGCTCAGAGGAGGCTTATAGGAAGTCAATAACCTATAGAATATAAATAAATGAAGGAAGAAATACTACAAATCATTAAAAAAAAATATATGCCTCATTTATTAATCAACCAAATGATGGAGGTCAGCAGAGTTTCATTTGTTCAAACTAACAAAATATAATTTGATTTGATCTCTTCCATCATTAAATATACTCTATATTAGCTCAATATAACTTTAACAGAAAAAGAAAAGCATAATACTAAATAACTCCACTATTTAGCACATCTTAATCTAAATAGCTAAATTAATGTTAATTTGGGAATATAAAATCAGATCTCGGGGAATCTGTAATACAGTTTGATTAAAGAAATTCTATTATCCATAATTTATAATTATAAGTAAAAAAAAAATAATGGAATAAATTGAATAATGTTTTACTGGTCTAGCAATTAGATAATGAAGAAAATACGATATCTTTTAATCTCACATAATTGTCTAAATAATAAACTAATTATGCTGCCTGGATCAAGAAAACAATATTATCAGATTTCAGTATGTTTATTATCAAATTTACAAAGCAATGTATTTATGTGGCAATAGATATGTGGAATGTGGAAATTAGAATACGAATGCATATAAGAACAACTCGAGACAAAGTTTTCAATAAATAACATAAGCATTTATTTACATTTGATATCCAAACAAATATAGCTAATTCACAGTGGGACTGTTTGTTCTAATTTCTAAACTCACAAATAAGTTTGATAACCTGGGTTTGAAATCATTTCTATTACATATTTTGTCATTTATTGATTAAACATTTCTGAACATAAGTTAACAAATAAAATAACACTCTAATATTCTGACTTCGAATATATTTAGGCTATCTAACACATTTTTATTAGCGAATAACACTGAATAAATAAATATCATATTATGCGCACAAACATATAAGTTGGAGAGGTTACACTATCAATTATAAGAATAAAATAAATTACTAACTTTGGCTGACAAAAGACTAAGTTTAAATAGCTCCATAAAATAATTATTTTAAATATCTATCTTTTTTTATACATTCAAAATAAAATAATCATTCTAATAAATTTGATGATTTAAAGCATGATAGAATTCAAAATATATATTCCCTGATGTGTAAGTTTAATAATATTATACTCGCATGTCTGCAAGATTATTTGCATTACGTACGAGTGTCACATCTTACTCTATAATTTAAGATAAAATCAATACATTCACGTATTGTTAATTTACTTATGAATTACTAAACAAGTGTTTTACTACGGATAATGTCATAGACCAACCAACAAATATAACACTAGTTCTACTTTAATATTCAATAAAGAATTTAATCTGACTATTTATCTAAACACCAACTAAATTATACATAGCTATGATTCTATGATAACACGAAAAATAAACAATCAAAAAAAATTTAAGCTCATGAGGAATAAATAAACTTCTTGGCTAATAAATCAAATGACAACTACCTAACTTCGAGGTACACTATTGGTGGAACTCTGTCTCACCGCCAGAATAAAGGGAAATATATCACTTAACTTGATAAAATATCATTTTATAATGAATACTATGCAATCTAGGAATATACTTCACTCATGGCAAATACTTGGATATAATAAGAGAGAGAGTCCTCAATCCCAATAAACATAGAACATATCAAGAATAACTTTCTTTCTCAAAGCTATTTAATACCTTTCATTCTATATGTTGGAAAATAAATATACATACAGATAAGTCACCAATTCCTTCAATTCTTTTAGAATATGACATTATCCTAAATTAACAGAGAAAAACAGTTATAAAACTGAATATTTATTAATTATATAAAATAACTGCATAAGACAGACACACATACGTATAAATAAGAGTGTGAAAATAATTCCAAATTATATAAATATGCAAAAATTACGGTAAAGTAAATGGTAAACTGAAAATAAAACTTTTCGCTTATAACAGACTATCAGCTGTTTTAAAAAGTTAAATGGCAATAATTATTATGAACAATGTTTTACCATTTCTGACACAATATTTCTTTCCTATGTTAGCTACTCTGAAAGCCAAAATGCCCACTTCAAGACAAAAAAAAATTATATATCTCTCTTCAATAAACCCATATAAACGTATATATAACCTACATAAAAAATCATATTTAAATATTAATTGTTTACCAGCATCTTGCAAACTTGGCAATACACTAATCTAAGACGGTCTAAAAGTCAAGGAAATAGCATGATTAATTAAGCAAATACATAAATAACAAATAATAAACTTGTCTATCTATCTATGGTATATCAATAGCAATAAACAAAACAAAAAAAAAAAAACTCACTCTTCTTTTAACTTAAAAAAAAATTCACTTGTAAAGTTTCTTTCTTTTTTAAATATAAAGTTTCCTGAATAACGTGATTCCAAACGAAGATGATTTCAGACGAGTACAGTTAGTAAACATAAAACATAAAAACAAATTGCTATATAATGAACATTTACAATTTAAATTTAATTCAGCAATCTCCAATGTTCTTAGCAACAGCTAAAAGAGTTCACTAATATAGCATGTGCAGTAATACATTTTTATATAATGATGGAGATATAGATAGATAGTTTCCGCTACATCTCTTTTATATTTATCATTTAACTAATTCTGGAAATACTTTAATTTAACAATAATTTAAGCAGGTTTCTAAAAGTAAACATTAGCTCTATAAATTATCACAGGTATAATTATTTTTGGTCTGTTGTTAATTAATTATTCATGTAGATCTATAATTCCTTAAGCAATAATATCTTTATTTTATAATAAGTCTATATATCAAGAAGAACAAGAAATATGTAATATTAATGTCCTTCTATTTGATTTAAACATGTCATATTAAATAAATACTAGTAATTAATAAATTATTTATAAGCCACACATTCACTTTGTTAATAAAATAATTTATAAGCATGAATAACTAGCACAATTATTATCATGGAGTAATTTAAATATCTAGCATAAAAATATTATACTTGCATCCTTCCATTTTAACTTGATGTTTATACAACTAGAGAAGAATTTAAATGGAGAATCAAAGATAGGTTTTATTAAGCAGTCCTGCATAAATTTCTTTAAGATATTATAAAGTTCATACAATTTTATTAAGAAATTATAAAGTTCACACACTTTCATTTTCTTCTTAATAATAATAACAGATATAAGGAACCAAAATAGATTAAATTTATCCGCATAGAAATCCATTTTAAAGAAGTCAGAGTTAATTTAATGTTGAACTGAGTGGATAGAAATGAAGAAAAATATACCTTTCTTATAATTTAGCTTGACATCCTTGCTTAAAGCTGTCTAGTAGATAAAATTCCCGTAATTTCTTTTATAAAATAATAGTGTTTAAAAGTTTTCACTTTGGAGTTTATACCAACTTGATTTCTGGAAGAGATAGAAGAATTGGCAGAAGCAGAATGAACAAAGCAATGGATGCAACAATAACAAATTTCTATTACTGACTCAGTTAAAATATATCTCTTCCATCAATCAAGAGGTCATCCTTATCCTCTAAAGGTTAGCTCCGTCCTTTGCACTCAGTAATTAAAGAAAACATATTCAAGAAATCTTTTCGTGAAGAGAAAAAAAAATCATTTTGATTTTCTAAATTAAATCAAACCAAGTAAAACAAATAGAAAAATAATAACTTTTACAATTTTGAAACAAATGAATATTAATTAACTATTAAATACAATAGTTGATAGCACAATTTAATTTATTAAATAATCCACTAATCCAGATATCCATTAATCATCATTAAAAAAAGTACTTGCAAAGTTATTAAAGATATTTACTGTAATTTAAATGTTTTATTGTAGATGTAATATTTTGTACTGTAATTAAATATGAAAATGAGATGAAGAGATGATACAGACATATATGCATACACATCTGCTGCTATATAAATACTGAATTATCCTGACTAAAATGTAACTGATATGGCTATGGGTTAAACATATTTCACTAATTATAATACCTACATATGGATGGGTGTGCCAATGAGTAAATAGATCAGAAAAACATTTAAACAAATACCAAACACTATTCTACAAATAAATAAAACAACTTTACATTAACTTAACTTGCATATCAACAATTCCTGTAATAACTCACTCTTCTTTCTACCATTAAATATTTCATCAAATACATTTATAATTACTAAATACTTATAAGATTCTCAACATATGTTGGCATTAGCTTTTGATATTAATTTGTTTAATATATATATATTTGTTTGCTAATATTGAATTTTTTAATTCTATTTTACTTTTATTTGTTTTTATTTATACTTATATATATCTTTTTTTATTTTATTTATATATTATTTAAACTTTCTAATCAATTATATATATACACACACAGTTATTTCTAAGTATATCAATTGACGGTGAAGTTTGTTTTAATCAGTTTGTTAATCTTTAGTTATCCAAAATAAAAATTAAGACCGCTTTTTCTATTTTTTAAAAAGTTTAATTACCAGTTTTTCAAATTTCCTAAATTAAGAATTTATAAACAGCAAAGAAATCTATTTTACTTAGCTATTATATAAGTTACGACACAAACTCTTTTTGTTTACTTATATTTATTCCCACATGGGCTGTTTACCTTTATTTTGCACACAAAAATAGTTTTCATGCATTGTTTCTTTAAGTACATATTTTGGCCGTGGGTGCACGCTGTTATCAAAATGAAAAAATGAAACAGCCCAAAATCTTTTCTGAAAAATGTGAATATATGATGGGAAAAAAAGGTGCTAAAATTGATGTGTTTTTTTTTTTTCAGTTATAATACAGATAAAAAATATTAACATTATAATATGCATTTCTTATACTTTGTTTACTTGGAATTAAATTTTGTTTATATAAACAGTAAAATAATTTTTATTCAAATTGCAAATAAGATATGTCCATTTATTCTAAAAATAATAATAATAAAAATAAATAAATATAAATTAAGTCTGGAATAAATAATAAAAGTCAATGAAAGTTTAAAAATAATCACTCTTTGTAGTTAATGCAGATAATTAAGTTTAAAATAATCGATTTCCACAATTCTAGTAATATCATTCGAAATATTAGATTTCCCCCCTAAAAAGTGAGCCATTAAGGAGCTGCATATACTATTTTTCCCCAAAATTAAATGAAAACAAAATTAATATTAAAGTTTCACATGAATCTTACACATTTATTATATATTTATTCAAAAAATAAATAAGAGGAAAATAAATAAAAACCAAATTATCTTTTTTCCCTTTTTAAACTCCCCTCCCCCCTCTCTCTTCAAAAAACAAAATTGACTTATGTCCATTATTAATATAGCTTGTGCCTAAGGTAAGCTAGATATTTTTGTGTAAAACATGTTGTATTTTGGCTGTAAAATTGCTCTTGCTGGTAAAGTGAGAAATTCAAAATTTTCCAAGAGTTGTATATGTGGAGAAAAAAACCTAATGAAAATAATCTGTTGGTTCAATCTATTTGGTTAAATTAATGATGAAAATATCTAATCTAAGCAGTAATAATGATGTAGTTTTTATTTCTATAAAAATTGTTTTTTGAAAAAAACAACATTCTATTAACAGCTTTTCAATATTTTAACTATCTGAAACTTAGGTTTAACTTAACAACAGTTTCTTAAATCTATATTTTTTTTAAGTAAATGTTATAATTGGTGTTATTTAAGATGAATATCACGATTATTTGCAATTTAGTGGAAGCTTTTATATAAATACAAAATAATGATAACACTCCTTGAGTATATATAAAGTTCAGAATAAACAGTATTATATAAGTAAAACACATCAATTTGGTAACAAAGAATATTAGTATCACGTATAGATAAGCAAACTATTAAAGATAAACAAATGTATGAATATAAAAGTTAGTATGCAATAAAGAACTAATAAAATGAAAAAACATCTGGAAAAATCATAACATGAACAATCCGTTTATATAATTATTTGCCATGTTTGTTCAGTAATAGAAGATAATTTATTGCTTTTAAAAATAATTTGAAATTCACTTCTAATTTTTTTTTAAATCCTTATTTTCGAAAACTAAAAAATAGCAAATTATTTAAATTGGTTTCAAAGACTACAGAATGAAACTGATGTATTTCATTTAGAAAACTAAATAGAAAATGATATATTTGAATGTATATGTGGTCATACGAAGTATATAATATAAAGCCATCTAAGATCATTATAGAATTGCCACAATACTAAAAAAGAAACTTTAAATGATAGCTATTTTGATCACTATTTCTTTAAATTTTCCATAAAGTTAGAACTTATATTGGAAAGAAATAAACTTAAAATTTGAATTAGCAAGTATGGTAATGTAGGATATTTCACAGAAAAAATCTTTATGCATTTTTAGATAAATGAGACAATTTTTTATAGTTGGTAGGAAGACTAAGAAATAAGACGTCTTATGCAATATATCTTAGGTATCTTCATTAGGGTACAAAAGTAGCTGTTCATAAATGAGTATGACTATTCTAAGTACAAAAGAAAAAACAAACATAGATAGAAAGACAAAGAATAAAAAGTTAAAAAAACAGAGAGAAGAAAACAAAAATGTTTGAAGTAAGAGTTACTATAAATGTAATCAAAAATGGAATGTGATAGCAAGGAGATGACTGCTATTATGAGAAGATCACTATGACTTGTTCTTACATTAATCTAAATGTTTAATGATAACAAACTAAAAGACAATGAAGTAAAAAAAATAAGATGATTAATTTACTAATAAATTTTAATAATAATTATTAATAAATCAAATTAATAGGAAGATAACTTTAATTCATCAATTCTTTCAGTATAGATGTGATTAATTTTCTAATATCCTCCCTCATCACACACTGACAAAACAACAATGTCATCAAGAAGTTATTTTTAAAAATTATTCTTCTTCTTCAAGAAGTATAATAACTACTCTTTCTTACTGCATTGTCAAATGTATACCATATAATACTAAATTATCCACACACTTTACTACTGTTATGCAATGCTTTATTTATAACCCTTTTTATAGTTTACAGTTTCATTTGCACCAGCAATCTTCTTCAGAACTACAACATAATACAAACATATAAATATACATGAATGTATAATTTACATTCTATATAAACATCTTATAATATTTTTTAATTTACATTATTTTTATTATTTATTTTTTACCTTTTTTATATTATATATTTATTAATTAAAATATTTCATATATATATATCATCATCAACCATTATCAATCCACTGCAGGATGAAGGTCTCTCCAAGTTTAATCCATCTTCTCTGATCTTTAGCTTCTCTTTTCCACAACACCCCTGCACATTTTCTTATTTCATCCATCCATCTCACATGTGGTCTCTTTCTGGGTCTTTTACAATCTCTTGGAATCCAGTTTAAAATTTCAATTGTCCATCTATTATCATTTCTTCTAGCAATATGTCCAGCCCAACTCCATTTCAATCTTTTAATTTTTTCAATAAGGTTAGTAACACCTGTTTGTTGTCTTACCCATACATTGCGTTTTCGATCTCTTCTTGTTACTCCCAACATACATCTCTCCATACTCCTTTGAGTGGTCTGAAGTCTCTGTATTGCTCTTCTATTAAGTGTCCAAGTCTCAGATCCATAAGTAAGAACTGGTAAAACACATTTGTTAAAAACCATTCTTTTCAAACACATAGGCATATTTCCTTTTAATATCAAGTTATTTCTACCAAAAGCACTCCAACCAAGTTTAATTCTATGGTTAATTTCCTCCATTATGTTTCCATCTGTATTAATAATCTGACCTAGGTATTTGTAACTGTTAACTTCTTCTAATTCTTCATAATCAATCTTTATTTTCATATTTTGAGCAAATCATTACTTTAGTCTTTTTAACATTTATCTTTAGTCCTACTTTTCTACTTTCATCTGCTAACTCCTGCAACATTTCCTGCAGATCTGAAGCATTATTTGCAAAAACAACTACATCATCTGCAAAATCTAAATGACTTAAATACTCTCCATTTACTTTCATTCCTTTAGTTTCCCATTTTAACCCACAAAATACTTCTTGCAGCACTGCTGTAAAACGTTTTGGAGATATGGAGTCACCTTGCCTTACACCTTTCTCAATGTTGATTTTTCCAGTATCATTATGTAATCTAATTGTTGCTGTTGCATTTTTATAAATATTCTTTAAAATATGACAATATCCTGGATCTATACCTTGATGATCCAATGCTTTAATCACTGAAGAAATGTGTATAGAATCGAATGCCTTTTCATAATCTACAAATCCAAAACATAATGACTACTCATATTCATTTGTCCTTTCTATGACTTCTCTCAATACCTGGATATGATCTATTGTACTAAAACCACTTTTAAATCCAGCTTGTTCTCTTGGTTGGTGGAAATCCAAAGTTCTCTGTAGACGAGTTGTAATTATCTTGGTAAAAATTTTATATAAAACTGATAAAAGGCTAATAGGTCTGTAATTTCTAATATCTTCTTTATCACCTTTTTAAAATATTAATATTATTACTGCATTCTTCCAATCTTCCGGTACATCTTTATCATTTAGACATTTGGTATATAACTTTGCTAAAATTGTTTCTATTTCTTTACCTCCTTCTTTTAATATATCAATTATAATTCCATCATTTCCTGGAGCTTTTCCTTTCTTCATACATTTAACTGCATGTCTCACTTCTTCATTTAAAATTCTGGGCAATTCGGAAGATGTAATAGATACAGGAGGTACTTGTTCTTTATTACTATATAATTCTTGATAAAAATCTTCTACCAATTTCATGATGTCATCTCTCTTTTTAGTAATAATTCCATCTTTTTTTCTTATTGCAGATATAAATTTCCTACCAATACCAAAATGTTGTTTAACATTCTTGAGAATTTTATTTTCTTCTACAGCTTTCCTTGCTATTTCAAAGTTATACTTTCTTATATCATTTTCAACTCTTTTCCGTACCATTTTACAAAATTCGAGATATTCAATTCTTTTTAATACATCATTTTTGTATATCTTCATATTCCTTCTTTTCTTCATAAATTCTCTCTCTCTCTCTCTATATATATATATATATATATTCTATTTTTATTCTTTATTTTATTTTATTCTTATAATATTTAACTTAATGTCTTTTATATTTTACATTTTTACTAACAATCGTTATTTATAATTTATTCATTCAATAATTTATAATCCATTTTAATTTATAATATTATTTTAAATACCTTTTATATCTCCTAACTTCAATGCTAAATTCAAATTTTAAAATGTTTTACCATTATACTTATAATTACATTTTCTAGCAATCAATATTTATAATTTATTCATTCAATAATTTATAACGTATTTTAATCTATAATATTATTATTTTAAACACATTTTAAAACTCACCTTTATATCTCTTAGCCTCAACTGTTAAATTCAAATTTTAAAAAATTACTGTTATACTTTTAGTACACCCCTCTTTAAATTCTACACTTATATTATTAGCAGTTCCCTCTTTTGATTTTTTGTATAACTAAATTTTTAAAGTTTTATTATTTTATATCAAATTTTTTTAGACCCAAATCTCTATTCAAAACTGGCTTAATATTATTAATATAAATAGCCTATAGATTATAAATTATTAAATGAACATATTATAAATAATGATTGTTAGTAAAATAAATAATAATAATGTAAAGTATAAAAGATATTAAGTTACAGTTAAATATTATAAGAATGAAATAAAATAAAGAATAAAAATAGAATATATATATATATATATAGGAAATATTTTAGTTAATAAATATAGAATGTAAAAAAGGGTAAAAAATAAATAATAATGATATAAATTAAAAGATATTATAAGATGTATATATAGAATGTAAATTATATGTTCATGTATATTTATATATTTGTATTATGTTGTAGTTCTGAAGAAGATTGCTGAGGCAAGTGAAACTGTAAAAAGGGTGGTAAATAAAGCATTGTGTAATAGTAGTAAAGTGTATGGACAATTTAGTATTATATGGTATTATTATTATTACTTTGTTTTATTATATTAATGCATCTATAACTATTAGTATTAAGTAAATGTAACATTTTATGTTCAATGAATTTATAAATATAACATCTGTTTTATATAACATATTTATATATATACATATCAATTAAAAAATACATTTATGAGGAATAATAGATATCTAATCAAAATTCTTCACAAATAGATGGTTACTCATATAAAAAAAAACAAAGCAAAATTATTATTTATAAACAATAATTGACTTAGTTTATCTATCACAATATTTTGGATCTCCAACCATTATCCATAACATGCAAGCAAACATTAAAATTACATTACTGATGCTTAAACTCTATTTTTAATTTATTAACATTTGTCCTAATATGGATTTAATTTTAGTGAAATGCATAAATTTGTTAAGAAATGGCAAAGGAGCAATTAGAAACTTTCAGGGCAACCATTAATAAAATTTACTCCTTTAATTATTTAAACTACATGAGTAAATCATATATTTTTGAAAATTATTAATCATATTAATAACACACATATTAAAAACTCTAAGAAAAGATTAAGAAAATCTCATTTACAAATGATTTAGAATATACTAAAATGCCAACAGTCAACTTTTAATAGCTTCTTCAACCTTTTTAAGTGATTTTCTACAGTATAAAAAAGTAATAAAATTACATAAGTGTGAAGTTAAAATTTAGTTAGAGTTTTATAGTATATTTTTGTGGGAAAAAAAAAACACACCAATTTTAGGACATGTATTGTGTTAGAAAGACATTTAATGATAGTAAATACAACAAATCTATTCAAGATCTCTGTTTACTACAGTCCTTATTACTCCAATATAAAGAGTAATAATTAAGTACTCATCCTTAAAACAATGCAATTTTTTAAATCATACCCATTATATTAAAAGCACAGGAAAGATAGTGCTCTACTTTTTTGCTGTGTTGAGTTTGATTAAAATCTTTTTTATTAAAGTACATGGTAGCAATCAATTAAAATAGTTTACAGAAAAAATTGAAATATAAGGAATGTTTTAGTGCAATGACAATGCAATTTTTAAGAATGCTCTCCATCTTAAATTATAAGAATATGTTATTTAAATTCTTAAGCCTCTCTTTGTTTCTCTTCAATGACTTTTCACAGATTGCATTGATTTAATTTAAAACACATCTTCCATTTGCATTATTGGACTTTTTAAAAATTCCTATATCTTTTAAAGTAATCATTGATCACAGGCCATTTTTTGGTTAGAATGCACATTTTATTAAAATTAATGTTTGAAAAAGTGACTAAAAAACTAGATTCTTCTCTAACTATAAAATGTATTCTCCTTTTCTGATGCAATTCTATGATTGATTTATCTAGTAATAATTAAAAAACAAATACAAAAAATATATATAAAATAAAATGCTTCTTATTTGATGTTTTGACAGTAATTTCATTGGAAACACAAACTTGAAAGAGTGATTATAAATAAGATAGATAATTGTATTCTTAGTTGTTCAGGGTCATGTGATTTTCAAGCATTTCTAATGAGAGAGTGAACAATTAACCCAAGTTAGATTTTTTTATTATTACATTTATAAATTTTCCTGAACTTTTTAGTTCTGAATGTAAAACAACAACCTTGAGTATTTTAGTGTAGTGTTAGAATAACGGATTCAAAAACTAAAGATTTCTGAATTGAAATTCAATCTGTCACTTCTAATGCTCAAATGTCACATAATTTTCTTAGTCCACCCTCTTATTTTTATCTAAAATTACGTCTCCTGTATATTTTATACCTTAATTATAGCATGTTTTAAATAAATGAAATTTTTGTTTTTTTAATTAAACTAATATTGTCGGCAATCAGAATTATCGATATAAATTATAGGAATAATTTTTGAAGAACATTAATTTATATTAGAATTTTTAAGTCATATGTATAAATAATTTACATAAAATTATTACAAATGTAATTATTATTAATCAACTGCATTTGTTGTATTAGATAATAATTTACTATTGATTTTATTGCCTTCAATATTAGATATTATTGGCTATTAAATTATATACAACTGTGGGCTATTAAGTAATAAAAAAGAGCTGATACTATTAGTAAATAAGCGATAGAAAAAAAAAATTATAATAACTGTGTAAAAAAAAAGCAAAATGGTAGAAAATGTTTTGGGAATCAATACACTTTTTACAACAAATATTTCATGATTTTACTTTTATGTCAAGTCACAAAAAGAAGTATTCAAACAGATTCATTGTTTCTAGAATCAATCATTCTATGTAAAAAACAGGAGGGGGGAGAATCATGAGTTGATATACTTGTTAAACATATTTACTCTACCTATAGATCTTACATAAAAGATATAACACACATCTTAATTATTATCAACTACTTTAGACCACCCAATCAAATATTAATGATCACATTTAATATTACAACTATATACAAATATCCCATATCATAATAAGATTAAAGCCATCAAATCACCAGTATTAAATGATAAATAAAAAAAGTAAGTGATTATCATCAATGTGAATTCTTTGGTTTCTAAGCCTTCCTAGCTTAGCCATTTTCTAGTTTAAGAATATATTTCTTATTCCCTTTTCTACCTGTTATAAGATGCTTCTGTTATTAAAATACCCATATATTGATGGAAATTTAAGCAAATAATAAATGTATATGTAAAATATTAAAAAACAAGAACATTGTATATATATATATTATAAATAAAACTAATATATATATATATATAAATAAAACTAATTAGTTCATACTTTTTTTTCATGGAAATCTATTTTTAAATACTGTTGCAAACTTAATATCAGCTGATTTAGAGATTAGTTTCCTCTTCTCAGCTTTCTTTTATTTACTATATATAACAACCAATAACAACTTTTTTTATTTTTAGAAAAAAATACTGATCAAAAGATAAAATTAAAAATAAAGTTCACATCAATATGCTTATTAATTTATAGATATTTACTCAATTAATTTTTATCTTTAATATTATTTTTAAATGAGTGCATTTATTTACTATATTTTGTGTGTGAGCGCATGTATTTTTAATGCACTGATAGCATACTCAAAATTACATAAAAATATTAATCATAATAAATTATATTTCTTGCTGAAATGATAAAATTTAGCAATTGTGAAAATTTAGAATTCTTTCTATAATTTTATCTGATGAGAAAAGTTGCCAAACTATAATAAGGTGAGGACAGATTAATAAATTTTACCTGTATCTTCAATTTTAGGGTATAGCAATAGACACAAATCCAACTATGCAAATATTTTATGTGATAATTAGAAAAAAATTTTTTTAATTTTATATGTGTGTGTTTGTCAAAAAATTATCTATGTCTGTGGTCTGACTGATCTATTAAATTTTTTTGACTATATTAATTCTTATGTTAAACGATTCAATTTCTGAATGTGATAATGTTAATGAATTATTATAAATAAATATTTACAAAACACCTAAAGGACTATCAGAAACGCATCACTTTTAGCACTTAAGCTCAGCATTTAAATACATTATGTAATAAATTTAAACATTCAAAATCTTCTAAATAATTATTAAATAATTCAATAAGAAAGTGCCTATACATCAGTAAAGAACATTTCCTAAGTAATATGATTAATAAAAAAAACTTCTCACCTAGATACATCATTATAAATTCTTATCTTTGAAAATAGTATACATTTCATTAATAAATTTTATCATCTTCAGATTGCTTTAAAAAAAGATTCCACTCTCCATCTAACAAAAATTACTTTCACTAATTTCAAAATAAACATTAATACAAATACTAAAAAAACAGACTGATTTTTTTGCAATAATAAGAAATGCCTTATACGCAGATATATTAATTGTACTAAAATAGACATGAGCTTAATATTTAACTAAGTTTAAAGTATCAAAAATAATTAATTAATTACAATTTGAACAAATAAGTGTCAAAATTTCTGCACACAACTTTGGCATTATCCACTTCAGAATAATCATTACAAATCATTTATTAGGCTAGTTGTCATCATAGATGATCAAGATGTGCATTCGTGACCTGAGTCATGTGATGAGACTTGATTCAGAATAAAATGAATCTTAAAGGAGAATCTTTTCTTTTTTTCTGATATATTTTTTCATATATTTCAAAAATTTGTGGTGAAATGATAGCAGTAAATATACCTAAACAAATAATTAATTTAATTTATCTAATATCATGTTTTAAATATAATCTCTAATATTTGAATAAATAAAAAACAATCCACTTCTTTTGCAATCACAGATATGATATAATGCATTAAAACTTTTGACATATTGTTTTATGGCATTTTAATTTATCAGATTACTCAATTTTAAATACAGTTATAAATTAAAGGGGAAAAAGAAACCTTTTCTATATATTTAAATTTGAGTCATTATGCCATTGAGATTTAAGTACATAAATATTTGCAAAATTAATAGTTTGCAACTAGTCTTTAGATATAAACACATAGTTGTTATGCATGCATACAGATTTATATCTACATTAGTGGAGAATGTAATTTCATTAGTCATGTCAACATCAACTGGCTGAAAATGTCAACTTCTCTATCATTCTAAAGAAAGCCTTTCAAATTATCTCCAACTTTTTTCATTACAACCTCTAGATATGCATTAATAATTTCTAATTTTAATTTATCCATTGTTATTTTTATAAATGTTATTGCATCTGCAGTAATGCATGATTTCTATAATTTCATTAAATATTAAGGATGTCATCAAAAATTTCTCAAATTGGGCTGAATACTTGGTGGATATATGTGCTCCTGACATACCAAATAATACTTTGATTAATAGATAATATTTGTAGGTAAAATACAAACATAATATTTTCATTTTTAAAGCAGATTCGGATTAACCAAGTGCATTATTTAGGAATAGTAACATGTTGAATTCAATCTTTTTTAATGCAAGTATTTTTTTTAATTTTAGGAACAAACCAAACAGAGAAACTGTCTATAAATCAAATGGATAATATCAAACTATGTTATTGTGCGCCAGTATTTTTGTTCCTATTCTTGAAAACATGAGATTTAATTACATTAATAAATATCATTTAAATTGATCATAACCTGCAACATTATAACCTACTACTAAGATTAATCTGTTATTTAAAGTCTTAAAGCATTTTCCTGCTTTACCATTTTATAAACATATACTGAAATTGGAATATTCTTCTAGAATAACCAAGTTTCATCACAATTAAACATTTGTTCTAGAAGACTTTTTTTTTGTAAGTTATTTTTTTAATCCTGTTGCAAATGTGTTAGTTGCCCCTTGTTTTCAGCAGATATAGCCTCTTCAACCTTTTTAAGTTATTATCAATTTTTTAAATATATTCCACATAATGGCTTTTTTTCATAGGATCTTTCACTATAGTTTTTATATAGATTAAATGCTTTCTGAAGTAATACATTGAAACACTCATTTCTTCACATATTGAATATCTTTTACTCCCCACTAAATTTTTATTCTATACCATGGATGTAAGCTTAGATTCAGAAGAACAAGAAATAATAGCATAAAAATCTTTTGCCTTTTTAAAAATTTCACAATTTATACATATCACAAAAACGGTCAATTGTTGTGTAAATATTTATTACATCAACTATTTTATTTTTACCTCCTTAGATAAAGAAAACATTTTGCAACTTCTTTCACCATTATATATTGAAGCCATTGTAAGAGCTTTACATTTTTCAACTAAAATATAAAAACTAACATAAATAATGCTTTCGGTAAGAATGCAAGAACATGACCAAATCAGTGTGTGAAAATTAAGGTGAAAAGAAAATTGCTGCTGCTTTGCAGAAAATTAAAATATGCATGAAAAATTTATGAATTTATTTTATTGTGAAATGTGAATTATTAAATCAGCATATTTTAAGGCAGTAGGCATCAAGGTTAAACTTTTATACAAGCATCATAATACTCATAACTGTATTAATCTAATAGTTATACTAAAAATGTTAATGATTTTTTAATTTGTATTTTGTACTTACTATTTAAATACAAATGTAGTATATATATATATACTTAAAGCTAGATATAATTAGAGGGGATTTGAACCCAGACTTTCAAGCTCCTTTCAATCACCCACTCCATCTTATACAACTGATACACATGACCACATATGTGTGAAAAAGATAAATGATCTCCAATATACATATTTTATACTGAACCAACATTCCCACACACATATAAAGTCAGTACTCAATTTATGTTAAGATAGAAAATCTTCAAACTTTAATGGACAGGTTTGAATATTCTCCACTCTCCAACTTTTTAGACATCTATATCATTGGCCAACAAGGATTTTGAGCATGCCATCATCAGATTTTCAATATAGATGATTGAAAAGTTGGATAGAGGAAAAGATTGAAGCCTATCCAATAAAGTTTGAAGATAAATCGAGCATTGTTTATATGTATATATAATCAAAATTACCTCAAATTCACAATTCAAACAGACTAGCCAAGAAAATATACTCTAAAACTCTACCAATGGTTTCACTGCTACAAGCAGACTTCTCAACTGTAAAGAACTACAAAATAACAAAATATTTGAACTAAACATTACCCACAATTCCACTTACTTCCCATATACCCTTAATATTAAAAGAACTTTTAAATAAGTTAATTGCTTTAAAATCATAAAACTTATTTAAAAGTTCTTTTAATAAATATTAAGGGTGAATGGGAAGGGGAATTGTGGGTAATCTTAAGTATGTTATTTTGTAGTTCTTTACACATGAGAAGTCTGCTTGTAGTAGGGAAATCATTGGTAGTCTGGTAGAATTGTGAATTTGGGGTAATTTTGATTATTTATTGACTAGTTTAGCTTTATGCTTTTAATGTTTATATCTATCTATCTATATATTGTACCATTTATGTATATACGGCACAATGTGTTGACCTAGGGTAATATTCAAAAGCTAAAAAAATTAGAAATAGTTCAATAAATACTATTCTTTTTTTATGTAATTCATTTTTTTTTTGGCTACGTATAATGAAAGTTATTTATATTTTATATTATCTATTTAATTAAAGTTAAAGTGGAAGGAATAGAAATGCACAGATTGTTTATCCAGATAAATAAAAGAAAATCATTCCAAATGCAAATTATTACCATCAGAGTAATATCTTTCTAATGCTAATTAAAAATAGCACGGAAGAAATTTGCAAAAAGAAAAGAAAAGAGAACTTAGTAGCTAAAAGAAAAAAAAAAGAACGTACAAAACTTGCCTTCTGATAACAAAACAAGATAAAAAAAATATGTGTAGAAAAATCCCAAAACTGACCAAGGGTATAAAAAGAAGAAATAACTTTGAGCAGGCTTGTTCTTTTTGATGGCATTTCCCATGGAATCTGAATAGAGAAAATGCCTCTATCCAGAGCTACTCATGCTGAACCAAGTCATCATATGTTTGTTGAAATGAGCCTTTGTTGACATCCTTCATCATAAAGAGATCACTCCAAAAAACTTCAAGTCTAGCCTAAAAACGGACAAGGAACATGAAAATGACAGCAGAAAAAAATCAATGTTAACTAACAATGAGCTCTTCATCCCAAGAAATAAATGTATGCAACAATAATCTACAATCTACATAAACCCTCAGAACTTACCAGTGAATAAGTAAGTATTCATACCCTAACTCATGTCTAATTCAATATATTTGCAAACTAAATTTAACTATAAACTTTAACTATGAATTCCAAATATCAATAAAGAGACATTTTATCCATAGATTGCATTCTATAAGAAGAGAATTGAAATAGGAACTGTTTAATTATTTGATTAACATTATTGTCGGATGAGCATGTGCATGTTCTTTTCAATTTATCAATAATTCGCATTTAAATATTTTAATTTGTCTAAATAAAATATTTACCTTTAATATCAACTTTTCATTGTGCATTCTTAAATTTTAGTTTATTAGATTTTACTATTAAAAATTGTTTTGATAAATTACTTATGCTAATATGTTTGCTTAATAATCAAAGTCAGGGAAAAAATTCATATAATGGATTAATTAAGTGATAAGAAAACGTAATCCTGATACTACTTTTAGTTATTTGTTTCGAATTAACAATGCAATGAGAATCAGTGGGTCTCATCCCTGGTGCTCTCTTAAATAAATAAAAAACTGATTCCACTAGCAATTTGGAAAGAAAAAAAATATTAGTTGAGTTAATCTGCAACTGTAGTTATTTTCTGTGAAATCTAATAGCCAGAATGAATAATGCAGACATAGCTTGATTAACAAATACATTAAAAAATTTATATTGTATTAAGTCTAGAATTGACATGAAAATGTTATATGCCATTTATACCATTTTTGGTCAATTTATTAGGCTTTATACATTATAAATTTCTAATGTATTTATTAATCAAGTTACACCAGCATTTATTCATTCTGGGTATTAGAAAGCTTCACAGAATGTAACTACATTTCCAGATTAACTTGTCTAAATCATTAGCAGTTTTGTTTTATGTAATTGCTCACTGCATCAAACTTTTATATATATATTTAGCCAGTGCCAGGGTTACATATATAACCCACTGATTTGGGGTGATAAACTGTTCAATTAATTTTAAAGGTTTAGTTTCTCCTTTTTGGTTTTATAGTAACTTCCTGGGTTTATAACTTCTAAAGTAGTATTGGCATTGAAAAAATAAATACTCTCAAATTAGTTAGTTGGTATAACTGAATAATAAAAAAAAAATAGATATACAATTACAGATTATATCATAAAAAGTGATATATTAAATCTATATAGTTTAATAAATAAATATTAAAAGAAACACACACATGTATTAAACATATAGGATATACATTATGCAAGTAATTAATATTTTAGATGAACTACTAATTTAACTTAATCAGTCACTTTATCACAAGTCTATTCACTTCTCAAACTTTTATTTTTGGTTTAGTATCTTTTTTTTTTTTTTTAACAATAAGTTCACTCTGAGGTCATGTTAAATGTTCTCATACCATGCATGGTTTTGGTGTCTGAAGAAATCCATGGTCCAGAATATAGGTTCCATTCTGGCACTATTATTTGACTTCTGGTTTAGGAAAGGCAATGGTTCTAATCAGTGTATTGGTTTGGACTTAATATGGAAATGACATATTTGCAGATGCTCTGCTTCTACTCAGACATGGCATGACAGTTCAACACCCAAGTAAATCTCTGATGAAACATAGCTCTCCCACAATAAAAAAAGAAAGATCAGCTCTCTCTAATAACCTTCTCTCTTTTATATCCTCCTAGTTTTAATATACTGTGCAGATTCTCATCTTTCTCTTTTCCTTTGTATTGAATTGTTTTTCAATACTCTTTTGAAATTTTGACTTGCAAAGTCCATTTCTGATACCCCCCCCCCCTCCACTGACCAACTTTAATTAAAGGCAATTAGCATTATTTTTTTTCTATAAGTAAAATTACTTGATCTTCAGATTTTTAACTTGATTAGCAATGTGTGTTCTTATTATTTTTTAAAAAATATATAATTCACATTGTGTATATATATATATATAAATTATACCAACTTTGAAAAAGAAATAATAAACAAAAAAAATATTAGATTTTCAAATGCCAATACTATTGTACCAAATATATGTAAATGATACAATATTTTTTAGGTGTGTGGGGTGATGATCCATATCTACAGATGAGTGCTGATTCAGCATGAAATACATATTAATATTAGAGATCATTTATCTTTTTCATGAATATGTGATCATGTGTATTGATTATATAAGATGTAGTGGATAACTGAAGGGAGCTTAAAAGTATGGGTTCACATCTAATTATTTGTATTTTTTTAAATTCTGTTAAGTCAAATCCTTTACTGATATGTGAACACAATTTATGGTGAATTTAGTAAAACATTCCTGCATCTAATTCAAAGAAAAAATTCTCTATCTAACCAACTGAGAAAATTATTGCACTCTACACTTGAACTTGTAATAATCTGGCCAATTTATAAATGAATAGATAATTATGTAATCACCATCAAAAGTCATCCCACAAATATCATAATCATTTCAGATCACTTTCTCCAAATCCAGTGTTGACTTTATGTTTTCTCAAAGTTATCTACTAACATCTTTTTTCTCCCACTCCTCTCTCTTTCTCATTCTTCACAATTTTTCCAATATATTTTTTCTTAATTTATGAATATCTAAATAATGAAAATAGTTAATCAAAAGTTATGATATAACTCTAAAATTGAGATGCTAGAATAAATTGTGCTAGGAGGATAGCAAAAATGATAAACTACCATAAATTATAATCTAGTATTAGACTCCATTATCTTCAGAAAAATAACATAAACACAAAGTATGATTAAAAATCCAATTTTTCTTTTTTAATTTTATCAATAAATAATAACGTTTATTTGTTAATTCAACATCTCTATATTTCAAATCTTGTTGCTCTAGTTATCCTATTCATTTCTATAGAAACTTTCATTTTTTTTCTTTCTTTTCTTAAGTCTCAATTTTTATAGAGCAACGTTTCCAATTAAAAGATTAGTTTTATTTTTTTTCCCAGTCCTATCAATGCTTTAGAATAATATTTTAGCTCTATTAAACATGGTAACAAATAATCATTAGCAGACATCTATCGAAATGTAATGGCATTATCATTCTAGAAGTAAAAAAAAAAAGGCAAATATAGATTAAAAAGTTAGAAAATATAAAAGAAAGGGAACATTGAATCATATGTGCATTATTAAATAATGTGAATGTAGTTACATTATTACATGATCTCATTGACACAATTAGTGCAAACACATAATCAATGATGTGAGAGAATCATGAAAACCAAGATCAGTATTAACTTAAGTAACTGATACCAATAAAGCAAAAAAAAAAAAGAAAGAAAATACAGAAGGGAAATGATGGTAATTAATTTAGTTATAAATGTTCGTCCCAATTATTATTAGTAAATCAAATAATTCAGTTATCTATTTCAATAACAACAGCAAAAAATATAATTTTGAATCAACAGTTAAGTCCAGGAAACTTTTACTTAGCGAATGCATTTATAATTACGTAGTCAACTTTATAACAGTTATCGTTATTCTTCTCTTCTCTATTCCAAGACTAGATTTGGTTACGTCTGTTTTGGTATTAAATTTTTAAGGTGCATTTCTCAAAATTCATTTTTATCGCCAAAAGACTTCCCCAATGTATTACAAATAAAATTTAAATTAAACTTATAATGAATATTATAATTTTGGGGATCGTCTTTTAATGAATTTTAAATATTTCAGACATTTTATAAAGTAATAGATAATTACCATTAATAAAATATCAACTACTTTTATTGTTTGATCACACATCTCTTTGTTAAAAGATACTTTAGGGTCACAAAACTTGCTTTCCAGAAGATTCCTTAACATATATTCATTGATTGCAAAGTGAAGAATGATTATTCACTATAGACAATGCAGTTATTTGCATTTTTTAAATATTTTCTATCTGCTGAAATAAAACTGTATATCAAAGTGAATATAGGGCAGTAGATAATTAATAAATGATTGTGATATTAAAACAGAAAGTAAAAATAATTGAGCATTTTGCAAAAAGAGAGATAGATAGATAGAGATAGTGAGAGAGAGATATATATATAGAGAGAGAGAGGGAGAGAGAGAGAGAGAGAGAGAGAGGGAGGGAGGGAGGGAGAGAGGGAGGGAGAGAGAGAGAGAGAGAGAGAGAGAGAGAGAGAGAGAGAGAGAGAGAGAGAGAGAGAGAGAGAGAGAGAGAGAGAGAGAGAGAGAGAGAGAGAGAGAGAACCATTTTATTTGAGTTTATTACAATCACTTTGCCAGAATACTTTTTAGAGACATAAAAAAGTGATTAGTTGAAAAAGTGATTTAACATATTTTGAAATAGAATCTGAAGAACTACTCTGAGCAAACTTTTATAAAATATTTATGAATTACATATTTTTAGTGTAATTTTTTTTTATCATTTAATGCAGATATTTTAAATTAGTCATTGTGTTATACTAACGGGATCTACGAATATAGAAAGTCTGAAATTTTACAAAGTTAATACTATCTGAAATAATAAAAAATGATTAAGAAAATGGAAACAATTTTTGTGATTTATCCCTACATACACTCACAAATGAATATAAAGAAAAGAGAGAGACATATTTCAAAGATTTTAATATGAGCAGAAAATCTATTTATTCTACTCCTGTTATTTATTGTAAATTTTGAGTAATTAATGGATATTCTGTTTGGTCAGCATCAATGAGGAGCTTTTGACTTACTCCACTATGAAGGTCAAAAACCAAAAATTAGCCTGATAAAATAAGTCTCTGAATCAATGGAAAAGATTGTAACACTTGGCTGTGTGTGTAAGAAAAAATAATATTACGTTGATTTTTTTTTTCCAAAAGCTAAGTTGACCAAATAAATTCTTCAATCTTATTATCTTGTCAGTTGTCCATAACACTGTCAAATTCACAATAAAGTATGGATTTTTTTTATGAAAAAAAAAAAAAACTTAACTATATATACTTATCAAATATAACAGATATATTTAAAAATTTAAATTTAGTTTTATTAATACTTTAACTTATTGTGTACACTTCAGAAATATATACCTTACTGGGCACATTTCTGAAGTATACTAAACAGGCCGGATTGTTCCAAACATTTTCTTTTTCAATTGTGAATTTCTCACATTTATTTATATAATATTAAAATCTTTTGTTTAATTTATAGTAAATCTTTAAAATTTATTAATTAAATCAACCAATTTAAAAAAACGGACGGGCTTTCCATAGGTCGGATATAAACTTATATTTATATAAAGAAGTAATGTTAATGAGAAATCAATCAGAAGAATGTTATTATGTATATTGTTTATATTTTGTACACTGAAGAATACTTTTGTAAATATTTTTAAACGCTAATAGCAACATTTTTATAAAAAAAATTCTGATTTATTTTTAAAAAAATATTTATTGACATTATAAAATTGTACAGATGCATAATAATAACACTTTGTTAATGTTGGCTCATCCATTGCTGGCGTTGGTCTGGAAAAAGTATGCAAAAGCCATTCTCCGCACTAGCAGGTTATAATATGAGCAAATACGTACTATTTAGTTGGTATTGCCCACCCCTGCCAGTGCAGAGAATGACCCAATAATGCTAACTTTTCAGCTGGGATACATGTAGTGTGAAATCAATGCCCCTCTAGTAGAATCCGACATGTTGCAACACAGACTACTTCTTCTACGATACACTACAATGTGGATATATCAGGTCCAAAATTCATGTAGAGTCTGTGGGCCATAGATTTAATTATTTTTGTCAAATTATAATTAATGAAATATCACAATTCTATATATATATTTTGTAGATTTGATAATTTTCACGTTAACTTTAATAACACTAGTTTTCATTTATTAAAATTTTCTGATGATATAACTGCCTTTGCAAATAGTTATAGAGCTAAAATAAAAATTTTGAGCGATAATGGTAAAGTATAGTATTAGGTTTGATATTAAAATAAAATACAGAAACTATATTATTCTTTATAAATTGATATATGTTGTTAAATTCCCTTTCTAAAGGCAAATCGAGATTATATTTAAAAGTTTTATTTTAAACTTTCATTAAAAATGACTTTGGTAATGGATAAAGTAACTTCTATTATCATAAATTACTGCAATATTAAGAACACTGACGACAGTAATTATATAAATAGTAATTTGCAAAGTCAACCCAACAAAAAGAAAGTCATATTGTAGAACTTACTCCTAAAGAAATCCGTGATAATGAAAGTTTAAAGAGCTCGAGGGAATATTTTGATTATCTTTTGATTAATGACTCCAAAAATCAAATTAATTGTTAAATGATATATTCATCTTATCAGTCCATTTAGAATAGAACGCAAATAACTATACTAATAAAATACCAATTGTATTCGTAAAATTTGATATTAACATGTCCTAATGATACCAAGACATCTATCTATCTTCAAAGCTATATAAATATTTTTGGGATTATACAAAAGAAAGTTCTACTATCCGGTCTTAAAATAGTTTTTTTAGCTTAAATTCACAAAAATCAAAAGTTTACTATAATATGTCATAATTGTTAAGGTATATTATTGTCATTCATTTCAGCAAAACTACAGGTTATTCCAATCATAGATGAATGGTTAGTAGAAAGTTCACATGGTTTTAAATAATTATCAAGCACTGTAGAGATGGTTTTTGTTACTAGACAAAAACATTGATTTGACCATGGCAATTTAAATCAGTAAATTGATAGAAATAAGCTTATTGCCCACCACATTTATTTATATTATACAGTTTCTTAATGGTGATATGAGAAAAAATAATATTATTGATGGTGAAAAAATCGGAATTTGAAATGAAAACCCATAAACAAACTTATGTAGTTAATCCAATTTTGTTTTTTTATTTTTTTAAAAGTGGTATTTCAAGTACTTCATTAAGCAGACGTATAAATGTAATATAGGTTTAGCATTTTAATTTGAATTAAGTAAAAGCAAAAACAAAATTTTCATATTCTTGGTTTTTAGATTTAGAGAATGCTGATATTTTGTCAAGAAGAATGATCCTTAAAATATCATTAAAGTTTTAAATGAAGTCTGTAAAAACTTCTCTTTTATCAGCCACAAAAAAATTCAACAATTTTTAGCTTCGATAGTTTTCAGTTTGAGAATATAATAAATATGAGTATCTTGGTAGCTTTTTAATTAAAAAATCATTTGGATATTAAGGTATAATTTAGATTTTGATAAAATGCTTCTGCATTTAACAAATTAAAAGACAGAATATGTATCCGCTTCATCTAAACTGATTATATATATATATATAATAAAAAGTCAGATGTCACATGACTTATATATTCTTGCACTTACAAATATGTAAAATTAAGAGCATGCTAATTAGCTCCAAACAAGCTTTTTTTTTATTTTATTTATAATAAATGCTACTACAAGAGAAGGCATTCAAATCATTTTTATCTTGGAGTGTCCCCATCCCCAGACCGATTTTGACGTATGGGTCTCTTCAGTGAGGAGTTGGGACATTAGATTCAAAAACCAACTCAAGCAAAGCATTTATCTAAAAGTTAATTGTTAGAAGACATGAAACTTTTAGACATCTACATGTCTTTAAAGTCAGCTCTCCAACTGAAAAAATCATATGGGCCTGAACTTCATTCAGATACTCCATATATTAGTAGGCTTAGCCATTTAATTTAGCCAAAGCCCCAACAGCAAAATAATAATAGTAATAATAAAAAGTCAGATGTCACATGACCTATATATAGCTTGCACTTACAAATATGTAAAATTAAGAACATGCTAATTAGCTCCAAACAAGCTTTTTTAAATTTTATTTATAATAAATGCTGCTACAAGAGAAGGCATTCAAATCATTTTTATCTTGGATTGTCCCCGTCCCCAGACCAGTTTCGACCTTTGGGTCTCTTCAGTGAGGAGTTGGGACATTAGATTCAAAAAACCAACTCAAGCAAAGCATTTATCTAAAAGTTAATTGTTAGAATCTAAAAGTTAATTGTTAGAAGAAGATCTAACAATTAACTTTTAGATAAATGCTTTGCTTAAGTTGGTTTTTTGAATCTAATGTCCCAACTCCTCACTGAAGAGACCCATAGGTCGAAACAGGTCTGGAGATGGGGACAATCCAAGATAAAAATGATTTGAATGCCTTCTCTTGTAGTAGCATTTATTATAAAAAAAATAAAAAAAAGATTGTTTGGAGCTAATTAGCATGCTCTTAATTTTACACACACACACACATGTTATCTTTCATATTTATTATATGGGTGACTTATTAAAGTAACAATTAGAGTATTGGGAAAATTTTCATTAAAAATAAATAACTGTATGATTAGTTGCTCAGAAAGATTGTAAAATTTGATCACCCAAGTAGCAGATTGAGCATAATATTTTCATTCAATTACTTAAAATTGTGTAAATGTTACTTTAAACAGCTCAGACTCAATTAAAAAAAATTGAATGTCTGACTAATGATGGCAAAAATCATAAAACCAATCATTATATACTTCAGATTACTGCTTAATATTATAAAAGCACATAATTGTTAGATTGGATGTGGAAAGATTGTCTAAAGATGTGCAGTCCTAATTGCTTCTATTGGGATGACATAGCTGAGACTACAATACAATGAAGAAAACAATGAGCTAGATATGAAGTTTTTTAAAAAGAAATATAATTATTGCAGAGAAATCTAAGAAATGTATTACAAGATATCAAAATGAATGAAACAGTTCATGATATTTATCATTTATCTATAATTCATATGATCACCATTGTTTATGCTTACACAATCTGTTTTTCAGAGAGGCAAAACTCTCCATACAGGAGCACCATTCAGTGCAAACCAGAGTAATCAATGGATGTAGGAAGGTTTGTGCATAAAATTCCTATCTAGTGCCTACTCATCCAATATCCCCAGACAAGTTTCTAGCTTGTGGCTGATGAGCTTAGGTTGAAAATATTATTGTGTTTTCATTTTGGACTCAAAGCTTTATAGTTAGTAAAATTGTGGCTGCTCGAGAGTTGCATTAGATCCTAATATCTAAGTGCAGTGCTCTCAGATCCAAGGATCCTCACTGATGAAAGCCACAAACTACAAACTAGTCTGGGGATATTGGATGAATAGGCACTAAATAGGAATTTTATGCGCAAACCCCCTCCATCCTTTGATTTCTCTGGTTTGCACTGAGTGGCTACTGTATGGAGAGTTCTTATCTATAATTCACGAACTGGGTTGCATAGTCATTTCAAAATTCACTATTAACTTTTTCCTGTTTGATTTACTATTTTTTTTTATTTTCTAAATTTAAAATGGTCATACTCATATAAGAATGTCCACTAATGATGATAATATTAAAAAAATGATATTTAACATAAAGAAAAAAGTTTAGATCAGGCAGCAAGTTACAAAAATAAATAAATGGAAAAATTATAAAGATAATCTTTAAACATAAAGCTATTTATACTATATTATTTATAGATTGTCTGAAGATTTGTAATAATGATATCTTACTTATAGTTATAAGTTGGACTACTTTTATCATTTAGTTAAATTATCAAATGTTTTTAGAAAACTGTAAATTTTATTTATAGTTTTTCAAATACATTTAGCTGTTAATAGTAAAACACAGGTTAGTAAAAAACACAATGTTTCAAATGGTAATATTTTTCTTTCTTTTTCAGCTACTGCTTGATGACCAGTGTGAATCTAGTATGAGAATTGTACCAGTAATCTATTTTATGAATACTGAATTTAAGAAGATTCTCTAATCAATTAGGCTATTCTGTCAATGGTAACAATCCTCTAGGTTTTTCCATTTTTTTTTACCATGTCCTTAAAAAGAAGCAATGGAAAAATCAGGAGGACATTCAATGATAAATATATAAAATTTCTATTGGCTCTTGCCTTTGCATTTTTTAATATTTAATACTTATGAATTTAAAGATTATTGGTTTAATTTTGGAACTAGAGTCATTGGTTAGGTCATCAACACTAAAGAAGAGAGAAAAATAACTCTCAACAGCTGTATGTTATTATTAACAGTTAAATGTATTTGGAAAAAATATAAATACATTTTGAATTTTTCTAAAAACTTCAAAATTTTAACTAAATGATAGTTGTAATTCAATGTATAAGTTGGGAATAAATTCAAATAATTGAAAATAGTTTGGAAATACGAATAAGAAATACAAAAAAAAAAGATTGATAGAATTTTAATAAACTATAAAAACAAAATACTATAAACAACATAAAAAAAAAAAAGAAAAATGAAATAATGTGGTATAATATTATAATAAAAAAAGTAATACAGAATATAACACTCTCTTACACATTTGACATACTTTAATTCATTATTATCATTTTCAGCTATTATTGATCCATTACAAGATGGAGGTCTCTCCATGTTTAATCTATTTTCTCTTATATCTAGCCTTTTTTCTCCATACCACATTAGCAAACTTCCTTATTTCATCAATCCATCTCATATGTGGTCTCTTTCTAGGTTTTCATATAATCACTTGGAATCCACTTTAATATTTCAACTGCTTATTTATTATTTTTTCATACAATTATTTGGAATCCACTTTAATATTTCAACTGTTTATTTATTACTATCTCTTCTAGAAATATGTCCAGGTCAACTCTACTTTAGTCTCAAAATTTTTTCAATGATATTAATATCTGCTTGTTCCCTCAGCCATGTATTTTATTTTTGATTCTTTCTTAAATTGTTTAATTTTTTGTTGAGTGGTTTGAAATCTCCGTATAGTTCTGTTATCTGTCTACATTTCAGATCCACAAGTGAGAAACTGGTAAGATACATTCAATAAACACCTTTCTTTTCTAATACAAAAGTATATTTCCTTTTAATATTATTTCTACAAAAAACACGCCATCGAAGTTTAATTCTATGATTTATTTTATTTATTATATTTCCATCTGCATTAATAATTTGACCAATGGATTTATAGTTAATTCCTTCTAATTCATTCTTATCATAACTCTTGAACTGTACCTGAAGCAACATCATCTGCAAAATCTAGATGACTTAAAAAACTGCTGTAAAAAGTTTTGGAGATATGGAATTTCCCTGCTGTACTCTCTCCTCAATGTTAATCTTAGTATCATTATGTAATCTAATCTTTGCTTCTGTATTTTGACAAATATTCATCAGAATATAATAATATCTGGCATATATTTTGATAATACAGGAGTTTAATCACTGTACAAATGCTTCCATAATTTACAAATTCAAAGCAAAAATGATAATTCATATTCACTATTTATTTCTATAACTTTTCTCAATATTTATTTGAATGCAGTTTAATCTTTTGGTTGATTAAAATCCAAAATTTGCTGTAGATGTGTTGTAATTATCATGTTAAAAATGTTGTATAGAACTGATAAAAGACTATTAGGTTTGTAATTTCTAATATCTTCTTTATCACCATTTTTAAATATCAATATTACTATTCTATTCTTCCAATCTTCTGCAACCTCTTTATCATTTAAATATGTATATAATTTTGCCACTAATTTTTCAATTCCTTCACATGCTTGTTTTAAGATATTGATTATGATTCCTTTATTTAGAATGTTGGGAAATTCAAAAGATGTAGTAATTGTAGGGAATACTTGTTTTCTTGTTCTTTATTGCTATATAATTCTTTATAGAACCATTCCACATATTTCATGATGTCATCTCTCTTTTTAGTAATAGTTATATCTTTTCTTCTTATTGCAGAAATGCTAAAATCAAAATGGTGGTTTACACTTTTGAGACTTTCATTCCCTTCTACAGTATTTTTTGCTCATTCACAATTACATATTTTTATATTGTTAATTTTTTATCATACTATTTTACAAAATGCTATATCAGAAATGCACAAACCATAGCCTGCAAGTTGTATTTGGTCCTCCATTGATTTGCTGGTGATCCTGTGTAACCATTTACACTTTGGAGACTTTCATTCTCTTTTAAAGCTTTTCTTGCTAATTAATAATTATATATTTTTTATATTGTTATTAACTCTTTAATAGTAAAATGCTAGATTAGAAATGCCCATTACCTGCGAATTGCCTTTAGCTCACCATTGAATTGCTCGTGATCTGCCTCAACATATATTATTTTAACTTTAGTAAGTCATACAATAGATAATTTTTAAAAATTGCACTTGTGGACAACAAAATAGCTGTAGGGCTAGGAATGGCATGTAGTTTGGCCATGGTTGATCATTATCATTTAGATACCAATACATATAACATCTGCCTGATTTTACATTGCATCTTATTTATTAATGTACTTGAATTATTGGTAATAAAGATGAATAGTTGCTGTTTAATGTATTTCAGTCAGTGTATATATAGACCCTCTACTGCTTATCTACTTATGATGATCGATTGGTAATAATGTTAGCAAGTTTTATAATTCATTTATTTGTCATATGACTATTTTGCTTTCATAGGGGTGGTTGCTATGATTACTTACCACTCTTTGGAAAAAGTATAAAATAAATTCTCTAATAGATAAAACAGAACCAAGTAGGAAATACAAAGTACAGGATGAAAATTGCCAATTTCAGAATAGCTGGACTGAAAAACATTTTTTGTGCAGTCATTTAATAAAAATGTCTGCTTGACTTTCAATGTTCTGCAGCAATCCCAAAAGATTCCAACACAAAAAGGCACTATAAAAATCTGCATTCTATATTTTCAAAATCATCCTAAGAACTACATGAACAAAAATTTTCATCTTTGAAACAATAATTGATAAATCAGAAAGTAATACTTATAAATTTGTTTAAGATTCAAAAATTGTGACAGAAATACATTTTGGAAATGTTTCACATTATAGCAAAAAGATGCCAAACATTTACAGATGAAAATTTTGTTTAAAGTTTGTTTTAAGATAGCTGCTGAAAAGTTTTGTCCAGAAGCAGCCAAAAATTTTGAGAAAATTCAACTAAACCAGATGACTAAACAGAGAATTACTGCAATGTTAGCAAAGACAAAGAACAAATTCAAGACTTATTCAAAGAAATTTGACTATTTATCATTGTTATTGATAAATCAATTGACATCACTTCCACAGCCAGTTGTTAATATTTGCACATAGAATAATGCAGGAGTTGGAAATGAGTGAGGAGCTGATTGTAATGACTTCATTGTCAGATCAAATGACGGATAATGACATATTCACTGAGGTTTTGGAAGTGTTCCAAAGTTGATTTTGAATTGACAAATGAACAGTTATTATGACTGACATAGCTCCTTCTATAATAGGAATGAATTCCATATTGGTAACATTATTGAAGCAGCATTTGGGAAGACTTAGTGATGAATTGATACAATTCTATTATGCACCCACCAGATCTTGTGTCCTAAAATACTAGTGTTTGAACATGTTGTGGTTTCAACAATTAATTTTATAAATTCTTGTCACCTTAATCACTGACAGTTCAAAAGATTCGTTGAAGACATTAAAAATGAATAAGTAACTTAATTTTTTACACAGAAGTGAAGTGGATAAATAATAGTTCTAAATTTAATTCATGCCAGAAAAAAAAAAATCACCGATATAAAAAAATCTAGATTGATCAAGTGACTTAGCTTTTCTGATTGACATTATTAATCATTTAAATATGTGACTTCAGGGCAAAGATCAAATGATTATTCAATTTTAAAGTCATATATTGTCTTTTCAATGCAAGCTAAATCTATTTCAAACTCAATTAAAGTCAGGGAATTACAGCCATTTTCATAAGTTTCTGAAAAGTTCAATCCTAACTTCAAAACTATATATATTGAAAAGGAAGATAATTTGATATCAGTTTTCAAGAATCATTTTTCTGATTTTTAAAAATAAGATGGTATTGAAAATTAAATTGAGAGAATGCAAACTTCTCATGCGCTTGTGACTATTAGTAACCAATCAGATCTTAAGCACTGGGACAGAGAATTTAACAAGTTTAAGTACTTTGGACTGGCTTGGATATATAGAAAGACAAGTAAAAAAGAGAGTGGGAACCACTCTTTTCTTGTTAAATTCTCTGTCCCAGTGCTTAAGATCTGATTGGTTACTAATAGTTACAAGCGTTTGAGAAGTTTGCACTCTCTCAATTTAAAAATAAGACATTTATTTTTATATAGCGTGGTGTTTTTATATACTGTAATATTACAAAGCGCATGTGCATTAGCTTATTGATTTTTAAAAAGTAAAAACAATGCTAGATTTATTTAGCAACCCTTTTGCTCAAAATGCTTTTGAATCAGTATACTTGAAAACTCATCGATATGCAAAATAAGAACACAAAATAAATAGAATAGAAACAATTTCTTAAACTTTTATTGTTACTGGATAATGCACTAAAATGTGCAAACCTTTTATGGATCAAGATACATCAGTGAACAAATTTTTTCAGTCATAGACATTAACAAATCCAAAAAATAGCAATAGCTGGAGTATGAAAATTTAGAATCAATTTTACACTTGGCTATTACAAAAATCAAATCAAATATTAAAACAAATGTTAAATCAATACAATGTTATACATCAAATTAAATTCTTTATTTACTTTTAATTATAAATAATAGATAATAAATATAAATAAAATATATGACAACTTTCATGTTTTTTATTTTTATTTTGGCAGCTCTCTCATAAGTCATAATGAATCTAAACCCTTAAACATCACATGATCACCATTTCTTATGCTTGCATTGAATGGCACTACTGTAGGGAGTTTTGCCTGTTTTTACAGCTTGAGCAAGCATAAAAAAATGGTGACCATGTGATGTTTAGTGGATTAACACCAATCTTTATTAATGAACCAAAGACACCAAAATCTACGAGTACTATATAAATTAATGAACTTGGATTGAAAATATTATGTTTTCAATTTTAGACATTGTAGTTAAGTAGAGATAAATTATAGGTGACTGCTGGAGGGTTGCATAAAATCCTAAGATCTAGGTGCAGTGCTCTCAGATCCAAGGCAAAAAGCCACAAGCTAGAAACTAATCTGGGGATATTGGATGAGTAGGCACTAGATAGGGATTTTATGCTTAAGCCTTCTGGCATCCCTTGATTACTCTGGCTTGCACTGAGTGGCACTACTGCATGGAGAGTTTTGCCTGTCATAATGAATCTATGTGGGCCTTGGTCTTAACAAGTCTTTATATCCCTGATCTAAATATTCAGTCCTTCTTAGTATGCCATTTTTATATTTCTGCTTTTCCCAATACATTGTCTTGCCTCGATAGAACATTTACTGGTAAATTGCTGTTTCTTTGTAGCAGATATCTTTATTACTACTTTTAATAGTGCATCAATTGTCTTCCTATAAAGTTCATTCAAATCTGAACTATTTTCAAAATCTATTAATATTTTAAAGTTCGTTAGTTCTATTTTGATTTCATTGGAATAATTTCTAAAGATTAAGAATATCAACTTTGAATACTGTTTTTTTTTAAATAATTTTTGTCTCTCAAATTTTACATTAATACATATCTTACATTTCACTAATTGATGATCACTTTTGCGTAGAATTTATTAAAAACCTTACAGTATTAAAATACATATTTTCTGATAATCAAAATACAATACAATTCTGCTGAACCTTCAGGGGGATGCTTCCATGTCCATTTCTGTTTAGCAATTTCTTCAAAAAAAAAAGAATTCGTAATGTCAGATGTGATATGTCGGACTGTTTCCATCATCTATGAGTGAATGTTGAATGTATAGAAAATTTTAAACTTTTCAAATACAAACAAATAAACAACACAGATTAGTAATTACACAATGTTTTGAGTAGCATTATTCTCCACTTTTCTTCAGGTGTTTCTGGCATATGTACAGTGATAGTATTTTTAGAAGTCAAACTCACATCTTTAGATTCTTGAATATTGAATTTAAGGAAACACTCTAACCAAATGAGCTATTCTGTCAAAGGCAACAGATTGTAGAAATTTGATACATTTATATATGAGAGTTGGTTCAAATCCTCTCAATCCTTCATTTTTTTTATTATTATTAATTTTTCCTAAGAGCAAGAGTAATTAGACTTCCTTACATTGTGCATTGCCACGCAGGGTTGACTTATAGAATTATTTACCATTGTCATATGAGCAGCTTCCTTGAATTTTCTTCTATGCATTTTTTTTAGACAAATGGTCATTAGTAAATACATGATCTGCTACAGTAGATACATCTGATTTTTTTCTTTTAACCATTAGCTTGTGTTCTTTCAATCACTATTTAACAGGGTGACAGGTTTCATCAATATATTTTCTTCCATATTCGCATGGTATTTCATAGATGCAGTTTTTGTTCTCCAGCATTTCCAGTTTAGGCTTAATAGAAGTAAGAATTCCTTGAAGTGTTGTATGGCTTTGGAAAGCTGTTCTAATGATATACTGACTGTAGATTTTCTTTGTCTGCCATTCCTGGTATGTATGGATACACTAAAGTACTAATTGTTTTTCCTTTTTGTGTCTCTTATTGCTGTCTATTAAAGGTTTTCTTAATGACTGCTGATGGATAACCATTCTTCATAATCATTTGTTTTATGAAAATCTTTTTCCAAATCACAGGTTTCTGAGCAAACCTCCTTCACTCTGTTCCATAGTGATAGTACATTCCATGTTTAATGCTTCTGATATGATTAGATGTATATACCAAGTACTTGCTAGTGTGTGTTGGTTTCCTATACACTGTTGTTTTTACTTTGCCCTGATGGAGTCTTATCACAACAACATTCAAGAATGCCAATTTTTGTTCTTGTTCTGATTCCATTGTGAATTTAATTGAAGGAAATGTTGTTAATATGCATCCAGAATGACTGTAATTGCACTTCACCATGAAGTCGTACCACAAATGTATCATTAACATACCAAACAACACTTTAGGTGGACAAGTAGTCTTTATGGCTGTGGTTTCAAGTTCTTCCATATAAAAATTGCTCATCAAGGATGACAGTGGTGATCCCATGGTCATCCCTTAATTTTGTTGGAAGAATTCTGAGTTATATTGAAAATATGTTGTTATACAGAATGTTAATAATTCAATTATACAATTAATAGATAGATTGTTCTAGTTGTAGACTATTATCACCATATAAACTTTCCCTTACAATAGATAGTCTCATCACATGGTATATTTGTAAACAGATTCCACATCAAAGTTTACCACTATGCCAGTTCTTTCCATTTTCATGTTTCTGACTAATTCTACAAAGTGCCTAGAATCCCTGATGAAAGATTATGTCCTGTATGCCGATGGACTAAGAACTTTGAGAAGAAATCTTGACAAATTTTGACACGGTGTATTTCTAGAACTAACAATAGGCCTTAATGAAACATTGTCTTCATATGAATTTTAGGTAATTCATACAGATGAGGAATCTTGCTGAAATAAAAAGTTAATTTCCTTTTATCCGAGTCCCTAAAATACTTGTGATGCTTCCAGAATAATGCTTGTAGTTTTATCTCAGAATTTTTGTATTGGCCTGCTGTGAGAAGACCATGTATTTTGTTATCATAATATGTTTTATCCATTATAATTGTAGTGTTACTTTTGTCATTCAAGAATAATAATTATAGATATAACGAGTTTGAAAAATTTAATGGCTTTCCTCTCATCATATGAAAATGTTTGATTTCTGCTTATTCACTTGATGTCTTTCAAGAGTCCTTTTAACTCTTCAGTGTAACTCTCTGCTTATTCCAGAGACAAATTTTGGGGCACTTCCTTAGTGACTGCCATTATATCCAATAATGGGAAGTAGATGGTGTAATGGCGAAGTTCAAACTTTTATCAAGAACTGATAATTCAGCACCAGTAAGGTGTTTAAAACTAAGATTTTTCATTAACAAAGCTGATAGACTGATTGCAGTATGACTTTCCCATGTAGATTTATAAGTTTATTCTTCTGAAGTTCTTTTATCCTTCCTTGTAAAAAAAATAAATTGAAGGACTCAGGAGGATTTGAACCAACTTTCATATATAAATATATCAAATTTCTACTATCTGTTGCCTTTGACAGAATAGCTGTTGGTTAGAGCATTTACCTTAAATTTGATATTCAAGAATGTAAAGGTGCAAGTTCATCTTCTATGCGAATACTGTCACTGTGCATATTAGGCTAGCAACATCTCAAAATGGTGGAGAATAATATTACTCGAAACATTGTGTAATTACTAACCTGTGTTGTCTATTTGTATGTTATTACTAACAAGTTGTTTGTATTTGAAAAGTTTAAAATTTTCTATACATTCAATATTCACTCATAGATGATGGAAATAACCAAACATATATTTAATAGTATACCATCATTCACAAACCTTCAGGAAAATACTAAATACTCAGTATGGACCTGATGCTATGTTGAAATTTAGGCATTTCATTAGAACAGCTTTCCAAAGCCTTACAATACTTCAAGGAATTCTTACTTCTACTAAGCCTAAACTGGAAATGCTGAAGAACAAAAACTGCATCTATAAAATATCATGCTAATGTGGAAGAAAATATATTGGTAAGACCTGTCACCCTGTTGAACAGTGATTGAAAAAACACAAGCTGATGGTTAAAAGAGAAAAAAATTAAAAATTGATAAGCCTACGATAGCAGACCATGACCATATGTTTGAGAAAATACAAAAATATTGGATAAAAAAAATGCATGAGAAAATTCAAGGAAGCTGCTCATATGACAATGATAAATAATCCTATAAGTCAACATTGTGGTAATACACAATGTATGGAAGACACTAATTAATCTTGCTCTTAGAAAAAATTAATAATAAAAAAAAATTTGAAGGATTCAGGAGGATTTGAACCAACCCTCATATATAAATATATCAAATTTGTACTATCTGTTGCCTTTGACAGAATAGCTGTTAATTAAAGGGTTTGCCTTAAATTTGACATTCAAGAATCTAAAGGTGTGAGCTCGACTTCTATGAGAATACTGATACTGTGCATATCAGGCTAGCAACACCTGAAAAAGAATGGAGAATACTACTACTCAAAATGTTATGTAATTACTAACTTGTGTTGTTTATTTGTGTGTTATTATTAACAAGTTGTTTGTATTTGAAAAGTTTAAAATTTCCTATACATTGAACATTTACTCAGATGATGGAATTAGTCCAACACATCACATCTAATAATATACCATCAACACAAATCTTCAGGCAAATATTCGTAATACGTAGTTGATTTTTTTTTGTGTGAACTCCACAAGTCCTATATGTCCTCTCTCTGTTCTATCATAATAACCAAATTTACCCATAGCACTTTCATCTTTCACTTGTTTATCGATTTTAGCATCAAAGTCCTCCATGACAATTTATAAAGTTTGAATTTTATCAAACACCTTTTCCATATACATATAAAACTCCTCTACTTTTTCATCACAATGAGGTCTTCTTCTTGGTGCATAAATCTGAATTATATGCATTTGATAGTTTTGTTTAAGTTGATTAAATTTTCTATTCTATTTGAAACACCATTAATCTCAACAATATTGTTCTTGTACATCTTATTTATAATGAATTCGAGCTCTCCACTTTTGCTTCCATTATTTATGCTTCTGTAACAAAATACATGTTAAAACTTCTTAAATCAGTTGTCCTTTTACAAAATCTAACAATGTGCTGATTTAGTATTAGATAGTTCTTCCAATTTGTGCAATATCTCTATACTTAAGTTATGTAAATAAAAGACTGTCATCAAATGATAACTTAGATCTATAATCAAGTGAGCCTTAGCACTGTCCATCTTTGGTCACCAACGGTTGCTTTGGCTGGTGAACTTACAGTATCTTGGGAATAAGAGCCATAATTTAGTTTTGTCTGTCATGATATAATTCATATCTGCTTTCAAAAAAATTTAATTGATATTTCAGTTAAGAATAATCAAGCAATTGAGAAAAACAACCAGGTATTAATTGACCTTAAACCCATAAGTAAAATTCCTATAAACTCACTACGCTAGATGATGAATTTTATTGAGCAATCAATCCATATTTGTAAACTGTATGATTAATCATATAGCAATAACAACTGCAATGACAAGAATGTATGGAATAGACATTAAAAACTTGACCTGCTTGGTTCCTTTGTGATGTTAAAGAATAATCAGTGTCTTCACTCAGTTTAAAAAATTAATTATTGGTTTATTATATAGAAATAAAACAATTAATATCTCAAATTTTATAGAAGTAACTAATGTATCTAAATCTGTTACTATTTAAAGTCAAAAATGAAGTAAGGAGTAAAATATCAAAGAAGATATTGATATCTTTATCAAGTTCTGTATTATTAATTACTATCAAGTCAACTTGATATTTGGCCTTCATATAAATAACATTTCCTCAGAATAATTTATCATCTACTTGGTTTTTCAGGCAACTCAAAAACAAGTTCATTATATAATGCTGGAAGTGATTTATACCATTGTAAGTTGTCCTCTTCTTTCAAGTTTACAAGCATTATTTTTTTAATGAATTATATTATCTCACGATAAGATCAAAATATTACAACTTTAACATGTTTATGGTATTTCAACTGAGTGCTCATACGTAATCTGATTAATTACTTATTTTTTTCCTGCTTAGAGGATTTTCAATTAATCTTTACCTGCACTATAGGACAAAGGCATTAATACTACAATCTTTTTTTTCAATATCAAAATTTCATATCCAGTGAAAATTATTAAATAACTTGAGTACTTCAGATATTTGTTTTTAAAGATATGTTCCTATACCTGAAAATCTTTTCCATGTTTTTCATTAAAATTCTATCCAATGTTAGAATATAAACAATAACAACTCTCTCCATACAGCAGTGCCACCCAATGAAAGCCATGATAATCAATGAAATAGTAAAAGCTTTGTGTATCAAAATCCAATGTCTTCTCATCCAATATTGTGATTTTGATGCTCAAACCTTCTACTATCCATTGATTACTTATGGCTTGCTTTGATTAGCAAGAGGATTGTTCCTGTTTCAAAAGATTGTGTAATCATAAGAAATAATGGTTATGTAATGTTAGAATGTAAAGAATCTCTTGATTTTTCAAGCATTTGTTGATGATGAGTCAAAAAAAGCAAAAATTACAAATATCTTCTAAAATCTTCATTATCAGTTTTGAAGTTAGCTTTTGAAACTGTTGTCATAATGCTTGACTTCTTCATATTTAATTACAATGTTATATTTTCATTCTTTAATTCTGTATTTCAAACATAAATATCATTACCATATCAATCCTATATCCATATTTGTCCAATATGGCTTCTATTATTAACACTTTTAGTATACAAGTTAAATAGATAGAATGGAAATATCCTATTCCCAATTGGAAGCAGGTCTGCTCACCAAAGTCCATTTTAATTGTAGTTTCTAATATCATGAAGAGATTTCTCATAAGAAAAATAAAATGTTCTGCTACACCCATTTACCTGAGAAACCCACTCAATTTAATAAGATCATCTTGTAATCAATAAAATATAGATTTCTTTTTAGTATAATCCAATGAATAGCAGCAAAGTTATATTTAATTTTTATTCTCTCTTGAACCCAGCTTGTACATCTAAACAATGCACATTTGATGTAAGGTTCTAATATACATTACAGTACATATTTTCAGAAATAATATTTGCATGAGTAATAAGAGGTATGTTAACTGCAGTCAAAATATATTATGTATAATAACTAGAGGTTGATATTTTTTCACTTATATTTACATCTAATTTCAAGGTGTGTTAACTATATATTATATGTGATAGCTTTCATACTCTATCAAAACTTTTATTCATAGGTCATTAAATAATTTTTCAGACTGATATAATTCAAGCAGTATTATATTGATCCTTTTCAATTCCTTGTAAAACCTCTAACACAATGCCATCACTCCATTGACATTATACTTTTGAAAATCATCTCAACATTAATATAATTTCATTTTCCATTATTAAGTTTTTCAGTATAGAGTTGAAATCCTGTTGTTATAGCTTTTCTCTATTGTTCTTCTATTTTTGTTTGAGTTGAATATTTTTGGTTACAATTTGCTTACTGGCATTTTTCAGCAAATCTACTTATGGCTGAAATTTCTTCTGATAATGCTCAGATAGTTTTTGTTTTCATTTTTCAATATTTTTGCAAATAACATATTATTTTCCCTGGCTTTATATCTGTTTTGAATTTCTCATTTATTTTCAAATTATTTACAATTTTCTCAGTCCTTTAAATTACTTTTTGTTTCCAATCACAGTTAATCTACTTCATCACTGAAATTCAGTTTCATTTGAAATTTTATATAATTTATGATCTATTCTACAATTTGTTTCTAACCATATTTTTAATACTAAAAAGTAAGTAATACATCTATGGATGCCAAGAATGTAATCAACATATTTTTATGGAATACATTTGGGAAATCCATGTGTTAGTCTACAATTTGTCTCTTAAACACTATATTGGTAATAAAAAATGTTGAATTCACAAAGTTTATTAGTTATTCTATTTATTTCTACTTCAAATCCATAATTACTAATAGCAATGTCTTCGTACTCATTTTCAACTCTTGTCAATTTTGTCCACTTTAATTCTGATTACACCTTATTATAAAACTTTTCATTTTTTTTTCCATTTTCTAGAGTTGTTGGAGAATAGACTTATATCCAAAGACAGCCCTTGACAATATAAGCCACATTATTTTTCTTTGGTGCACTTGCATAAATAAAATACAGAATATTGTTCTGATCTAAAATTTTCCCAAACTAATTTGCCATACTTTTTTTTTTTTAAGTGTCATAGCATCGGCCGGGATGCGAACCCTCAACCCAGGCAACTGCCTGCAAGTGCAAGGCAGTCACGCTGACCTCTCAACCACCAATGCAAGACTAATTTGCCATACTTTAGTAATTTAATTTTCATCTTAACAACATTGTTTTGCTTATTACAAAGTGCTCACATTTTGGGTTCCAATGGTGATGTTCTTATAGCTTCACATTTGTTTAATTTCCCAGATAAAAACATCAACAAGTAAATATCCAGTTGGCTTTAATCTAACCATATATAATAAGTCCACAGTAATGAGATTATCTTTAGCACCAATTCTGATATTTGTTCATAACTTTCATGCCTGAGAGACCTACCTTTCAGCAATATATCATTTTTCTATTTTGTTGTTCTATTTCATGATTTACAAAAAGTATTCAAAAGTAGTTTATGATTGCTTTCTCTTGTGTAGTTTGAAATGATGTTTATGATTGACAATACATGTTCATGCACAATATAGAGCCAAACACAATGAAACATTAGATAACAAACAAAACAAAAAGAAGACTGCAATGCAAAATAGAAAATAAGATAGTAAAAAAAAAAAGCATAGTCTCTTTACAAGATTACTAAAGAAATGAAGATAAAATTCAATATAGATATCAATATAAAATGAATAACCATAATCAAGAGTAAACAGATTATTCTTAGATGTGAGCCTATAAATAATAATTAAAGATATTAAATAACATAAGAATAAAAAAAAGCTATAATTTGAAAGCATACATGTCTTTAAAAAAATATTTTAAAGCTATAAGCTTTAACAATTTTTTCAGTAAAGTAATAGGGAATAAAATTTATTATGACTATAAATTATATAGCAGAATAATGTTCTTGAAAACAATAAAATAAAAAATAGCTATAGATTCATGCATTTTAATATACCGAATGAAAGTAATAATCTTAAGAAAGTAAAACTAAATCTCATTTGGTCAAATTGAATGGAACTATTACATTCAGCCTATTAGTTTGGTATTTGAATATAGCTTGATCTTTTAAGCAACTGATTATATGGTTTATACATTTATAGACTTGAAAAGAAAGAAATATTACAGAAATATTTTTTTACAATAAAGATATTAAACAAATAAAAACAAATGAAATTTTAAAAAATCTCATTTAGTTTTTATGAATCAAAATCTGAAATAGACAAACCAACTTATGTTAAATACTAGTCACAAACCTTCTTGTTTATTGATAAGCAAAATTAATATTAAAAAACTTTAGATCAACTAAAAATAATTTGCTTATCAAAAATGAATGCTTTTTACATTAATAACTATTTAAAATGATAGATTAACTTTCTTAACAAATAGACTAAGCCTGGTAATTTTATGACAACATACATATAGAACAAAAAAATAAAGTCCATATTAGCTGTCAATAAATAAAATATCAAAGATATCTAAAAACATTACCATTCTTATATATAAGAATGATTAAAGTTATTAAATTATTGCAAATAATCAATAAAAAAAAAGATTAGTTTCAAAATATGATATTCCAACTGTTAATTATATTGTTTAGACACATTACTTTTAACACTTTTATTTTATGTATCATTATCAGCCACTTCTAAATATAGGCATTCTAACTTCCAATGGGCTGATTCTTCAACACCTTTGGTATCTTGCATGACTGCCTTTTGATTTCTTATGCAATATTCTTTTATTTCCCACAATCCCCAGTTCTGGCCCATTTGCAGCTATATATTACTTTTTATTTTTAGATATATTATTGTAATCAAAATAATCAATATACATAATATTTTATAACATATATGGAATTTGTCTTTTTCATGAAAATCATGTTTAAATTCAACGCAAAATACTTTTTTTTTTTAAAAAAAAAAAACCCCTCAATGTTATAAAAACTTTAACATACCCAGCAGGATTAACAATATACCATTTGGCTCTTATGATCCTGATTATGTTTAAATTTTTCCCAATGTCCTTGTGTTGCATTAATAGGATGCGTCTTACTTCTGTATAATAAATTTGATAGAATAGCAGGTGTTACTTTGTAAATTCAATTGAAATATATTATAATGAGATACTATCTTTTTTTTCATTATCTTTAGTTTGTTAGAAGCAGCATCACACAATTTAAATCTTTGCTACATCTTCAAAGAGACAACAAAATTCTCAAGCAGATAATCATCTAACATTTTTATTCTATTATCAGTTGATAAACTGTAATATTATTTACTAAATCAAAATTTTTATAAATTCCTTTTCAAAATACTATAAAAATTCTCTAGATCAATCTTTGAATGTGAAAGAATAGCACAAACATCATAATACTATAAGACTAAAAATCAAATTCATTTTTGCTTTTGTTTTTAATTATGATTCTAATTATAAACTAATAGATATAAAATTGGTGTTATTTTACACATTCCTGTTTAACATCAGTTTTTACTTTAAAATGCATGATTTCTCAACTTCATTAATAGTTTTCCTACACACTATCACACAGAAGACATATATAAATATCTGTGGACAACTAGTTATTTTCAAACATATCACAAACCATTTTGATTAACAGTCAAATGCTTTAAAAAAATTGGCAAATAATATACAAACTACACTTGCTCATATTTTTTATGTTTTCTTGCCAAAAAACACATCTACTGTGAGCTTTCATTTTCTAAAACAATATTGAGTCTCTAAAAACTATTCCACTTATGATTAAAAGGACTATTCAATAAAATTCATGAAATACCTGTTATAGTACAAAATAATGTTATTCTATAATAATTTACCATAACATTTTATATTTCCCATATTATATAAAATTGAAGTAGTAGAAAATTTATAATCAAATGATACAACCTCATAAGTATCTATATTTCTAAAAAGTTCTAATAGTTTTGAAGCTAATATAACATCATTATATTTTAAAACTTCTTTGGATATCTCATCAGGATCTGCAGTTTTTTCATTTTAAAGATTATAGATATATTTTAAATTCATTAAGCAATATATCATTACCGATAGAATAGATATATCACTAGAAGCAAATATCTGAATCTTTGCAACATCATTCAAAAAATGATCAAAATATAATTCAACTCTTCAAAATATCACAAATATCGTATAAATGAATGTGTATCTACCAATTTAACAGGGTTATAGTTCCATTTTTCAGGGTTATATGTTTACTTTTAATATATCAAAAAAATCTAAAATCATAATTACAGAAAATGTATGATTTCTTTGTAGTTTTAGTTTACCAATATTTCAAATCAGTCAATAAACTTCTGATCTGAAATTCTGATACTTCTTATGAAAAATAAAATTGTTTTATTCAATCATGTAATACAATTAAAATATGCCATATATTTCTTTAATAAATTCACTAATAATACATTTGTTATAAAAACTTTCAGGATTATTCTTCTTAAAAAATCCAAAAATAGGCTTATACATATCCACAATGTATTCCTTAAGTGAATATCTGTGTAAATAATGATTATATTAAACATGCAAATTTTAATACTTAGCAGTCATTAAATTTAGCACAAGAAAAGCCATTTCTTTTGAAGATAGAATCAAATTTTCTATCAGTATGTTTCAAATAAATATTTTAAAACAATTATTATTTTAACCTTGGAATGATATCAATTTATATTTGTGCTAATAAGTACTGATGTTATATGGATTTACTTTACATTGTTACTTCTTATCAGAACATTATATAGACAATGCCATTATTTGAGTTAAGGCATCCAAATTTCTTTATAATGGTTTTTCTGCTTAAATATTTGTAAAAGTCACTCCAAGTGTTGTGCAAAAAATTAATAGCAATAAGCTATTCATGTAAATAGAGCTATCAGCATAATTTTTAATATTTTTAATCCATAGTTTACAATTCTTCAATGAAAAAAATTGGTTTTATAATTTTATTAATGCAGTAATATTATATATCTAAAAATAAAAGATTTCTTTCTGAATCTAACATTCAAGAATAGATAGAAAATTCAAGAAAACAAAATGCCAACTTAGACCTCACAAAAAATTCAATGCCATATAATTAATTCCCTTTCACTTGTGTTTCTTCAAAAGTATAAATTCATCTATCTACTTAATCAAAGCTATTCTTGAAGTTAAATTTTATTAAGTGCAGCTATTCTAATATTAAACTTTACTCAGATCATCGAGTTATACATTTTATGTATCAATATTGTTATAATTGAAATATTTAATTTTATTTTATATTTTTCTTTTTGCTATCATTATAGTTGCAACTATTTTTATCACTTAATTAAGTAATTTAACAAGTACAATGATCTAGTCACATATTTGTGGAAGGGGGGAAGGGGGAACCACAAATAATGGTCCAAATATGTTAAAGGAAATTTCTGTTGCAAATTTAGTTAAAAAGTGCCTCATATAAGATCACAACTGAGGACTTCCAGTTTAATAAACCTGTTCCCATTAATTAAATTTAAAAAAAAAAAAATTGAAGAAAGAATTGCATTGAATGTAATTAAAGAATATAAATATGTTTGCACAAATATGATCTTTTGTCTAAATTGTGCAAAGATCAATCCCACAAAAAGCTCATAAAAAATAAGCTCTATATTAATCTAAGTGATAAAAAAAACTAATATATAAAAAAAAAAAAATGGGGAGAGATTAAGATAAAAATCACCAAAAAAAAATGTTGTTTACAATAAAAACTATTAAGCATTTGATGGGACATTTTATCTTATAAGGCAGCAAAAGATACTACAGATGAGGCACATCTTATTAGTTATTCCTAGTGAATCTTCGTATTTGAAATTTACCAAACTAAGAGTGCCATTATTAAAAAAAAAACGTTTTGATATAATATTCCAAGTATAAATAAATACAATTTATAGACATATACAAATTTTCAATAACTCCGATATCAACATTCATATAGAAATTTGTCACATAAGCTCATATATTTTTACATTTAATCTGGAAAGTATATGAAGAAAAAAAACAAATTGAAAGAAGATAATAATATATTCAGAGAAACATTAATATATGCAAATGATTATTTGAGAAAAACAAATCTAAAAAAGGTACTAATATATCCAGAGAAATATTACTACGTACAAATAATATTGTGTTTAATGCTTACACTTGTAAAAGTTGTACATTATACTAAACCACAAAGACTTTAAAATAGATATGTATCAAATTATTCAGATTAAATTAAATAATTAAAATAATAATAATAAAATTAAATAATTAAAATAAAAATAATAATTTAAATATTTTATTATAAAGCTAAATAGCAAGATTATTGATGTTAAAGATTTATTTATTTTAATTTTAAAGTAAAACTTTATCTTTATTAAGAGTGATGAACTTTGTTAAAGTTAGGCACTATAAAAGTTATGTTTCTTTTAAAGATGTTATTTGAATAAAGCTTTCATACAAACATTAGTCAAGATATAATCCAAAAATGTAGCAGATTAATAGCAATATAATTAAAATAAAATAAAATGAATTAATCTGATTTGGAGTAAATTGATCTGATGTAGTTGGATGTGAATGTAGACTGAAGTAAGTTGCAGATTTAGTTAATAAAATTAATTTATATATTTTCCTAGATAAATGATTAGAAGACGCACATAGTGAAAACATATGATAGATAGAAAATAATTGTGCAAGTAAAAGTAGGATGTATAATTAGCTACAAATGATAAAAAAATTAAATATAAATATGTATTGATGTGCAATTCAGTGACAACTGAGCTATATAGTTAATGAACAATAGTAATAATAAAAAGAATTTTACAGATACCTTGGTATTTTTGAATAGGTAAGTCTACATTAAACTGTTTCTCATTATTCTGTTTTAAAATGTATTTTTTATTATCAAATGATAGTGCACATCATGAAGACTATATGGTTATGACAGTAAAAACTTTTATGTAATTTTAAGCTGAATTATGGATACTAAAAACAATTTCAACAAATATAGAATACATTCTCCAGATTTATTACAAAATATATAGAAAGAATAAAAGATAACTTATTGTCTAGTAATGATGTATTGTTTCATATCATGCAACAAATTAATTTTGATCTTTAACTAGAACTGTGCTTTACTATTATTTTAAAATTAGTGAAGTTTAGGCATCAGAAATGAAAATGACAATGGACGTTAAAGATAGTTTCTTTGACCTAATGAAATAATATCTTAAAAAGTGATATGCCATTAAGTTGTTAAGAATAAGATAGGTTTTGAAATTTAAAAAAAAAAAAAAACATATCAAATTTATTGATTAATGAACAACAGCAAATGGTGAATTACACTTTAGATTTAGATATAATAAACATCTCCATACTTCACCATTTTTTTAAATTCATTTAAATAAAGATATAATAAAAGTCAAATGACCCCCAAGATGCATTTCGTGCTGAACCAGCACTCATCAGTTAGCCCAAGTCACTATCTCTCATATATATCTTTATTATATGAAAAGTATTTATCTAGAGTAAATAGTTACATTAAAATAAAATAAAAAATCAGATATATTAATCTTTAACTGAGATTTAAAGTTTATATCTGTGCTAGAGATAATCTCTAGTTTTGAAAATGATTAGTAATAATCATTATTGTATTTATCTGAAATGGATGGTGTCAAAGTTGTGAGTGGAGGAAGTTTGACAATGGTAAATGAAAATGTAACAATTTACTCTAGATAAATACTTTTCATATAATAAAGACATATAAAAGAGATAGTGACCTGGGTCAATTGATGAGTGCTGGTTCAGCATTTAAAAAGAATGGGGAAGTATGGAGATGTTTATTGTATCTATAAGATATTATACATGGGAAAGAGAAACGTTAATAACTCCGTGTGCGTAAAATAAAAAAAAATCAGATGTATTAATCTTTAACTGCGGTTTAAAGTTTATATCTGTGCTAGAGATAATCTCTAGTTTCAAAAATGATTAGTAATAATCATTATTGTATTTATCTGAAATGGATAGCGTCAAAGTTGTGAGTGGAGGAAGTTTGACAATGGTAAATGAAAATGTAACTACACATTAGATTTAATGGATATAGAAAAAAGTTTACAACAAATTAGTATAACTCTCATATGTGTGTGTATATATATATATGTCAAAATGTATAGGTGAATAAAAAATTAATTGCTCCAAATGGATAGCTTGATTATTTAAGTCTGTTAAATATTATATTGAGTCTACTGAGCCTAATGAAAAGACCCGTTAAGATGAAATTGATAACAGTAATTTTAACTAGATATACATTGACATGGGTTTCTTTTTCAAAAAATTTTGTATTGGGTTATTGGATTAGTTAAGTTTTTGAGAGATCAAGAAATATTCATAAAAATATAGAAAATGTTTATTTATTAATAGTTGCTTTATATTAAAGATTTAAAAAGTGAATGATAAAATCTATTTTAGACTGGAAATGGTAAAAAAGAACTATCATCATGAAAAGAATGAAATGAGTAATGAAGCAAAGATAAGAATTCAAAAGCCCTTTTATAATATTTACTAATTGTTTAATTACTGGGTTTATATAGACAGCAGTGGGTTTATTAAAAATATAATTTTCTTATGGCTAATAAAAAATATGGATGCTATGACAACAGATGGTAAAATATGGATAGCAGAAAGCACAGAGAAGCAATTTTATACACTGTTTTGAAACCAAATCAATCGCAACACACCTATTAATTCATTTAAGCAAAGTTGCATGAAAGACTTTTACTAAATTATGAGATGTAAACAACAATTTATTAACCTTTTCAAAAATAATATAAAAAAATTATTCTAATATACAGTCTTTAATGAAATGGCTCTTAAATAATCATTTGAAATGGGAATAGCTGAATTTGTTTCCTTGATGCAGAAAATAATAATGTTCAGTAAAAGATTTGAAATTTATTATACTCTAAACATAAGCAATTGAAAGAAGCACATAAAAAAGATAGATTATGTAATTTAAAGATTTATATAGAGAAGCTGAAATAAAATAAAAAGCTAGTATGATTTTTTTTTTTAATATGATGCATTCGTAGGCAATGTTTTTTATAAATAAAGTAATTCGTAGATTTTTAATTGCTAAAATTTTTTATTTAAGATATTTAAGAATTCAGAATCAACACCAATATTAAAAATATTTAATAGGAAGAATAAAATATTTTGACATCCAAGTACAATATGATTTGGAATAGTTTAATATGGGTACAACAAGTATGAAAAGAATAAAGATGATTTTACTTCATCAAAGATAACAAGTATGAAAAGAATAAAGATGATTTTACTTAGTCAAAGATAAGGGTGATGCAGTATCTAACAGTTGATATAATAATTAGGAAGCTGACATTTGATATGATTCTTTGAGAAATGAATTTGAAGATGTGGTGTGAATGAGCATATAAGTGATGTTAATGAAGACAGACTTGAAGAATAGCCAAACAAATATTTGTAGGAGAAAGATTTGAAATATGTAAATATATGAATGATAATATAAAGTTGGAAAAAATAAAACAAAAAACTTCAAATATTTCATTACATAAAAATATATAAAATATGTTACTATCTACTACATATATGAACAGACAAGCTACATTTACATAAATTAGTTTTATTTAACTAAAATATTTAAAAGTCCAATCATATTGGACTTTTTTAAAACAAAACTTTCCACTGTTGATAACATATATTTTAGTATCAGAAATAAATCTATAAACAAATCTAAATCACGACTGTCTTATTGTCTTCTATATACAACCTTGTAATAATACAAATAGTCATAAAGTGAATATTCTAATTCAGTAAAACAAATTTTAACCCAATTAAATTTACTCCGAAAATTATCTTTCACATAAAATACTATAGTACAGAGAGTAAAGAAAACTAATCAAAAATATTCCTATTAGTGATCTTTTTTACATCTAAAAATGATAAAATTTCATATTTAAAATTATATTAAAATGCATTTCCACAAACAGAAATACAACAAATCATTAAATAAATAAAATATGAGCTATAAATATTCAAAACAATACTCCTTGGCAAAAATGCAAATACATAAAAACAATATTCCTGAAGATCTAAATGAGTCTGTAAAAAAGTTACATAATACAACTATTTTGATCTAATCAGTCTTTCAAACATCTAAACTATTTACATATTTTGTCACAATAAAAAATATTACTATGTTTAAATATTTAATATTGTAAATATGCACACAAAAAAAGCAATCATTAGGGTTGCTTTCACACAAATACCACAGATTTAATCTTATTTCTATTTGATAAAAGTAATTATATTAAAGGAAGTAATTGATTTAGATCTAAATTTATAAAAAAAAAAAAAAAAACATTAGTCAATCTTATGAAACAGAATATATAGACAAATCAACCAAACTAAAATAGCATAGATTAAAATATCTTTAACAATATAAAAATAATCTAATGATTATTTGAGAAGTTTGACCATGAAAGTAACGGAATTGAAAACATGTTTCATGGGCTTTGAACCTTTGAGTCTGCCATTCTATCATTGCACTAAACAATGCAAAACAACCCATTTGTAATCAGAATCATAAATTCTTGAAGTAAATGATCATTAGACTTATGGATGAAAATATTGTTACTTGAAAGATTATTTAGATATTAAATGTGGACTATTTTAATTTCTCTAATGATTACTATACCTGTGACATTGTTTTAAATGAAGGACTTATCGAAAGAATTGAAACTTTGTACATTAGTGGTGAAAATGTTCAGCAACTTGTGTAATCTTTAAAAATGATTTATTCATCTTAGCAATTGGAAACTGAAATTCTTTTGTTATTCTATACTTTTTCTAGAAACATGTCATTATTAATGATTAGATGTTAAAAAAAAATATTGTAACAATAAAAAATATCTAGATGCAACATTGTGATTTAGAAGATAAATTAGAAAGTGCAAGTAAAATATAAGATAATCTGATTATAATGAGATTAAACTTGTAAGTTTCTAGATAATTTTTATATTGAATGGTAGATTTGCATTTATAATTCTTGATTTGTTGAAGTTGAAATAGAGGCAGTTGAAGTTTTCTGGATGAATGAATTATAGTTTCAGATAATGTTAAGTGATTTAATGTGTAAATTGGAATTAAAGTTGGTATAAAATGATTCACATCAATAATCTTAGTTTCTTTTTTTTAAAGACCTTCATTGAAAGAATGGTTGAGTATAACAATATTATATTTCAAATAAAAGCTGTGTTTGTTTTGTGAGGTAATGTGATCTAATTTAATATATTTAAAGCAAAGCAGATTTCATCATTGACATGATGACAGAAATTAATTGTATAAAAAGACAATAAGGTATTTCATTAAATGTATATCTCTGATTTATTTTGAGTGTGATTTTAAAAAAATTTATTGGTAAAATCTAGAAGATATAATATGGTCATGAATTAATGGGTTGGCATTTTAAAAACCAGATTAAAAAAAAAAAAAATTCTATTTAATAGCATCGTTTTTGATTTTTGACAATAAACAAATGAGCAGAAAAAAAAAGCTACAGACTTGTTTATTTAGTTCACACTGATAATTTACTAGTATAAGATAAAAGGAAAGGTTACCTATAAACTACTAATAATAGTTAAATGTAAGAAATCAAACTACCTTATTTGAATTAAAATCAAGTAACTACAGGATTAATTAAAGCATTAATAGTGATTTTAAGACCTTTTGATATTATCTAAAACATGAGCATAATCTGCTTTAGGCAAAATAAGAGACATCTATAGTAAGTTTGAGTAATCAATGAATACTAAATGCCTAATTTTATATCTATATTTTGAGGCTAGTTTTTGGCTATTGGTTGATTTCCATGATGAGCTGCATTTACACATAACCAGTTAGAAGCCAGTTCTATTTATTATAATCTATCTAAGCTCTCTACTATTTAGTTTCTAATGATTACTTATGCTTCCAATATTAAGATACTAAATCAAATCATATCCGAATCACAAAACAAATTCAATTTTTATTTGAAATATAAGATTGATATGCTTATTCATTTTTTCAATGAAAATCTTTGGGAAAAATAGAATAAAAGAGTGAATTTCTGTTCCTAATGCAAATGTTCAGAGTTGAAAATCATTTAATGCTTGGTTTGGTACATTTGTATAATTATTGCTGGTAAAGATTAAGAAATTTGATAATGATTTAGCTTTAAAAATATGATTCAAAACATTAAAAGTTTTCAGAATTAAATATATAAAAAACTTTTTTTGTTGACTGTATTGCTAAAGATTTCCCGGTTTATAAAATACATGAAATAGAGAAAAGTGGTTTAAATGACATTATAGTAGAAATGAGATAAAAATACTCATGATTATTATAGGTTTGAATAATTTTTTTAATATTATAAAATGGATTAGTTTGAATAATTGAAATAATATATTTGCATTCATAGAAATAATCAAAAAGATTTATATGAAAATCAGAATTGCTACTAGATAACTTTTTGATGTTGATTTGATATTAATCTGCAAAGATATCGTTTTTTTTTAAAGAGCAATATTTTTATTTCTTGAATGTCATTTTGATTGGCATAAATTTAAAAAACATTTTGATGTTCATTTCATAATAACAAAAAAATTAGATGATACCTATTGCAACTCATAAGACTTTCTACTAATTTTGAATGTTTAAATACCTTTTGACAGAAAGAAAAAATAAGCAACATAAATTATACTAAAACATAACCAAATAGTTTGTTTGAGAGCTCACAAAAAATTCCATAACTTGACATTGCTCTAAAGTATATAGGACATAAGTTATTATCATTAAAACCATAAAGTTAATGTCAACTCCTAATGATTATATGAATAGTACTTTCCAAAAAATGTTTAATTCATCTCATTGCTGGTAATTTTTTTTCATTGCTAAATTTTTGAACATTATAATTCATGTGATCAAAATATGAAAATTTCAAACAGATTACTTGTGCTTTAAGCAAACGTATTCTTAAGTCTTTGACAGATCAGTTCATTATCAATAGTTTCTATTCTTTATCCTTACTATAGTTGTTCAACTCTGATATCCATAGAATGACAGGAAATAGTAATTTTAACCATTCTAATCTTCATTTTTAAATATATGTTCCTACAATAAAGACTTTTTATAGGATGTTTTTAATTATAGCATTGCTCACTATTAGATTGCGACAGATTTTTTAATTGCTGTATCTTGTCATTGATGAATGAGAGAAAAATTTTCAATGCCTTGTATATGTTTTCACTAGATCTAAAATTAATTGCTTCCTTATTATCCAATTTTTGACTTGTGTTTATCGTAATATATTTTTACTCCTACAACTTTCTTATTTTGGCTGTATTATGCCATTAGTATATCTAAGTTTTTCCACCAATCTTGAACATGGCTTCATTCATTACACATTCAGTATATAAGTTGAATACTTGGGATAATGTGCAGTCTCATTCAATTTGTCTCAGTATAAAACCAGTTTCCTCAGTTTGTTTCAACTATAACTTCTCTAATGCAGATTTCTTACAGGATGTTTCCATTTTTTTAAAAAAAACATTCCACAATTTAATAAGGTCAATGGAATCAAAGGTTTTAGAATCAGTTCTTTCCGGCATTCTTTAGCTTTTCCTATTAGCCAATATATGTTAGCAATGATGCCTCTTTTTCAAGCTTTTTTGAAACTATTTGGTTCCCTACAATGTTTTTGATGATAGATTTGTTTAAAAACAGAATTTTATAATATACTTGAAATAAAAAAATAAAAGCAAAACAGACATGGAGAATGATCAAAAACATTACATAATTAATTCTTACCTTCCCTCATTAACTTATGACGATGAAACATACTGTAATAAAGAATCACAAAATTTATACAAAAAGCTATTAATTGATGGGATGGTAAAAATTAACAAACGTCTTACACATAAATAAAAGAAGAACGAGTCAATTTCGCATTAATGAAAAAATTTCCAAAGTGATCAAGAGCATGCTTTTCATAAATATTTCCATTTTGTAATTATTTAACAATACTAATTTGTGTATAACAGACCATATGTTTTACTTATAAATTGAAGGAATTTATTTGAAACGAAAATATACCTATATGTTAAAAGTAAAACATTAATTTAATATACAATAAATATAATTTATTTTACATTTGAGATGGTTTACAAAGAATATATTTTCACTTTACTGTGATAAACCATCTCATCCCCAAGATGACTTATCTGTTTCCAAAAAATTTCGGTCCCTATTGTTGAAAAATCTAATTTTTGGCGGGACAATCCCAGAATCCTATATGTTAAGCCTGCGCAGTTCTGTTCTTTTGGGTGTGTGGTCGCCATAATGTCAAAACAGGTATAACGCTTTCCGTATAAAATGATTTATTTAAACATTTTGAGGAAACAATTTTTTATTTTCTTTTATTTTTTTAGAACCATATTGATGAGACTAATCCACGTACTCTGTAAGTATGACTTTGGATTTACTGAAAATTTCATTTGATCTTTGCCGGTAATCTATGTTGGACCTTTCCCTTGAAGACAGAGTGGGTCGAATCTCACTATGTCGTGACTATAGTTAGCTTTTTTAAATAGCAAATATTTCCTGCTAATCTTTAGGTACGTTGGGAATTTAGATCCTACAGTCACCGAGGAGCTTATATTAGCTTTATTTGGACAAATCGGGCCCGTAAAAGGATGTAAAATCATCCACGAGGTAAGAGTTTACTTTCTATTCTATTTTGCTTCGCATGCTCACATTAAACAACTTGCAACGTCACCTTTTTTCCACACCATATGCTTTAATTATTTATGTTTATTAATTGTATTTTTGAAATTTTATATGTTATGCTATATAAATATTCAGTTATTATTTTTAATTTTCAAATCCTAGATTGATTACAGACAATAACCATGAGAAGCATGGTTTTCATGTTCTCTCTTTAATGGTTGAACTTCCTTTAGTTTATTATGTAAGACGAGATTTGCGGAACCTCTAAAAACTAAAATTAGATATTTAGATTAGTCAAAATTAACATCGGTATAATAAGACTGACAAGTGCATTTTATATATATGTAATTGGAAGTGTTTGCATAAAGTTGATTATAAATCGCGCATATAAAAACGTGGCTTTAACATTGCCTGTGACTTACAGTGATGTGATAAGTATAGCACATTAATGTGATAACGTTCGCACAACAGCCCTTAATGAGGGTGGAAAAGTAAAAGAAAAAATCAATACTACTAAGTATAATAACCTATATGTTAGCCTTTCACGTTAATTTTGCTTTATAACTATAATAAAAATATTGCATAGCAAAAGTAATGTTTCCACTTTATCGATGAAAGTTATCTTGATCATTTGTAAGCCTACATATAACCCTAATTTGACTAAAATATTTTAAAAAATTCTATTTGTAGGTAAGTCTTTTATAGGCCTCTACTAACATATGGTTGATCGTAATAAATTTGAAGGAAGCGGAAAGTAGGATACTTGATTTGATTAACGTTAATTTTATGCAAACGTAGTAATTACGAAAAATGGGTATTTAAGAGTTTAAACTTTGTTTTTCATTCCTTGAATTTTTTTTTTTTTTTTTTAAATCAAAAAAAAAAAAAAATGTAAACATTTGATTACTACTGAAGTTCGAATTATACCCATATTTTATGTAATACTTTGGAGTTTTTTTTTTTACTGGCAGATTATTTCTTGCAGTAATATTCATTGGCATTTTTTTTTATTTAAAAAAAAAAAAAGAGAATATGTGAATACTTAACATTTTTTTTATAAATTAAATGTTTTAATTCAAAATCCTCATGAAATTAGAATGTTTGGTCAATATTCATAATTTTTTTTGTGTGTAATTTTATATTTAGAATGCATGCTTAAAAGCCATTTTGTGAGAAAAATGGAGAGGAAGTATAAGAGCTTACAATGGTTTTAAAAAAGCTGTACATATTGATTGTATATATGTGGATAATTGTCAAAGTATGACAAATTTCATTGATAATATGTATTATAGATAGAACGTCGTTTTTGTGAGTGGTAAATTCAAAGTGATAATAAATAAAAGCAATTAAAAAATAGATTCAAAATTTGGAAAAATTTTATGAAATTGTTAAAATGCCACTTTGTAAAACCATTTTTAAGTATTTACATGGATAAAAAAGTAATGTTTTAAAATTATTATTTTTAATAACTGATGATTCTTTTACAACATATTTATACTATTATTTTAATCATTTTTGAGATTTTAAAAATAAATTGATAGGATTCGTATATATTTTTTCAATCCCACCTGCATTCCAAATGATTGAAGTAAAATTAAATTTTGCATTATCAGTGAATTAATTTGCTCTATTATAGATCATTTATAGTACAGATGAATTGTATGGTTTTAATCCATGATGTATATATATATTTTTATATAAAGTGTAGAATATTTTAAATTTATAATTGACAGTTAAAACCAACATGTCAAATACATTCTTGTAACAATTTTTAGATTATTGTTTTTATTAATGTGAAAATTTCACTGAACATTGTTAAAAACCATTGTTACATACTATATATATTTTTAAAAAATCATTTATTAAAAAAATGCAATGTGTTTTATATTGCATTTTTTAAAATATTGATAATAAATTTATGAGTGTTTTATGAAAACAAAAAAGGATAATCTTCAAGTAAAATTCAAACTTGTTGAGTAGTTTACATAAATTTCTTGTTAAATATTTATATATCTAAATAAAAAATTTCACTAGTATTATTGTCTTTGATATATATATTAAAAACTATATTTTTTGTATACAGTGAAATGATCATTAGTCATAATACTCTTGCCTAGTTAACACAACCTGTCTTCAGATGGAGAACAAATAAACACTTCAAATATATAAATTTATTTTTATTAAGTATTTATTGAAAATTGTATTATTATATTTTTTAATATAAAATATTTTGTTATGAAGCTGGTAAATTTCTGATTTGTATTAAGTTTATACAAGTAAAAGTAAAGAATAGTTTATGTATCTGTCTTACTATTTTATAAATATATATATTTTTATATCTAGAAAAGTATTATCTTTTTTGAAACAAATGATCAATATTTTAATATAATTTTTTTTTTGTTTATGATGTGTATATTTACTAATACTATTGGCATCTTTATTTTTTATTCTGAAATATTAGATATAGATAATATCAAGCAGTAATAGTAAATTGTACTTATAGAAAACATGATCTCACTCTTTTATTCCATCAAGATTTATTTTTAATTTTTGGAAATTTATGGGAGAAAACATTTTGTGTTGATGATTTTTTTTTGATTCTTTAAAATCACCATTTTTCATTTTTTGTTGCACAATATATGCTAAAAATGATTAAAAGCCTTTTATTTATAATGTTTTAATAATAGGAAAACATTTAAGCTTTTTTGCTTTTTGAAAGACTTATATTTGTGTTGCTGAATATTTATATTTTATGGGGAGATAGAATCACATTTCAAACAGATTTATTTTACTTCTTTTCATTTAAATGAATTATGTTTACTAAAGTTACATGTGTTTAAGTGTTCTGTCATATATAAACTTTGTGCAAAAGCTTAAATAAGTTAAGTACATAACTAAAAGCTAGTAGATTAAGGAGGTTAAAAATTTGTTGCTGATGTTAACCATTACTAATTATAGTTAGAAGGAATTTAAAAACATCTTATTCTCATATTACTGTTATAATATATGCTTAATTCAAATATATGAATATTTAGCCTTGTATTGTTTGTTGAAATACTTGAAACTGCTAAGAGTGATGCTCTAGAACCACAAATTGTATTTGTCATTGTTTGATTTTAGTAAAATATTGTTATTTCAATCTGTTTATATATTAATTAATTGCTATTGTATACCTGGAAATAAAATAGACTATCCTTGCATAACTATTTACCACATGGTTTTATTCTTAATATAAATTATAGCCATTCTCATAGACCATGATATATATATAATAGAAGAATGGCAAAGTTTTAGTATTGGTCTGCAAAATCTTTGCTGTTTGTTGGATATACTATAATTTTTAACTTTTTTTTTTATGTCATAAATCCCAATTATTGATGAATTATCCATTATGCAAAAAATTATAAATAAATATTGATTAGTCTGATATTTATTGAATGGGTGCTTGAAGTAATTAAAAATTGTCTTTGAAGTATACAGTTTTTAAAACTGCACAAGAAAACTTCAAATCTGGAAAACATTGCTTAAATGTTATTTGTCTATTAATTGCTCTTGGCAGCAATAAAGATTTTTTTTTTTTTTTTGCATTGGTTAATATCGTAAATATGATCATTTGGAAATTTTGATTGTCCTTAATTTTGATATAATTTTGTCTTTTAAAAATAAACTTCCTTTGACTTGTTGATCTTTTAATACATATATATTCAGTGAACTCTCAATCCATCATATATGCATGTATTGGTTTTTCACAACCATTGTCTAATTTTTTGTCTTAAAATCATTGCCTTAAAAATAAATGCACGATATTATTATTTTTTTTTTTACAGATCCAGTTTTTGAACTTATTTTTTCACATCTGTTGTTGACAAAACACAGTCCCTGTGATATATTTTTTCACGAGTAGATTTTTAAGAAAATATTTAAAACATTTCTATTTAAAAAAAAACAAAATCATAATTTTATAATATATAGTTTTTTTTTAATATAAAAAAAGAAACAATTCATTCTTGAGAGAGTTTTGTTTTTCATTTGCAATTTTTACCTTTCTTTTAATAAAAACAAAAATATTAATTCTCTCTGTTTTTCACTGGTTTAACAGAGGGCCCTGCTGCGCACCATTATTCTGCCCAGAATTTCCTGGTAAGCATTTGTTTTCATTTAAAATTAAATTCGTGGATTTTTATCAGTAGAAATTTATATTTTAGTTTTAGATTTTTTCAATAGATGGAACTTAAAACCAGACATAAACATTATGCCTGCATAATGAATTTAGAGGTAAATTGGTTACGTTAGATATAAAACATTAGTTACTATTATATAAGACAAATCAGCCTAAAAAGGTAAGTAATTTGTTTTTTATTTTATTTCAATCTTTACACTTAAGGCAGCCATATTGGATTTGGGAAAACCTTAGTGTAATACAACATTTTTATGATAATTTCACTTTGCATTATGCAAAAATAAAATGGTATAACTTATCAGAAAAATAATATACCAAGGAATGGAATGAACGTGAAAAATATAGTCATTATATATTCAAAATAGTAAAAAAAAAGAAAAAGATTATAACATTTGAAAATTATTATTTTTATGTTTCTTGATATATTCTAAATTTTAATAGATAGAATTTCCTATAGAATGATATATAACATGATTTATCTAAGACAATTTCATTATTCAAAAACATTAAAAAATAGAGGCATCGATATCTATTGTTTTCTTAGAAACCCCATAGCTATTCTTTTCTTGTAAATGTGTATATATAATCAGTGAAGAGAAATTGGTAGAGAAGAATAAGTCTAAAATAGCCTTTAGGTTGCTTGTAAATGGTTTAGATTACAAGTGTAGCTAAACAGTAAAAAAAAAAAGGTTTAGATTTAGTGCAATGCAGAATTTTAATATGTTATTTTTATTGTCTATCTTACTTTTCAACTTGTGAAAAAGATTTCAATCAAATGATTACTACAAAATAATTGTTTATAAATGTTATTGAAACCATGCAACAAAAGAATAAATATATGAATAAAAATGTAGCTATAACTCGCCCATTAGAATTATGTATGACTCACTCTTGATTACAAAGTCAAAAATATCAATATAGGAAGATGTTGGTTGATCTGGCACATCAGTTAACACTCTAAAAATGAGACAGTTTGAAAAGATGCATTACCTATTTCAACTTCAGTTGATAAGCCTATAAAGCAATCTTTTTGAGCACTTACTATTTGTCCAATCATCACACCACATAGTCAAAAAAAAAAATCATGCTCTTTTTTTTTGAGGGTGACTACACAGCACTTCTTGAATATTATGAAACTACTAAGCACTGAGTGAGTAACCAGACATTAGCCAATATTAGAAGTTGTATTTCTACTTAAGAAACACTCAACATAATACATAGTCATTACAGTTATCTGCTTGGACCCCGTAAATTGAATCCTCATTTATTATGGCTATTTGCATAGACCCATCATTTGAAACTTCGCTTTATTGATTTTAGTAATCGTATTTCATATTATTCTGATCGATACATTTCTTAATAGTTTCAACTATCACCTTTCTATGCATCTGATATGGAGTTCAAATTTACATTACGGTGATTATCAATATATATAGCCTAATTTTATGAATTTTATTGCAATTTTTACTTTAATATTTGGAATTTTTTTATTATCATTAAAATACAGACAAAAAAAAAAACATCATAACTTCTGAAAAATGAAGATTGGTTTGTTTCTGATCAAAACTGAAGATAGTCTGTAATTTACATTCACATAAATGATCTATAATAAATATCTATTATCATAAAAAATATGTTAATTCATTCTCAGCTTAGAACTTTAATTATATCACAAATGATTTTTTAATACATTTTTCTATAAATGATAATTGAAAAAAATAAATAATTAAAGACTGATTCATTTAATATTCAATAGTAATAATTCATTCCAATCTGGTCAGGAAAAAAAGACCTTGTGGTAAAGACAAACACTACACTTATGGACAAAAATGTTTTGTTGTGTTATTTTTTTTTCCAGAAACCATAAATTATTAGTAGAAAATTTAAAAAGCTTAATTTCCCACTCCCAAATAAAGAAATCAGTTAATACTTTGGTTGGGTAAATAATCCATTATTTTTCATTGCAAATTTCTTTGTAAACATAGCGTAATGACAAAAGTGAAAAAAGAAAAATATGCTATTTGGAATTATAGAGAAATGAAAATCATATTTTCTGAAAGTAAAATGAAAGATGAATCAAATGATGTAAATCTCGCATTCATTGATTAAAGTTTTTATGCTATTTTAATTAAGTTGAACCAATGAATACTAATTTCAAGTAAAAAATGTGTGCCATGTGCTGAGCCAACTAATGGTTAAAATGATATAATAATTGTACTGTATTTTAATAAATAAACAATATTTTTAAATGCTTTTTTTAAAAAAAAAATTTTTTTCTACCATGATTTGAGATGGGAACGTTTGTAATTATTGTGTTAATTTTTTTTTTATCTCATATATACATATATAAAATTATTACTTATTTTTATTATTTTTGAAAATATGTAATATAAAAACATAACAGAAGTTATATGGTTTTATACAACTATACTAAATAAATGTAAAATTATTATATAATCTTCCCCAAAAAATATATTCAAAAAATTTAGTATATTTCCATTAGAAAATAGATTTCTAGTACCACAGTGACCACTTTGCTTTATTCTCACTGACAATTATTTGTAGTGGTTTTTTCGTTGGCTTTGCATCCACTTGACACTGTGAACTGGAACTAAAATATGTATTGATTTTTTTAGTTTAAAAGAAAAAAAAAATCTGAATGTGACAGTATCAGACAGATGGCAATGGTACTGATTGTTAGATTTTTTCTTGGACCTGAGAATGCTCACAATAGATTTTGAGAAGGCTCTTAATTTTAAAAATAAAAATTATATATTTTCCTTATGATGATTTGCAAAATATTGTATAAATAATTTATTTTAAGTCAGAGAAATTCAGTTGTTATTTGAAAATATTCAATTGAAAGCAAGATAGGTTGAGAGAATTTTAGTAATGTTAAACTGCAAGTTATGATTGAATGAAGAAGGAACATCTTTATTATGATCATAGTAGAAATTTTTTTGTGATATTTTAATAAATGTAAATCCAATTTTAAATTTTAAAAAAGAATTTCAATTTATAAATTTAAAAAAAAATTACAAGAAATATAATTTTTGATATATTTTGTATTTTATTACTATAAATATTTACACATTATTTGAAAGGCAAATATGAAAGAATGCATTTAAAGCTGATAAAATAGTCATTACTAAAAAGAAAAATTAAAAAAAAAAGAGATTTTTAAACTTTATTATTTTTATATTACTTCTAAATTTTGAAAGTTATATGTTAAAATTACAATTACATAGTCAGCTTCATCACATTTGTCATAAAATGCTGAAAAAAATGGTATATAACATGACCTACCTGAGACAGATTTTCATGGTAAAATGTAGGAAAAGATCATTAACTTATTTTTGGTAGCAGACCCAGCTCTTGTCCTTGCTAGGTTTTAGTGAGGGCAAAAAAAAATAACAGTAAAAACTTTAATAAATTGGAAATTATGAAAAAAAATATAATTAATTACTATATTATTGAAAAATGGGAGGGGTGGGGGCGAGACCTAAAATATGTATTCTTTTCAAGCAAAAAGTATATTCAAAAAAATAAATATCAAAGAAAAATTTCTCTACAATATAAAACAAAGTACATCAATAAACAACAAAATAAAAAATAATTGCAAGCACTGATTATATATATGTGTGGTAGATGGTGATGTGAACTGCCTGATGCATGCTGGTCCAGCATAAAATATGTATATTAGGGGGTCATTGATCCTTTTCACATGTAGTCATGTATATCAGTTATATGAGATAGAGTGAATGGATTGAGGGAGCTTGAAAGTCTTTATATACTTGAAAATATGAATAGATGAAGAAAATTAAGACAAAAATAACCCTGAAGATACATACTGTAAGCCATAAGTAATTAGAGACCTTGAAGTAAAGTTCAAATTGCCTAACTTAAATATGAAAAAATAAGACTTAAAAAATTGCAGACAAATGAACAATAATATAAATAAAATCGTGATATAACTTACCTATTGCAGGACCAAGTAGAGATATGATTCTCAGTGTACATGTGCACCAGGATGGGTTGTGGTTGTATGGAGTTGAGGCATCTGAGCTGTGTGACTACAAAACTGCAACAAATGAATATAATGTTACTATAATCATGCAATAAATGAACAATAATATAAGTAAAATCATAATATATCTTACTTATTGCAGGACCAAGTAGAGGTATGGTTCTCTGTCTACATGTGCATCAGGGTGGCTTGTACTGTGTGACTACAAAATTGCATCAAATGAATATAATTGTTACTATAATCATGCAATAAATGAACAATAATATAAATAAAATCATGATATATTATCTATTACTGAACCAAATAGGAATATGATTCTAGGCCTGTATGTGTACCGTAGGTGTTATAGTTGCGTAGAATAGGTTTACAAAGGCGTTTGAGCTGTGCTGCTTCTGGCATGATAAGCAGACTGTCTTCACTCCTTCACAAGAGAATGCATCCACATTCCAAGCAGCCAAAGGCACACAGTGCATCTCTTTTGATTAGTTTATTATGACTGCGCAGATCAGCTATAGTTTGGCACCTGGATGGAATTTGAAGATGCGGTACTACTAAAGCCTTCATTTTCCCTGTTGTAAAGTCATCAATAAGGCTGGCTGATAAAGCTATTCTATATTCCAGGTGTGGTGTAGGCTGCATTTGCTTTTGGGCCATATATAGTGTATATAATGTAGGAATTAGTAATAGCCATATCAAAACAATGCCAGAATAAGCGCATAGGCCAACACTTACACTTTCTATCCCAGCCGTACGCAGTTTGCTTCTGGTTTGCTAAGTCATTCCCACACATGAAGCAGTTGTATTTTTTAATTGCAATTGGACTTGTCTATGTATGTCGTGTATCATTTTTATGTGTTTTAACAACAGTACCAGCTCCAGATGACAGATAAGCATTATTGAGCATAACAATTTGCTTCTTATCCATCCAAACTAGAAACTCAAGACCACTGTCAATTACAGAATGGAAGTCTCTTATCATCTGTATTAGTTTTAGCTTTTTGATGGACGCTACCTGGAGTACCCTTCTTATCAATTTTCAGTGTGCCATAATAAGAGATTTTACTTGCAGACAGCTTTTGTGCTTATTGTACACTAGTAAAATGTCAAAAAATAATTCTGTTTAGCAAGTTGTGGCAAAACCACTGACAGCACTGCTCGGGTTCCCAGATTTAGGCCAGCCTCTGGTGTGCACTTTTGTCTGTATACAACTCCATATGGTACACGTATCCATTATGGCTATCTGCACACTCACCATTTGAAGTATTGCTTTATCAGTTTTGAGGCATCAAACTTTCATGGTATTATGACTCTTAAATTTAATAATTGCTTCATCAACTGCTACTTCTTGGTGCATCTGATATGCAGCATTGAAATTAACATTTCAGTGATCTATGATTGGCCTGATTTTATAAATTCTACCATGCTCTTTACTAGTAATTGATGGCATGGATTTATTGTCATTGAAATGAAAATTATTTAGAATTTCAAAAAATCGATCTCTGGTCATAACTTTAGCAAGTACCGGTTGATGCAGAAATTCAATTTCAGACCAAATAAATTTGAACTTTGGCATGCGTGACACACTATAAACCTGATTTACCATGCCTAAAAATGCATTCAACTCAGTGGGTGACAGATTGACCCAGTTCGGTACTGCTGTACATTTGAAGCACATACTTCCTATCAAAAAAAAAATCAACAATTGAGTACTCATGGGGGATGGGAAACTTTAGCCCTGGAGACTTAGTAAATGTTCCGATTGGCACGCGTAGTTCCTTAACATTACCAAGAAATGAATCCGAATCAGGTCGAGATGAAAGCCTGGGCATGGGCTCACTTGCCATCCTAACCCTCCTTACAGATGACTAGTAAGCTTTTCTTTCTTTTTTGTTACTTCTGCTTCTCGATCATCTGATAAATCACTACCATCTGATGAGTTTCTAGAAGAGGTCTCAGAAATACACGCATCATCAATGGGGAATTCTTTATCCAAATCAATCTCTGAATCAAATTCAAGATTACTGGCGAAAGCATCCATTATTTCGGCAGAAATTATTTTCCATTCACTAAATCTAAAAAAATGAGAAAAATGTTACAAAACGTACTTTACAAAAAAAATTCATAAAAAATTGATCTTTCATCACAGAGAAAAAATACTATAGAAAGCTAGAAAGATGGCGGAAAAAATGAAAAAAGACCCATAAGTATAAAGTTTACTGTTTCGGCACAAATTTAGTTGAAATCTAAATTTTTAAAATAGGGGCTCTCAGGGGCACTTTGGACTCAAGAGGTCAATGTATTCTGCAGGCATATATAAAATGCCTAACTAAAGAACACAATAATAATTAAAAAAAAGGCAAAAACAAAAATATATATATATGAATATAGAAGTTATATTACAATTATTTATATTAATTTTTTATTTTATTTACAGTTAAATGATGAATATCAACATAATTATAATAGGCATTAAACAACTTTGGAAGGCTAAATATAGAACCTCTTAAACAATTAGTTCTAAATTTTGCAAAAGCATGTTTTAAACACATCAAGAGCACTGTAAGAAATTTCACTAATGCTTTTTATTATGTTGACTTGTCCTTTGATTACTTTGTCAAAAATAGTTTTTAAGATTTCTTAATAGCCTTAATGAAACCAAGAGTTTTATACTGTTCCAAACTTTGCATTGTAATACTTTATAAATTTTCTTTGTATTGCATCCAAATCTACTATGAGAGTGTTTAATTGTCAGAGTTCCAAACTACACTGCCATAGTTTAGAATTGGTAATATGATATAAAAAGCTATTCATAATTTTTCCTATTAAGGAATCTTACTCACTTAAAAATGCAACCCACAATTTTAAAAACTTTAGAGCATAAATAACATATATGACCTGAGAAAAGTAATTTAGAATCAAAAATTTGTATCTAAATCTTCATTCATTTACTCGCAAAATATTTCCTTTTAATATATAATTAAATAGTATGGGATTTATTTTTATTGAAAAAATAATCATTATGGTTTTATCCTCATTTATGTTCATGTAATTTTTAATATACGATAATTCAAATCTTTTGATCTAATTTTGTAGATAATTTCAATCATTAAGTGATTTGATGTATTTATAAACCTTAATATCATCAGCAAAGCATGAAACACAGCAATAAGATATGTAATTCAAGCCAAAGTATATATATTGAACAGAAATTGTCCCAAACAGATCTCTGAAGAACAGTAGAATCGTTAAAATAATCTCATTCACAATGCAAATATTTCACAAAATATCTTGTACGCAAAAAAGATGCAAACCATTTTAACCATAACTTAGTTAATCCTATATAATCTAACTTACTAAGAAGAATAGTGGATAATCTTATCAAATGCCTTAGATAAATCAAAATAAATTGTATCAACTTGATTTTGATTATTAATAGCATGTGTCACATTATATTAGTATTAATAGATCTGTTCCTCATAAATCCATCCTGAAAATCTGGAATAAATTTCTTCATGTAAATATAAGCAGATTCATATACAACCAATACAAATGATTTAGCTGGAACTGATAATATTGAACTGGTCTATAATTTTCAAGCCTATCTTTATTGATCTTTTTTATATATAGGAACTATTTTAGTGATTTTCCACCTATTAGTAAAAAGTCATTTTTGGATAGAAAGATTAGAAATGGAAAGAAATACAGGGGCTAGAATATCCATGCAACCTTTATAAATAAATGTAGCTATATCATCAAAATTAACTGAAAATTTATTTTTTAGTCTACAAAAAGCTGACAACACTTGAAGATAAAATGTAACACAAGATAGAAAATCAGAAATGACAGTATAACCAGAGAAATCATGAATGGTTGAAAGATGAAATATTGCTGCATGAAGGAAAAAAAAAAATCTGCAAAGCAAATATATATTAACGGATCTGTTATTAAATTCCCAAAAACTTTTGGAATCCCTATATATATTACCTTTCATCCTTAGTATGGAATTTTTAATATCCACTCTTGCCAATCTAAGTTTCAAAAAAACATAATAAAGAATTTGTTGACGTAAACAATTTATGATACATATTTTTAGACTTTGTTAGAAAACCATTCTGGAAAAATTATTCATTTGATCACCAATGTATGTATTTCATCAAATTTTATAGTTGCAGTATCTGGATCTAATCAATTATATTCTTCATTTCAAGAAGTATTCTAAATACAAACTAAAATAGTGTTGTCCCCCCCCCCCCCACACTTTTATAACTCCTAACTATTGAAGAAAAAAAAAGTTTTCCATTCAAAGCAACAGGAATACAGAATTCAAGAAGTAGATGAAAACAGATCAGATTTCACAAGTGGAATACTCATACACACTAATAGTACTGAAAGTAGAATAATATAAGATCAATAACTTTATTTAAATTATTAACACAATAATTGTTTGGAGTCCAATTCATACAATTTATAAAGCCACTTAACTTTTGGAATCCCTATATATATTACCTTTCATCCTTAGTATGGAATTTTTAATATCCACTCTTGCCAATCTAAGTTTCAAAAAAACATTATAACAAAAAAAATTTGTTGACGTAAACAATTTATGATACATATTTTTAGACTTAATTATTTTTATAAGTTTGTTAGAAAACCATTCTGGAAAAATTATTCATTCGATCACCAATGTATATATTTCATCAAATTTTATAGTTGCAGTATCTGGATCTAAACAATTATATTCTTCATTTCAAGAAGTATTCTAAATACAAACTAAAATAGTCCCCCCCCCCTCCCACTTTTATAACCCCTAACTATTGATGAAAAAAAATGTTTTCAATTCAAAGCAACAGGAATACAGAATTCAAGAAGTAGATGAACTAGATCAGATTTCACAAATGGAATACTCATACACACTAATAGTACTGAAAGTAGAATAATATAAGATCAATAACTTTATTTAAACTATTAACACAATAATTGTTCTGAGTCCAATTCATACAATTTATAAAGCCACTTAATCTCAAAAACTTATCAGCTGTATTGGAGGAAATATTTAACCTTAAAGGACAATTAAAATCAACTAATTGAATATCATAATTCAACAATAAAGATTCAATACTATTTAAGAGATTATCAAATTAATCAATGGATATTGCAGGTCTTATATATATATTTTCCAAAAGGAACTTAATATTTTTTAATGAAATTTCAATCCATATACACAAATTATTTGACTCCAAATAACTCAACCTCTTAAAACAAATGTTTCATTAATGCAATTAGAATTCCACCACTCATTAAATTGAGTCATGATCTATTATTACAAATTACAATGTCTTATTATCAAATAGATTTATTCTGATATTCATCATATAATCATGTTTAAGAAAAATGTCATAATTGTCTATTAATAATGTCTTTGTAATAATTTGTTCGAATTTTAGAAAAGGAATCAAAAAATATATCACTAAAAACACATTTTGTAAAACGCAAAATGACAACTTATTTATAAATATAATTTGTCCAAACTTCAAACACTTTTTAGCAAAACTCTTTATTTGTACATACACAGACACCTATGTTTCGACTGACCTGCAGTCTTCTTCAGAGCTATTATATAATGAACAAAATAAAATAAACATAGGTGTCTGTATGTACAAATAAAGTTTTGCTAAAAAGTGTTTGAAGTTTGGACAAATTATATTTATAGGATATTACGGCAAACATAAAGAAAAGTGTGATTTTGGTGACAACTATTATTCTGATTATAAATTTCACTTTATTACTTATTCTCAACATTTGTAATGCTGAAATATTTTTGAGAATTTTTTTGTTTGTAAAATATTCAAATAAATTAAATTTTTGGAAAGAATACTGAATAAAGATTTAATTATTAAAATAAAATGTTGCAAATATAACCAAACAACCACTAGGATTTTCAAAGAAGTAGACATAATGAGTTAGTTAAATTGTTTCATATCAAATTTTTTAAAAAAAATTTGCATTCTAATGTTTTTACATATTTAGCATTTGTTTTGTCGAATCCTTTGAAAAATGAATGATTGTGAGTTCACTATATATATATAGTAAAATAATGTGCATTTTAAATAAATTTAACAAACTTTTCTCTTTATTTTGGAAATTATTAATTTTTTATTGAATATATCTATAAAGTTCATAAATGGGTTACCAGAGACTTGTAGTTTTGAGGAATCATGAAGTGTCAGGAACAAAGGAGTGATTTGCTTTTTTTTTTATTTGTTCAAGGTATTTTATTCAATTACCTAAACAGTTTTATGGCACCTTTTGAAATTAGTTGATTTTACCAAAGTTTATTTCTACTATAAAGCTTTTACATGATCCTGATATATTTGAAATGAAAACTAATATTAAACAAGGATGTATATTTGCTTCAAGATTATTTTTGATTTTTATAATAGTTGTCTTTTATAGGAAGAAACTTTATAAAGCTGACTAGGATATGATACAGATTTGATGACGGAATTTTAAATTTGAATCGATTAAAATTAAAAAAAAAATCATTTTCTTGGCATTTGGATTTACCATATGTGCTAACTGATTTAGCTATTCTTGCTAATTCAAAAGGTGATCTATAGAATGTATTTACTATTTTGAATGCAACAACTATGTTAGTTTAATTATTAATATTAAAAAAACAAGTTTTTTTGTCAGCCGGTGATGAAAGGTAAATCTCAGCAATTATTAGATTGAATAGTTATTGACTTGAGAATGTGAGCCAATTTAAATTTTTGATTGTTTTTATGGTTTTAGATGTTTGAGGTGTAGCACAATCTCCAATGTGTTGTTGCTGCTTTTAACAAGTTAAAAGAAGGTATTTATTTCATCCTTACATAATATAAGTAGTGAAACTAGGTGTTATTTCTTGTCAATGCGACATAAAAGCATTAAAAAAAATATAATTTAAGAAAGGACTGCAAAATTCTAAAAATATATTGGAAAGATCATATACCATTTAATAAGTTTTTCAGCTTACTTATCTAAACAAATGCAATTGTTTTTATTGGGAAGATATGGTAGAGGATAGAATGCAATGGAGAGCTACAATTAGACAAGATATTGAAATCTTGGAGAAAGTTGACTACAGAAATTAGAATATAGTATTGTAAAATATGAAATAAACCATAATGGAATAGTATTTTTTATATGTTGATACATTTGAAAACTTAAGTGTAATATGATTTTTTTTAACTTTCAATTTTTTTTTTTTTAAAGTTGGAATTGCCATACTTGTCGGCAAGTAGCTGCTGCTGATGTTTATATAATGTATAATTTTTTTGCTTAACTTTCTTTGTGTACAAGAAGTACAATTTATTATATATATATTTTTAGTTAAGTAATGTTGTAGGATATTAAGAATATTAAATCTGTAAGTGGTAGATATTTAAAATATATGTATACTAGTAGGGGAACATGTCTCACTTTCTCTGCTTGTGCCTTTGGTGGAACTCTTCTGGAAATCGCTTCATTCACCTACGGTTTTTTTGGCAAAGCTTATGAGAAAATATTTATTTCTAACACTTTCTGCACTATATATATATAGGTCATTTTTGAAATTTCAACAGTATTACATTATGATTGGATAAAGTTAGAAAACCGAAAAGAGTGACACCAAATGCATGTACATAGGACTTAAATTTTGCTTGGTTTAACAATTCAGATAAAATCACAATTTTTTGCAAAACTTTTTAGGGTAGATATGTCTTTGTAAGTTTTATTTCTGAAAGCAAATTATTTATTGCCAAAGAAAAGAAAAATTGAAAGAATGCAATATGGAATCCATTATCAATGCTTTCAAATTATTTTTTTCAAAAGACACATAAAAAAATATATCGTAAGCTTTTCCCAACTTTCAGCCACAATCTTAACACGTTACATAAAATTTTCATTTGTTATCTACATTTAATTTAAAGAAATTAAAAAAAAAAAAAACCCTCTAAGATATATTTCAATAAAAATTATAAAATTACATAACAAAATTAAGTTCTATTTTTCCACATTAAATAATTCTGCATTAAGTACAACTTTATTTCTTTGTTCTTTAATAAATATTTAATTGGGCCAGAGCAAGCTTATTATTAAATAAATAATTATTAATACTTTTTCAGAATATTGTTTTTTTTTTTTTTGTTACAGAATGATATTTTTAGCAACAGTTTGTTTTTGTTTGTAAAGCTGACCAGATAGAAATTGTAGTCTCTTATTAATAGATTTACTTCTGGAACTTTTAGCAAACTTAATTTCACTTATGATTTTATATATTTAGGGTAGACCTATTGAAGCAATGGATCTGTAGGCCAGATCCACGCTTCAAGTCTTTCTAGATTGCTAGATTAGGATTAAACCAGATCCATGTGTGTTATGATGTTTATAAAACTTTCCGCCTGCCATTTTAGATACATTTAAATTTTAATCCAGCAAATAAATGAACTAAAATATCAATTTTCTATTTAAAATGTTTTATTATAAATATTGGAGGGGCCCAGATATATATATATGCGCAAATAGATATATATAATTACAGACGGAAACTTTTATAAAAATCGATAAATAAATTTTAATATGCTATTTTTTTAAAATATTTTATTCTGGAGATCCCTACTAACATTCCATAGTGTCAAACAAAAGAAAATCCATTAACGAAATGGTAATGTACTTTTCTAATTAAAGTAAAATTCAAATGAAAAATTATTTGAAACATAAATTCTTCAAATCTAAATTTAATTAAAAATAGATTTGAAATAATAAAATTATTGGATTTATTGGGAGAGTGGATCTCAAGAATACAATGTAAATCTACTTTAGGTCGATAATTGCGGTCACCGAAATTTCAACATAGCCACTTAGCCTTGAGTAAATGAAACGGAATTTCCCAAAAATAGTCAGAAAAGGATATAAATAGCCGAGGAGAACAATAGAGGTCCGCCAGTCATAGTTTTCGTCAGTAATTGCTTGATGAATCCACGCCGGTTAAATTTTCAATAAATGCTTAGAAGCATGGTAGTTGAGTAGACGGCTTTTAACCTGCCATCTTCCCACTGACCTAAAGATGATCGCCAAATACCATAATCCGGAAAAACTTCATCAAAATGTGTAATTGTGGACTGGTGAAATATTGAACTCTCATATTAAAATACATAGCTAGCTATGCCTGTGTGGAAATTCATATTTTATCGTGGGATCCAAACCTCCACAAGGACTCAAAATAAATTAGATATGTTCCAATCAGTTTATTTCTAACTGTCTAATTTATTCTTTAAAAACTTCAATTGATCCGATAATGTAAATTTTTGCTATTTTTAATGTCTTTTAAAATGAAATCTCCTTAATGTAATATAAATGTTTAAGTAAAATTCTGTAATTTTTACTTGCTATCACTTTAAATCAATGTCTTTACTCTCATTTTGTCTGTCTTAAAGTTATGCCTCTTAATGCTAAACTTTCTTTTAATGCAGTTTAGAAAGTACTATTATTTACCTAAATGAAATGAATATATGACAATTTATTCCATCTCGACTAAAGTTTTATATAATTAAATATTTTGCTTTCTATTTCCCGACCGTTTGTCAGTAAATAAAATGAATAACTCTCCAGCTCTGAATGATTAATACTTGGAACAACCTTTGTTTTGTCGAGATGAAACCATTTTATACTATTATGTGTTTTGAAATATTTCTGCACACACGGTTTAATTGTGGGGAGACGCTAGATTCAAGCATGAGGTTTTATTTAGTTATATTATTTAACTTTTAAAGAGTGAAAGGGAGAGGGTTTGAAAAATTATATTTGTGCTAAATAATAAAAGAGAGTAATAAAATGTTAATTGAAATATTGGTGAGATTTTGTGTTGAAGGGAGAGACATGTCGCTCACAAAATGATATAATAATAATTAATGCTTATTTTATTTTTTGATCCGATCGTGGTCAATCCGTATAACATTTATGCGATCTTTAATAGCTCAGTCCAATTTTATATTTCAATTCTAAAAATGTATTCTTCAGTACTTGTATTTTGCCTTGCCGGCATTTTGCTTGATTACTTGTTTTTTGTTCTTTGTGATCAGAATTAGACCATGTGATAATTTCACTGGTCATGAATTTTTTTTATCAGGATATGAAAGACAAAATGGGAAGAACCGGGGCAAGCTGAGCTTAGCTAGCCTTGGCGATTCTCATACTTTCACCTGAAATATTTTAGGATTGCTAAGGGCGCAAACCATTCGTTTTGTCTTGGCGTCACTGGAACAGAGCGGGTGAATTGAGTCTATGCTGGTAATATAATGTCGAATGCTGGGTCTGTCCACTTTCTTTTGTTCTGAACACATCATAGCAGATTGACTATAGTCTGATTAATTCATTTGTTTTACAATCTTAAAATATTTATTTGCGAATATCGTGATCCATTTATATTTTAAATGTGTCACTCTCTTCAAGGGCAATTCCTAAAATATGATTTAATTATTTCTCTTCAAATAATTTCATCTTGTCATAAAGTTGTGTTTAAAATGGGGCTATTTAATCTTTGTTTCATATATCTCTGACTTAAGTGGGTGTCTTCCATAAAACCCTAATCGTTTACATTTGTTAAATTGGCATATGAAATATGTCGCTCCCTCACTCGAGGCATAATTAATGACAGAATAGAAATTTATGTTAACTAATTTATGAAATAAAAGAGAGACATTAAATGAGTTATAAAAATGTTTTATTAAATATATATGTGAATTCAGGCTACCTGTGTTTCACCTCTATTCATTTCATTCTGAAATTAGCTTTTGTAATTAATTATTGTGCTGCTATCTGATGACTCAAGGTCACATACATACTATTCCTATATTTAAAGTTACTGGATAGGTCTAATTAGAGTTAATATTAGAATTAGACATTCGAATTAGTTGAGGCTCATGCTCTACCATTGATGCTAGTGGGCCGGAGTGTGGAAAAGATTAATTGCTTGCCTCGAAAATGTCAGTTAGGTGGCAGATTTAGATTGTGTGTAAACAGGGCAGAATCCATAAGTATTCTTTATCTTTGATGTCGTGTATGATTGGATTCAAGGTACTTTTACCCAGGCTGTGAATTGTGTTGAGTTAACATACAATTTCGGCTGGTACAATATTTAGAAACATCAGTGCATTTTTATTGGATTTGAAGATACAGTTGAGATAGCATTCCTATCATTACCAATTACCTAAATCATTAAAAATCTAAGAATAGATGTACGTGGAATGATAATATGAAGAACAAGCCAGTGAAGAAAAGATTGATAATATAGATCTAAATAAGACTATGTGGGTTATCTATGGAGAAACTGGAAGTAAAACTAAACATAAGTATTGTTTTAGATCTAAGAACAATAAACATCAGTAATGATAATTGATATTAATAAGAAGTGTTTTAAAGAAAATTTTTTATTCTTCAGCCATACTTAGATATTAATAATTGTAATGATAAAATAGAAAATATATAAATTGAAAAAAGAAATTGAAATTAATATTATATAATTGTATAAAGACTTTATCGTTCTTATTGCATTGGTAAATCCATATAATAGTAAATCATCTATGTCCTTTATTACTGTTGTACAATGCTTTTATTCCAATCCCTATGACAATTTCGATTGCCCCAGCAATCTTCAATCGAAACTGTATCATGGGGGTTGGAATAAAAGTATCATACAACAGTAATTTATGGTATAGATGATTTAGTATTATATAATTTAATGAAGATATAATTTAATTAGTAAACACATATAGGCTTAACATTTTCGAGGATCCATACCTCATAATCGTAGCCGTAATAAAATGCATATAGGAAAATTTATGCAAAAATATTTAAATTACTATCTTTTCTATTGATGGGGTGAATATGTGTTAACTAATTAAATTATATCTTCTCCCTTAAACTTTATTTATAAGTGTGTGTTTGTTTACATAATAACTGGAAGTGAAACTGCATTTATTATATAATTGTATACTGTTATTACCCACTGGAATGCTGCTGTAATATTGGTAATAGATGTTAAAATTGTTGAAGATTTTAGACTAGGATAAGAAACATGATTATATTTTTTATATGAGAAATGATTTTAAAAATCACAAAAGAATTTGCACTAGATGATGAGATTAGTGTTTGGCTAGATTATGTCTTAATTCAAAATTGCTTTAGAAACTATTAAGAGCATGTTTACTTTCTGAATTTGATCTAAACTTGAATTGCAATTTAGTAGTGGTAGAAATAAAATGTTTTGATAAGAAATAATAGACAGTTCATGAATTAAGGGATATTGTGAAAAAAAAAGTAGCATTAAATAAAGAAATAAACCTAAATAATTAATTGACAAAGAAAATTTAAAAGATGTTGCAGTTGAGTCATAGTGTACAAAAGAAGAGCAAAAATATTATTTGATTAGTAATAAGATAATGATATAAAATAGTAAAGTGAAGATAATAAAAAAATATGAAATTCTTTAGTAATTATACATTTATATAGAAATCATAGTAAATTGACATGCGGAACCAATAAAGCTAAGAAAAAATAGGAGAATATAGGGAAATAGTCAAACTATAAAGAAAAAGATTTGATTTAAAGTATAGTAGAATAAAATAATTTGAATGGGTGATTAAATAAATACTGATTGAAGATAGATATGGTAAATTATTTTTAAGTAAAGCTAATGCATTGAAAAGATAGGAATAATATGTCAGTGGTTTAGGAATTATTGCATCAGTGATTTATATGATAAAAATGACAAGACTTCATTTATATTAGTTGGAAAAAAAGCTATGGATTGTGATGGAATTAGTTGTGCTATAATGGAAAAGTTGTAAAAACATTGAGATGAAAGTTGTTAAGGCACAAGGGGGGGGGGATTAAAAAGATTCCAGTTGAATTATTGAAGGTTGCGGCAAAAATAGCCTAAGAGAATTTATTGATATTTATAATGCAGTTTATGATTCAAGAGAGTGATCATAGATTTTCTAACAGTTATGATTCATTTAGAAAAAAAAAAGATTATGGGGTTTTTAGAACAATTAGCTAATCTTTGTGGTTAAGTTACTATATGGATCTGCTAAAAGTCAGTAACTTTATAAAGGGTAAAGGGCTAAAATTACAAATAGAATGGTAAAAACAATATACTGTACATATAATAACGATCGAGGTTTCTGGAGATCACGGAGTCTTACCGTATCTGCACCACAGAGCGCCTTTAGGCTACTTGAACCTAGAAAATTTATAGAGTAGGCAGATATGCGCTGTTAAAAATCCAACTTTTACATATTTTATTCCGACTGTTAGACCATTGTCACTAGCTCAGTGAGACGCAGAGATTTATAAAATATGAATTCTTAACTAAAAATATTTTCAATATTAAAAAAATTAAAGAAGCCACTGCCAGCAATAACACATACAAACATTTATTTAATATATATAAAATTTAGCATTATTATTTTAGTCTAACTTTATTTTTTTCAAAACATTATAACTTATTTTACTTTAGATTTTAATTTACAATTTAAGTGTTTTTATTTTATTTTAAAAAGTTCGCACAGATGAGTTTAATATTTATTAGAGTGTCGATTATGAATAGACTACATAGATTGCATTTGAAAAGAAAATATTCTGTCCCTGATTTAACCTTAGGCCAAAGATTCGCAGCCAAACCAACGTCAATCCATCTGATATATCGATGTATTCAATGCAGTATGAATACAACAGCACAAATACCATACTGTCAGGAATGTAATCTGAACAGCATGGTTAGAAGACATTGACTCTCGTCAAGACAGGAATGCTACATCTGTCTGGTAAGAAGAACAATAAAAAAAAAACTCCATAGGAAAGGACTGCGTTTTCCGTCTTACTATCCCCTTCCATAGGCAAAAAAGGGGGTGTGCAGCGTATAATGTGATCCTGCCCATAGCGGACCTCATACTACATTTACTAATTACACCAATATATCCAATCGATTAACCCAATCTAACTACGGAACAAATAACCTAAGATTACCCTCCCTTAAACTAACATATCTATCTTTACAAATCTATGCAGACATTCCCGCCCGACTTAAATTTAACATTTATATAAGTTCTTTAACAGAAAAAAAAATCATAAAAACTTAAAAGAACGGAAAATAAATTAATGGAAATGATTTAACAAACAAATAATACATTCAATAAAATAATTAATAAACAATTTAGTTTGGTCAAATAGGCAATACTATTGCTATAATTTAAATACTGGGAATGTTTTATATTTAATGTTCACGAATTTTCTAAAGTTCTTATGGTTTTAAAAGGTCCATATTTTGTAGTTGCTTGTAATTTTGAACGTGAATTCCCACGCCGTCCTGAAGAGATTGGTATCCAATTAGCCGTTGGCCCTTTATTGTAGCTGGTATTTAATTGCTGGGCCCAGATGTCCTATAGTCCGCAATATGGGAAAACGATGTTTCATTTTTTTTTTTTTAGAACCACTGAAGGAATAGTGTGTCTTTCAATCCCTTCTCCAACTCTCTCCGACTTAATCCCTCTAATTCACATCTCTTTCCTTTTATAATAAACTTTCGGATCCAGTGGACATTATGTCATGACGATGATGATCTTTTCGTTTTGGTCCGTTTCCTCAGGGATTTCTTTTATTGGCTATTAGTTTCTATTGTTTTTTCTCTCCTATCTGACCTTTTCTTATATATTTTGAAATGCCCAAGGGCTAGTTCACTTGGACTAATTAAAATAATCATTTCCATTTTACAATAACATTAATTAATTTATTGTACAAACTTAGATATATTTTTATCTTTAAATCTTTATTGAAAATTTAGTTTTAAAATACTTTTTTTCTTCTTAATAAAGTTTTCGTTTAATAATTTTTCATCTGTGCAATTTTATATATTAGAGTTCAGATGATTTTTAATTTTCAATTTTTAATTCTTAAAAAAGTTTTTATTTGCGAATTTTTATTTTTCATGTTTAATTTTAAAAAAATAATGTAACGGCGTATGTGCCCGTTACAATATATATATATTGATTTTATTGATATTCAAAAGACATTTGATGAATGAGTTGGATTATTTTGTTGGATATATTAGAGAAGAAAGGTATAGATTGAGAAAAATACAATTTATTGAAAAATAGATATATGAAACAAAATATAAGCTACAATAGTTTTTAGATATATGAAGAAATATAAGGCAGGGATGTATATCTTCTGTTTATTACATAATGTTATTTTAATCCTTTTGTAAGTCATTTTCTTACATGTGCTATTTGATTGATTCTATGTAAGTCTTCAAGTATAGTTTTTAAAAAAATTATATTTTTTATATTTATATGTTCATATTATATATATATCAAAATAAAAATAAAATTGGAAATATTTTTGTTACTTTACTGATGTTGATTTAGAACAAACACAAAATACGTATGCCTTTCGTTTTGAGTAGTAAATTTCTAAAAATTAGTAAAAAAAAAAAGCCTAATATATAATTTAAAATATTTAGTTTTAAAAAAATTACATATTAAACACTTTTAAGTATTATTCCAGAAGCTAAAAAATATACTTACTTGATTATATCAAACTTTATCCAAAAAACGGGCTTACTTGAAATTGCTTCATTGTACTTGCTTTAATACTATCAAAAGAAATTTTCTCCAACAATGCATACCATTTTATTTTTTTTCTTAGTATTAGTAATTCCTTCTGTTTGACTAAATCTACAACTGTAATTTTCAAATAATTAAAAATAATACTAAAAGTGATAAAAAGTATGTATAGAGCTCTTAAAATGACATTTTGCACTAGGATTATTAAAAAATGTTAAATATATCTACATGGGATATAAGGTGAAAGAATTAATAAGAATGGCGGGGAGTAATTCTTTTAATTGGAGCACAAAAAATATAATTCACTAAGTTTTTTAAATTTATTAAGCACAAGCAGATATAAAAATAACGTGAAAGGCTAAAACCTTCAACAGATGTGCTTTAAAAATGCTTATGTGACAGCCAATCAGATGTAATAATGACTGCACGTGGAACTCTCAATTCAAAAACATAAGCCAGAAATACGAGAAAAAGATGGAACTCACCTTCTTCTCTACTTAAATTTATATATAAATAAGCCAGACTCTAGCATTCCAAACTAAAAACGTGAAGCTTAAAACACCTTCACATTTAATTCACTAAATATTATATATAAATAAACAACATGAAATCTTTGGATTTACTATGAAGCAATTTTCAAATCTAATGAAATGATAGTAACAAATGTAAATAAATTAAATTTATTAAGCGCAAGCAGATGATATAATAATAACGTGAAAGGCTAAAACCTTTGACAGATGCGCTTTAAAAATGCTTAGGTGTCTTGTGTTTTTGAATTGAGAGTTCCACATGCAGTCATTATTACATCTGACTGGCTGTCACAAGCATTTTTTAAAGTGCATCTGTCAAAGGTTTTTAGTCTTTCACCTTATTAAGTTTTTTAGGAAAAAAGTATTAAAAATAAAAGATTTGGTTTTAAAGTGTTTGGATTTATCTAAGGAAGAAAAACACATGGATATCTTATTTTGAGGATGAATGTTGAAAAATTATTTTTTAAATAACCGATGTTGATTGATGACTGTTTGTATGTAAAAACGGAATTGCATTATCTTGTAATACAATAATGAAAATGTATTACAGTTGTTTCCTATATGTGTGCACTGCCTTTTATTCCAAGGAGCAAATAATATTTTATTTATTAAACTATCCTGTATGAATACAGTACTATTCAACATAGTCATAACATGCATAAAAATATGCAGTGTATCTATAATACAACTTAATATAAAGATTAC